>CM040834.1:31250046-31996780 GCA_022828995.1 Vimba vimba
GGTTGATTTTACATCCAAAATGCAGGTTTTGGTTCCCTCACAGTGGGTAATAAAATCTAATTATCTGACCCGTGCAGCAAAATAGTGTTGGGACGCCCGAGAGCCCTGACACTGATCAAACGTGCAAATCTGGCTTTGAAATCTTCTCAGGTACTCGTCAGAGAAGAATTTCACATACAGCCTCGGTGTGATCCTTCCACACATAATCTGAAAGCATTTCCTGTGTTCTGCCATAACACAGAGCCAAGAGACACGCTCCGGCCGCCCCAGCTGTTCGCTTTCATTTCTGCCTCTCACTGTCCCTTTCCCTCCCCGCATCTCTTCATCTGCTGCACGCCGCTGACAAGCCTGAAATGAGAACTAAAATCAATTCACTTGAAGGTCCAAATGAAAGCTGGATGCGTTACAACCATATTATCTCAGTGCTGCACCCTAAACACTATAGACGACTTCCCAGACACAGATTGAGCCAGTAATCCAATTACTAACATAATGTCCTTCAATGAAGCATATTTTATTTCACAATCATTCCTATTTAAGACGGAACAAAATGGTTGTTTACATAAAAACCCAATCAGCACTTGTGGGAATCAAATCGTTGTCTCCCTGTTCATCTTTTAATTTTATTTTTGGCTGCGAGACAGGAAATGGTGGGGAGAAGAGGGGGTCCGGGATCTAGGACTGGCTTGAGCCAGACTCAAACTCATATCCCCCACATGAGCACCACAGCTCAACGCATCAGTTCAACTCTGAAAGTCATAACCTCCTGCGTGGAAATGTGCAAAAGAATGGCGCAAATAGAGTTGGTGTCAATATAAACAACTCAAATGGCAACATCCAGGGAGATGCACACAGTTAAAACTGAAGTTCAGTTGCTACCTTCAATTTTTAGGTATAATCAAATTTGTCTGTACAAGTCATTTCAATTTAAAAAAATGAACTGACTTAAAATTGTTGAATCTTGTATAACTTTTACAAAAAAGTTGAAATTGCTTTTTTGATGAGTTAAAGTAGTGTAAAAACATGTTGCAATGACTTATTGATCCTATAATTTTTCATCACGCTCTTTTAAACAAATAAGATGCATCAATAAAGAACATTCCCAGAAGAAATGAAAGAAAAAGAGAAGGGTGAACAAACACTTTCTTTGGCTTATTTTCTTGGTATGTATATATAATTTATAATAGCTATATATACATATACATAATATATATAATGGATTTTGAATGTTTCAAGTTGACTTTAAATCAGAAATTGAATCATCAAACATCCATCTTAACATGCTTGTATACTTACAAATTGCAAGAAAATTAAGTATTGTGAAAGAAGGTGAAAGTCAGAACTAGTAATCTGTAATCTTAGTTTTCAGCAATTATGAATTATGAAAGCTTGTGTGCATGAAAGAGAATGGAACAATTTATGCATGTGTCAGTGATGCAATGCCACTATATGTTATTCAACATTTTTATGTGTTTGTTGGTAATGGAATCCAGGGAATGACAGAGAGATTATTCTGTCACCCCACTCTGACACATGAGTAAAGCTTTACTGTCTCACACAGGTACATGTAGACACAGAGTACTAGGAGTACTAGAGTACTTATTTCCAAAAGTACTAGGACCGTTGCTCAGAACTAGGACGGTTGCTTTTCACCCTGTACATGCTGCCCTTGGGAGATATCATTATGCTGATGATACTCAGCTCTATATTTCTTCTCACCCCGACGAAACTTACCAATTCACAAAATTAATAGAATGCATAACTGATATAAAAAATTGGATGACTAGTAATTTCCTAATACTTAATTCTGAAAAAATAGTTTCTAATTTTTGCACAAAAAACTTCTGCACGTAGTAACCTAGAATACTGTCTAACACTTGATGGCTGCTCTGTGAAGTCTTTGATAGCAATCTTTCATTTGAAAGTCACGTGTCTAGCATCTGTAAAACCGCATTCTTCCATCTTAACAGTATATCTAAATTACGACACATGCTTTCAATGACAAATGAGGAACAGTTAGTTCATGCGTTCATGACCTCAAGGCTAGATTTCTGTAATGCTCTACTGGGTGGTTGCCCTGCATGCTTAATAAACAAACTCTAGCTGTTCAAAATGGCAGCTAGATTTCTTACCAGAACCAGGAAGTATGACCATATTAGCCCGGTTCTGTCAACACTGCATTGGCTGCCTATTAAACATTGTATACATTTTTAAATATTGCTGATTACTTTCGAAGCACTAAATGGTGTAGCTCCCCAGTACTTGAGCGAGCTCTTAACGCATTTTAGTCCTTCACGTCTATTGCAATCTCAAAATTCTGGCTAGATGATAATACCTAGAATATCAAAATCAACTGCTGGCAGTAGATCCTTTTCCTATTTAGCACCAAAACTGGCAACACTTTATTTTGATGGTCCCTTTTGAACATTCTGTTGACTATAAGTAACTTTGCAACTACATGTCAACTAACTCTCATTAGAGTATTAGTGTACTGTCAGCTTAATATCTGATAACTCTTTATTGTGATGGTCCTCCAACAGACACTCTACTGACTATAAGTAACTTTGCAAATACATGTCAACTTATTCTAACCCTAACCCTACCAGTCTACTACTACTCTACTAATACTCTAATGAGAGTTAGTAGACATGTAGGTGCAATGTTACTTCTAGACAACAGAATGTGTTAAAGGGACCATCAAAATAAAGTGAAACCCCTAAACTTTGGAATAGACTTACTTGCATTGTTCGAGAAGCAGACACACTCTGTTAGTTTAAATCTAGACTAAAAACACATCTCTTTAACCTGGCATACATTACACATTCCTATTCAAATCAGTTAAATTATTATTAGGCTGCATAAATTAGGTCAGCCAGAACCGGGAACACTTCCTATAACACCCAATGTACTTGTTACATCATAAGAAGAATGGCATCTACGCTAATATTAGTCTGTCTCATCCTTGTCCCGAGGTTACCGTAGTCAGCCGGATCCGGGCCGTATCCAGATCAGATGGAGGACCTGCGCCTAGACACGACCACAACACATCCTTGAAGTGTCAGCAGACACCATGTCACTACTCTCCCCTGTGAAGGCCTCATCAACACCACAGCCGTCGGCACTGATCCTCAACAAACCCGTCTCCATACCGGAGTGATGACTCCGACCTTCAACCAGATGGAACTGGATTATATTATTCTAAATGTTCTAATCCAATCTGACTTCTGACCTGTAATGCTGCCTGGATCATAATCATACACTGTTCGCTCGTTGGCCAGAGGAGAACTGCCCCCCCGACTGAGCCTGGGTTCTCCCAAAGTTTTTTTTCCATTCTGTCACCTGATGGAATTTTGGTTCCTTGCCACTGTTGCCTTGGCAAAAGGCTTGCTTAGTTAGGGACACTTTTTTTTTGCCCACCACATACAGAGTGAAACACATAACACCTAAAACACAACAAGGTGACAGACAGACAACAGAAGGAAATAAGACGGGACAATATCAGGGCCGGGAAAAAAAAACAGTACAGTTGACAGACGCTGGGACGTATTATTAGTGATTGGGTTGATTAGTGATTTACATTAGGTGGTCACAATTACATTGTTAAAAAGGGTTGGAAAGGGATTGGAAAACATGTTATGCATAAGTGTAGATAGTGTATGCTTATTTTTTCATGTGTAAAGTGGTAGCTGCAGGGGCAAAAAAAAAAGAATAAATAAATAAATAAATAAAAATAAATAAAAAAAGCCCTATATAAATAACGTAAAAGAGATAGGAAGAGTGTGGTATTACAAAGCGTAGAAGAGAGGTGTATATCTGGTAATGTACTTGGTTTGTAGTTAAGTTTTTGTTAAATTTAGAAATGTCAGAAAAGGAGACCAGATGTCTTCAAAGGCTGACATTTTCTTTCCTCTGTTTTCATTACGTTTTTCCATAGAAATATATTCTAAAATTAAATTAGTCCAATGATTATTATTGCAAAATTTCTTAGATTTCCAATTTTGGAGGACTACTTTCTTAGCAAGAACTAGAGAGATGAGCAGCGGATTCCTGAATTTTTGCGGGATGTGGATTTCAGAGATGTCACCAAGGAGACAGAGTGTTGGAGACGATGGGATTCTGTAACTCAGGATGGTAGACAGTGTCTCAGTGATCGTAATCCAGAAAGAGTAAACTGGGGACACTTAATACTTAACAATATTATTGATCTGCCTGCATTGACACCTTTATATGAGAACTGAACTGAGCTGGACAATGACATCACTGTTTTCTCCAGAGCGGCTGTATAGATAAATTAACTAAATTAATTACTTTTTTACAACAGAAATTAACCATCACTAAACTTACTTAAGCTGGACTATGACACTAATTTCTTCTAGATCTGCTGTACAGTCAAAACAAACTTTATTGCATTATTTTCCTGTTATCACTGTAAAGCTGCTTTGAAACAATCTGTATTGTAAAAAGCGCAATATAAATAAATGTGACTTGACTTGATCTCCAGCAGGCAGCTTTCCATGGTGCAGCGTCAGAGATCGCATGTGTGAATGTGAACAGAACAGAACAGATACACACACTTTCACATATAGATCAATAATGATTGGAGTTTTGCTGCAGGGTAATGGATGAGACAGACATGAATCAATTTCAGCCACATTTATGCTGACATTTACACTGTGACAAAATATTTAATCAAGCCACTAACCTTAAGTATTACAATTCCCCATGTAACTCGTCCTGCACTGTTTATGCTATGGGCATGTTCAGGAGAGGTGTGCTATTATTGTTATTCCATGCAATCAATTGTTATTTGTGCTTGCTGGATGATTAAATAGAAAAAAAATCTGTAAGGCTGAAACAGATGGGTTTTTACACTTGTGACAGTAAAAACCATCCAGAACACCCAAGCAACCAAAAAGCAACACACTAAATACTACTCAGAATACTATAGCATTTGCATAGCAATATCCTGGCAACCACCCATACAGAAAAGGGCCACATTTTAAAATAAAATTAAATCTGTCAAGGCAATTCTCAGAGAGAGTCTCGAGAGTCCTCCTCGGTTGAAATTGAGTGTTTGTTTTTTTTCGGGTGGGGCGGTCAGAGTACCGGCAACATGTGAGAAATGGCGGTACGCAAGAAAAAGTGACTGTACGCTACAGATTACAATATAGAATGCGTACCGACCCACTTCAAGCACAGAGTATGACAATGTTGATTTTTGGACTTGGTGGAATAGATCTGCTACGCTGCTGCTGCTGTACAGGACTTGCCACTGCCAATACATATAACACACCACTGTGAGCAAGACATGCTGCTGCTGTACAAGCATACGTGAATCACCCCATAGCAGATCTATACAGGTGGACCTGGGGAAGGTGGAGGGTTTCTGAAAGCGCGCTGCAACTGCTACAGCAAACAATAGAATTCAAAGAATTTGAATGTTGAGCAACAAGTTCATTGGCTACCAATCAGCTGTGCCCTATAGAGAATAATGTGATTGCAAGCAGATTGGGTTAAGGAATTATAAGACTGTGCAACTGCGCCATCTAGAGCTTTGTGACAGAACTTTGTTTATAAATAGTTTCCATTTGTACTATAATTTTAAAGGTCATTTAAAATTCAAATAAAGTATATTAAATTGCAAATATAACCTAAATATAATTATTAAATTAAGAATACTTTTACTTGAATTATGTGAAAATATTACTTAAAAAAATACTTGTTTCTTCTTCTTAATAATAATACTTTAAATATAATTTAATACTAAATGTAAAAATTAAAAGAAATTACAAATGGAATCTATAATGATAAAATATTATAAATTAAGATAAGTAAAATTCTTGAAATATGTAAAAATATGACTTGAAAATGTAAAAAATGTTATTTCTTACAGTTTTTTTCAGTTGCTAACAAGCGTTTGTCCAACCAGTTGTCACATTTTCAAAACTCTAAACACAATTAGCACAGCATTGGTCTTTTGTGGCCATACCATTCACACATTTCATGTCATTTTTACACAATATGCAGTCAGTGAACACATTTCCACAGTGCTTACATTTTCTTAACAGACAAGATATACCTCCCAACAAAATTATGGATTGTTTTTGTAGTATTTATGAATGTTATAGTGATGAGTCGTTCATGAACGATTCGTTCATTGCGTATGTCACGTGATAAATGAACGAAAGACTCGGAAGATAAAGTAATTATTTATGTTCCCTGTAAATTATTTTTGACTGCATTATAATGATTTCTTAATTCAGAGTATGATCAAGATTGCGTAGGTGAATGTGTTCGGGGAATTTGCCTGTTAAAAGTATAATATTTAAAGCCCCTTAAATAAACGAAATGACTCGAAAAAAGATTCGTTCATTTTGATGAACGAGATCGAACATGAGAGCCAGTAAAATGATCCGAACTTCCCATCAGAATGTTAACACACAACATCCCACAATAGCAAAAACAATATTCCAAACCTTAGATACAGTATAAAAACCTCTGCTTCTGCAATGATATCAGTTCAGAAACAATATATCTCAGCTGATAATAAACAAACAATTGAATAATTGACACACAGCTGATTTATGTTGGGTAAATTGGACCAACCACAGCTGATTCCAGTCTGGAGCAGGAGCAGGGCCAGGGAGAAGAGCAGGCCCAAGGAGAGGGCAGGGTAGAGGTGTAAGAATGCGTGGTGGTGGCATTCCAAGGGCTGCAAGAACAATAGTCAGTGATGAAATTCGTGCCACTATCATTGACCATGTAATCAACCACCGTCTTTCCCTAAGAGAGGCTGGTGAAAGAGTGCAGCCCACTTTGAGGCGGTCAGCAGTTGCCTCCATTATACGCATCTTTCAACAAACCAACAGGTAAGTACTGCATTTTACATGGATTGTTTCTATTCTCACTTGACATGTCAATAAGGTCATACAATAATGCAATTTTTTGTGCCTCTAAAGAATGCAACGTCTTCCACCCTCTGGGGGAAGAGGAAAGCTCCTCAATAATGATCAAGAGCTTGTCATTGTAGAAATGGTTGTTGCAAATAATGCAATAAAACTGCATGAAATTCAAACTAGAATTGTGGAGGACCATGAGATATTTGACAATATCGATAGCATCAGCCTCACAACCATTACACGGACATTGTCCAAACACAGAGTGCGGATGAAGCAGTTCTACACGGTTCCCTTTGAGAGGAACAGTGAGAGAGTCAAGGAGCTACGACGACAATATGTCCAGGTATAGTGTATATTCAATTCAGTGTCCAGTTCTATAAGCTTTGCACTTTGCAAGTAGGTAACCTACACAGTAATAGGTTACAGTACAGTATACAGTAATGACATGATTTACATAAACTTTGTTTCAGAGAGTTATGGAATTGGAGGCCAACCAGGCCCCTCATGAATTCATATACATAGATAAGGCAGGATTCAATCTGGCCAAAAGGCGTCGACGTGGACGAAATATAATTGGAAAAAGGGTCACAGTTGATGTGCCAGGACAGAGAGGGGCAAACATTACCATGTGTGCAGCAATTGCAAATGCAGGATTACTCCTTCACAGATGTCAGGTTGCCTTTCTCAATGATCTCCACCAGCGCCTGGTTCCAGAGCAGGATCAGGAGGGTGAAAACATGAGGACCTTTGTAATTACCTGGGACAATGTGGCTTTCCATCATTCGCACGCAATAACAACATGGTTTGAATAGGGTGAAGTCTCTTCCTTCCACCCTATTCACCTTTCCTCAACCCCATAGAGGAGCAACCCCAAAAGAAAGAGAACCCCATTCTTTTGTGCATGGAGGTGGAAGGTTTATGACCATCAGCCACATGACCAGATGTCCCTCCTTGAAGCCATGGATGCTGGCTGCAGGGACATCACAGTTCATGATTGCCAAGGGTGGATCCGACAAGCGGTTTTATCCCAGGTGCATTGCCTTGGATAATATCAGATGTGATGTTGATGAAAACATGTTTTGGTAAAGTTAGTGTGTGCAGAGAAAGATGTGTTCTATTTTGAAATGAAGAGTTAGTATATATTTAACATTGTGTTTTTGAGAAGAAAATTATCCATTTGGCCAATTGTGTTTTGTAGGTGTGAGTCTGTGTTAAGAGTTTAGAAAAAGTATCTGAAGTATGGGTAAGTGCTTGTTAGCGATTGAAAAAAAACTGAAATACTATAATAATAATAATAGATTTCATTTGCGCTATCATTTAATTTAATTAATATTAAATGTAAATGTAATAGTAAATGTTATATAAAAAAATACAAATGTATAATATATATATAGGATAATTACTAAATTAATCCCATTAAGATTAAATTAATAATATTACTTAAGATATTTTGCAGATTTTGTTTTCATTGTACAGCCAACCAGCAAACAAATATAAATGTATAATTTGTCATCATGCCAATAAAACCCACTAAACTGAAAAGTGAAATTGAATTGAGAGAAAGGGGGATTAAAGAGAGATGTTAGAGAGTGTTGCTCACAGATATTTAAGCACTGCTGTGTGGTCATAGGTCATATCTCTCCACCAATCAGACGGGAGCTGTTGCAGGAGTCCCTCTGGGATGAAGAGCTCTCTCTCTCTCTCTCTCTCTCTCTCTCTCTCTCTCTCTCTCTCTCTCTCTCTCTCTCTCTCTCTATCAGATGACTCTGTTAGTTTTCCTGCTGGTTCACTCACAACGGCTGATTGATATTCCAAAGCCGTTCGCTCCGAAAGCACCAAACACTAAAACTCTCCATGACACCGGTGCCCTCTCAGCTCATGAACAACAGAAAGCAGATAGACACCGGAAAAGACCCCCTGTCAGAGAGAGAGAGAGAGAGAGAGAGAGAGAGAGAGAGAGAGAGAACCCTTTCCAAAGAAAACAATCTCCTCCACTTGGTTTGTTTTAAGAGTCCAGGGGACAGAAAAATCAATAACAGAAGCCACCGAGACACAGAGAGAGGGAGGAAGATGAGAAAAAAGGAGGAGGAGAGGGAGGGGAAGACAGAGGGGGCGAGACAGGAGAAATTAAAATGTTGAAATTCACTGCAAACCCTATTATCATGGACATCATGAGAACAGCAGCAACACAGCCGTCTGCACACCATTACCAGGTGCCTTTGTCGACGGACGCCCGCTCTCACACGTCGCAGAGATACTCCTGCCATTTTAGTTTCATCTGATCACTGAAATAACATAAGAAAAGTACAATTATCATTTAATACTGTCCAAGGTTTTAACACAATTAATTATTTTATTTAGCAAGGATGCATTAAAGGGGTGGTTGATTATGATTTCGTTTCTCTAACTTTAGTTAGTGTGTAATGTTGCTGTTTGAGCATAAACAACATCTGCAAGGTTACAATGCTCAAAGTTCAAAGCAAAGGAAGATATTTGCTTTTAAAGATTGCTTTTTAAGGACTAGGGACTGCAGGAGCTTCCTCCCGGGTTAGTGACATCACCAACTCTAAAATTTACATAAACCCCGCCCCCGGAACGCGATTTATAGATTATCAAGACAGAATATGCTAATCAATGACTAGAAGATAACTACATAAGCTACATAAATTCACCAACTAACCATTCAGAAACGTCCTGTTGCATTCTACATGTTGTCACTTATTGAGTCTCTTCATCTTTGTCTGACTCCGGTTTGAACATAAAAGGCTAAAAGATTTTGACATTTTCAGTGCTTGTCCGTGTGAGGTAAAAGGACACAAGCTGTTGAAGCTCCGCCCTCTCTATCGGGAGCAGCAGCTCATTTGCATTTAAAGGGACAGACACAAAAACGGTGCGTTTTTGCTCACCCTCAAAAAGTGACAATTTTAACATGCTATATAAAAATATCTGTGGGGTATTTTGAGCTAAAACTTCACATACACACTATGGGGACATCAGAGACTTATTTTACATCTTGTGAAAAGGGCATTATATCACCCCTTTAAATTGATCAAAAAGTGACAGTAAAAAAAGATTTCTATTTCAATTAAATGCTGTTCTTTTGAACTTTCTGTTCATCAACGAATTATGATGTGTAATGATTTCCACAAAAGTATTAAGCAGCACAACAGTTTTGCAACACTGATAATAATACGAAATGTTTCTTGAGCAGCAAATCATCATAGAATGATTTCTGAAGGATCATGTGACACTGAAGACTGGAGTAATGATGCTGAAAACTCAGCTTTGAATCACAGGAATAAATTACATTTTAAAATATGTTCAAATAGAAAACAGTTATTTTAAATTCTAATAATGTTTCACAATATTAATGTTTTAACTGTTTTTTTTTTTTGTTTTTTTTTATCAAATCCATGTAGTATAGCCTTGGTGAGCATAAGAGACTTCTCTCAGAAAACTTTAAAGAAAACCCCATGGAGTGTGTGAATTGATTCCTGAGAATATTGTTCAGTAAACTGAAATAAACCTCTGTGGGCTACTAAATTAATTCATCCATTCATCATTCATTTTTTACCGCATGGAAAATGTTTGATATACATTGGATTTGCAAAATTCAAGGTTTTGATTCATTAAAAGACTTTTGGTTGAAGCCATGCACGGTAGAAACAATGAAACGTATTCTGTCAGTATAGTATGAAATAATCACTTAATACTTTCAGCCAGACAGAAATTCTGATTGCAAATTCTTCACATATTTCCAGCACTTTCAGTTTTCTATGCAACCTTTAAAAATTGCTATGCCATATTTTGAAGGAGAGCTTTTCTCTAGCAGTCTGTTATTGTGATCTGATCTATTTCAGACTGACCCAGATGTGGTTGGCCGTTGTGCATTTCGGTCAAGCGTTCTCTTCCTGTTTCTGTTGAAAAGCTGAAAAGTGGATCAAACCAGACTTTTTGACAATGCAAGACTACAAAAGTTAACACTGAGACTATCAGAATATTTAAACTGTTCTTCAAACCATTCTTGTCAACAATTAATGTAAGAATGGTTTACAGAAACATTTACAGAATAATTGGGCTCATTACATGAAAAAATGTTTTGCTACTGCTTTACAGTTTTATTATTGGCTATTTTTGCCATTACTTATTAACACTGACAGGCAAGAGTGGACATGAAATGTATGAATTTACATTATTTATGAGGAAAATATTATATATTTTTGAAAATATTTTAAAAACATAACACTAAAATGCATAGAAAAACAAAAAGTTCACAGGAAAAAGCATACACTGACTACAACATAATCAGTTATTAATATTTTGTTGGTTCTCTCTTGTTTTTGTGAGTGTTCATAATTTCTTTGCATGACAGCCTGGTCAAAAATTGCATCAGTATCACAAATAAAACAATTGACTCCAAGCACTGGGCAATATGCTTGCAAAATCTTCAACAAATGTTTAATGATATTTTAATAAAGGATGAAGATGTCTATTATCCTAGACCGGATAATGGCTACTTTTGGTTACTACTGTATATCAGCGTCATATTCATATTATGAAGAGCAAATGTCACTCTGAATCAACATCTCTTATTAACTGAGCAAAATTACCATCACACATAGAGCATATTAGCATATAACCAACATCATCTTTAAATGAACGACTATTTTTACTATTTTTATTTTTACAAAAGGGTAACACTTTTTACAATGTCCTTGTTACCTATGTTACATGTATTTACCATAGTAATAACAGTCAATTATGCATAATTGCATGCAACTAACCCTCAACCAAATCCTAATCATCCTAACCCTATGGTAAATCCATGTAGTTGCTTAATATTTCTCAGTACTTAAATATATAATTACACCGAAACAATGACACCTTAAAAATTGTATGTGAATCATGCATTAAGCAACACTAAATGTTTAAGTTGTATACCATGTTTTCAAATTGCAGCTAATTGCAATGGCGTCTAGTTATCGTAGTTATTTTGCTATTTATTAAACCAAGTTTAAAATGCCTTTACTTTAAAATGCAAATCAACCAAATTTCCGAAACTTCCCAGACTCTTTTTTTTTTTTTTTTTTTTTTATGAAATAAATACATAAATGAAGAATAAAGCCAAAACATGAAATGTCACAGATGTATATTTACTGAGTAATCACTCTTTTGTCAAAATGACAATTTCCACCTGAGATTTGGAGTCAAATTACAGGCGGGTAAAATGGCGTTAAGGTTAGGGTTAGGTTGGTTAAGTTGGCATCATCATTATTTTATTTTTACACAGAGATCGGTAGGTCTATTAGTAAAATCTGTTAACTTTATCAATATTTGATACATTAAATGCCAACGGTGATTGTTCAAAAATGGGAATTTTGCTGGAAGTTTGCATGCCTGAAACTCAAGAAGTATTAAACATCTTTTAATGTCCTTTTAGATTCTGGTTCTTAACTTTTCTTTTGGTATATTTTGGGATTTCTTTGGGGATTTCAATGTGGCTCCATGTAAATTTTCAGTGCTGAAAAAACAAATGTGGTTCACTCTGCATACCTTTTTCTTTTAAAGAGGAATATGTGAAGAACAAATAATTGACACAGAATGACCCTGCTATTTGTGGCATATACAATTCTAGCCCACTACTGCATAGGCTACTACACTGAATACTATACATAGGCTACTGTTATTTCAAATAAAACAGTAGTTGACCACAAGATAAGCATAATGCAATTGCAATGCTAAGCATTTTAAAAGATAGGGTCACCGTGACTTTGCCAAGACAGACATGTTCCTGGAGCAACATATTTTGTTATCTCAACTCCAGGAACATGTCTTATAGTCTAAATACACTACTGTTAAAATCATAGATCAAGTGTCAGGAATGGAAAGAAATACATGCAAAGAGCAGAAGATTAAGAGAGATATGAGAGAGGTCACTGTCGACACTAAAAGCTCAAGATTGATTGTTCATTTAAGACTCGGACTGAACAAAGTGTGCATTAACAAGAGATGTAATTTCAACTCGATTCTCAGAGATAATGAACGCAAATCACATTAGACACCCTTGCAGTCTTTCTTCTCTCGTCCTCCACCAGATATCTGACTAATATAACAGTAAATAAGAACATCCACTGCTGGCCATCTTAATTAGATTAGAAAAAAATCCTCATACACACATGAACCCTTACAAGCGCGCACACACACACTCACTCCATTAATCCAGTGGTAATTTGCTTTCACTTGCTATCAGCCAGAACAAATCGTTCTGTCTCAGGAAAACATTTGCAAGAAGTAGGAGAGAAACATGAGGCTAATTGGGGGAGAACAGCATTAGGACACAGCAGGACGCCTGTTACCGGACGCTGTGGATAAATCTGTGGATTACACGCGCATGGCCCATCAGAGGATCAGGGTTTGAGTGGATTACAACTGGACACAGCGGCCCTCAAATCCGCTTTAGCACCAAAATATCTTATCAAGATAAAGAGACAAGAGGGTCTGAGATGGAGATTTAGGGGCAATCTGTGCCCTCATATATATATATTTATATATATATATATATATATATATATATATATATATATAGTGTGTGTGTGTGTGTGTGTGTGTGTGTGTGTGTGTGTGTGTGTGTGTACAAGTATATACACTATTTTAAAAGGATGTATTTCTGGACAATGGCACTACAAACATGTCATAAAACTGCTCTGGTCAAGATCAAATGCTTGAACTTTACTCATTATAAGTTATAACTTGATTATTTACTAAGAGGCAAGAACAATAACTGAATGGAAAGTGCTAAAGTCATTGCTCAGTGAGGGATTAACAGCTGTTTTACATGAGGTTGTCAACCAGTGGCGGCTCCAGACAATTTTGATTGGGGGGGCAGTGGGGGGTCCTGGTAATTTTAAGAGGGGGTCTCATGAAAACCAACAAAAAATCCAGTGGACACGGCTAATAACTGCATATTACTGCTACTATACAACAAAAACAACACAGCATATCAACTACTTTGTTTTTAATTAATTAATCAATTGCAGTTTGCAAAAATATGCTCGAACTTTAATTGCCATAGCCACACCCATGACAGAAAACATATTTACAAAATAGTATCTATTCTCTATTGAAGCTTGCTTCCGCCACTGAATAAATAAATAATAATAATTGCGACTTTTTCTCTCACAATTCTGACTTTTTTTTCTCACAATTGCGATATCAAGTCAGAATTGTGACTTTTTTTCTAAGAATTGAGAAATATGAAGTCAGAATTGTGAGATATAAAGTCGCAATTCTGAGAAATAAAGTCGCAATTGGGAGATATAAAGTCGCAATTGCGTGTTATAAAGTCAGAATTATGAGATGTAAACTATTCTGAGGTAAAAAAAAAAAAAAGTCTGTCTTTTTTTCCCTTAGAATTGGACTTTATCACACAATTGTGAGTTTATATCTCACAATTCTGAGAAAAGATGTCAGAATTGCGAGATATAAACTCGCAATTAGGCCTATGTGTTATCAAGTCAGAATTGCGTGATATAAAGTCGCAATTGCGAGAAAAAAAATCTGAATATTGACTTTATAAGACGCAATTGCGACTTTATTTCATGCAATTCTGACTTTATATCTCGCAATTCTGAGAAATAAAGACAGCTTTGCGAGATGTAAACTCGCAATTGTGAGATAAAAAGTTGCAATTATCTTTTAAAATGTTTTATTCTGTGGCGGAAACAAGCTTCCATAATTCTCACTCTCACCACTTTTTGACTGCCCTACTTCTGTCCAGTTTCCCCCTGGCATCTTCTCTGCTCCTCTTTTGTCCAACAAAGCGATCCATTTTTTTTAGCTTCAAGCAGCTCTTGCGAGCTCGCGGCAGCGCCTTGAAAGCAATGACGCAAGGCACAGCGACGTTTATGGGGCGTCGCAGTGATTCTTGTTTATATTTTTTTATATGTAGAATAAATTATTAATTATTATTGTTCTGCGTAGTTTGAAGAGAAACATTTTTAAATCTTTATCCAGGATATATATATTTTTTAATCAGGAAGGGGGTGGGGGGTCAAATGGGGGGGCAAGGCGTTTTTTGGGAGGGTCTTGAGACCCCCCAAGACCCCCCCTGGCGCCGCCGGTGTTGTCAACTTGAAATTCATTTATTTTTTGTTTCAATCATCTTGAAATGATGATCAAACTGACTTTTGTAATTTTATCCAACAGGATTTGAGACAAACCAAATTATACCACAAAACACCACAGCGATTCGTCAGCTCCACCACTAATACTCACTTCTGTTTGTGCTGTTGATTTCATGATGGCCCTCCAAAATGATGTCACTTCCTGGAGGATGATGTCATTAAGAAAGTGGCTGTTGGTTAGTTTTTTCTTTTCATTGTAAAAAACAACAGGATGGAAAGAAAATGTTTTGTTTTGAATATTTTGATTAAAAATGAAGAGACAACTGGAGTTTTACATGTTAAAAGTTAATCAGTATGAAAATTATGTATTAAACATTTTTTGTTTTTAAATGTTATTAATCAGTACAAAAATGATAACTGCTCACTGCAAAGTAGTAAAATTATTTAAAATTCACCCCATACAGGCATACAATTTATTATGATAGAATAAAAACTACAAAGATTTCCATTTATAAAAAAAAAATTGTCAATATTTTATTCAACATTTGAGCACATGAAAAAATACTGTATTGTAGAAATAACCCAATTACACTGAGTACAAGCCCTTTAATTATTTATTCAATAAATGCTGAGCTGCACAGTATGTATTGTCTTTTTTTTTTTTTTTATGTTTCAGCACAATAAGCCACATATTTATCAAAGATCTGTGTTTATGAGGGATATTTTGTCTCCACGCATTTGATTGATCTGCCCGTCTGCCAGTGCTGCAGTGGCCGTGTTGAATCAGTAACACAGCGGCTGGCAGCGCTGCATCTGAAGGTGTTATTTCATTAGAGATTCTCTCTTTGCTGACACAGATCTGCGAGACTGATGTCTGAGAAGATTGAACACTCATCATCCACTTACCTGACATTCATCAAAACACACACAACTGACAACTGTTTGCTACTTTCCATGAATAGGGTACATACGTACAGATTTATATACACTCACCTAAAGGATTATTAGGAACACCATACTAATACTGTGTTTGACCCCCTTTCGCCTTCAGAACTGCCTTAATTCTACGTGGCATTGATTCAACAAGGTGCTGAAAGCATTCTTTAGAAATGTTGGCCCATATTAATAGGATAGCATCTTGCAGTTGATGGAGATTTGTGGGATGCACATCCAGGGCACGAAGCTCCCGTTACACCACATCCCAAAGACGCTCTATTGGGTTGAGATCTGGTGACTGTGGGGGCCATTTTAGTACAGTGAACTCATTGTCATGTTCAAGAAACCAATTTGAAATGATTCAAGCTTTGTGACATGGTGCATTATCCTGCTGGAAGTAGCCATCAGAGGATGGGTACATGGTGGTCATAAAGGGATGGACATGGTCAGAAACAATGCTCAGGTAGGCCGTGGCATTTAAACGATGCCCAATTGGCACTAAGGGGCCTAAAGTGTGCCAAGAAAACATCCCCCACACCATTACACCACCACCACCAGCCTGCACAGTGGTAACAAGGCATGATGGATCCATGTTCTCATTCTGTTTACGCCAAATTCTGACTCTACCATCTGAATGTCTCAACAGAAATTGAGACTCATCAGACCAGGCAACATTTTTCCAGTCTTCAACTGTCCAATTTTGGTGAGCTCGTGCAAATTGTAGCCTCTTTTTCCTATTTGTAGTGGAGATGAGTGGTACCCGGAGGGGTCTTCTGCTGTTGTAGCCCATCCGCCTCAAGGTTGTGTGTGTTGTGGCTTCACAAATGCTTTGCTGCATACCTCGGTTGTAACGAGTGGTTATTTCAGTCAAAGTTGCTCTTCTATCAGCTTGAATCAGTCAGCCCATTCTCCTCTGACCTCTAGCATCAACAAGGCATTTTCGCCCACAGGACTGCCGCATACTGGATGTTTTTCCCTTTTCACACCATTCTTTGTAAACCCTAGAAATGGTTGTGCGTGAAAATCCCAGTAACTGAGCAGATTGTGAAATACTCAGACCGGCCCGTCTGGCATCAACAACCATGCCACGCTCAAAATTGCTTAAATCACCTTTCTTTCCCATTCTGACATTCAGTTTGGAGTTCAGGAGATTGTCTTGACCAGGACCACACCCCTAAATGCATTGAAGCAACTGCCATGTGATTGGTTGATTAGATAATTGCATTCATGAGAAATTGAACAGGTGTTCCTAATAATCCTTTAGGTGAATGTACATATACACAAATAAATATATTGACTTATTTTTTACAAGTGTGTGTATATACAGTATATATATATCTATATATATATACACACACACACAAATAATTTAAACAAATGTTGCTTTTACCATCATATTTTATCAACAGTGACATTGCATATAATTAATTATATTCAGTGCAAACATTAATTTAATGCATTTAAAAACAGATGTGTTTCATGCTATAGGTGTTTTATTATTATTTTTGTTAGATAACAGTTCTGTTCATATCTAGTATGTCTCACAATAAAAAAAAATCAGTGGACACTAAAATGTACCATATTCATGAAAAGTACACTTTTACATGCCATCATATTTAGCTAATGGCAATGAAATGTTGGCTGTCTGATGATATAAATGGTAAAACACCAGATCACTGGCTGACTTGGCAGAAAGGCAGTCGTCTTTGGTTTCAGACACGGCCATTATCAGTTGAGTTCACAGTTTGACATGAAGCGTCCAGACCACCGTAGGGATCCAGGTTGAGCTTCTCAACCCCAGGTTACACTGCACTGACCTCAAACACCAGCGGTTTATGAACGCCCGCCGTCAGACCCATATTCGTGAGGCTCGTGATGCAGGTTTTGTTGAAACTGGGTCACAGGTGTTCATTCCATCCAAGGGAATTCATGAAGCCATTCCTCTAGCCTGCTAATTTCTGCCAGTCCTGTGGTTGTGCTTCCAGCTTTTATAGCTAACCTATTTGTCTAAGGAATTCACATTTGGCTTATGCTGGTTGACAATTTTTCTTTTTAACCACATTAAAAATATGAGAATCAATGTCGGCTTTGCTCCAATTTAAGCTCTGTTTACTCTCTGGACCCGCATGACCAAACTCTGTTATTTCACGTTTTAGTATCGCTTGCACATAACATGTCTTCAGCACTGCACACATACAACTTAACTTATTTAATATGGCTAACATCTTTATTGAAGAAAGTTGGTTTGCCCAGTGGCCATGTTCAAAAGTGTGGGGTCAGTATAAGATCTTAAAGAAATGAATACACATTAGATTGCTCAAAAGTGACAGTAACAAAATGTACAATGTTACCACTAAAATATGAAGCAGCACTACTGTTTTCAACATTGATAATGAGAAATGCAGCAAATCAGCATATTAGAATGATTTCTGAAGAATCATGTGACACTAGATGCTGAAAATTCAGTTTGATCAAAGGAATAAATTACATTTTAAAATATATTACAATAGAAAACGGTTATTTTAAACGAATAATATTTTACAATATTACCGTTTTTACTGTAACAAATAAATGCAAACTTGAGAATAACACTTAAATCTTTATAAAATCATACAAATCTTATTGATCCCAAACTTTTGAATGGTAGTATATTACTATATTTATGAATTATTCTTTGTATATTTCACTGTTCAGCTGTTTAAGTCAACGTGTTTTTGCACAAACTCTGCATTTAAATGAAAATCACTCTTGATATAGTAAAAAAAGAAAAGCATGCCACACATCCTCTAATCCAGTTTTATTCTTTTTCAGCAAAAGAGGAAAGGGAAAAAAAGGAAAACAAGAAAACAAAAGAAAGGCTACAGAATTTTATCTTATCCATATCTTCGCTTTTTGTATGCTTTTTTTAAATGTTAACCTAAAAAGGGCAAAGTAATGCAGCTCTATGCTTAGAGTGAGAGTTAACCAGAAACACAAAGGAGGTTAAATAAGGATTTTTCTTAAGATACACAATATTCATCTCTTATCTTCAGTTGTCCATGTCGACATCAACAGAAAACCAGTCAAAGTAATAATAATAAAAAAAAAAAATTCAAATAAAACAAAAGCGCCGGTAAATTGAGACTCCGCCTTCCTCGTTCCCACCAGAGTTGAACACATCCCTCCATAATGCCATGTATGGGAGGGAAGGAAAGAAAGCAAAAGAGAGAGAAAGAATCAAGAGAATACAGAAAGAAAGGTTAGCATGAGCAGGCAGGAGAAAGAACAGGAAACTAGTGAGAATGATGGAGGAAAGAGAGAGAACGCGAGAAACAAGGGCAAAAAAAAAAAAAAGAACAGAAAAAAGCCACCGAGATCTTCAGCTGCTTTTAAAGAGGCAGAGTGTATGATGCAAGGGCTGATGGGAGTTGTACGAGGTTACAGAGTGTGTTTATTCAGACCTGAACGAACTACAGTTCTCAGATGAGCTGTGGGCGGCTCTTTCCCAACTGAACCCAAACCGAAGGGTACCGTTTTGATTGCACCGAACGGTGTAAGTGCATATGTGAGTGTGAGTGTACGCGAGTAAAACGGGCACGGCTCTGACGCGGATCGGCCGAGAGAATCAACTCGAGTCGCGGCAGAGCCGGGCTTTTTTTCCGGGACGGAGTGACTCGTGTGATCCAGGTCACCCCCCGTTCCCTCGGTCAGCGTCTGTCCGTGTGATGGAGAAGAAGTTCCCAGAGGTCTCGATCGATCGATGCGTTTCCCCTGGAGTCGATCGCAGCCTCTGAGACGAGAGCAGTTCTCCAAAGTACAGGCCGCTTGGGAGCCCAAATTGGTCTGACCTACTGACCTGCATATGCACTGGGTGTGGAAGGGGACTGAAAACAGAACGTTAAGGCTGTGCGGGTCGCCTGTGTGTGATGAGCACAAGGCTACTGAGGGGTCAGAGGTCAGAGGTCAAGCAGGGGTGAGGGGTCCTCTGAGATGTGTTGGAGGAAAAAAGATGCCACTAACAGGTGAGTGATCGGTGGATGCGCGTGTGTGTGTGTGTGTGTGTGTGTGTGTGTGTGTGGGTGCGTGCGTGTGTGTGCGTTCAAGAGCACTCCTCTCCGATGCGCTGGCAGGTTCGGCCCACCTTGCGGTCCAGTTTAACCATCTTCAGCACAGCTTCCTCTCGACCGCGGCCCAGATGGTCAAACATACAGTCGTGTTGCTCCGGCAACCGGTGCAACATGCAGAACACATAACCTGAGAACGAGAGAGAGAGAGAGAGAGAGCGCTCACAATGAGATGAAACCGTTGTATAACCTGCTCAAGGTTGGTTTTAAAAAGCGTTTAACAGCACGTAACACTAATTTGATGGATTTTAACAGCATGCTTGAGTACATCTTGCCACACACATCACAAATGAATCTATAAAGTCACTAATTACGTCACTGTTAGCCTGCTGAAGTTTCTGCTTTTGAACATGAATGCCAGAGAGATTATATTGATCTCAGATCATTTCTAAGTTTTTAGTGGTGCTTGCCTATGCAATACATCACTGGCATGAGGAGTGTCGCTGGGGGTTGTTACTAACTAGAACAAGAAGTTAAAAAAAAAAAGAATAAAAAAAAAAACGCCTACGAACAAGTCTCTACGAGATCCTAAAGCTTGATATTGCTGGTCTGTCCTTCAATGCAATTCTATTGGACTTTTTGTTGTTGTTGGAGTTTTCAATTTACTGTTTAATTGGCAAGACAAAAATTGTGCATTGAGATTTGATTGAAGCTCAGCTGTGCTAAAAGGTAAATAATAAGAAATAAAATAAAAAAAAATGATAAATAGTACAAACAAACTAATGAAAAAAAAAAGTGAAATAATAATAAAATAAAGACAAATAAAGCCAAAGTTCACGCTCAATTCAGATTTATTGCTAAGAACTGATTTCTTTTTTAGGCTGTTCACATGATGTTAAATGTGGCCAATATTATATTTGATTATGAACTGGTAGCAGGCCTGAACTGACTGTATGTGCAAAAGAACGATAAAAAGAGGGCGTGCAGCACACTGTCATACGGAAGTAAACACAGGGGTTACTGAAGTCAACATTTAAGTGTTCTTTTATAAGGGGAAGTGGCGCGGAAGACAGCGAATTTGTGCGCAGGCAATAAGGAGGATGCAGATTAGGATAAGAAAGAGAGCAACGTTTTCTGCAGTGTCCACTTAGCCTATCCTAAAGCTTGCGCTCAGGATAGGCTAAGTTGTGCTCTTCTTCAATGCAATTTTATGGGATTGTTTTTTACAATTTCTCTCCAAATTCAATTGCAGTTTCAATCTGGTTTATTGATACAAGTTGTGCATTCAGATTTGTTTGCAGCTAAGCTGTGTTAAAAGCTAAATAATATGAAACAAAAAAGAAAAAATATTTAAGTGCACTGCAAACAAACAAATAATAATATCAATAAAAAGAAAGTATAATAAAACAAAAGAAAATAAAGAAAATGTGTGTGTACCATGTGGTTATCTAGCACAAAATTAAGTATCGTTCATGATTATAGCACAAATGTGCAGTTAAAATGCCTAACACTAAACTGTGAAATAGCTACGCTAGAAAACACCACTTCTGTATAAACAAGACAATCTTAGATTGACTTCCTAGGGAGCGTAAAATTGTGATATCGGATCATTTCAAAGCAAGTAACTAGATTTTAGTAGCAATGGACTATCCATGATTAAATGAGGAGATAGATTATAGACCTTTTTTGTGATTTTGTAACATTGTTCTTTCCTGTGACTACTTACTATTTTTTTTTTTTTTTTTTTTTGTATATGTATATGTATGCATGAATGTGTATACATGAATATATGTATGCTATCTGCTGCTTGTGTTTCCTGCTTACATTGTGACTAACAGCTTTAATGCTGAGAATCGTGTGAGGGGCGTGTCCTAGCAATGTGTGCATGAGTGTCACAAATGCATGCTATCTGTTGCTTGCTTTTTGTTTATTATTGTGACCAACAGCTTTAGTGCTGAAAACCATGTGAGAGGTGTGCCTTAGCAATATATGCATGAATATATATGCATGCTATTTGGTGCTTGTGTTTTTGTTTATTTTTATTTTTGTTTATTATTGTGACTTGTAGCTTTGGTGCTGAGAGCCATGTGAGAGGCGTGTCCTAGCAATTACCTGCAGATCTTCAACATTGATTGTTAGCACCTGTGTGTTTGCTTCTACTTGTGTGTCTGTCATTATAAGACCTGTTTTCTATCTGCTTCATTATGCCCTGAAGAAGGCCCCATGCCGCTACGCGTGGGCATTTTAAAGTTGTCCAGTTAGGACATGTCATCTTTTCAATAAAGACATTTTAATTAAGGAGTGCCTCGGCTACCAGAGATTATTTCTCCACACTGCACCTTAGATGTTCTACCTTGGACCGAAGAGCACCCAAATCAAACTCAAAAGGAATTGAGCACGCCATCTATCCTGAATCAAAACAGTAGATTTTAGTAGTGCTTGCTTGTGCAAAATTCATCGCCATAATGCTGAAGTAAAAATTTAATTTCAGCTTTTAATTTGTTTTTTGGGGGGCATAACAATGGGGTGCATTCATATTTGCTTGCAGCTTAGCCAAAGACTTATATAGACAAATATAGAAAGACAGTGCACTGATATTACTAAGAATGGGAGAAAGTGCAACGTGCAATACAGCGGAATACGTCCCGCCTTCTAAATAAAAGAGCCAATCGTCGATTGGTAAAGTCATTGCGTCACTGCAGTCAGTGTTCTGAGATGCGTGTTTCACGACTGCACATGTGCATTGGCTGGTCCAGCCTGAAAAATGCAGTTTTATATCATGATTTGAGCATTTAAAAACAACAATTTTGAGATAGTTGTTGTCAGATTTCAGTGGTGATTTAAAATATGAAATTTAATCGTAAGCTTGGTGAACAGCTTTGGAGAATTTGATGTTTCCCCATTCAGAGAGAAAGGAGCTGTACTTGCATGACTGAAACACTGAAGCTGCCCGAGAGCAGTTTCAAAGATGGCTGCCGAGTGAAATGACTTAGTAGCTAAATCAGAGAAAATAACAATAAAAAATGATAATCATATAAAATAATATTAATAATAATAATAATAATAATAATATGAAATCTAAAATGAATAGTGCAAAACAATAAGGTAAAATAAAATCCTTTGGTTATTGGACACCAAGGTGTTGCTGTGTGTTTGCTAAGGTGTTCTGCCGCATAATTTGAGTTATCATTCATGACCGTAGCACACATGCAGAGTTCAAATCCATAATCGATAAGACCAAGCTGAGCGATATCTACACTAGCAAACACCACTAACTATGCATAGACCAAACGTAGTTTGACTTCTTAGAGAGTGTGATCTGAGATCATTTCCAAGTAAATAAAAACCAGCTCTGCACACAGAGGATCCATTCCGTCGTCAGAGCCTCATTAAGAAGAGAGTCTCGTTAAGGAGTTTAATATATTCATTAATACACATGGTGTTTTTAATGAGTCAGAGATGATTAAAAGCTTACAATGTTTCAATTACGACAGCCACAGAAGAGCTGCACGGCACTACACACATCAGTGCATCATGTAGCGCTATTCAGGGGCGACGCCGCTGAATATATATTCTAGATGAGTTGTCAGCTTCTGAATTGTTTGACGAAAAAGAAAAACAGGGTTGTTCTCACTGACTGCATGCAACCATAAACCCACAGCATAATGTGCTGCCCGATTCATGAAAGATTCGCTCAAAATGAAGCGGTTCATTTTAATGAATCATTCGAGTAGATTAGCAAATCAGTCTGAATCGAACACAGGACTAAGATTACTCGCTTATACGTTACTGTACATTTTAAAAAGCATCCAAGCAGGCTTCCTAACCCTAGGAAGAAAATGCAGCATAGTTTTTCAACTGCGGGAGTCCTGCCTGAGACAAACATTATCCCGGCGGGATAATGACTCAGATGCGAGCTGTCACGGGAACAGTCAGATCCATAAGTGTATTAGCAGAGCAGTGGGAATTGTCATTAGACTGATGACTTACAATACCACCTTCAGTTTAACAAAACAAGACAAAAAAATAACTAGCACAGCCAGGAGGACTGATGTTAGCTGCGCAATTATGTTTAAACGCTCACTTTATTTCCTTACCTACAGTTAGCATCTGAAATTTAAATGACCGAGGGGGGTTAAATATACTTTAGTTCTGTAGGAATCTAAAAGTTCTCGCTGAAATTGCAAACAGTCAGGTGAGGAATGAACAGGCTCACACAGAATTGGAAAACCCATCATAAACGCCGTCAGAACAAGTGACGCGATGTGACAAAACTAGAAAACTTTCGCTATCATCAACAAAGCTGTCGAGACTTGACGCATGCGAGTCAGGAAGCGTTATAGTTTTGTCACATCGCCTCGCAGATGATACGGCGGCCATACTAACCACAGCGACAGGACCCCAGCTCCTGTTGTACGAGCTCCAGTTTGGTTTGGCAGCGATGGCACCGCCGACGGTTCTTCTGCTTGGGAACTCGTGGAGAATCTTCAGAACATGAGGCCTCTCCCACACGAACACGCTTCTCCGGGGACGACTCGCTCTCTGAACCTGAGGCTGAAAACACAAACAAGAACTTTTAAACTGCAACTGCATCACTACTGCGAGTTGAACTGCACTATATAACACACTGGAGAGCACAAAGAGCTTTAGTTGGGAAGCAAGTGTTCGACTTACCATGCATCTCATTATTAAACGGGGGGAAATGTAGTTGGCATGCTTTATGATGGATTGAAGGTTAAACCATTCAGAACACCATAGTAACAACCTAGCAAGGGCGACATCCTTTAAACCTCAAATCTCTCTTTAAACTGCCCAAATATTAACCTACATTCAGTGTGCATGTAGTTTGAAGATTTGGGCAGTCTGAAGAAAGATTTGAGGTTTAAGGAATGTAGGCCTTGCTAGGTTGTTACTATGGTATTCTGAATGCTAGACAGGTGTTGCCACACAGTGACCTATGAGAACCTGTATTTCACAAGTAATTTTAAGTCATTATATTTCACAAAAACGTATAGTTACATAAGTACATGTATAGTTATTCTTCATAATTAGAATTAAGAATAAGAAACAGGACACATTTTTAAGAAATATATACATGCAGTAAGATACAAATGAAATAAACAGTGCATTATTAAACCGTTTTTGAGGTACAGTAAATCTATTTAATAGTAGGATTCAAGTAAAAAAAAAAAATACAGACAATAATTAGATTAGATCAAATAAAACGCTGCACAGTCTTCATTGTATGAATTTAATATATACTAATTTCTAGTTAAAGCTACAGTCAAAGCTATTCAGTCAAGAGCAGTGAGTGTTCTCTTTAGGCTTTCTCAGGTTTATTAGGCTGCTGTCACTTTAAGAACTAACGCGTGGATCTAATATACTGACACATCCGATTTCCAACTGTTTACATTCACTTAAGACATAACCAACTTTGTTTATGAAAAGGCAGGCATTCTGACAATTTTGTTTTGTGATCGCATGCTGTTTAAAGAGGCAGGTTTCTATGTGTTCATCTGCGTGAGTACAGAGTTCTTTGTTTAAGGCTTATTGCACTTAATAAATATTTTTAATATTATACACTTCTCGCACTTTATTTTCCTCATTAATGCATGTTTCTTCATTGCTCTAACGTGTCAATAACTTTAGGCAGTCTGCATATATTTACAATTATATTATTTATTTTATATTTACTGCAATATAAACTATATACCAAAATCTCTATCCACTGGCACTTTATATTATCGCTACAATTTCACCATCCATACCGCCCAGCCTTAAGAAGCGGTTATATCATGGAGCCCCAAAGGGCGGACTTCAGAGTCGGCAGAAAGTTTGCAAGTACTCTAGACAGAAGTACGGCTTGACCAAAGCTTAAACTCCATTGATTTAGCTCTCTCTGACCTTGGTTAGTCAGTCTAAACCAAAGCTTCCTGTGCTTTTTAGAGCTTTGAAACTATTCTTTTTTGTGGATAGAGAGGTGGAAATAAATGTGTAAGGTAGGTAATGGGTGGGAGAAAATATACATTAATGCACCACATTTCTGCATCGATTTGCAAAAAATAATAATTGGATATTTAAATTAAGTTTCCTAAAAAGATGTTGCAACAAAACATTAGAGATAAAGATACGTTTTGTGGAATACGTAACACCTGATTACCTTCAAGCAGCTGCTTTGAGACTTTCAAACCACTTTTGTACGCTGCTGTACATTTACAGCTCAGTTCCAAAGTGGTGTGATGTGCTAGATTATTAAAAGCTGCCAGACACACACAAGCACAAGAGCAGTGGTGAGGTGTACCTGAGTCACAGGGTCGTTTTGTAGGAGTGGATAGCGTGCCGCGAGCTGTGTCTGTACTGGAGACTTCTGGGAGACAGAGAGAATGATATAAGATTTAGATTTATGCATTTGGCAGATACATTTATCCGAAGTGACTTGCATTGCATTTATCGGTTCATGCATTCCCTGGGGGTCAAACACATGACCTTGGTGTTGCTATTTAGGAGTGTTCTTCGCTGCAAACCCACCATTTGAGAACCACTAGTATAGATCTCTAAGGATTCAGACTTTCTGGCTGTCTTCAACTCACATTTCACATTCCCAAAACAAACATTATAAATGTGTCCGTTAATCTTTTTCATCCATTCAGCTGTCTATCATTCTCCATGACTGCTGTGGAATATTAAAATGATTAAGGCCCATCCGAGACTAGACGCGATGAAATATCATCTAAGTTATTACAGGTAAGACAGAAAACATTAGTGTGTCCTCACCGTCCTGTGCAGGAAGAGGCGTGGCTTCTGTCGAGGGCTCCTCGGAGCTGGCTGGCTTGGAGGACAGGGTTTGGCTACTGCTGCTGCTCGTCTCATTGCAGAAGACTGCTGATTGGCTATTGCTGGAGCTGGGGGCGGGCTCTGGAGTGCAGTCCTCGTCTGGCTGTTTCTTCTGTATGTCTGATGGAGAGAACAGAGAGAATGTGAGTCTCTCAAACATAGATTAGACATAATGATTATATAGACTATTATAGATTATATAGAGATGATTATTATAAGTAACTTACCAGCAAAACATTTGGAGCAAAGGTTCATGGTTTTGCTGGACCTGGAGAGAGAAAATGACAAAGGAGATATTCTCTTAAATATCTGTACAGAGGAAGAGCACATCTCTATTGTGAAATGACCATCACAACAGCAAAATATAAGTAGTTGAAACCAACACTAGCGAAATTTCACGATTCTTGATACAGATTTCAATACCACAGCAAAATCAAACATTCTTTATTGAAAACCTAAAAATATCCATTAATAAATTAATTAAATAAATAAAAAATACATGTAAACCTATTTTTTAAATATATATACTTATATACTGTTTTTTGCTAAATTATTCAAGTAAATAATGAATAAACAAATATAAATTAAAAAGATTACCACACTTTTATTCAATGCATTTCCTGCGTGACCTTTCCAGTTGTTAATGATTACTGGGTAAAAATGTTTAGGAATTAATTTAATTCAGAAATATTCGCTAATGAATCACTGAGACTGAATCAGTTCATTTGACTCACTGAAAAGAACTCAAAAAGTATTTTATAATACTGCAGCTGCCTATATGCGCAAGACGCAAGCTATTATTAGAGCAATCGGCAACGGTTTACACTTGGACGCTCATGCCCAGTGTGCATGAATGGTCATGTGACGTGTTTTCAGTTGTGTAGTGTGGACAGAGATCTTTTCTAATATGCAGTGGACACGTCAGTATGGACGAAAACGCACTAGTGTGGACATAGCCTCAGACACCTCTTCAGTGGAGAGTTCTTTACCTGCAGACTGAGGGCAGTGACATATCAAACACTTTACTTACACAAACACAACAAACATCCATTGCGCTCCCTGCGTGCGACTCGAAACTCCCTCTCAGGATGACAGAGGTTAGCAATGAAAACAACATCAACAGACCTTCTTCGGCACAATCAAGCGCAATCATAATCAGCAGCCAATCAAGGAGGCGGAAGGAAGCATGCGGCGAGAGCAGGGCATTGTGGGTAGGAATAATGCATATTAAGAAGATGAGCACATTTGAGTGTGGAAGAGCACATCACCGCATGAACACCCCGATGGGGTAGCTGCATGTGCATGAGCAATAAAAAGGTCGGAAAGGTGTTACTGACAGTGCTGACTGAATAACGTATGATGGTTGTCATTGAGATAAGCTGAAACAGTTAAAGCTGTTGATCCACAGGACACTGTGCCTCCTGAGCACGATAGGCTGATCAATGCTATAGTGCCCGCCTACTATAATTGATCCGCAAATCGACCAGTTTGATAAACCACAATAAAAATTCCAAACATTTAGTATTACAGCAGCTGCAGAATATCAGATCTATATTTCGCAAAGAAAAAATACAAATAAAAATATTTGCTAAGAATTGTATACAAATCAGTTGTTTTATTTTAACCTTTAAAATTATAGTAATGTACCAGCTGACTGGATTCCCAGTTGAGTTTAGTAGATTTTTTTCCCAGAGAAAAATTACCATGTACTCAACCTGATCAATATACAAATGAATCAATATTGAATCGAATTGAATCCATATCGGAATCGAATCGCAAGCTTATGAGCCGAAATCTAATCGTGACATTTATGTCAATGCCCAGCTCTAATAAAAAACGTATTAGTCATTGTAAAAGTTGGCCTATTGATGACTTCTGAGGATGACAGAAAACCTGAAGAAGATTGGTCTATTCAGTAGGCTCAAAGTTGACTAACAAGACATTTTCAAAAGCGCTTTTCCTTGTTTTATTTATTAGTTAGAAAAGGTTTAACTCAATATTGTAACTATTTACAAAAGCTGAATAATCAATCAAATCTTACCGATTATTTGGGAAAATAATCAACTATTACGACTAGTCGATTAATCATTCTAATAATCATTAAATGAATCAATTATCAAAGTAATCATTTGTTGCAGCCCTAGCATTTCACTGTGCAGCAGATAAACTTTTACATATTTTCAGAGAATGCAACGGTGAGTTTATGTGTGTGCGAGTATGTGTGCATGGTCTTCATCGGTCACATGATTCCTAGCTAATCAAGCTGGCCTCTCTCTGGATTAATCTGACATCTCCTGTTAAATGTCATCTGCAATTACTGCTTATGAAAAGAGGCAACAGCCCAATCAAGACTCCAGCGCACACACACCTCAGCCCACCTTCGGAAGAAACACTGTGTGTGCGACACATTCAACAACCTGAGGAACACAAATCGCATCACACCATTAATCAAGCCATTTTCCTAATAACCACAACAACACTGAATCTAATTTGTAGATGTGATTGATGCAGCGCTTCCTACATAATGAACCCACCTGCCAATAACTAAATCTAACTTAATTAAAATAAAACCTGTTTCAAAAGCAGCGAAATGTGTATCTTTAAAAGATAATGTAATTTCCTGCAAAATCTTTTCTTCAAAAAGAGTTTCTTTCAAAACAATTCAAACCAAAAACTCTGGAGTCATTTTGACTGATTCACTAAAATCACTAGCTTTTTCGACTTTGTACTATTTCATCATACCTAGTCTTTTCTCATCACATTCAACAAATAGTGTTTCAAGGGCAAGCATGAATTGGATTGCTCATATTTGGGGTTAGAAACTTAAAACCCCAAATGAAAACAAGAGTCTCTTATCTATCCGACTAAAAATTCCATTTGTATTTATGCAAAAGCTCTGTTTCACTCAAACAGGACACGTCAGAAACAGAGCTGCTTATCACCAACATGTGAAGTCCTACCAATAATAATAAAAATAATTGAACACACACAGAAATAAACAAATCGCTGTGTGTAAAGTCAACATCTACAGCGGATTGGCAGGCAACAGGAATGTTGCATGTTTTAAAAGGTAGGTGCTGTTCAAGGTTTCCTACACTATGGTCTGAAATTACTGCACCTACCTTAGAGGAAATAAAGGCAACATTGAAATGGTGAAGGTTTTAATTGGCAATAATGAGAGTATTCTGTGGGAATCACAGGGGACGGTGCATCCAAACACAACAGATGATCTCACTATCCACACTCATTCCCAACCTGCACCAGCACCCAAAAGATAATGCATGCTTGAAAATGAGAAGGCTGACATGCTAACAGGTGTTCAAATCTAAGATGCCAGATGGAAGTATGGAAATTGAATAAAAAATGAAATGCCACAGCTGCCCTTCACACTTCAGCCCCTCTGAACTGCAGCGCCCTCTATCTACACAAACAGGGAAATGTCTTTAGAAACAGAGCAAACATACAGTTGGGACAGTTAATAATGTGCAACAGTAGAAATGTGACAGCTAGTAGCAATTTTGCTATATCTTTTAAACCACTTACTTACTATTGTGAATAATCTGATCTTTTGGTTTGCATTCATAAAGTTTTTAATTCACTAGATTATCTAAAAATAGGCATTAACACATAGGCCTAGTTATTCAATATACACATTTTCATTGCATTTACAGCAAAAATAACTATACTATGACATAAAATTGCATCTTGATAGACTAGAATTTACTAGAGAATACTAAATGATACTAGAATTTCTGAAGCAAAAGATGAAGTTGAGATCACAAACAAAACATTACCAATCAACATGGCACCTGTATAAATTTTCATAACTATTATCCTTGCTTGTACTCCGTATAATAGTTATCCACATTTTCAGATAACCAACTGCACTACACACAGGCCGAGTTTACTCGCATGACTTTCCATCAGATACTTCCTAGCCGTTGGTCTAATCTTGACATGTTAGTGAAGATGTAGGTGTGCACAATTTGTCTTGACTGGTTATCAAAACAGAGCAGAGTTTGCTTGTCATTCAACACCAGTTAGGCAGGTTGAGGGAAGAACCACTCACGTTTTGATACTGCTTTTACACATGAAACAGGTTGGCCGAAACCTTTTCCCCAAGTATCGGTTTACTAGGATTTATGTTCTACCCAATCAAAATAACTACCTTCAAGTAGGGCAGTGCAATTAATTGAATTTCGATTTTGGCTCCTAATGATCACCAAAATAGTACAATTGAGTAAAAACGTTTAAAGGGGGGGTGAAATGCTATTTCATGCATACTGAGTTTTTTACACTGTTAAAGAGTTGGATTCCCATGTTAAACATGGACAAAGTTTCAAAAATTAAATTGTACGTTTGAAGGAGTATTTCTGTGCCAAAAATGCTCCTTCTGGTTTGTCACAAGTTTCGGAAAGTTTTTTTCGAGTATGGGCATGTGTGACGTCAGACAGGGTGGAATTTCCTTATATGGGTCCTAAGGGCATTTCTATCGGAAGAGCGCGGGCGCGCGCGCAATCGTAGACCAGAGCAAGAGAGCGGAAAGCAGTTCGCCCATCATCACAGCGCCAAAGCCCAGTTCGACGCCGGATTTGCAGATCGTCTAATACTTAAGGATGCAGTCCCAATGATAAAGGTTCACGGTCGTGCGTTGGAACCGTGAGTAAAACTGCTTGTCTGCTTCAAATGTCTGTGTGTTGTTAGCTATCGACGCGTAAGCACAGCCCACACGGCACGCCTCCAGCAGCTCGTTTTTTTCCGGAAAGACTCGGAACTGTCTATCTTTCTTTTATAAATATAATAAAACTAAAGACTTTTTGGAGATATTAAGGATGCAGTACTACTCTATAGGTACTCAAGATTAACATGAGATTGACTGAAAATGAGTGTTTCACCCCCCCCCCCCCCCTCCCTCCCTCCCTCCCTTAATTTGCCATGTTCTGTTTTGCAAGAACACTCTTATTTTGCCTATACAGTCAGGGAGGCAAGTCGTGTGCATATCATCCGCTAGAATTTAAAAACTCAGCGCGAGTAAAGATGGCAGAAGGAGGGCAGCCACAGCAGCGTTTGGTGAGCAAAAAAGGCAAAACCAACTCCATTGTCTGGGAACAGTTTGGCTTCAAGGAATCCGACGACGAGCAGAAACATGCAAGATTTGCTACATGATAGTGGCTGTCTCTGTTATATTATTTATTTTAATAGCTCAAAATTGCCCAATCGGGCCGGTGCTGCACCGTCACAAAAGTTTATCATTTGCACGTGTTTTTAAGCCTTGCCAATTGAAATATTCAAACGCAAGAAGACGTGAAAGAGAACTCAATTCTGTACTTGCTGTGTGAGTCTAAGAGGCGGCTTTCTGAGCGCATGCTTGGGATGTGTGCTGCGTACACAAGACTAAACAGCATCTATCGCCTCACCAGGACAGTGGATTTGCGTTGGAGTCTATAGGCTCCTCCTGTAGGTAGTGTGAGAGTGTTATCCGCTCGAGTTCTCTTAGGTATGGATGCTGACGCGGATGTTGTCCGTGATTTCAGCAGGTCTCCAACTTTCTATTTTTTTTGCTTTGCTTGCCCTTCGTCTCCAACCACTGACGTATTGGCAGCGCTCCCTTCGTCCTCTACTCCCAGAATCTCTTTGACGAGTCCGGATTTTGTATCTTTGTCATTGATATGAATCCCCTATATCTAGGATCTGAAAAACAGGCCTTTGCCTAAAGTGTTTATGAGGCAGCTGGTTCATAAACACTGTTTCGAGGCAACGTGACTTCAGAGTCCAGTCCAAGTTCAGATAATGAACCGTTAGAATCATATAAGGAGTCATATTGACACCTGACCACATATCAGTTGTGGCAGAGAAGTAGTCGACATTCATTAGCTCGCTTTTTTACTGTGTTGAACATTTTCGGCAAAGCAGTCTCTGAAAAGTAGGTTTTGCCCGTCAACTCGTACTGCTTGTCAACTTTTTTAAGCATTGTCTTGAATGCAGGTTTCTCCACCGTGTTGAATGGAACCATCTCAATGAGATACTGCGTAACAGCGTCTGTTAGGCATTTACCTTGTTATCTGTTACTTTCACGGCTGTATTTGACAGATTCTGCAAAGGCTTCAGGCAGCTACTCTTAACTGTCGGCTGGTACCGGCCTCAGCTGTCCTTTCTGAGGTTGCTCCGCGACTTGATGCTTGTGGCTGGATGACAGTTAGCGAGATGAGACCTCAAATTCGATGCATTGCCGCGTGTCACAGGGACCATTTGCCGCAAACTGTGCATATTAGCATATCTAATTTTGCTGGCTCATCCTTTTGATTCGGTTTAAAGCCGAAATGTTCCCAAACTGGCAATGTTACATTAGGTTTTGGGATGAGAGCGCAAGCTATTGTTTTAGCCTTATTCAAAATCAAAACACCGGATACAAACAGTTGGCGGGAAAATGACACTCGCAACTCTTGCATTCATTATTAATTTATTTAACATTCAATGTACAGTGATCAATTGTAAAACAAGGCCATAGCCTCGTGGAAAAAAAAAAAGTGAACACTGAGGTTGGCGTGGTTGGCTTGTCAATAGTGCGGTATTACAATATTTCAGTTGTCACGCCAGCCCTACTTGATGCAAACACCCACACAATGATTTGGCTGTCTATTAAACCTTTGGCAAGTATGATCACAGCAGAACATGCACTGTCGGTATGATCACAGACGTTGAGCCAAAGAAAGCCATTGTCACAGATATGAAACAGCTTCACAAACATTTTTCTCAACCTCACAGTATCATTATTTATATTACAATAATTCAAATTATCACAGAAGCACTGGGATATCATAGTTCGATGATAAACAACGATATCTACAGCTGTGATCAAAATCGATTAAATCACCTTTCGAAAGTAACTTGACAATTCAAATTAAGTTTGTATCAATTAAATCTTTACACCAGTAGGTGGCGAGTCTGGCGACATAACTGACTGATAAAAAATGTATTTGTCAAAATCATTCATTCAAGAGATTTGTTCAAAAATGCAGATTTATCCAGTAATGAAACAAGTGAAGTCCTTATAATTGAGTCATTGAATCATTCATTCAAATTTGTATGCAAATTGATTGAATTGACTGGCCTCTATCTTAAAACCAAAATTATGATTCTTAATTTATCCAGAATCAGGCAGCTTTATTATGAAGTATTAGGAGGCTGTCCACGGTTGAATGGTCAAAAACACACACAAAAATAAACGGCAAAATGCCGGTCTTGGCGAGAGCACTCATTCGGTAATGTCATATCTGAACGTAAACAGTTGAGAAAGAAAATGCATGAACATTGAATCATTGCATTAGATCTTAAAGTGACAGCAGCCTAATTGACCTGCTGCTATACATTTTGGTGTCATAACATTTTTTATTACAAAACAAGGGTTATATGGAAATTATAACTACTTTAATTTATCACTTTTTTGGGGTGGGGCCAGTGAAAACTTTGGCAAGGCAAGTACAAATTGAAACCACTTAGCATTAAGCCCTGGATTTACAGTCTAATTTACACAAAACAGCAGATTGAGTCTATTTTATAACAGCTTAGTCAACGAGTAATGTGAGAGGGGCTCTATGTGATTAAATCAACTGGTACACGAGCAATGAAACATCTAATTACTGGTGTATCATCAGCATTTGATCCAAACCACCACTTCTTATTTTTACTTATTATCCAACTATTTCTCCAACCTTTATTTTATTTTTATTTTTTTAAATAGTTTGTTTAATGGCTAACAAATACAATTGAAAAATCCCCTGTCAAGAGGTCTCTCTTGGTCTTGCCCAGATCTGGTGCTTTTGTTTGGAGAACAGACAACATGGAGTGTCAAATGACTGCACCTGTGAGCCTGACACATGCTTGAAGAAGAGCCCTGATTTATGTGTCACTCAAGCAAAAGTCTATCTATCATTATCCTTTGATTCAGCTATATGAAGACACTTGCTGTGTCTTAATACCTAGGGAGGTGTCTACCTAGACAGAATTTTAAGACATCAGAGGTGTGTACCAAATGTTTAACCAGCTGTCTAGGTAGGCGACTCACTAGGTTTTGATATAGGCCTCCAGCACACAAATTATGTCCTCAATGATTCCAAAATCTGTGGTAAGCACCTACAATGCCAGCATCTACAAAACAAACTAGGTTTTGAGAAGGAAAAAAAAAGTTGTCTAGGACAGGGGTTTCGATAAAAATAAGATCTAACTAACTAAATGTTTAAAATAAATAAATTTATTAAAATACAAATGGATTTAAATGTACGGTACTACATCTAACAGTACAGTATTATTTTAGTGAGTTTCACAGTAGAAATTGGGACCTTTTACATGAAATATAGAGCTGCCTTTTAAATGTTAGGATGGGAGTCCCTCACACAGCGATCATCACATATAAGGGGCCATAGCATCTAAAAGATTGCAAACCCCTGGTCTAGGAAAGCCAACACACAATGTTTTGAAATACAGCACAAACACAATGTCCCCTGTGGTGCCCTAAAAAGCTGTCTAGGTAGGCTGCTTACTATGTTCTGAAATACAGTCCACAAAATTATGCCACTTATAATGGACAAATTGTTTTCTAGGTAGGCAGCACACTAGGTTCTGAATACAGCCAAATTAGTAATCATAATGCTGGCTATTTACGTTTTGAAATTGAACAAAAAATGATGTCCCCCTTTGAAAATTCTACGTGAACGTTTATGTTCACCAGGTTTTTAAATACAACAGCAACATTATACAATCCATAATGCCAAAATGTGTTGTCCAGATAAGGTTTTCAAACACAGCCAATGATTGTGATAGAGGACAGTAAGATATAGGCTAAGTGATCTGTCAGTCCAGCTCACACGGCTCGTAAAAAACTACTGGATCGCCCAAATCTGCTTTTGATTAGCCCTGCTGTTTATCTGTAATACGTGTTTGATGGAAGTGTATGTTTTATGCGTGTATTTGAGGAGAAACAGCAGCTGTAGATGTGAAAAACAGGAGTGGTTGTTCCCCACCCCCATCCATCGGCCTACAACAATGAACAACAAACACTCCACATTTCATTCACATTTATCGCCTTAATCCACATCAAATTCGCCGCACGGGTACACTCACGTGTAAAATGAATCATCTTACCCCCAAAATCCACAAGGGCAGCGGGGAGGAATACTAGGCGGCTTGCTGCGCTCGCTTCCTGTGTCCCCCATGGCGGCGATGTGAAGGCGGCAGGTTTCTGCAGGAAACACCGGGGATCCAATGGCGGCCTAGTGCTTGTGCGGGAATTCCTCGGCTCGACGTTTGATCAAAAACGCTTTACAACGAAATCCCCGAGCTGAAAATGCAGCGTAAGAACTGAAAGATACAGACACGAGCAGCCGCTACTATAAATTCGAAGTAATTAAGACAAAATTCAAGAAATTAACGGCCGCGTACAGTCCGACGGACCGCACCGGGAGTCGAGGCCGATCAGCTGGCGAGTGGAAGATACCAACTCCTAAATAGGGTTTTGTTAATTATGAGAAAAAAACATTTAAACACTCAGATTCCGGTTGTACACAAATTTACACAAAATATTGTTGTTAAAAGTGAAATACATAATATGATGTTTAAAGGTTGTCGGTATATCACTAATATCACGTGTTAATAACGTTTTATCGAAACAACGTTCCCCCAAAAGGAAGTGGAACGGTCCAAGCTGTATTCCTTGTTTGTAAAGGGGATTTGAGCTTTAAAGCTGTTTAAGTACAAGACCTGCTGTAGACCCCTGTATAAGATGAGCTGCACATGATGGCATTGACTACAACATATATTTATATAGTTATATTACATAGTCATTAGAAATATGAATTAACACTACAAATACATGACATTGAATAACGCATTGACAACACACTGGCTCGAAGCCATATAGTATCCTTGGAAGGGGGATTCCAGTGATCGAATTTTATACATAAAGTAAATTATATTATATATTCTCCTTTTAGTATGGTTAACAAAAATTGCATTGTGTGTTGAAAATATTCAGGGTTCAAAGCTATTTTTGTTTACACGATTTATCATGAACTAAAACTAGAGAAGGAAAGTGCATCAATCTGTTGTTGCATGCCTGAATGTCTAAAGCTTTTGAGTTACTTTATGTGCTTAATGAACTTGAATACTTTATGAATAGGGCTACTTCAAGATCTAAAGATCCATCAGAGATGAATGGATGGATAAATATGGATTCTGTTCACATAAGTAGGCTACTTAAAACCATTTTATATATATATATATATATATATATATATATATATATATATATATATATATATATATATATATATATATACACACTCACAGTTGGGAGTTTAAAATCAAGAAGTCCAAACATACATTCAGTCATTGAAAGTCTATATGTAATCTCTGGCTGTACAGGAAAATCAAAATCCAATCAATTAGAAAAATAAAGCACATTGTGACAGAACATGCGAAAGGTCTGCTGATGTTTCTTAGTTTGGTGGATGTAATAGAAAGTTGCAGAATGACTCAGAGTCAAAATTTTGGTCTTGGGTTTGGGACTTTTTCCTAAACCATTTTCATATATATCAGTTATAATTTCAGACTTCTGAAATAAAAATAATGAAAATACACTGCAAAATAGAGATTTCATGTTCACATTTTTATTATTATAATATTCTAGCAAAGTCAGAGTACACAAATAGACAACACAAAGTAGAGTACACAAATAGGCCTAATATATAGGGGAAACTGGAGCTATAGTTGTCAGTTTATTTTTCAAAATCAAATTTTTAATAAGCATATATTCTTGATGGGCACAATTTCTTAAGCATGTAAAAAATTACATCTACATTCATTGCACATGTCGACATTTTATGATGGCAGTAAGAACACAATTCGTGAAATATAATAACAAAAATATAAAACGTAGCATATAGTTATATCAAAGAATGTGTCATTAATGATTACAATAATAAAATTACAACATATAGACAGTGTTTTTTTTGTGTGTGTGACAACATGCCCCAAATGTAGTCGTCACCTTTATTTATATAGCGCTTTACTTTATATAGCAAGTTAATTTTGTCTGTACAGCAGCTCTAAAGGAAATAGTCATTGTTCAGCTGAAGTTAGTTCTTGATTCATTTCCTTTGTCAGTTCCTAAATTATTATTATTATTCATTTAATCTATATGAAGTAGTTCTGCAGAAACAGTGATGTCGTCATCCAGCTCAGTTCAGTTCTCATCCAATAGTGTCAGTGCAGTCAGATCAATAATATTGTTGAATAATAAGTTTCCCCAACTAAGCAAGCCAAGGGCGACAGTGGCAAGAAACCCAAACTCCATCAAGTGACAGAATGAAGAAGAAGAAGAAAAAAAACTTGGGAGAAACCAGGCTCAGTCGGTGTGGGGGGGAGGGGGGGGTCTTTAACAGGTGTCTTTAACTACTATGTACTAACATTTAAATGACTAATTTAATACAATGCACTTATTAAGTGCATACATTTTCACATTGTACTTATATTATTATAATTACCTGCATCTAATAACATCTGTAATTACAGCTATAATTACACTGTTGACCCTTCCCTTCCCTTTTAAACCTACCCATACCACCAAACCTGACACCAAACCCTAAACTTTAATGTCAGTACATTGTTGTGTCTGCAAATATACAGGGTCCGAAAATTCAGTCTACAGAATTTGTAAAGCAAATTTAGTCACTGTTTCATGACCTACCAAACATTGCGAGTAAGTGATCTTTTCTGTATCAGCATATGCTCTGTGCAACCATGAGCGGAGGGGGGAATGATTCCCTTTCAAAGCAACATCTCCCTCATCAATGGCTAAGTCCAGCCTGAGGCCTCCAGGTCTCCTGAGACGCTCCACACAACTTCAAAGACAAATTTCCCCTCATTTCTACACACAGAACTTTAGGAATTAATGAGAAACTGTTTCAAAGATGACAGAACTATAATGTAGCTTGAGCGCTTCAAGAGTGACACAGATTCGCTTTATTCCACAACGTTTCACTCACCCGAGTCGCACATAAACACCGAACAGTCACTCAGGAAAATAACCATCTGATTGATACACATATTCATGAGGGTTTACAAGAGTTCATGTCAACTTTTCAACTTTTTACAGAGTTAGAAATCCCCCTGTACCCTCTGTGTTGTTTCCTGCCTGAAGTAAATCTACAAAGAATACACTCTCAAAGGAGGTTTGATTATTTAATGGGGAAAATCAGGAGGTGCGGTGCAGCGGGACCTTGAAGATGCATTGATGTGCAAAAAAAGAGAAAGAAGCTCAAGGTGCCTGGAAGAGCGGGAAAACAACTGCGATCATTTTTGTAGTGATCACGGATCAAGTTCACGGATTAACTTTCATGTTTTTCAATAACACTGCAACGAGGCCTTTAGGGTAAAATATACTCAGATGTCACTTAAATATCAAGGTAGCTGCATTCAAAAGCTTCCTTTGAATGCTACATTGAAAGATGAAGGTTTCAGAGTGATATACAGTGTCCAATGCCATTCAGTGGACCTAGTGCGGGTGCAAATACACTTGAAGCAAACAGGCATGAAGTGTCTTATTGCTACAGACTGCGATTTCTGCAATACTGTAAGATCATTAAAAATCACACTGTACGACAAGAATCTAATAAATTTGTAGACTTCACGATGCTGACATCTACTCAATCATAGGCTACGACTCAAGTTAGTATAGAAGAATAAAACATCATCAGCATGCACTAGAGGTAAACAAATGCAAGATGAATCGCACTTTGGCAATTGTGGTTTTTATGTGCAATGAAAAAAAGAGGAGGAAGTGATAGAGGAGAATATGGATGAGGAAAAGAGGCCAACTTGGCATGCCAATTTTGTAAATGAAGCTTGAGGTAAATAGTAGTTTTAAGTTTTAGGGCCATGTCACGTAGATCAATATGCCATTTCATGTTGCATTATTATTAGTAGTCAGTAGACGTAGCTCGTAGCAGCAAACACACTGTGTGATGATCATGCAACATTTCTGACACTTTCAGAAAATTATCGCAGGCTATCTTTGGTCGCAAGGCCGTGACAACGACCGTCTTTGAACCTTCATCACTGTATGACGAAGTACCACCGTTTAGGAGCCACGACCACAGAAATCACCATGATTGGTCATCTTTCGTCTGGGACAGCCTAAAGTCTTACAATGTGCACCGGGCTCTCTTAGACACAGTGGAAAGTTCCTGGTTCACAAACACACTCTTAAAGGACAAGTTCGGTATTTTACACTTAAAGCCCTATTTACATATACTGATGAAATAGAACAGTTAAGATTGAAATTTGGACACATGCTGCTAGCCCGAGAATTTTCGGTTTCTGTGGTAGCACCCCCCCACCTCCACAATGGCTGCATAGGTGCACTGGAACAATCCTTCCTAAAACGCATTAAACTTTCGTTTACAAAGACGTGAAACTCACCGAGTGGTCAGGGGTGTTCACTGATATGCTCACACAAAAATCGCTGCAAAAGATGCTTTCCAACAGGTGTTTTACCATTCGTTGTAAAACTGTGGACCTATTTTTCCAAACGCCTCACACCCGTACATTCTTCCGTTGAGAGCTTGAATAATAGACACTCCTACAGAAAGAATACAAACAACCCCATTTTCGTTTCCGGCAGCGGAGTAATACCGTACCTCACAGCACATCCAAGTCAATGGAGTTGGACAAAAACTACGATAAAACCTGTTGGAAAGCATCTTTTGCAGCGATTTCTGTGTGAGCATATCAGTGAACACCCCTGACCACTCGGTGAGTTTCACGTCTTTGTAAACGAAAGTTTAATGCGTTTTATGAAGGATTGTTCCAGTGCCCATAGGCTGCCATTGTGGAGGTGGGGGGGTGCTACCACAGAAACCGAAAATTCTCGGGTCAGCAGCATGTGTCCAAATTTCAATCTTAACCGTTCTATTTCATCAGAAACGATCTGTAAACAGGGCTTTAAGTGTAAAATACCAAACTTGTCCTTTAAAAATAAAGGTTCCAAAAGGGGGTTTCAACAGCGATGCCATAAAATAACCATTTTTAGTTTCCCAAAGAACCTTTCAGTGAACAGTTCTTCTTAGTGTGAAGAACATTTTAATAATCTAAAGAACCTTTTTCCACTATAAAGAACCGTTTGTGGAATGGAAAGATTCTGTGGATTTTAAAGGTTCTTCATGGAACCATTAGCCACTTTTCCACCGTCGGGCCGAACGGTTCTTAGAATGGTAAGGAACGGTTCCAGTTGTGTTTCCCACTTGAGCCTGGTACGGAACCGGTAAAATCCGTGAAGTGACGTCGCCACTCAGGATTGGTCACTTGTCTGTTGCCTGGCTAGTTTCTCTGAAGCTGGTTAAGCGCGCTATTTGAGTGAAGTAAACAAAGCAATAATAAAATTGAAAGCTATAGCTGATCATTCTCCATTCGCTATCAGCACCACAGTGGAAAATGAAACGGTAACCGTAAGAGCTGGCCCGGATCGGCACGGAATGGAACGGTTACGCAATGAGAACCATTCGGCCCGACGGTGGAAAAGCGGCTATTGATTCCAATAAAGAGCCTTTACTTTTTTCAAGTTTTTCTCAGTTGCTTGGGTACATTTCTTAGATCACAACTGAAATTCTCAAAACTACTTGTTCAACCCCCACATCCACATCATATAGTCAAGTATATTTTCTATACATTTCTATTAGACTTTTTTTTTGTCATATTGATGAATTGCGCAGGTGAATCTTGAATTTCACTAATGAAGGGAAATGTAATGGGCTAGATAAACCAATGATCAACCAGTTCTCCAAAATAGCTCAGAGATGCATGTCATGAATCTTCAATTGGAAAGCATAGACAGACAGAGCACAACAACACAGAGTTACAATTTCTTATAGTGGAAGAACAACAAGAAAACAAACAGGGTCAACAGCCGGGAAGTAGAGGATTAAGGATGTGTGGTGGAAGGGTAGGGAGGCAAAACAGAGGAAGAGGTAGAAAAGGCAAAGGAAGTATGTACGTTTCCATAAGGGCCTGGGCCACTATTGTGGACCATGTTCTCAATCATGAGCGAGTCATGACTTTACAATGGCTGAGGCGGGTCGAAAGGTGCAGCGAATGTTGGGAGAACAACTGGTTCCTCAGTCATTCAAGCATTTCATAGACAGAACAGCTGTGTATTTCAACAATGTGCACTGTAATACTGCATATTAACTATAATGCTTCATATTACAGTAGCATTTTTACAGTAGCATATTACACTTGCATTTTGCAGTATATAGTAAATATACTTAATACAGATACATACTATACCACACAAACACACATACACATGTATATATACAGTGTATGGTCTTGATTTTTTCTTTTATATATCACAATGACATTGTAAAGTAATTTGTTAACAGACAAACACTAAATCCTGTCCTGTCCAGTCTTTTGCAAATTGCAATCAATATACCATAAACAGTAATGTGTCAATTTGTACTGTTAAAATGTATATATGCCATACAGTCTTGTGAATTTTCATTGGCATCAAAATCATAGCCATAGTTTACATCTGAAAATACTGACAGAGTACACTGTTATATTGACAATGTGGCTAAACATTTTGACTATCTTGTTTGGGAACAATAGGCGCGTTTCCATTACAGATTTGCGCAAAACTTTTGTGATTTTTTTCTAAATGTCGACAAAAAACTATTGCGAAATGACGGCGTTTCCATTGACCGATGTTATGCGACTAAAACTTCATTTTTTCATCTCGCGATAAGTAAAATCATTCCAAAAACCATGGCAACGGACGTTGCACTAGCCATTATTATTAATCAAAGGAGATGTATGTGCGTTTTCCAAGCATTAATGGTAAGGAACGACCCTTATTATACTTGTGAGCGGCACATATGAGGTGTTTCTGGGTGTTTCTCCCTCATATCTGCTTCGAGGTCTTGATTGTGGCATTTATTTGAGGTTTAGAATCCAGTATTCCTGTAATTCTTTTGTCTTTTATGAATTTAATAAAGAACTCTGTCTCGTATTCTGTCCAAACACACCGCGTCATCTACGTCAGGTGACTTGTCAATGCGCAAAAACTGTTTCCATTGCAGTTTTGCGAAATATTTCTTTTTCGAATTGCCTGAAAAACCTCCTCATGTGAGCGTAAAAAAATTTTTGCGATAAATGGGAGTTTTTGCGAAATTGACTTGTTTCCATTGGGCGTATTTTCAATTCGCAATTTCAAATTGCGCAATTTGAAGGGTAATGGAAACGTGGCTAATGACACAAGGACTCATCATTTTGCACTGATGTAAATACTTTTGCGAGATGAACTAAGGAATTTGAGCAATTTACAGGCTTCTTGCAGGTAGTCCATAGTGTGGTGCTGTTTGTACGAATTGTTTCGTGAAATGCACTTACTGGTTTGCAAATGCTAAAAATGATTAGAGAAAAGTGACTGAGAAAACTGTAAGAGTGAAACTTTTTTTGTCTTTTTTATAAAACAAACATTAGTTTGAGAATGAACGAGTTGAGAATGAACGAGATGAAATGAAAGAAAAAAAAGTGCTGCTCTAGAAATTAGTATATCAATACAGCTGCTTGATTCATGAGGGCCAATTTCAGAGGAGGGATGTTTAAGATACAAACAGCCATGGATTTCATGGGAAATCTTTATGTGTGCATGTCTTTCCATAAACGAGTGCTTCTCTTATCCTTTAATTCCTTCCCAAGAAAGAGCGAGGGCTTTATTGACAGTGTGCTAGTAGTGTTTCTGTGTTTATAGGGTTGTGGATAGGATAACAGAAAGCCTCCATCTTATAAGAACATTAATCTGGTTATAACTGGATTGGACTCTTGTTGCAGTAATGTAATGTCTACAGTAATGTGTTATGAAGCTGCGGTGTGTGCTGTTTAGCAATTTCCCCCTCTTACAGTGTTTATAATAGCTTAACTAGAACAAGTGTGCAAATAAGTACTTTTTTAAATCGTTCAAAGGTTTAAAGTCCCCGTGAACCGGAAGTTGCAAACGACTTTTCTCCAGTGTTGTGACGTGTTTCCCAGTGAAACGGAATATTGAACAGAGGGCAGGGTTTTACTCTAGCGCTCCTCCTCTCCATCTCTGCTCATAGCAGACTAACGGTTTGAGGGGAGTGGTTAAGCGTTTCCCAACCCAAGTCCTCAAACCTACGTCATCAGGGAAGGTCCTCCAAAGCAGAGGGGAGGGGCATTTTCAGATTTTGATTAAAGATTATGAAGCCAAAAATTTTTTTTGTGTGGATTGACTTGCATGAATGAATTGTTCACCACAAAACGATCAATTTAGGCAAACAAAGTAAGTATGGTCAATTTTGATTTCATGGGGACTTTAATACATTTTTAAGAGTGCAAGTCAACTGAAAATATGCTTAAAGATGAATTAAAGATGCAATATATATCTACTGCGCAAAAGTTAGGGCCCAATGAGATTTTTGGTTTTGAAAGAAGTCTCTTTGTTTAAAAATATTACAATTAAAAAAAAAGAGTTTTCTATTTTAATATATTTTCAAATGTAATTTAATGTGTTGCAAAGCTGGATTTTCAGTATCATTAGTCTTCAGTGTCACATGATCCTTCAGAAATCATTCTAACATGCTGATTTTAGGGCTGCCCCTTAATAGTCAATGAGAAGAGGCTTAGTCGACTAAATTTTGATTAATCGGGTAGTCGCAGAAAAAAAAACTTCACGTAGTAACAGATTGTGCATGACTGGACCATGCAGGCAAATCTTAAGTGTTGGAACATTTTGAGAGGGTAAAGAAAGGCCACAAAAAGTTGATGCATGACCTCAAGCATGACTTATTAAATTTATCACTTATTGACAAATTTAATGTCAAAACATCTAAGCATTGCCTCATTTTCCATGTGGCATCCTTGCCATCAAATTTATTAGATGAAAATGTGTTAATGTATCAAACCTTCCCTGCTTGTCCCCTAATGACATACATTATGTTTTGCTGGCACACTGAGTTGCTCTGTCTGCTCCATCGGTGCAAATAAACAGGCTTCAGCCTCCATGGCAGTGAACCAGTGGAGCGACCCAGCAACCGTCAGAGCGGCCCGCTTTACCATCCACTGATCAAAGCAGCTCCAAACTGCCAGCAACTACAGAAGGCAAACAAGACTGTTGCAGCAGCCACAGAGGCTGGTTTTCTCATTCTGCAAACACCAAGAAGAGGAAAAAGCAAATGGAGGTGGTCAGAACACGTCCACGTCTGGTCACGTGAATTTGACTGGGGCTGACGGGTCATCCAGTCTTAGGAGTCTTACTAGAGCTTCTAAAGGGCATTGGAAGAGAAAGAAGAAAGATCAAAGGGAAACTTTGGCAAATGCAATGGAAAGAAAGAGAGATTTTAAAACAGGAGGAGTGCAGGGATGATAATGAGCTAGATAGCAGTGAGAGCGCGAGACAGAGGTTAGGAAGGTCAAGTCCACTATGCATTCAAGAATAACCATTTTGTCTTAGAAAGATCAACACGGTGTACGAATCAGGCTGCTGATGAGTGCAGGACTATACAAAATTACTGATTCTATTGCGCCATCTTGTGGAGGATTAACAAACATTCTAAACCCCAACAAGTCCTTTAAATTAATCTACAGACCTGTGAAAATCAAAATATTTTCTTCAAGACTGTAGTATGAATAGTTGAGAGTAAACAAAACAATTCAGGGTTGTAAAATACACTTTTAGTTTCAAAACAATGTTTCCGCCCGGTTTCGAACCGGGGACCTTTCGCGTGTGAGGCGAACGTGATAACCACTACACTACGGAAACCTACATGCTAGACTATCCTGAATAGATGGTCAAATTGTTTTCATTTTAAGTTTTAAGTTTCTTTTTTGTTGTTGTTCTATTAGTAAAAACTAATTTTTGAGGCTTTTCATCTGCAGCTTACAACTAGGAGTCTTACTTACTAAGGAGTCCTTAGCACTTTTCGCCATGGACGATTTTGTTCCCATCACTTCTCAAAAGGTTTTCTTCTGTTGAAAAAGATTAAATATGCTCATGTTATTGTCTCCGATTTGTGAAAACAACATTCAGCAATACTTCTTTCATGAGTCTGAAGCAAGAAATAAAAAATCATTGTCTTTCCTTTATGACAATACTCATTGTCTTTACATTGATACAAACACAGTTTAATAGGCTGTTTGTTAGATATAATAAAATAAATAAAAAATAATAATAATTTAGAATTGTAAAATTAGTAGCCAACTTTGTGTAGGCTAAGCCTGTAACAAAAATCTGATGTAATAATAACAATAATTTGTTTCCGCCCGGTTTCGAACCGGGGACCTTTCGCGTGTTAGGCGAACGTGATAACCACTACACTACGGAAACCTACATGCCCTAAACTTGCCGACATGATGTCATAATGATGTAACCAGAAACCATCCCATGTAGTCAAAAGACAGAGGGTGGCTGTCTCATATATCAGTCATTTTGCATGTGGCAGCAGCATTTAGCACAGTGTCTTACTGTTATATTACATTTAAAATATTTTAGAACTTGGCATAACCAGAAAGATAAAAAAAACAAATACTAAATATTTAGATTGTTTGTTATTTTAGCTTTTAGCTGAGGTATGTATGATACACAGAATGCTAGCATATAAATACTTCCTGACGCTGAGGCCGCCGGCCCAAAGTTGCAAGGGTGTTTTTTCCGCTCACAGCCGCTAGGGTGAAGCGAGACGGCCACCATTCAACCCGAAAAAAGTCATATAACCATTCCAATGACTCCGAAGCTGTTCAGTTAAAGCAACATTAAGGAACTTTTCCTCTTCGTCGCCCTACAGGTTAGAAGCGGAATTGTCCATTACCGCTGTCGTAAATAATTTCGCCGCCCGCAGCCTAACGAAAAGGTAGAGTATGTTGCATGATTTCATGAAAGCATGATGTATTGCGACATCAGAAACGAAGAAAAACGAAATAATGACTATTGTAACGCTTGACGTAAAGCAAGTCAAATTTGTAGTTTTCTTATGTCTCATTCGAACTACAGAAACGCGACCCGATTTGACAAACTTGCATAGCGCGGTAATAGCAGATATAGGGCTGCAAAGCAAATCCAGAAGTGCCTTTCACCCTGTTACGACTTGATGAACCACTGAAACAATTTTGGAAACATTATTTTAAGGTAAAAAATGTTACTTAGTGTTGCTTTAAGGTAAATTAAGCTAAAAAAAACTGCATAGTTCCCCTTTAAGGCTCCCTTGGAAGTTTGTTGAGCACCCCCTAGTGAGCTCCGGCCCCCTGGTTGAGAACCACTGCTCTAGAGAGAGCGCAAATAAATGCAAAAAAACAAAAAAAACAAAAAAAACATGACAGACTCTTTTAAAGTAACTATTTAAAATACCTTGCATATTAAAAAATGCAACGCCGACTGCTGAACTCCAGCAATGTCCCTTCATTTCACTCGCCGGCCATCTTTGAAACGCCTCTCTCAGGCATGAAAGTGTATTTCTTTGAATGGATAAACATCAAATTCTCCAAAACTGTTCGCCAAGCGATATGGCAGTGAAGCAATGCAACTGAGGCTGGTAGGTCACATGATAGTCACATATCGAATGTAGTATGTTCGGTTTACACATAGACTGTAAAAAAATAGGGTTTACACTCAAACTGCACACATTCATACTAAATAGTACATACTTGTTAAGCGGTCATGGCGTAATTAACGTTACTTATTCAAAATAAGTATGTTACCTACTCAAGAGAGTACGCGATTTTAGACACAGTCCTCGTATTCGAAAAACAAATACAATTTTCGTAAGAAAATATTTTAGAACTCCTTTAAGATTTTTTCCAAGAATTAGAAATATTCTTACTAACTAACGTTACTTGGAATTATCTTCAGAAATGTAAACTTCCTTAAAAAGATTTTCGTCCCCAGATTGAAGCATTTGAAATAAACAATTATGTCCATGAAATCAAACACCAAATTGAAGCTAAAAATGATCAGATGATTGTGTCAAAAAAGTTTACCAGGTGAGGTAACTTAACGTTAACGTTATTTCGAAATGATAGCGCGCTTGAACTTGTCGACAACTGTTCAGATCACACACACACAGCACAAACCAACTGAACTCGATCTCAAATTTAAGTTACTGATTATGGAATGTGGTTATCAATCTTACATACGCGAACTTTGTATGAACCATAGGGTATGAACATAATCGTATTTAGCACTCAAAACAGGGCTGGCAATGCTGTGAACGTAACGTTAGCTTTGGATTTTGACGGTTTAATGTAATTCGATGCACGATCGACAGTTTATTCGACACAAACCATTTTTATCATGCAATTACGTATATTTAGTGTGGGTTATATTATCTTTTACCTTGTGTAATTTTGTGAGGGTGACGTTAAATACGACCCGTCCATCTTGACACCCGTGTGTCTGTCGGTTAGTAAATGAGGGACTGATGATAAATGATTCGTTCTAACTGCACTGACGCAGATCTTTCGTTTACTTAAGCTAGTTATTTTTAAGTGACAGATTTGAAGAATAAAAATACAATGCAACATATATATATATATATATATATATATATATATATATATATATATATATATATATATATATATATATATTAAACATTAAAATTTCATTCATTCAAAACAGCTTATTTGTCTTTATTGAACCCTATTTAGACAAAATATTTGATGCATAAAAATATTAATAAAAGTTTGCATAATGTGTTCTATGTTTTGTCATAATTTGATACTACAGGCTTTTATGGCTCATGTAGCCTATAATATGATATAACGTAATGCAATACAATGATGATTGAGAGATGTACAAATATACATTCCTCAAAAGCTTGTTGTATAATATATTTGATACACATTTTAACATTTTCCCTAAAAAAATGATGTAGCCTATGTGTAATAAAGTAAACCTAAGTTGCTTCATTCCAGTAAATATGCATCTTGAAATATTACTAGCAATATAAAAGTTATTCTTACGTTTACTTTAAAAGATTGCGTGCAAACAACTTTTTGAGCAAAGTGTTGATCATGTTGATACTTTATATTGTAGGTTTCATAGGGTTAACCTGGTCTTTTCAACAGGGTACTGGCATCCTAGTTTTCATTTCAACTGTCTGTCAGTCTCCATCATCCTCCAGCCCTTGGGGAAGTCTCTTGATTGCAGCAAGGAAGTTTGATAGTGTGCGTCTGTTCCTGGTGGCTTAATGAAGGTGGTATTATGGTGTCACTCACCCTTCCATGTCTGATTGAGAAACGGTATTTATTAAATCTCCTCAGAGAAGGAAGCATGTTAATATGTGATCTGACTGAAGAGTCACTTTCACACTTTCCATCTGTTTCATTGTCTCCGTTTCTCACCATCACCTGACAATAAATCAGCCCCAATTCTAACCGTTAGAGCTTGCGTTACAATACAATTCAACAATTTTCATTTGTGAGCATCCTTAAAGTGGTTCTTATTTGGTGGGTCCCAACCCTAGTCTGTAATGTACTGTCACAGATAGACAGGAATAATAATAAAATAATATAATGCAACTACATAATATACATCTATTTTTTATCGTATATACAAGTTAGGATAAGTAAAATAAGACACAACCTAGGGACTTTGAAAGGGGAAGAAAAAAATGCTTGAAAAAATATATTTTGTTGTTGACGTCAAAGGCTGTGTATCCAATCAAACTCTAGAAGTTAGTTAGATGCCAACGTAACCATGAACAACATAAAAACTGTTAAAAGAAAAAGAAAATACACACCCAGACTACATTAAATAAAGCTGGTTTGTGTCAACCACAATACGCTTTGAGTTCAAATTATTGTCAGCATTAAAATAAATAAAAATTCAAGAGACTTTTAGGCCTATGCAGTTCATGGTGATTTTATTATTTTAGCCACCATAAAATCAAAATTGAACATTCTTGTTTTTTTATGGAATATTGCAGTATTTATTATAAATGATTTATCCATGCACATCTTTTTTCTATTATTATTCATGTGCCCTCATAATCTTTAATCAAAATAACATCTCTTCTCTCCTCTGATGATGTGTTTACTGGCGAGAGGGCGGTACATACAACCTGTCACTCACATGAGATCGACCAATAGCAAACCTCATCCATCAAATCAATTCCCCATGGACAAAATCAAGCGCCACAATAGGGAAGGAAAGACTATCACAACTTCCGTTTCATGGTGATTTTAATTTTTGATTTTAAACAGGATATTTGCTTACTTTTCTATGATGAACAATTTTAAGATATCTAATAAATGAGACAGTATTGCAAAACCCATCAAGTCTGTAATACTTATTATGTTTTTTGTAGTTATCCGAACATAATAAAATAAGTGCATGTGACAGTAATGGTTATACTCACCATCATGTTATAATCGGGTCAAGTATTTTCTCAATATAAATATAAAGAATTCTGTGTTTAGCAGCACGTAACCTTGAGAACACAACCTGAGCGTCTCAAGTGTGTCCTATCAGAAACATCCAGTCTATGTGTGTGGAGACGTGAAGGGTTTTTGGGGCGTCATGCCCTGTGAACGGGAGGACTGGGAGCTGGATTCTGGTTTGAGCTGATCTGGTCCAGAACTTCCTTCTTTAACAACTGTATCCACCTGTGCAGGGCACTCAAAGTGAACGCAGTGAAAAACCTAGTGGAGACATCATGTGAAAAGAGTGCATTAGGGCGGTAGAATTTCATCAAAAATGTGATTATTTTGACAATCACTGCATGTATAATTTGTTTTGCAATATGATGCAAAACTGACATCATATTATCTCAATGTAAACTTATGAATGCAGCATTAATGTGATGCTGGAAGGAGTCACAGAAACACATCCTGTGAGAGTTTGCAGAGATCGCTCACCTCATTAGCGGTGTTGTGAGTTCCCACAATACGAATAAAGGATGCAGGCTGTGTCTCAAACGTCAGATTCTGCCACGACCTGTAAGAATTACATGCAACTTATGTAAACTCTGAGGTGGTTATAGACATAATTATAATGCAAGAAAATAATGAGGTAACAATAAAAAGAAAAACAGCATTCACTGACCTGCATGCCACTTTTGTGTGGTCTATGACTCTCACCCAATGTTGCTGGTTTGTGGACAGCTCAACGTAATAGCTATAGCTCCTCTCATCACAGTCCCACAACAGCAACCTACAGACACACAGATTTCACAGTGTCAGCATGTCTAAACCAAAGACTGAGACAAAGACTTCAGTGATTGAAAGGCATATTGAGGGTTAAATACAACTTTACCCTGTTGTTTTGGGTTCAGAAACACAAGATTATTTCAACTCATCGTTTTTTTTTTTTTTCATAATATACACTGTAAGAAAGCATAATAGGTCCTCTTTAAAGGTTATAATTCTGTCATGATTTAGGATGGGTTTCTTCTGTGGAAAATAGATAAAAGATGTTTAGATGATGATAAATTAAACTCAAAGATTCTCTCCTCTCAAAAAATTACATTAAAGTATCATAAAAGTAGTCTATATGACTCGTGCAATGTGTTCCAAGTTTTCTGAAGCCGTACAATAGCATTGTGCGAGTAACAAAATATAATTTAATCTGTTATTATTTGCCGAAAACCTCCTCCGCCACAGATCTCAAATCTAATAACAGTGGATACAATAATGCACTTACAGTGGAATTAAATAGAAGAAAACAAGACAAGGTAATAAATTATATGATATACTTTCTTTAGTGTGTAAAGTGCTGTTTGAGCATGAAAAAGGTTGCAGAGTTACAAAGCACAAAGTCACTGAACTCCCTGAAACGCCTACACATTGTGGTCTTGAGTTTCTTCTGGGAACGAACACGTCACTATATTTCTCATTTAAATCATTTCTGCCCAAGGCATACACAAAAAAAAGGGGCGAAGCCTGGTTGAGTTGCGTTAGAAGTGTGTTGAAACTCACGGTTATGGTAAGGGGCGTGACATTTCACAAACAAGTTCGAAGCAGTTGACCAATCAGAACACCAATCAGAGCACATTGCATTTTTTGCAAAGAGGGGCTTCATAGAAACATGAACTAAACAGAGCATTATAGTAAAATATGTGAAAAGTAATGTTAATTTTTTAACATTCATTCAAGCATAAAAACCTATTCTAGTAGACTCCAAAAACAAATTCAAGAATTTGTAAAAGGGCATAATATAGCCTCTTTAACTGGTAACATAAGATCTCGTACCGCATTGAGCCCAGCATGTATGGCTGAGCAAGCTGGATAACAATGGCTCCAGAGCCCAGCTGGTGACATGTGTATCCCGAGTCCCAGTCATAGTGGCTGGTGTCCCCGTTCAGCAGGGCGTTTCTGCTGCGACTCACACCCTCTACCACACTAGCACACGCTTGCACGGTCGCCACGTTCTCTGTGGGAACTGCAGGGAGACGCAGAGGAGGAGATGTGGGATGAGTTTCAGTAACCGAGCTGATATGTGTGTAACTTCCTGAATAACCACTGAAATTAGGAAAACTACATTACCTATTAGGCCTCTCTCCAGGGTGAAAGGTCGCTGTGTGTACATGCACTCTAGAGCCACCAGGTGAAATACTTTGTTGACTGTGTTGTGTGTCCCCACAATGCGAATAAACCTGAGTAAAAATAAATAAATAAATAAAATTGTCCACAAGCAAACACACAGTCAGATAGCAATATAACATTCTACAACCAAACAATTAATTTCTCTCCTCTGCAGAAGACATTTGTTTGTAGTGGATTTCTTTTAGACCATACAAGCCACCCAGGACATCCTTAACTTTTCAGAGATAATAAGCTTTGAGTTTGAGCATTGAAACGTTCTCTATTTGCTTTTTTTGTATCACAATTGAACAAATCTAATGGAAATACCATTTGTATTTGATTGACTTACTACAAGATACCCCAAAAACATGTCAATATAATAATTGTACATGATGTATAATGTTTGTTCAGCATGTAAGCATTATATAATAAACTGTTATAAATTTCGATTTTGTATACACTGTTCATAACATAAACCTTAGCCTACTGTTCAAAATTGAGATTAGTAAGTTTTTTTTTTTTTTTGTTAAATACATTAAAGTGCCCCTATTATGCCTTTTGAATATTACCTTTCATTTCATGCAGTGTGTAATACAGCTGTTTGTGAATGTAAAAGGTCTACAAAGCTTTAAAAACGGAAGTGCACAACAAAGTAATTTGTCTCCTAAAATAAATAATCGACTCCGAACTGCCGAAACGAGTCATCAGAAAGTCCCACTTCCTGTTACATACCCATGTTAAAATGTAACAAAATTTGTATAATGCCCACCAATGGTCTTTTCTGGCTGCCCGCGAACTACGTCAACTTTGACCCGTCTGCAAACACTGTAGTGGTAGCTGAGACTGGAAGAGTTTGGTTCATGATGTGAACGTGTCGAGAAGACACTCTTTTCTGCGCTGCGAATCCACTTTGCATGCACTTCAAAAGGATGAGGACTCGCACTTTATTTATACAGTAAAACCAACGCCATCATTACTGTCCGTATCACTGTGTATCAAGTGCTGAGGAAGACTCATGCTGTAAGCGGTAGACCAATCACAACAGACTGGGCCATTTGACCAATCAAAGCAGAGTAAGCTCATGTAAACGGAGAGGTTTAGACTGAATCTTCGAACAAACCATTTTCAGGCTCTTTGAGGAATGAGGTGATGTGCAATGTATATTAGAAGAAATTTTTTTTTACCTCGGATCCATGTAAACCTATTGTAGGAAACCTCTGAAACAAAATTAGGAACCTTTAAAATAGCATAATAGGGGCACTTTAATACTTTTGTTCAGCAAGGATGCAGTAAAGTGAAAGTAAATTGTTACAGAAGGCTTCTATTTCAAATACGTGTTGTTCTTTTCAATTTCTATACATCAAATAATCCTGAAAAAATTTGTTTCCACAAAAATATTAAGCATCACAACTCTGTTTTCAACATTTCTGATTATAGGAAATGTTTCTTGAGCACCAACTCAGCATATTAGAATGATTTCTGAAGAATCATGTGACACTGAATACTGGAGTAATGGCTGCTGAAAATTCAGCTACGCATCACATTAATGGATTTTTTTTTTTTTTTTTTTGCAACTTCACTTTTTTGTCTAAACTTAATTTTCATTTCAATCTAGATGTTTTCTACTGAGTAAGTTTAGTACAACAAAATGTTTTTTATTTCAAAGAAAAAACAAGGTTTCCCAAATCAAATTTTGAGAGAAACACCGAGTCCAGTTGTTGTGTAATGAGTTCTACCTGCAAACTCGTGCTGGGAAATAGAGATGCTGCCAGGAGCGGCACAGGAACTTGGAGTGATCCACCACACGTACCCAGTCCAGCTCATCCATAGACACCTCGACATAGTACGAGTAAGACCTGCAGACATGAGCGAGCCATCAAAATGATGCAAATGGGCATAACTGAATAAGTTAAGTGAAGATATTGTACATTCAAAATAAGCCACATGAACACACGGTGTGCCAAGCTTAACATCAATACTCAATGCCAGTGGTTCTTGTGTCTGTATCCAAAGATATTGCAAGTCATATGTGCTATTTTTTTGGAGCTAATCGGCATCGATTCTCATTCCTTTCATTATGGCCACGTTCACACAGCAGCAGAATACGGTTATCAGTTCTTTATTTGAGTCCTTAATACAGTTGCGTTCACACACAGTTCAGTTTTTTGCGGGAGAGACAACTGCATTCTATAACTAAACTTACACCTGTATAGTTTCAGGACTCACAACCACATTCTCAAAATCTGTGCTGTGTTAAAGGGCACCTATTATGCCCCTTTTCAAAAGTCTCTGATGTCCCCAGAGTGCATATGTGAAGTTTTAGCTCAAAATACTTTAAGTATAAGTTTTAGCTTTAAATTGTCACTTTTCGGGTCTGAGTAAAACACACCGCTTTAGTGCGTATCCCTTTAAATGCAAATGAGCTGCTGCCGGCACAGAGGGCGGAGCTTCACGAGCTTGCGCTCAGTGTCAGGACAATCTCATCTCACAGAATGATAATATCAGAACAGAGACTCTCAGTAGCAGTGTTCATTTCGACCCGTAGTCGGACAATAATGCCCACAGAGCCAGAGAATATATGCTGTATGGAGATAGAACAGGTATAGTTTAGTTCAATTACAGTTATAACTTACTTTTTCATCTTGCTTTTATCCACTATTAGTACAAGCCTGTTGTAGCGGACCGCGTCTGAATGATGGCCAAAAATTTACTGATGAGTTTTATGAAGTTTATTGTACATCACACAAAAGATGAAGTGTCAGTTTTACTCCAGAAAATCACCGTAAGAGCTGAATAAACAGTATAAGAAGTGCGCATTAAAGTCTTATCCATAAACTCTCTCTCTCCCTTTCATATTCAGTGTCAGTGTGCCCTTTCATTATCATCAACATACACAGCAAATTAAACAGAAACACTCATTACAACTAACAGTAAACAAATATATACACAGGTTTTCAGGGGGTGCTTAATAAACTGGTAAACTTTATATCCGTAAAACGACTCAGATGAAGTGTAATAAAGTGCGCGCTCTCCCTTCCATTACTGCCGTGAGCAGTAACATTAGGCCTGTCGCTCCGGAGACTGTAAGCTGGAACACGAACAGTTGGTAGAGATCCATCCTCGAGTAACAACAAGAGTACATGAAGACTGCTATGTTCATTCTTACATCTTATAAGAAAACAGGCTAAGTCTACGCTTAAACTGCAGTGTCCATCAACAGTCGTGGGAGGGGCTTGTGCAAAAGTACGTCGCATTACCCAGAATCTGAGAACGGGTTGTTTCTGAGACAGTGCTTATGATTTATGGGGATTTAAAAAAAAAAAAGCACTGGGTGGATTTTTATCATTATAGGGTGGTTGTGTACACACACTGCCAACACACATTTATGTTCAAACACCATGTAAAAGTGAATTTTGCATAATAGATGCCCTTTAATGGAACCGGACCGGATAACTAGCTGTCATGTCATACTGTGCGACAGAGCCACTCTGCAGTGCACAAACGCATGTCAACTGCTACTGTGTCAAACCTGTAAGTAATGCGGTTGTCAATCCCAAAAAATGACTGTGTGAATGTAGCCTATATGAATAATAGAAAGGCAGACAATCTCCATTTGAGTTTGAAACGACATTATTGGACAAAAAAAAACCTCCAAAAGTAATATTCTAGAATACTGTCTAACAATTGATGGCTGCTCTGTGAAGTATTCATCGTCAGTTAGGAACCTGCGTGAGCTCTTTGATACCAATCTTTCATTTGAAAGCCACATTTCTAGCGCCTGTAAAACCGCATTTCTCCATCCTAAAAATATATCTAAATTATGACATTCTCTCAATAACAAATGCAGAAAAGTTAGTTCATGCATTCATGACCTCAAGGCTAGATTATTGTAATGCTCTACTGGGTGGTTGCCCTGCATGCTTAATAAACAAACTCTAGCTGTTCCAAATTGCAGCTAGAGTTCTTACTAGAACCAGGAAATATGGCCATATTAGCCCGGTTCTGTCAACACTGCATTGGCTCCCTATTAAAATTTCCCTATTTAGCGCCCAAACTCTGGAACAGCCTTACTAGCCTTGTTCGAGTAGATTGAGTCTATAATTTAAATCCGTTAAAGGATTGTTAGGCTGCATAAATTAGGTCAACTGGAACCGGGAACACTTCCCATAACACCAGACGTACTTGTTACATGGTAAGAAAAATGGCATCTATGCTAATATTAGTCTGTCTGTCTCATCCTTATCCCGAGGTTACCGTAGTCAGCCGGATCCGGGTCATATCCAGATCAGATGGTGGACCTGCACTTGGACACGACCTCAACGCAGCCCTGAATGTCAGCAGAGACCATGTCAACTAGAACAATCCCCTATGAAGACCTCGTCGACATGACAGCCATCGGCACAGATCCTCAGCAAAGCCCACAAGAACCAGACAAGTCCTCCCCACAGACCTATGACCAGCTTCGTCTCCATACCAGAGTGATGAATCCGATCTTCAAGCAGAAGGAACTGGATGAAATATTTTGAATGCTACCGATTCACAATCTGACTTCTGACTTGTGATGCAGCATGAATGATAATCGCACCGTGTTTGTTCGTTGGCCAGAGGAGAACTGGCCCCCCGACTGAGCCTGGTTTCTCACAGGTTTTTTTTTTCTCCATTTGTGTCACTTGATGGAGTTTGGGTTCCTTGCCACTGTAGCCTCTGGCTTGCTTAGTTGGGGACACTTAATATTCAGCAGTGTTACTGATTTGAATGCAGTGACACTATTGGATGAAAACTCAACTAAGCTAGAAGATGACATCACTTTTCTACTTTTTGGCTGAATTTATTTCATAATTGATGTACTTTACACAGTTACTGAACCAAAATGAATCAACACTGAACTGAATAATGATTGTTTACTATTGTCTTTTTAGAGCTGCTTTACAACAGAATTGAATTCTGTTTGCATCATTGAATCATTATCTTCCTGTTTATCACTGTAAAGCTGCTTTGAAACCATCTGTATTGTATAAAGCACTATATATATAAAGGTGACTTGACATGATAGTGATCAAATGATGGCAGAATTTAAATTTTTGAGTGAACTGTCCCTTTAATGTTGCATTACCTGCTGTCCTTGTCCCATAGCAGTAGACGAATGTGGTTGATGATGGAGGATTGACCCAAGCGGACCTGGATGCCAGCAGCGCGTCCCTCTTCTTCTATGGGGTGTCTCGAGAAGCCATGGTCCAGATCATAGTTCTGCGTGTCTCCATCCAGGAGAGCAGACTTCAGCTCACCCTTCACCACCACAGCGCCATGCTTCATAGTGGCAATGTTCTCCTCTGGGACTACAACACACACAAAGAAGCAGAGGACACATTTTAGTCAAACTGAAGCATTATAAACATTTTCTGTACACTACGGATCTTTACTTTACATGTCAATGTTGTAAAAGGTGGACAAATAACTCAAATTTCCAGATATTTACATTTTTAATTATACTTTGCACCAAGAAAAATACACAAGTTGTAAATCTCAAGCATTACCATCAGAAACTGTTGGCTACAGATTAATTAGGCCATATCATACATTATCATCATTAGTCAAAGTTTTCTGCACCAAACATGATAGTCATTTAGTCATACATGACCATTTTACACCATTCATATTAGACAGGCCATGCAGATCATTTTTGTTTCTCGATCATATTTGTCTTAATATGCAATATTTGGGTTTATTTTCTGTGCTCTGTCACTTTCCATACTGTTAGTGTTAGTCCTTTGTGAAATCTCTTTAACTAATAAGAGCCAGCAGGTTCTTAATGACATCATCCTCAAGAAAGTGACAATTTTCGTGGACATTAGCAATGAATTCCATGAGGTTTTGTGGTATTAGTTGGTTTGTCTTATTTTAAAACTGGTCATGGTAAATACAATTACACACAAAAATACATATCAATTTAAAAAATGTTTTTTTAATAAATATTACAAATTAACTTGTCAACAAGTTGACATTCTAATGAGCTTCAATAAAACTTCTGCAAGATGAAAATCATGTTTGATGCAGATAATAATAATAATAATGTAGAAATTATAGATCGTTTTAAAATTAGACAGTAATATATATTTTTTTTAAAGTCAAGAAAAAAGTTAACTGATTTGTCATGATGTGACCTCTGTTTCCTTTAATAATCTAAAGCAGCTTTTGCACAGTCGGGCCCAACGGTTCTAAAAACGGTAAGGAATGGTTCCAGGTATATTTCCACTTGAGTTTGGTTCGGCACGATAACAAACCGTTATCGACCCAGAATTCTCAGCACGGTTGGCTAACCATGTTAAACCGTGCTGGTAGAATGCGTGTAGTCATGTTGCCACTCAGGATTGATCACTTGTCTGTTGCCTGACTACCAGTTTCTCTGTAGCTGGCCAAGCATGCTATTTGAGCAACGTAAACACAAGTTAATAATAAAATTAAAAGAAATATCTGATCATCCTCCATGACACGGTCGCTATTTGCATCACATACCGTCTGTAAACTCTTGCATTACCAAGACAATGACTGACGCACTTATATTATATTCCAAAGAGCCCCGTTATCAGCTCCGTTAATGAAACCATATCCGTACAGGCTGGGGCAGATTGTTAAGCAAAAAGCGAGAACGGTTTGGCCCAACACTGGAAAAGCAGCTTAAGTGTTCATTATGTAAAGAGTGATAAGCAGAGAAAAGTAAACGGACTGAGCATGCCACGGTAGTTGAGGTCCATGTCTCTGCTTTCTGAGCGGGTCTGTATGGCATCTAGCAGGTCATCCGGGCTGAGGAGGCCCGAGGGACGAACCACATTCAGCATTTCAGAAAGGGTCATCAAGGGCAGTCGGACTGACGACATCACTTCCTTTGCCTCTGGACCATCACCGTTGTGGTGACACCAGCGGCAGAGGGCCTGAAAGATCTCCCTTTCACTTGCAGCAAACGAATCTCTCCTCACAACGGTCAACAGTGCAGACTGCAGAGAGCAAACATAAGAAACAGCCAAATTACATACTAAACTAAATTAAGCATTAAAATTGTCATATCTTCTATCACTCACCTTTGAAAGGCTGAGAAAGCCGTCTGACTTCAACACTTCGGTGGCGTTGCGGTCCATGTAAGCCATGCAGGCCTCAGCCAGCCCATTCAGACAGTACAGACTAGCCACATCAAACACCAGACAGACGTTTCGCGTGCTCAATAAAGTGCGGAGGAACTCGCATATGGAGCCCTCTAGTGGTTGGAGGCCATAGCGGTGCGCCAGTCCCAGGAAATCTAACAGAGTCTCTTCCCTGGCTTCACTCAGGGTGGCTCTGCCCGTGTACAGATACCGCAATAACATGGAAAAAGCCTCGGCACGTGTTTCCTCCAGCCGAACCTCTGCCTGGGCCTGGGACTCTCTCAGCCCTCCATACAGCAAAGCCCTGAGGAGTTTAAAAGACAAAGAAAAGAAAAAGGATGATATGAAAGAAGAATTTCACCAAGGTTAGGTTACAAAGCCTATTTTAGAAACGAGAAATGATTTTACAAAATGGGTACTTCTTTGCAACATTGACACTGTTATTGTACTGAGCTGACTCAACACTGAATCTAAATTGGGCTGGATAATGATACTACTGTCTTCTATAGAGCTGCTCATGGCTGAAATTGAAGTGGTTTCATAATTGTTACATTTTGTGTAGAAAGCATAAAAACTTATCAGCATCAAATTCTTTTGAACAGTTCAACTGTTTGTAAAACTAAATTAGACAGTGAATCATTAACCCTGTTACCTTTCTGAATTGATAATTATATCCCATCAATGTTAGTTCAGGTCCATTAAAGGGATAGTTCACCCACAAATTTAACTTCTGTCACCATTCACTCAACCTCCTGTTGTTCCAAACCTGCAAGACTTTTGTTAAAAGCCTAAATAAAATCTGTTCAACGTATAAAGCGATTGTGTCAGTGAAAAATTTGGACTAAACCGCTCAATTCATGTGGTTTAGTTTTACGATCCATTTATGAACTTTATGAAGTGTCAAAGTGGTAGTTGCGTAGCTGTCAATGGAGGGACATAAAAATATCAAAAAATATCTTAATTTGTGTTGATGAACAAAAGTCTTTGGTTTGAAACGTCATGAGGGTGAAAAATGAATGACAGAATTTAAATTTGTGGGTGAATTAACCCTTTAAATAATATTATCAGATAACTTTTGATTTTAATAATGTACTGGTAAATGCTGAAATTAACTAAGATGAATACATGCATTAGAAGTATTTTCATTTGTTAGCTAATGTAGTTAACTAATGCTAACAAATGAACCTTATTGTAAACCAAAATGTATTAGTTTAACTTCAGATGACACGATGCAATTTATTAAATTACTGCATCACTTTTGTCACATCATTTTTCTGAATGTTTAAAATCGTACATAGAATGACACTGATTCACTATAGTACAAAATTGATTCTTTTTTTTTCTATAATAAATAATTTCAATCAAGAAATGCCCCAATAGACAAGCAACATCTCATGAAGAGCAACCTGAAATACTGGCAGCGGGCCGCTAGAATGACTCTGTGTGCAGGAAAGTGCTTCTCCTCCACCACGAAGGTGACATCGCTGTACTCTTCCCCGGGAACTAAAGCGCCGAGCTGCTCTGACAGGAGATGGAGGTGGTCGATCTCAGACGCTGAGCTCACCGGCCGCAGAGGATGACTGTCACTCATGACCACTGCTGGGGAACACCTTTACATCTGAATCATAAACAACAAACTTGTTTGAATTTGTCAATGAAAACAGTGCATGGATGTGAGCATTCATTAGATCATTCCTGCTGTGCAGAATATTTTGTTCTTATGACATTAAATATGTCTGAATATGCCAAAAAATGAAAATTAGCCCATGATTTACTCACTCTCAAGTCATCCTAGGTGTATATGACATTCTTCTTTCAGACGAATGCAATTCGGGTGAGTAAATCATGGGCTAATTTTCATTTTTGGGTGAACTATCCCGCTTTCTCCCTGTCCTGTCACTTTCCATACTGTTCATCTTTGGTAAAATGAAATCTAACGCCCCGGTTTCACAGACAAGGCTTAAGCCTATAGTTCCAGTTTTGTTTTGTTTTTTTCTAAGGAACATTTATAAAAGCTACTTAAATGTCCTAACTGAACCAAGGCCTAATCTAAGCCATGTCTGTGAAACCAGGCCAAAATGTATTAGTTGGTTTGTCTTATTTTAAAACATCAATAACACCATGATAAATACTATTACACATATAAATGTAAAAGATCAAAATGTTAATATATAGCTAAATAAATAATTAAATTAAAAACAAGTTGACACTCTTATGGGCTTGAATAATAAAATGTCAAACCTCTGTGAGAAGAACATTATGTTTACAATAACATCAATAATGCATAAACGGTCTGAGCATCATTATATAGTAGTTATGTAGTATAGGATATGAATATCCAGTAAAAAAATATGATTATATGTCTCAACACCAACAAATGTTTCATATGTCACTAAATTGCGGTTTCTCAGCGGTTATAAACATAACCGAACATTCAGCGTCATTCGCATTAACAATAAAAACACAAGTATTACCCAAAGATACAATGATACATGCTTGGTTCGTGGTAAAATCAATGAAATATAGCAAGGTTACATTAGAGCAAATGTGGCGTTATCGTCTATAAGCTTCTACTCACCAACACCAATAAAGACTCGATTTGTCTCCGCCTAAAGCAGACCGAGAAGGCAACAAAATTCTCTTGACTCCAAATAGGTTAAATTTATAAATCAATTAATAAGTAAAATGTGTTAAATACAAATTTGTAACGAGCCACAAATCCATTCGTTCAACAGAAAAACACCTAACCGGATGTTTATAAGGCGCCCGTACGTTACGCGTTTGTCACACAGCGCCTCTAGTGGACTGATGAGGTATAATGTCTTTCTTCCTCCGGAGCGGTCGAGGGCTCAGAAAGCTCAGAAAATTCGGTCATCATTTACTCACCCTCATGTTGTTCCAAACCTGTATGAATTTCTTTTTTCTGCTGAACACAAAAGAATATATTTTTAACCATACAGTTGATTGCATGGCCCCATTGACTTCCAATGTATGGAGAACAAAATATTGGGGGGAACTAAAGTCAGTAAGCAACTAAAGTAACTTTAAGCTAACTAAAAGGGATAGTTCTCCCAAAAATGAAAATGTTGTAATTACTTACTAACTCTTTAAGTTGTTCCAAACCTGTATGAATTTCTTTCTTCTGTTGAACACAAAATAAATTATTTTAAAGAATGTTCGGCACCCATTGACTTTCATAGAAGGAAAAAAAAACACTAAGGGTGCATTATACTATATAGGGTGCCATCAACTGTCTGGTGACCAACATTCTTTAAAATCATTTCTTTTGTGTTCAACAGAAGAAAGATACAGGTTTGGAACAACTGAAGGGTGAGTAATTGATGACAATTTTCATTTTTGGGTGAACTATCCCTTTAAACTAATTTTAAGAAGCTAATGTTCAGCTCAACTTCCCATTGTCCTTCCGCATTTAAATGTAAAAGGCTTTAGGACTTAAAAACTGAACAGCTTTAGCGGATAGACACCAATCTAAACTAAACTAAACAAAACTTTATTATTACAGATCCTCAAGAGGATGCATTCCGATTATACCGACTGCATTCTTTATCATAACGCGAATCTAGAAACAGGTTGGATCCTTCCCATGCAAGATTCTTCACTTTGACCAAACCCATTTTACAACCACACATACAAGTTTTTAAGCTTTTGTTGAAAGCCAACTCTGCTTGAAGTCACATTTGAATGCTGATCAACTGTTTGAGCAATTGATCTTCTTAATCCCTGTTCATTCAAACCCTGTCCCAGCACGTTCAAACCTGCAAAGTGTGCTTGAGGTTGTATTCCACATATACAAATGGTACATGCCAATAACATTACTGTACTTTTTTCAAAGTCAACAAAAGAGTGACACAACAAAAATGCTTTCTTTGCTTTATTTTAACAAATAAAATGTAGGGATTTAGGGCTAGGACTGCATCAATTGAAAAAATATTTTATTTTAATAAAGCAGAATGTTAAGCTTAGAAATTAGGACTGCATAATTTCAAAAGGTGTCAAATTGCATTGTTACATTCAGCCTAATTCATGTCTAACACACTGCCGCTGTCATACATAAAGATTGTCTGTCTTCACTGAGCACAGAGATATCACCATTTTTTGATCCCAAACTGTCCTTGATTTTCATAACTAGTGTCTTCTGATCAGGTCACAGCATAACAACAGTCTTTAAGAAGTGATGGACACCATGTTGTTGGGGCTGAGAATCTCAATCCAGTAACCGTCAGGATCCTGAATAAAGGCCAGGCCCTTCATTTTACCTGCAAGATAGACAGAATGAAAATGAAATGAAAATAAACAAAGTATTTCTGTATGACAGTTGCTTATTCCAGTGACATCTGGAAATCAAAAAGGGATATTTTGCATTTTTAAAGGGGTCATGAACTGGCTTTTTTAATGTTTTTATATTGTTGTCTGAGGTCAACTTATGACGTTCGCTTGGTTTTTACATTCCAAAACATCAAAATGAATAAGTAATAGGATATTTTCTACCCTGGTTTTGAGCCTAGCTCCTGAAACGCTTGGTTTTTAGAAGACTTGGAAGTACACGCCCACTGCTATGATTGGATAAAAGTTTTGCATATCATAATGAGTTTCCTGTAATGCGTGAATCGGTGGGCGGGGCTAAACAGGCAGTAGGTGTTGATCATTTCCTGCGGAGGCGGTGTTTGATACCCTTTGACGTCATAGATCCCCACTTTGAAAAACCTGTCGTTTGCTGTGCCTGGTGTCAATAAAAGCTTTTATTGGACTAACAAGGAAGTTTTCAGTTCTGAAACTTACAGGATATTCTTATAGTATGATGACCTCTTGTAGGTCAAAAGCTCAAGGAAAAATTTATTTCTAAGTTCATCACCCCTTTAAAAAAGTTATCCGGGTATACCATGCAAACAGAAAATCTGCATATGATATACTGCATAAATACTAAGAGTATGCTATTAAGAACACAGTAAACATACAAATATAAACATCCTAAATGTGTACATTCCATAAGACTAACATATTTAGAAATGAAAGTTTAGCTAGTTTGTTATTGGTGGAGATACACTATGTAACTAAAATAATTGTATAGGATAATATGAAAGAACTTACCATCATCTGGCTTTTTTACAAAGGTCACTCCATTCTCTTCAAACAGCTTGCAGGCAGCATAGACATCCGGGACAGCAATTCCAATATGGCCTAAGATAAATATATTTTACATTTTTAGGTTAATAATGTAATTTAAGTATATTACGTTCTTCTTTTATCCATGACTACATTTGCCATAGGGCTGTCCAATCGATTAATCGCATCTAACATAAAAGTTTATGCTTATATAATTTATGTGTGTGTGTGTATATATATATATATATATATATATATATATATATATCATATTTATATAAATATAATATTTATATCAATATAAAATATTGCAACATCATGAATGTCACAATTATAGTGAAATGCTTTGGTGACAAGTGTGATGAAAATGGTCGCAAGCATTCGGAACTCGATGGAATTCTCGGTGACATCTACGGACCTGTCAGAAGCTCCAAAGTTGAAAAATATGGCATCAGCAGTTATGAAGCGTTATGTGCCGGTCTGGGTTTGGGGGTTTTGGAGTTTGTCCTGGTGTTTAATGAGATACAGCGAATCCACGTCATCAAATAATGTTTTTGCTGGAGTTGTTAAAAACTCTTGTACCTTATTGCTTACTTGAACATTACATTTCCTAATAATGACTTGCTTTATTAGCCACTCTGGTTTAAAGATCAGAAACAAAAATATATTAAAGGAGCTGTATGTAAGATTGTGGCCAAAACTGGTACTGCAATCACTTTCAAATTACTGTAGAGCGGTGTATCCCCTCCCCCTCCCCCCTGACTCGAGGTTGCCAGATAGGCTGTAGGATCCAGCAGGAACGTAGGCTGACACGTTTGTAGCTGTAGCTGTGGTAACTAGAGCAGAGCTGGCAACCCGGATGCTGAAACACAACTGACTTCGTGATTGGTAGATAGGTGGAGGGTGGGGCATCAGGCCAAAACACAACATGACAACATCAACATCAGTTGAGGGCTGCAACTATCACTTTTAAATGACAATATCCTGGCCGGACTACTGTTGTCAGTGATATAAGTATTTGAAATTAACATGATTTCTTAAAGGTTGTCTAAGCGATGTGAGGCCAAAACATTTTTTGTCACATACAGCAAAGATCTCCTCACTATCCGCTAACTGCCTGTCCCCTGAACACACTGTAAAAAAACGCGGTCTCTGTAGACACCACAGGCTCCACAAACGGCAACAAAAACAAACTGTGCTCACCCGCACCACGAAACATAACAAACAGAGCTCCAGCCAATAACCGACAAGAAGTGTTGGAGGGTGGGGTTTGCGCGTTTGCGGGGTTAGTGCGCGTGCACATGAGGTGGGTGTGTGGAGGAGAGAGATGAAGAGGGAAGTTTGAATTATGGCCGACACACGACCAAAGAGACGACGTTCCGATGAACAGAACAACTTGCAAGAGGGACAAGGATAAGGAACGCGCGAAGTCCCGAATTTACATCGGAAAAACCTTTGAAATGTGGCGAGACCTCCGCCGGCAGAAGGGATTAGCTACTATCCGACATTCAGTTGCTCTGTTTTTGCAGAACAGGTAAATCCACTTTTCTTTCTAAACTGACGTTCATGTTCGCCAAACCAACACAAGGATGTAATTAGCTAGATTTATGCTGTCAGCCTTTACTTTGGTGAATACAACATGTATGTTTCTAGCAGCGACCAATCTCTATTGTAAATGATCAAGCAAATTCACAGTAGGGCGACAATTTGTGTAAGTTAAGGGTTGTTTTCACCCACGGTTTGTCGTGAATTTGAATGTTCATTTATAGGCTATTGACAACTTTGACTAAATTGGTTTACAACGCCGCCGTTGTTTATGCTCACTGGGAAACGCGAAGCTAACGTTATCTTGCTATCATTGCGTCCTTGTATGGGAGCTATTTATAACCTCAGGTGGCAAAACGATTTTAAGATAATTTTTCTCTTTTTCTGCATTCTGTTCTGCAATATATAAAAGCATTTATCTAACTTGGCGACATTACACATTGAATGAAGTATCAGTAAAACTTAACTTTGTAGTGACTATTTTGACTTTCCTTTATGCCGGAAGGGAGGGGAGGAGGGAGGAGACGGGATGAGGAGGAGGGAGGGTCTAGCCAGCCTCCGTTTTGTTTGACAATAATTCGAATGTCAACAAGAAGAATCGTCTCCCGGGATCGCTTAGACAACCTTTAATGTCTAGTGACATATCAGGGCCATTTTATGATTAATTGATAAGGGTGTCACGATTCTCCAAATCCTCGATTCGATTACATTTTCGATTTTAAAGTCACGGTTCGATTCAATTCTCGATTTAAAAAAAAAAAATTTGAAAGCACAAGCTATACCATTTTTAGACTTTTATGCAATATAATAATATCTGACCTTTGTTCGCAATGTACCACACACATACATTGTCAAATTTAAAACGTTTATTAACAACATAATGTAACAATAACTTATATCTTAAGTCAATTGGAAACTATATAACCTATTACCTACTATAGTCCCGGGGCTCCCTGGACTCCTCAGAGCAGTCACAGGCGAATAGCACGGCGTTTTAAATTGGGTTCCCACAGCGTTTGCATCGCAGTACGAGAGAACGTTCTCGTGAGGGAACGTACTTGGTTACTTAACCTCGGTTCCCTTAGAGATAAGGGAACGAGTACTGCGTTGCCTTGCCGTGCTATTTCGCTCATATCAGGTAGGCTTACTTCGCTTGAGTCGATTTAAACCTAAAGTCCTTTGGCGAGTTTTCTCTGAATGTATACACTTCAGCCGCGTCCAAATTGGCGCGCTCGAGGTTGGCAGGGCGCCAAGCGCTCCCGTTGGACCGCACGCCACTGCTAACTCGCCATAGGTTCGTGCAGTTGCCGCAGCACAGAATCAGCTCGCTCAGACGAGCTATGATGCTCTCGCTGTGCAGCTGCAATTCGTTTTAAAGGCTTCAATATTCTTGAGAAAAGAAGTTTTACCTATTACAGGCAAGCCGAGCTGACGTGACATATGGGGCGTGGCAGCATCGACGATTCCATTTTTTGATTCGATGATCGAGATTGAGCATTAATTTCGATCGATTTCGATTTAAAATCGAAATCGTGACACCCTTATTAATTGAAATACATTTCTTACATACAGCTCCTTTAAAGGAAATAAATCTGAATTTGAATAGTTTTGCATTATCATTCAAAAATGTTCACTGAAGTCTGTGGGTATGTGGGTATATATATATATATATATATATATATATATATATATATATATATATATATATATATGTGGGTTAATATTGCTGTTCAGTAATGTAAACTGTTATATTGGTGAAATGTTTCTTGTGTCCATATAGTGAAATATTTTAACTATTTTTTATGCAACATGCAAGATGGCTGTTTAGTCAAAATGACGGTTCCTATAAATTAATAAACACCAATTTAGGCTGGAGATGTATCTTGAATATAGTCAAAAGGCTAAAATATATATATATACATATATAGTTCAGCCCGACTCAGCCCACAGTCGATACTATGACAGGGAGAAATTGTGTTCTGCTTGTTATATTCACCAAAGCCTCTTGGGTCTGTGTTCCCGTTGTGGTAAGACTGGCTGTCATCTGTCTCTGAACCCCAGTTACTGATTAAAAAGAGAAAAGAGAAATACAGAATGGCACATGAAAACATCTTCAAACCTTGGACCTCTGATGACAGGCTCTACAACAGCGGTCGGCAAACTTATGGCACACAGAGGGATAATCACAGAAGCGTGCGCCTCGGCCCCACGAATGGTTTGTCGGATCTGTGTGCTAGCGCAGGTTAAAATCTCACACTTTCATAGCATTCGTAGCACATTAACTTACTAAAACTGGCTGTGTGACTATAAGGAATAAGTACCTAAGTAATAAGTTTCAGGGACTCCTTTTTAGCTAATGTCCCGTGCCAGTGATTATCCCTCCGCGTGCCAAAGGTTACGAACCCTGATCTACAAGTACATTTTTTTCAGGTCTTACGCCACATACTGTAAAGGCCAACTCACACTGCACCGACAGACACAGACAGATGGCAACTGAAACCTGGTTTCAGATCAGTGTGTAAGCGTCCCTGTAAGCTCTCTTTTTCGCAGATTAAACAAAGTTGGAATGTCTGAGAAGTGACGTGCTGTAATCTGGTGACTGTTGGTCTGCGTCTGTTGGTTGCAGCGTGAATTTGACTTAACAGAACCTGCCAGATATCACGGTAAGGATGGTAAAGGGCTTTTCTACTCAATGCAGAAGGTTAGTGGTTAACTTTTAAATGGCTGATGCTGAAGGTTTTAACCTGAACTTACTGTGTGAGCTCTATAGTGGCTCGACGGGAGAACGTCCAGGCTGTCCTCTCCTTCACATCTGCAGGGACCTCTTTCTTATCCTCATAACCCAGAAAGTAGAGGGTGAATCGCATGGAGGGAAAATCAAACTTCTGTAACAGCCTAAAATAAAACATTCGCATTAAAAAATACTTCATTGCAAAGGTCAGCAATTAAAGCCCATTCACTTTATTGCAATGCATTTTAATATGTAATTTTGATTATGAGCCAAAGTTGAACTAAAATGCAAAACATTTCTACATGCATGACACATTTGGATATTATAAAGTAATGGCCTGGTTTCACAGACCAGGCGTAGATTAAGCCAGGATTAACCCTGGACATTTAAACAGCTTTTATAAATGTGTCTTAGATAAAAGACAAAACATGTCTTGAGACAAAACAAAGGCACATATTGTAAGATATATCAGTGCAAGTTGCTTTCAGTTAAAACAACTTAAACATGCATTTTAGTCTGGGACTAGCTTAAGCCTTGTCTGTGAAACCGGGCAAATGAAAAGATCAAGACTGAACTCACATTCTCATTCACAGAGAAAAAGTTCAGTGCTGAGAGATGCAATCTTTCACAATAATAAACTCACGTCATTCCCAGGATGCGTGTGTAGAAATCCAGGGATTTAACTGGATCCTTAACCCTCAGCATTGTCTGCTGCATCATGAAGTCCTACAGCAGTGGCATGAATAACTTTTGGTCAGAAGAACATAATTTAAAAGATGGATAAGGCGATGAAAATGATCAACAGTGGCAACCAAAAGTCTAAGACCATTTTGGAGGACTAATAAAAAAAATGTATTAGTGGTCTCAGACATTTGAGTAACACTGTATCAATATTAATAATAAAAAAATAACCATTTATGTCACGCATTACATTATCAAGTATGGACTCTTTTCACAGACTGAACGGTCATCACCATCATAAATCCTGCAAAGTTTTTTATATATACTTTTTTTTTTAAATGTATGTACATTTATAACACTATACTTTGTATTATATTTTTTTTTTTGCACCAAATTACAAAAAAACAACCTAGTTAACGCAGCTGTGAGGGTGTTTCTAATACAGCGGCTATGGGACTGCCGTTATCAATCTCTCTCTCTCTGTATATTTTCCCTCTTTTTGAAAGTTTAGAAAACACTATTGCTGCGTTTTTCTTTTGCTATTTGAGCAAATGGGAACACAAAAAATATATTTAATGTAGTCTCTCATTCACCGCTATAGAAGTTTACCCAACTATGACGACTTCCGCTTCTGAGAAACCCGTAAATGTGAAAAGGGTCGATTCAAATTATTCAGCAGTGAATTTGGAGTTGAAAATAACCAGCTGATGCAGTTTCAGGCTGTGCATGATGCTTTTAGAAATCCATATCTGGTCATTCTGTAATATCTTGCAGCTCAGCTCAAAAAAAAAAAAAAAGAATAGTAGTTTATCGTTTTGCAAATGCATCAAACATCAGTCTAGGAATCTCTGGTAAAAGTTTGCACTGTAAATTCATTATTATTCATCTCTCTGATATAGGTGTTATTTTATAGCATATATTTGGCTAAGATTGTTTATGACATGACTTTTCAAAGAATGGACACAAAGTGTTACAATATAATTCCCTGATATATGAAGTTTGTGTCCTTGTGGTAAAATCTGTCCGCTTGCACTGCTCTGTATGACACTCTAGGAGCCGCAGGTCAACACTTAATCTGTGTAAAATGTCAAAGGTCATCATAGTAACTTTAAGTTAATTCAAATGAATTCAAATTAGGCATGATTCTGAATGTAATGCAGATTGATATGTTACTAACATATCAATCTGCATTTCATACAGAATCAAGTCTATTTTTTAATTGCATTTCCACATGACTGAGCAATAAAGCAGTTACGCATACAAACTTAAAGTAAGTTGAGTAACAAACATGGATGCGGATAAATTACTAATAAACAACGTAAGAGAGATGTTATGAATCGCACTATTTTCCTGCAGTGCTTGAATTATAATGGAGAACAGGGAAATGAGCGACGATCTTCGTGTTTGATTGAAAGGTCTCTAGTTCTGGACTCAAAAGCAGTGTCTTACTTTAGTGATGGGGTTTCCGTCTTTACACGCAGCGGCGGCTGCTTCGTTCGTCAGCCCTTGGTCGGTCATTTTTAGGTGTGCTTAGGCTTGATGTTTGGTGACACAGCTGACAGTCTGGCAGAAAGATCCCGCGCAGGGGGCGTGGCCATTACGTGCAACGTTGGCGGCGTGGCGTAACTGTGGGAGGAGCCATGAAATATCTGAGATGCTGTAGTTTCCCTTTCCTTCCTGCAGAGGGAGACACAATTCTCAGTAAAAGTGTGTTTACACATATGTATTGAAATCATGCATGGATTGTCAAGAGAAACTGAGTGTTCTCTTACCATCAACTTAATAAATTATGATAAGTGGAGGAGGAAAAATAACAGAAAGAAAAGGGTTAATGAACTGAGAGAAACAGGGGAGGCTATGAATGAATGTGATGGAGACTGCATGTGGCCATCCTGTAAGATGACAGTAGTATACCACATCCTGTGTGAATGAGTGAATTTATGAGCTCTTTGTGTAAACTGAAAATGTATAGATTGAATGATATATTCCAGAAATCGGATTAAATGTATTGTCAACATAAGGCCTGTGTGTGTGTGTGTGTGTGTGTGTGTGTGTGTGTGTGTGTGTGTGTGTGTGTGTGTGTGTGTGTGAGAGAGAGAGAGAGAGAGAGAGAGTGATAGGAATACAGATAGGCTACTGAATGCTTAATTTTAGGATGAAAATACAGCAACACACCTGCTTAACTTTAAAAAGTGCATCTATTTTCCATTTACTTTTGATGAAATGAAACTTCCATTGCAATAAAAGGGCTTAAATGGCATTGAGTGGCTTATTGCTTTGATAACAAAGATGACGAGGTAGTAATTAAGTCAATAAAAATGCAAATGTAAATGTAAAAAAATGTAAACAAATGTAAAAAAAAATAATTATATTAGAACATTTGGAAACTGATGAGTTTATGCGATTGTATCACACACAGCATGACCGATCTTTTAGATTGTCTTAGGAAACGGAGGAATTGTTGGTCATAACTAGGATTAATACTGTTTAATAACTTATAATAAAAAACATAAAAACTTCAAAGTAATGAAAAGGAGATGGAGCTCAGGTAGATTGGGGGTGGGGTAGCTTTTATTTTTATTTTGAATTTAACAGTTTAAATCTTAAAATGTTATTGCTGGCTATTTGAAGCCTACATTTCACTTTGCATAGCTCAATGCAAACTATTCACAGCGTGCTTAAAAATTAAATCTAAGAATATAATTTTTTGATTGACAGGCACAAAATGTGACGACTTGTAGAGATGAACCTTGTCTTGCAGTGTATGATTATACATTTTGAGTGTTTTGTACATGCACGTTTACACAATCTTATGTGAAAACGCACACCTTTGATTTTCTTGAAATGTGAGATTGAAAGGAGTTTGCAGACCATATCTAAAGAAAATAAACTTTGTTATTGGGAAAATAATGTGAGAAAACAGGACAAGATGCATGTTTTGAGCAGATTCATAGTGCATATGTATAACTTTATTTTAGAAAATTATTAACATGATTTACTGCAACTGTCTTTAGTATGCAAGCAATTAAGAAAAACTGTAATAAAAAAGAAACCATGTGAAGCTCCTCATTGGTACAAATCGTCAATAAGAATGGCATAGCTGAAAACAAATAAGAATAAACCGTAGGCTAAATCATAAATTCATGTGATATGCATGAATGTACATCACATCAACTTTTGTCTGAATGCAGTTTACGATGCATATCCAAGGTGTATTTATAAGGGAAAGTCTTTCCACAGTCTGGACAGGAGAAAGGCCTCTCTCCCGTGTGAATCCGCATGTGTTTCTGCAGCGTCGAGTGGCGTGAGAATCCGCTTCCACACACGGGGCAACAGAACTGTTTTTCAGAATGAGAATCGCTGTGGTGGCGATTAAGATTGGTTTGACTGAAGAACGTCTTGTCACAGTACGCGCAGGCGAACGGCCTCTCGCCTCTGTGCTTGTATAAATGACTTTGGAGTGCGGTGGAGACACAAAACTTCTTCCCACACTGATCGCAACTGAAGCTCTTCACGATCTTTCGTTTGTTTCCCGTGTGGATGGTGTTGTGCATTTTAAGCCATTGTGCACACCGAAACCCTCTCCCACAGAGTTCACAGGTGTACGGCGCTTCTCCTGTGTGTATTCGCATGTGACACGCCAGACTTGTGCTGCGTCTATATTCCTTGCCACACAATTCACAGCTGAATTTTTTACCAGGGGTTTCTGATGAACTCTCCCGTTTAGTATTAGACTCGTCCTTTTTGATCACAGGCTTCATATCGATGCAGTCGGGACACCAAGAGAAACAGCAGCTACTGGAGAAACAGATTGAAAAATAAAACACTCATATTTATCCCTTAGTTGTATATAGGCTATTCTAAAGAGGTTGTATATAGTACTATTCTAAAGAAACATCAGTTGGTTAAAAGGCAATGCAGAAAGCTAGCTCTGAAAACAACTTTACACTTGCTTTGATTTAGCATCTAATCTAATAGCATTTCAAAGAGTAACTTTTTTTTAAAAAAAAGTGTCAAAAAATGGTAACACTGAATGTCACTGTAATAATAAGTAAATGTTACTGTAGTAATAACTATAAAGTATGCATAATTACATGCATCTAAACCAACCCTTATTCCTAACCCTATCCCTTGGTACACGTAATTAATTATTATTACTCAGTGCTTAAATGTATAATTACACTGTAACACAGACACCTTAAAATAAAGAGTAACCAAAAAACTTTTCAGGATTTTTGTATTTGCCAGGCCTATAAAATTGCCAATATTTAAACTTTTAAAAATCCATCTGGACCACAAAACACAATGCCATATGATGAATTAAAGTCAAATTAAGTTGGGGTAGGGGGGAAGTCAGTTCTGTTACAAATTTCGCTAACTATTTTTTAATCACCATAATGGAAAATCTACTTTTAAATGCTGATAGAATTATTATAAAATTATTGATAGCTTGCAATAAAAAAGTAACTATCACTCTGCAACTGTACTGGTTAATGTATGACTTAAGGGGGGTGCACACATGTAAACATACATTTGCAAACATGTAAAAATGCATGCATTAGACAGACCACTGAGACCACACTTAGATCAAAATCACATCAAAATCAAACTTGAAATGGACTGAAAACATGATGACTGTGGGGGTTTAAATGAGCAACCAGCTTGGTGAAATTAATATATATTTATTTATTTATGTTTAAACACCACTACAGTAATCTGCCTATATTTGCGGGTTTTCAAAATGATGTGTCAAGTTAAAATAAGCTTAACTTTTAAAACACATGCCACGAGACGTATGCTCTGATAAGCGAACACATCTAAATGTTTGTATGATGCGTCTTGCGGATGACACGACACGGCGTTCTAATAGAATGACGTTTTAGAACGTTCTCGCGTTCTCTGTGAAAGAAAAAAGACGCAAAGAACTGAAATGAGAACAAAAGAAAACAAAAACAGGTCAGCAGCTGCAAAAGACACAAGGTGCAAGAGCAATGGAAACCCCCTCGGTCTAGTGCACGTTTACAAAGGCAAAAGCAAGGCTTTCTGTGTAACGGTCCGTTGCAGCTTTCATAACCTCATATTATCTGAAAAACAACTAGGAATGTTCGTTCTTTAATACATTTGTCAAACCACGTAACTATATCAATGCGACGTTAAACCCCCACCTATAAAGACGATTTAAATATTTCAATATAGTTTCTTTCAGGGCTGGGTATTGACAGACGGCTACAGCAATCTGTCACACGTCAAAACGGCATTTATTTGCATGAATCTCGTGATAAAAGTGACAAAATATGAAAGCTGACACTTTGTTTCATATCAAAAGTAGCAAAGCTTATTTCTATTATTGCATGGCAGGCTTGCTTGTAATGTTTGAAGAAGTTTGCTCACGAATCAACGGGAAACATCATTGACAAAATCGATTTAATCGATATTGTCCACCCAGCCCTATTTTCCATTATGCACGTATTCAGATTTTAACTTAAATGCCTATATATTTGAGTTTTCACTTTAAAGGTTACAAGTACAATCTGAACATCACTGGTCAATTATCTTAAATCTTAATCATAAAGCACTTACTTGCAATGCTCTTGTTCAAGGGAACATCCTCGGAGTCTGAACCAGAAATGAGCAACTCCAACTTTTAACACTTCATTCTTCACTTCTCGGCTGGGTAGCAGAACCGAAGACAGTCAGTGCTGCCCCCGTCTGTCGTCAAAAGATGCTGAAAGTATTGCTAAGTAAATTGATTTACAAAAAATCTGTTGGGGGAGGGAGAATAATACATTTTTCAAGCAAAACATAATTTATAAATAGTGTTTTAACGGAGATCAGGTTATGATGGAAATTGATCATATTCATAGAGCAGTGCTTATACAGAGGTAAAAAATCTTAGGCACGTTAGTATTTTCACCATAAAAATGGTTTTAAACCAGTTATGTATATATTTTGCTGTAATGTGTCAGTAGGAAATATCAGCTTACATTTCCAAACATTAATTTTGCATAATAATTGTAATAATCCAGTGAGATTTTTGTATGCACAAGGTTTCAGACTCCTCGTGCATACAAAAATCTCACTGGATTATTAAAGATATACACTACAGCAAAAGATATAAATAACTGGAAATACAAACAAAAAAAATACAAATGTGCCTAAGGCTTTTGCACAGTATTGTATGTATAACTTGAAAAAATGTAAGCAATGTAGAAAAACTAAAAAAGAAATCATGTGAAGTCAAGCTCTTTATTGGTACTGAACAGGTATAATGAGATTCAGTAAAAAAAAAAAGAAAAAGAAAAAAAGATGTGGCTTAAACCAAAAACGGATAAATAGAATAAATCATAAACTCATGTGATGCATGAATGTGCATTACGTCAACTTTTGGCTGAGTGACGTTTACGATGCATATTCATGGTATATTCATAACGGAAAGTCTTTCCACACTCTGGACAGGAGAAAGGCTTCTCTCCTATGTGAATCCGCGTGTGTTTCTGCAACGAAAAAAGGCGTGAGAATCCACTTCCACACACAGGGCAAGAAAATTGTTTGCTGTCAGAATGAGAATCGACCAGGTGTCGTTTAAGATTGGTTTGACTGAAGAACGTCTTGTCGCAGTGCGTGCAGGCGAACGGCCTCTCGCCTCTGTGTTTGTATAAATGACTTTGGAGTGCGGTGGAGCCAGTAAACTTCTTCCCACACTGATCGCAACTGAACCTCTTCATGCTCTTTCGTTTGTTACCCGTGTGGACGCTGCTGTGCAGTACAAGCCAGTCTTTACGACGGAAGCCCCTCCCACAGAGTTCACAGGTGTACGGCGCTTCTCCTGTGTGTATTCGCATGTGACGCACCAGGCTTATGCTCTGGCGATACTCCATGCCACACAAATTACAGCTGAATTTTTTACCTGAAGTCTTTTTGCCATTTGAAAAGCGGGAGATGGATGGTTCAGCTTCTGTTTTAGTATCTGAAGGACTTCCATTGGGCACCTGAATACTTCTCACTGTATATTTCAGCCGTTGGCAAAAGAGCAAAGCCGATCCTTCTATTTTGCTCAGCACCAAAGTTTGCATACTCTCCTTAGTCGTCTCGGCCCTCGAAACTCCAAGAAAATTCTCAGAAGGCTTCATTTCGATGCAGTCAGGACTCCAAACCATCAACTAGGGAAACAGATTGAATAGAGATGTAAACATTCAGATTTATTCCTCAACTGTTCTCATTAAACCCAAATTCCCCATAAACGAATTATACAATAACCTCATAAGTTATTTGGACAATTACTCCACATTCAACCTCAAATATGAAGGTTGTTGCTTTAGAAGAAACGTAGTTTTCAATGAGAATAACAGGAATTGAGCATATGTGTGAGTATATAAGGAAGTTATTATGCACTAACAAGTTAACAACAGGAAAGAGTCAACATAAGAAAGTCAGTGAACCAATGACAGAACTTGTTTTCAAGATGCAAGAATATTAATTTTGTGTCTGTATGTTCAGCAAGGGAGTTTTCGGCTAAGAGAACTACAGACTATTTTAAGAAAACTGAGGAAAGGAAAACTTTGTTGTGCATGAGCCTTCATTTTATATATACATACATACATACATATATACATATATATATATATATATATATATAATTAATAAATGTTTCCCCCCTGAAACCTAAACATAGAGAGAGAGAGAGAGAGAGAGAGAGAGAGAGAGAGAGAGAGAGAGAGAGAGAGAGAGAGAGAGAGAGAGAGAGAGAGAGAGAGAGAGAGCCTACACACACACACAAACACACAATGTTGGGTCACTTACCATATTATATGGGAACTGTCCATAGACATAACCTACCTACCCGTCACAGGTTTTAACATTTTCAAAAAACATAATTTCGTATGATTTTTAAAGCGGTTTTCCTCAAGGGGACCAAAAACTGTTAATGGTAAGAGAGACCCTAAATGTTTGTCAGATTTGTTTGTCGTTATTTGTCATCTCTCAACACTTAGACGCAGTCAGAAACCTACTGTTAAACAATTTTAAATCTTAATAACAAAGCTCTTACTTGCAAGCCGGCAATATTTATTGTAGTTGCAATGAACAGAACATTCTTTTGTCCATTTAAAACTTTCTCGTGCATGCTTTCTTCTTCTTTATTGCACGGTTGGACAGCATGACTAAAGTTACAGTACTGCCCCCTTCTGCTTTTAGGAGGAACATCACATTCATTTGCCAGGGACCTTGGCTTGGAAGGTCCGTGTATTTTGTTGCTCTTGCCATACACGTAACTCTTTAAGATTTACAGCGCCATTGATCACTATGTTGAAATGAGACAATGAATTATTAGTAGAAGTTAATGTCAGCTCATGTTTGCTCTGTGTGGATGTATTGGCGATGTGCTGTGACTCGACCTTGAAGGGGAAGATGTTGCCTGTGTTTTATTTTTGCAGGAGTTGTTAGTTAGGAATGTGATAGGCATGCTATCATGTGACCATGCCAAAGAAACAGCCGCACAGATAAGAAGTGATCCCGATAGCTTATGAATGAGAACTTAACGTGTCATGTTTATTGTCTTTAAATAACCACATTTGCATAAACGTCACGGTCGGACATTGCTTGAATTACCTGTACTGTTAACCAAGCAGAACCTTTAGAAAATGGCATAAACTGATCTGTCATGTACCTGTATTGGTTTTTCTGTGTTCTAAGATAGTTCGAGGCTGGATTATCATTTTCTACGGCGTTTGGAAGGGTGGAGAACTCATGTCTTCTCTTCTGTAAACTTTATCAACTAATTGAACTTAAAGGGATACTCCACTTTAAAACGAAAATTCTGTCATCATATACTCACCCTCATGTTGTTTCAAACCTCAATAAATTTCTTTCTTCTGCTGAACAGAAAGGAAGATATTTAGAAGAATATCAGTAACCAGACAGTTTCTGGTCTCATTGACTTCCATAGTATATTTTTTTCCTACTATGGAAGTCAATGAGACCAGAAACTGTCTGGTTACTGATATTCTTCTAAATATCTTCCTTTCTGTTCAGCAGAAGAAAGAAATTTATTGAGGTTTGAAACAACATGAGGGTGAGTATATGATGACAGAATTTTCATTTTAAGGTGGAGTATCCCTTTAAAATTTGACTCCTGGTCTCCATTGAACATTTTGGTCTCTCTTCATGGGGTCAAACTTTGTTCCCCAAAACTGTATAGTCGACTCTGTGTAAATCCTTTGGTGTTCTTGTTCTGCAATAAAAGAAAAAAAGTGGGAGATTTTTAAGACCATCAGTATAAAGTCATTGAAAGTAATGTAAATTAAAATGAATGAATGTATTAAATAAAATGAGGTTGTGGTGGCTTATTAACGGTCACATACTGTTATTATCACTGGCGAGCAGAATGTTCATTTGAGTACTTTTCCCCACTCATCCTCCTATAGGCCTACGTGGAGTGGTTGCATTCATTTCATTCCATCCCACGTTTTCTTTTTTCTCTCTGGGCAACTCCCGAACATTCCAGTTTACGTTACACCTTGAAAGTGTCAATCTCAAATTCAACCCCTGTGACCCCTGTGAGTAAATTTACCGCTTCCTCACATTCCTGCCATGATTTACACAGCAGATGCAGAGAGTTTATCATGTTGCTCTATAAATATGGTTTTATAAATGTATTGAAATAATGTATATGGTCAAGAGAAATTAAGGGTTATCTGCATCTACTAAATAAGGTAAATTATAAGAAGTGTAGGAGGAAAGTGTATTTAGACGTTAGTGAAGGCTAAATTTCAGGATTAAAATACAGAAACACAAATGCTTAAATTTAAAAAGAGCATTTACTCTCCATTAACTTGATCAAATCAACCTTAGAGGGCAATAAATTATTTGACTTCTTGTAGAGATGAACCTTGTCTCGCACACTGATTATAGCCTACATTTCGAGTGGTTTATACATTCATGTTTACACAATCATATGTGATACCACTTACATTTATACATTGCTTTTCTTGAAATGTGATGAGATGAGACTGAAAGGAGTTTACAGACCTTATCTAAAGAATATTTTTTGGGGGGGAATAACATAACATCACAAGACATCAAATGTTGTAAAGCTGCATGTCCTGAAAAAATTTTTTTGATTCATAGTGCATATGTATAACTTTGTTTTAGAAAAAATGTAACATGATTTATTATCTACAAGCAACTGAAAAAAACAGTAATAAAATGTAAATGTTCTTTATTGGCATTGTGCAGGAAAATAAATTAGAATAAACAGAGTAAATCATAAATTCATGTGATATGCATGAATGTACATCACATCAACTTTTGTCTGAATGCAGTTTACGATGCATATCCAAGGAGTATTTATAAGGGAAAGTCTTTCCACAGTCTGGACAGGAGAAAGGCCTCTCTCCCGTGTGAATCCGCATGTGTTTCTGCAGCGTCGAGCGGCGTGAGAATCCGCTTCCACACACGGGGCAACAGAACTGTTTTTCAGAATGAGAATCGCTGTGGTGGCGTTTAAGATCAGTCTGACTGAAGAACGTCTTGTCGCAGTACGCGCAGGCGAACGGCCTCTCGCCTCTGTGCTTGTATAAATGACTTTGGAGTGCGGTGGAGTCACAAAACTTCTTCCCACACTGATCGCAACTGAACCTCTTCACGCGCTTCCGTTTGTTTCCCGTATGGATAGTGAGGTGCAATTTAAGCCAGTCTGAACGACGGAAGCCCTTCCCACAGAGTTCACAGGTGTACGGCGCTTCTCCTGTGTGTATTCGCATGTGACGCACCAGGTTTAAGCTCCGCTTATACTCCATGCCACACAAATTACAGCTGAATTTTTTACCACAAGTCTTTTTGCCATTTGAAAAGCGGGAGATGGATGGTTCAGCTTCTGTTTTCCGTTTTAGTTTTCTGTTTTCTGTTTTAGTATCTGAAGGACTTCCATCGGGCACCTGAATACTTCTCACTGTATATTTCAGCCGTTGGCAAAAGAGCAAAGCCGATCCTTCTATTTTGCTCAGCACCAAAGTTTGCATACTCTCCTTAGTCGTCTCGGCCCTCGAAACTCCAAGAAAATTCTCAGAAGGCTTCATTTCGATGCAGTCAGGACTCCAAACCATCAACTAGAGAAACAGATTGAATAGAGATGTAAACATTCAGATTTATTCTTCAAATGTATTACTCATTAAACCATCCACAATTCACATAAATTAACAATACAACAACCCCATAAGTTATTTAAATATAGGCCACAGTTAAAGGTACTATGTTAGCTTTTGCCCCTCTAGCAGTTAAAAAAGCAAAACTGCATGCATTTAGTGGAAGAACATTGTTTTGGTTGTGCTTCGGCTCTGTGACTGTGGGATGAATATGGTTATCCTACTGTTCATAAGATGATCACTATAGGCTTAAGAGATATAACCAGTTTAGATGGAAAGGATCTCAAGCTGACTAGCTGTAGGTTACTGTAGCTTTACCCATTAATAGACACGCTACTTCCTTGAAAATAAATTCCAGCACAGCGCTACAACAACCATAATGAAATGATCTTCACAATAGATAATATTTTACAATGAACTCTGCTAGAGAGTGACATTTGGCAATTTATCTGTTCAATAAAATAACGTACTCACCTGTTGTATAATAAAAACGCCATCTTGCGTCGCTTTTACAACACTTCAAATCCCTCAGTTCCCGCCATCTCCGAAAAGCCAAGCCTATGTTGATTCTTGTTTTATTACGAGATCTGTCGCATTTTATTTTTTTGCCAGCAGACTCTTCTCTGTTCTGCGTTTTGTTTTTTTAAAAGGTTGATTCTCTGGAGGTTTGAGATTTAGCTGCTCAATGTCAACTTTTCTCACTCAATTTTTTGTTTGTAATTTCACCAGTTTAACACCATGAAATAATACTGAAGTTGGAACTACCGCCGCTCCTCCACAAAACATGCCGAATCTGCCATTCGTAAAACTGTGATAAGGCGAGTCTGAAGGTGCCAAAAATATGCCAATCACCATTAAGTATTTCACTTTTTAGAGTGCTGAGGGAAAAAATATGTTGCAGAGGAGGCCTAAATTACATGATCTTAGTCTGAACTGCTCTAGCTGATAATGAACCAACTACCTTAATTACGGAGACCAGAGATATTGAATATTTGACTGCCTACATATTTACCAAGACAAGCTACAAATTAAAAATGAACGGGCGAGTGACGCATGTACGCAAAAACTATCCCGAGGTCTAAAATAACACTTATAATAGGCTTAACAATCAGTGAATCAGTGAAAGACAAAAGCACATTAAGAGACTGACTCATTTAAATTTTGAACAAAAAAATTTGCATAGTGTACTTTTAATGTATGAAGTTTGTTGCATTAGAAGAAACGTAGTCTTCAATGAGAATAAGTGGAATTGAGCATATGTGTGAGTGTATAAGGAAGTTATTAGGCACTAAGTTAACAACAGGAAAGAGTCAACAGATGGAAGTCAGTGAACCAATGACAGAACTTGTTTTCAAGATGCAAGAATATAAATGCGTCTGTATGTTTAGCAGGGGAGTTTTCGACTAAGAGAACTACAGACTCCTTTAAAGGGATAGGTCACTTTGAAATTAATTTTTGATATGTTTTAGCTTACCTCAAAGGCATCCAAGATGTAGGTGTCTTTTTTTCCGGAGTAGTTTCAATTTTGATATTTTTAGGCCAAACCGTTCTTGTCTGTCAGTCATATAATGCAGGTCTATGGTCACCGTCTCAAAACAGCATGCACAAAGTCCAAATTAAACAATTCCCCATCGTCCAAATTAAACAATTCCCCATCGTAAGTACACATTGATGGCTTAAGACACGAAACGAGCGGTTTGTGTGAGAAAACGAACAGTATTTATATAGTTTTTGTCCTCTTGTAAACACACACACCCAAATGATCAGAGGACGCGGGTGCTTCGGTCTGCGCAAGCGCCGGAAAGCGACGGAAAAGGTCAGAGGGCGCGGGCGCTTCGATCTGCGCAAGCGCCGGAAATTATCTCTCGCGCGTGTACGTCACTCATTGTTTACACAGAGATTTCGGAAGCCTTACCTTTCACTGTGAAGATCTAAACATATTTAGACGTACAGGAAATGGCAATGGAAGACGATTTCGATATATCAACAGACAACGTTGAATTTTTTACACAACCATATTTATTTGAACCAGAGTACACCGATCAAGAATCACGAATCACGAATGGAACATAGCAATGCCACAGCTACAAGACGACGAGGACATTGACAGTACCCCGTCATACACCTGCCTGACTGAAGATCCCGAGTTTTCTCCGCTGTTGAGCCGCAGCGTTTTGCACGTTGGCACGTTTTTACGTCGTCGTCTTGTAGCTGTGGCATTGCTATGTTCCATTAGTGACAACATATGCTCTCTACTTCTGTTGGCATCTCACAACACTTGCTACAAGAACACCACCAATTTTGCAGAGATCTCTGTCTCTCTGAGGCTTGAAGACGTGCTGCTGCAGCGGATGCTTCCTCTATCGCTCTGAGTTCTTGATCGGTGTACTCTGGTTCAAATAAATATGGTTGTGTAAAAAATTCAACGTTGTCTGTTGATATATCGAAATCGTCTTCCATTGCCATTTCCTGTACGTCTAAATATGTTTAGATCTTCACAGTGAAAGGTAAGGCTTCCGAAATCTCTGTGTAAACAATGAGTGACGTACACGCGCGAGAGATAATTTCCTGCGCTTTCCGGCGCTTGCGCAGATCGAAGCGCCCGCGCCCTCTGACCTTTTCCGGCGCTTTCCGGCGATTGCGCAGACCGAAGCACCCGCGTCCTCTGATCATTTGGGTGTGTGTGTTTACAAAAGGACAAAAACTATATAAATACTGTTCGTTTTCTCACACAAACTGCTCGTTTCGTGTCTTAAGCCATCAATGTGTACTTACGATGGGGAATTGTTTATTTTGGATGATGGGGAATTGTTTAATTTGGACTTTGTGCATGCTGTTTTGAGACAGTGACCATAGACCTGCATTATATGACTGACAGACAAGAATGGTTTGACCTAAAAATATCAAAATTGAAACTACTCCGGAAAAAAAGACACCTACATCTTGGATGCCTTTGAGGTAAGCTAAAACATATCAAAAATTAATTTCAAAGTGAACTATCCCTTTAAGTAAACTGAGGAAAGGAAAACTTTGTTGTGCATGAGCCTTCATTGAGACAAGATTCATTAGATGTTGACTTTTTCCATTTATTCACTAATAATCACCCATTAAAGGAATTAAATAACAGCTCAAAAAAGTGAACTCAGTTCTTACAGCATTTACATAAAAATGGCTTGATTTTGTTAAGTGACAGAGACAACATGGAATATTTGTGGTTTTAATACATTCACACACACGACTATTTAATAACATTTTTAAAAATAAAATATAAACTTTTATATATAAAAAAGTTTTTACAATTATATATATATATATATATATAGAGAGAGAGAGAGAGAGAGAGAGAGAGAGAGAGAGAGAGAGAGAGAGAGAGAGCGCATTGTTTGTCAACTCACAAAAGTTAGACTCAATCAGAAACCTACTGTTAAATCATTTTATATCGTAACAACAAGGCATTTACTTACAAATCACCAATATTTCTCGTAGTTCCAATGAACAGAACATTCTTAGGTCCATTTATAACTTTCTCGTGCATGCTTTCTTCTTCTTTATTGCACGGTTGGACAGCATGACTAAAGTTACACAGTACTGCCCCCTTCTGCTTTTAGGAGGAACATCACATTCATTTGCCAGGGACCTTGGCTAAGAAGGTCCGTGTTTTTTGTTGTTCAACCTTTACAACAGTTAGTTTTGGTCATTTGGTCATCTGTCCCATTACTATGACAGCTTTAGGACATTTTTGTATCGCTCGTCTGTGTTCCCAGTATGTGACCAGAGTGGAGTGGAAACGTTTTATAAATGGATAAGGGACTGTTCGTTATTTATTTAAGGGGCCACCGGAGGAGTTTTGAGATCTGTTGTCAAAAAAGACATGACCCTCCCTTCGCCAGCAATAATTTTTCTATGACCCTCCAAAATGATTGTGAAAAAAGGCATGACCCTCCCCGATAATTTATTGATTAGCCTAATTCTACTGGTTTGCGCGTGGCAAAGATGTTCAGATAGCCATTGTTTGTTTGTTTTTTAAACCATAAACTCTGGCTTTCTCATCTTACTAGGACTGTAACGATAGACCAAACCTACGATTCGGTTCGTATCACGATTTTTGATTTTAGATTTGAAAAAAAATCATGTTTTTGGTGCTGATGCGGTGTGACTCGTTCAACATGTGGGTGGCGCTGCGAATAAAGCATCTAAAAGCTGTCACAAAGAACCGGCAAAAGTAATGATTATTAATATGTCAAATATATCTAGGAGACATTTTAATTGTTTATTAATAAACAAGTGTTTTCTGTGTCTACTGCAAAGATGAAGTTGACGATGCGTCGCGATCTTCTCAGAACGCGCCAGAGAGAAATGCACATTTCATAAACAGAAAGCAGTCTGTTTTCTTTAGTTTTGAATTGTTCTGTGTCAAAGTAGACATTTCAATTAAGCTTTCTATATATTTCTCAGGTCTGTGAGGCAAGTAGCATAGCCTACCTTACGCTGAGTCTCTGTTCATTTGAGACAAGAGTCCAGTTCACTCGCCCGCGCCTCCGTGTCATGATTATCTATTTTCTACTATATTTAGACTACTTCTTATTTATTAAATCCAGATGAAACATTGATTAAAATTAAGATAAAATTAATAAAAAAAACGAAATTCACTTTAAAGAAAGGCTTTGTGCTTTCTGTTTGAGGTCTCTGTGAAATTTTTAAAGTCGCTTCAGAGCAGTCATGCCCGTAATGGAAATGTCACGTCCGTAACATTTTTTTTTTTTTTCACATAAATGCGAACACGAAAAATAAAATAAATATAATATAATATTTTATGTTCTGTGGAGGCCGATCTTTATTCATCCGGTGGGTATATATCTTTGGTTTGCACAGTGTAATTTATAGAATTACTAAAAAATATTTTGCCACATGTGTAGGCTATTTCACTCATATTAAATATAAAACGCATGTGTAGCCTATAGTAGACTGATATTTTTCTAATGTCTTGACTCCTTTCAGACGTTTCAAAATATTGGTATTAAATGCATTTTCTGAGAATTTTTATTTTAAGTTTTGACTGCAAATGTCATGTCCATAACACTGGAATCGCCCAATTTTAACGAATTTATCCTCAACCAATTTTTGTGGTGTAGGTCTATGTATTTTATGTTAACTTAAATAATACTAATAGTAATTTAAAGATGTGGTAGCCCTACATCTTACACATCGTGGAAACAAAATAAGAATGGAGACTAAAATATGGTAGGCCTATCGGCACATTCTATCAGCTGCAGATCTGGCGCCTCAGTCCCAATACTGTTAAATTCGACGTACGTTCACATCACATGTTAATGCAGCGGTAGAGTTACTCACAGGACACTGTGCACTTAACAAAAGTTCATTATTTGCTCGTGCTTTAAAGCTTTGCCGGGTAAACATTTCTTTGGCATTCTGTTCTGACATGATGCACTTTTTCTAAGCGCAAACTGAAGTGCACGCGAACTGTCAAACAGCGCCAAACTGGATTTTTGTTGGGTCAGACCCATCTGATATCGAAGGGGGGCTGATAACGCGAGATCAACATGGAATAAATGGAAAAAAAATAGCACCAAACAAGCCACTTTGAAATGTTGCTGTTTTAATGAATATAAAAGTTGGGTGACCCTCCCCCCTAGACTAAAAAAAGTTGGATGACCCTCCCCTCAACAAAGCATAAAAAGACATGACCCTCCCCTATTTTCCTCCGGTGGCCCCTTCCATAAATACCGAACGGTCCCTAAAGAACTATTTGTGCTGTGAAGACAGAATATGAGATGTCATCAGTGACTTTTCGCAATTTTTTTCGGAGATGTCATTTTTATGTAAACGAGGTTCTGATAAAGGTCTTGTTTTCCTTTACTGCAAAAGAGTTTGCAAAAGTAGGCTATATGATGTCATTGGTGGCTTATTATTCAACTCTTATCAGGTGACACTGAGTTTATCTCTTCAATATATAATACAAATAAGAGTTAATGATGTAGAAATTTTAGATAAAACATATAAAAACACAGCATTATACCAATGCAAATCATTTTGGAAAGCATTAGAATTTAAGCTATAATCAGATTGATGGAAATCGGTCAGGAAGTTCAAAACTAACGTTCAGACTGAGTTTCAGTTTTGTGTTTATTTATGGACATTACAAGAATGTACTAAAAATGGAAAGGTTTGACAACATTGTCGAAACATCCTTCTCAAATTCAGCCCCTGTGACTTCACTGAGGAAATGTACCGTCTACGTCCTCACATTCCTGCCGTGATTTACACAGCAGCTGCCGGGAGTTTATGTGTCTCTGCCAGTTGCTTGTTAGTATTTACTGAATGAGACTTCATGAGTTCAGAGTAATAAAAAATAACACTGATGTATGACTGGAGATAACTTGACAAATGACTGCATCTGGCAAATCCTGTGCAATGCATATCAGCAGGAAACAATCCATCATAGCAATTTTCCTTAAGGGATTAGTTCACTTTCAAAAAAAAATTTGATGATAATTTACTCATATACATTATGAATTGTTACATGTATAAATATAATTTATGAATGAGTGTACATGTTTGTTAAATAATTAAATATATACATACAGAAAGAAATGCCTATGTAATCATTTATTAAATATATATTCTTTATACATATTAAATATACAACATTTAAACTTAAATAATGAAAGTTATTATTTGACTTTCATAAATTATATTTAATAAATAGTGTACATGTTTGTTAAATAATTAAATATATACATACAGAAAGAAATGCCTATGTAATCACTGTCATGGAAATTCTTTCTAGACTTTAATCAGTAATTGGAAGACAGTTGGAGATCTCAAAGGTTATAGTATATCTCCTGCCTGCGGTCTCACTGCCCATACATGCTCCATTCCACCTGTGTAATCCTCTTTTGGATTTGTACAGCTGACATCTTTCCTTTCAATATTTTCATTCCCCACTAATGCTTCCCACATGCCACAAGAAATTAACCCCTTTAATTCGTTCATGTGCTGGATTCTCAATGGCTGTGCTTTCCAAGTTCAATCCATCTGCAAACACCACCAACATGACTCAGTTATCTGTAATGCCTGTCTCTGCAAGATACTTAACATACATGCTTTGTTTCCCTCACATTGTGCTCTAGCATGCAGAACTGTCTTATCTCCATGATCGAGACTGAATTGCTGTTATAACCATTGTTCTTCTTCTTCTTCTATGCTAGTTGTATCTATCAATGGGGAGAGTTCCTTTCCTTCATTAGGTGGTTTAATCATTTTGATGGTTATCGGGAGATAGGTACCTTTTCCTGAAGTCCACCACACACAAAAATATCTACCTCCCCATTGAGCCATAAGGAAATTTTTATTTAGCCAGCTTAGACCATGTATGGTGTTAAAGAAACTGCAAGTTGCATATCATCTTCTTCCTTACAGCTGAAGACGAGTCGACAAGGACATTTGCAGAAGAACAGAGTTCTTCTCTAAAAACAGATAAGCTTGCTTGCATTAAGAGCAAAATATATACTTAGTTGTTTTTAGAATGACGTGTGTGTGTGTGTGTGTGTGTGTGTGTGTGTGTGTGTGTGTGTGTGTGTGTGTGTGTGTGTGTGTGTGTGTGTGTGTGTGTGTGTGTGTGTGTGTGTGTGTGTGTTTATATAGCAAAGGGGTGTTAGAATATGTGTGAAAACGGAAATAGAGATAACAGTGTACATGGGCGTATATATCAGAAAAACAAGCTCTGGTACGAAGAAGATAAGAAAGGGAGGGGTACATATGATGAGTTTTTTCTTGGTCATGTAACTATAATTCCCTTTCGCGAAATCCACTGTCTCCAACTCTTTTTCATTAACATTACCCATTTTTGCACTAATTACCTTTTTCAGATAACTTTCTGAAAATCTTCCCCGTGTGGTCACCACACCCTGCCAGTAATCTTTACCTTTTAAGAACACGTCTCACTGACCCCTTTGGGATATATTTTATTAGTGCAAAAATGTTTCTCACCGTGCTTTTGCAGCTGCGGGTTTCTTTTACTCGAGATCTAGGCCTGCCGTGGCGTCCACAATTCTCCCGTCCCTTACAGTTTAAAGTTGGGGTATCGGAGCCATAGACTTCTTGTCTTTGGAATGATCAGTCAATTGCTTCATCCACGGAGGTCATCAGCTTTGCGATCCCATCCTCGTCGCCAGTTTGTCGTGGAAATTCTTTCTAGACTTTAATCAATAATTGGAAGACAGTTGGAGATCTCAATGGTTATAGTATAAGCTTTATTTCTTGCAAGAAAGGCAGTTCACACAACAGGCAGAGTCTGATATGAGAAGGGCCCCGACTTCTCCTTTTGCCCAGTTACAAAAGAAAAAACTGGGCCCAGGCAAGACTGTCAGCTGGCCTGGTTGCAGTCCTAACAGGACTTTTATTTTGACTCTTGTGTTGTGCATAGATAACAGTTCACTGTTTCAGTTCACTGTTTCTCAGGTTAGTTTAAGTAAAAACATTTTTGATATGCAAGCTTATGTGAACACTAAGCTGCATGAGAGATATGGGTATTATGTACAATTATTCACAGATGGGTCTAAAAATCAAGCTGTGCTTATTACATTCCAGAATTAAAAATTAAGGTGTTTAAAAGATTAACTGATCATTTATCGGTATATGCAGCAGAAATGATGGCAATTTTGTTTGCATTACAGTGGATAGAGGAAGTCAAACCCATGACAATGCTAATTTGTTCTGATTCAAGTGCTGCTCTGATTAGTCTCAAAAGTGCAACGTCAAAATGTAGGGAGGATATTATGTATGAAATTGTGCTATCTTTATATAGAGTAAGTAATCTGGGGATTGATGTTCAGTTCTTATGGGTCCCAGCACACATTGGCATACAAGGGAATGAGATGGCAGATAATTTAGCTAAAAATGGGTTGAAAATAAATCAGGTAGAGGTGGCAGTACCAGTTAGTAAATTAGAGATCAAATCATATGTACGGAGCAAAATTAAGTTACAGTGGCAGAGATTATGGGATAAGGGAAATAAAGGAAGACATTTATATAAGATACAGCAGAAAGTGGGGGAAGAAAAGTCAGTGGGGAAGAGCATGAGTCAACAGTGTAAATTTAGCAGAATTAGACTGGGTCATACAAAGTTAAATGCATCTCTACATCTTATAGGAAAACATCTGGAAATTGTGAGACATGCAGTCAACTGGAAACTGTGGAACATCAACATGTGATGTTTGAATGCACTAAATACTCAACTCAAAGACTGGCTTTAAGGAATGGACTGGAACATGAAGGAATTAAACAAATGGACATTACAACTATTTTCTCAAATAAATCTGGAAAGATGGTAGTTAAACACATTTCATCTTTTTTACAACAAACTGGACTGAACACAAGGATTTAAGTTAAAGTAATTAAGATACAGTAGGTGGCGATAATGCTCCATATGGTTGCAAGTCGCCAATAAAAAGAAGAAGAAGTAGTTCACTGTTTCTGTCTTCACAGAATGTTTTTATTTTTTACAGTCTATGGTTTTCACGGAGATAACCCCAACAAAGGAATAAAATAACTCAGACCGGGACAATGAATGACCGCGAACTTGATCTCACGGAGGCGCAAAAAGCAACAAAGTCAAAATACCCTCCAATCACCAGGAAATATGAGTGTAAGTGAAATCAAATTCACTGTCTATTCCGCATGCGTCATGTAGATCCAGTGACGAACACAAACAAAACGTACTTAATCGTGGTTTGAATGTCCTTAAAAGTATGTCATTCATACACGAGAGTCACATATAAGTAAATGTATGGACGTTACTTGACGGGAACGTTACAGAAACGCACTATTAACAGGCGAGTGTATTGTGAACGTTCATCAAAATGAATTGGGTCACGTGACTTGAGTCGCCAAGAGGTTTACGTCAAAGATATATACTCTTTGTTTACGTCACCACGCACAATTTACGTAATGACAGAGCCCGTCTCTGGTAATGATAGCAAATTATTTAAAATATAATAATATATATTCCCTACACCTAATTTTAAGATTAGTTATGGTAAAACGTGTATGAGGTAGTGATAGAAAAAATAAACGCATTTTGCTTTGCAGAATTATCTTTTTTTTTTACAGAAACACTGCGCGCTGGCGACACCTGCAGGTCAAAACGGTGTAACCGCAACGAAAACTCAAACGTAGCCTATGATGACATTTTTTTTTAAACAAATGTCGAAAAGTATAATCTATTGATGATAAATCATTAAATGTTAAGGGTCTATATAATCTGTGATATACTCCCAAAATATTTGTTTCATATTGTATTATATAATGTTCTAATACCTCAATCTTAAAGTTCATCCAAAAAGTAAAATAATTTACTCACCCTCAAGTTGTTCCAAACCTGTATGAATTTCTTTCTTCTGCTGAACTCAAAAGAAGATATTTTGAAGAATATGAGTAAACAAACAGTTGATGGACCCCATTGACTTCCATAGTATTTTTTTCCATACAATGGAAGTCAATGGGACCCATTAACTGTTTGGTCACTCATATTCTTTAAAATATCTTCTATTAAAAAAAAAGAGAAAGTGTTTGGAAGTAAAATATTGTAGTGCCGTGATTGCTCAATGTTTTCAATGGTTCCATGAAGAACATTTAACATAAATGGAAAATGTTTCTTTCTAATGTTTCTTCAAATGTAAAAAAAAAAAAAAAAAGATTTCTTTAAAGATGAAGACTTTATAAGATCACTGTGAAACCCCCCTTTTAGAAGCTTTATTTTTAAGAGTGTAGGTTTTAGGTTTGAGTGTGAATCAAAATCATGTCATCATCAAAGCAATATCTGATCTTCTGTTTCAGATCTTGATCATACTGCAGATGTCCAGTAAGTATTTGCCTGTGTACTGTTACTTTATTGCAAAGATAGCTGGAAATCTCAAAGCTCCACTAATACACATCGGATGGAAAACACAGTGATTTCAAAGAAAGTATGTGATTTCTGCATAACTATTGATGTGATGAATTGTTCAACATTGGCTCAGTACCGGAAGTTTACACAGGAAGAGCAAGAATGTTTGGTAAACCTAAAGATGAAGGGAAGATTAAGAAAAAACCCACCCTTGAATGTTTAGAAAAACATTTTTATAGTGACATTCCCAACTTTGACGCATTTCCTTTATTGTTTTACAGGATTCATTCGTGGGGAGATTCTCTGGAAGAGGCTTTTGAGCAGTGTGCAATGGGAATGTTTGGCTACATGACGGATACAGAAACTGTGGAACCCACTGACACTGTAGAAGTAGAATCAGAAGGTGGGAAACAATATTCAACCTTTTCTTTTCAGACCGCCTGGAATTACAGGATTCTACTGTATTAAACCCTAAATAAATAACACCAAAAATGGAAAACTAAACCTGTAGGCTTTCATCTCAAATCTCATTTGAGCTTCTGTAAATGAAATTTATGATACATTCCATTGGTTTTTGTGTGTCATGTGACCGATTGTGACATGGTGAGTTTGAAAAGTACAAAGGAGATTAGAGAGTTACAACAATGGGAATTTTAGAAAGGCTCTGTTTATGGTGCAAAAGTTTGGAATACTTAAGATTTTTTAATGTTTCTGAAAGAAGTCTCTTATGCTCACCAAGGCTGCCTTTGTTTGATCAAAAATACAGTAAAACTAATATTGTGAAATATTATTACAATATAAAATAATATTTTATTCCTGTGATAAAAGCTGCATTTTTTGCATAATTACTCCAGTCTTCAGTGTCACATGATCCTTCAGTGCATTTAAAGTTTTGCATTGGCAGACGCTTTTATCAAGAGCGACTTACATTGCATTCAAGAAACACATTTGATCGGTTCTTACTAGAGGTCGACCGATAGTGGATTTTACCGATAACGATAGCTAGGTTGGGCCATACTTGCCGATAACCGATTAATCAACCGATAGTTTTTAAAATTGATACTGGATAAAAACAAACATAATACTCCAAGTAAAACAGTGCTGAACTTTATTATAAAAATAATAAAACTGTATTGAACCATGAAAACATGCTAAATGAAATAAATATATAATATGAATAAATATTGAAGTCAATAAAAGACATTCATTCAAACTGAAACAAAAAGTAATACTCTAAATAACAAATAAAACCAGTTACATTCAAAATGTAACTGTTAAACTGTTCTTTTTCAAGCCAACTAGTAACACAAAAAGTAACACAATTTGATCAGTATAATATTTGAGCAATACAACTGCACCTTGATCATTCATGTTAGTTTGAACAAATAAAAACCTTAATTTAAAAATGTATTAGTACGTTAATTAACAAATAATGAACAATCCTTATACAGCAGTTATTAACCTTAGTTAATGTTACATATGGAATTTTATTGTAAGTGTTATCATTTCATATAAATCCAAACAGTCATGCTTAAATATCTACAACGCCATTGAAATGACATAAATATTACATGTATAGTCTCACACTTTTGCTTCTATTTTATAAACACTTGATGATTATCTAATCAAAATAACAAAACATGTATTAAAGTGATGATGAAAAAATAAACGAAATCGAATGCTTTTCTGATTTGTTTATATGTTTTTGTCAGCTGTATGAACACATCAGTTTGCTATCTTACGTCTCTAGCTTTAAATATGCAACTTCTCTGCATATTAAATGCATAAAAGTGACCAGCTGGATATAAACTAATGCAAATAGAGGTAACAATTGTGACATTAAACATTCGGGTCGGACTTACGTTTATTTTTGCCAGTGTTTTAACCGCTTGAGGTACTACTAATGTTAGCGTCCTCTCAGCCTTGAAGGCAAACAAACATACTGTTGTGCTGTTCTTTCTCTACTAATGCAGCATTTAGTCAACAAATTAATCACTTTATAATGATATGACAAAATGTACTGTATACATAGGCTACCTTTTAGCTGTCGGTGCTTTAAACGCGCATCTAATGTCAGCGCACTCCGCGCAGCATGTGCTCTCAGTGCAGCACGCAGAATCACGTGTCGAAATAAACAACATGAGGCATCAGCGATAGTTTTTATTACACCTCTAGAGGCCGCTCTTGTACTGCATGATGCCAGCAGATCCTTCTCAGCTCTCTCTACTGTGTATGAATGACAGCGCGCGCTTCTCAGCCGCTCCAGCAACGGACGCAACCAGGAAAAACTATCGGTATATATTTTTGCCGATAACGATAGTTCCACCAATCAACTATCGGTGCCGATTAATCGGCAAAACCGATGAATCGGTCGACCTCTAGTTCTTACATTCCCTAGGAATCGAACCCATTGTACAGGAAAGCATCAGAAATCATTCTAATATGCAGATTTACTGCTCAATTGTAATCAATTCTCAGTTATAAACAATGAAGCTTATTATTATCAGTGTTGTTAAACAAATTTTGCTGCTTAATATTTTTGTGGAAATCGTGAAGCTTTTTTCAGGATTCTTTGATTAATCTAAATGTCAAAAGAACAGCATTTATTTGAAACAGAAATCTTTTGTAACATTATAAATGTCTTCACTGTCACTTTAATCAATTTAAAGGCAGGGTAGGTAAGATTTTTCTAAAAAAAAAACATTCCAAATTTGTTTAAACTGTCTTTATATACCAATACATAATTAAAATGTAAGTACTCTGAAAAAGAGAGTATAAAAATCGAGTGTCTGTAGACCTCTCACGACTGTTGTAAACACAGCTAATGATTTCCATTCACTCCACCCCCTCCCTTCTGGGCTCCTTCCAAAGCCACGCCCCCAAAACACATGAACGCGCGACGCCAAACGCTCAGGCTCAGCTGGAAGACGCATTTATTACCTGAGACGAGTGGAGAGGAAGGAGCGCAGTGCATGCAGTGACATCATGTCAGAATCACATGTAATACATAAAATGGGCACTATATTTTTATTTTTATTTGCACAGACACGTTTCGGCGCGTGCCTTCCTCAGAAACGCGTCTGTGTTAATTTCCTCTGGCTTTATCAAGTGCCAGTTTCGTTGCAGCCTTTTCTGCCTCAGACTTTCTTTTTTTAGCCTTTTTATCAGGGCGAGTAGTTACAAGCAAAGCTGGTATTGGTAGTTTTGGCTGCATTTTATCTGCCATTGTGCCACAAAATCCTGCTTACTCGGTGTAGTGAGCTAAATGTTTCCGGAAACGGTGACATGTGATTAGTGCACGCAGGGCTGTGCACGCAGTGGTGCTCGGGCACGAGACATGAAGGCATGTGATTGGTTCTTTACATTCGCACCGAATGGCAGTGATTGGTCAGAGTTTTTACTGTCCTGCAGCTGCTACAGAGGTCAGATTTTTTTCATTCCTTTTTCTGAACACATAATGTATTGACTACTATCAGAATGGAAGGACCATTTCACCCAGTATAAAAAAAAATGTTTCTGAACAGGATTACCTACCCTACCTTTAATGTGCCTTTGCTGAATAAAAGTATTCATTTATTTTCTTTAAAAAAAAACTTTCTTACTGCAAACTTTTGAATGATAGTGTATCACTCTTTATATAAAGCATATAAAAATGTTAAACAGCAACTGTTTTCAACATTGTTAATAATCAAAAATGTTTCTTGAGCAGCAAATCATCATATTAGAATGATTTCTGAAGGATCATGTGACGCTGAAGACTGGAGAAATGATGCTGAAAATTCAGCTTTGATCACAGGAATAAATTACATTTCAAAATATATTCAAATAGAAAACAGTTATTTTAAATTGTAAAAATATTTCACAATATTACTGTTTTTACTGTATTTTTAATCAAATCAATGCCAGCCTTGGTGAGTAAAAGATACTTCTTTCAAAAACATTACAAAATTGTAATTATTCCAAACTTGTGGCCGGTTGGAGTGAATAAATGTAGGAATAAGTGTAGGAGTGAATTAATGATGCCAAAAGGCTCCAGTTTGAGTAATAATGCGTAAAGCTTTTGTGCATGTGGGAAGTGCAAACAAACAAGATGAATGTCCGGCTGAAGGACGTGTGTGTGTGTGTGTGTGGTCCCCATGAGGAGATTCAGAAAGTTAGTATGTGTGTGTGTGTGTGTGTGTGTGTGTGTGTGTGTGCGCTCAAAGTGCATAGAGACAGTTCCTTTTTCCAGTTCGTACCACAGACCCACTGAGCCACAGATAAAATAGTGTGCACAATGTGTTTCCTTTCTTGTTTAATCAGGCTTGCTGTTTTTGAATCAGACTTTAGTGACGTGACCATAACACCAGTGTTGTCAGATCGGGCAGATTCCAGCCCAATCGAGCTTCTTTTGATCAGGAGAAAGATGCATTGGGTGGTTGGGCAAAAAGCAGCTGTTTTTTCCTCTTCATTTCTATGTTATTTTACGAGCACAAAAATTACAGAACCATTATTGGTTCAGTTTAACCAAGTGGGAGACTGACCAACTCTCGAAATGCATATTACACCTGTGGTAGGAGATGACGCGAAGGCTCCTGGTAAATATGATTGTATCTCTGAAATCATAACACAATTGAATGATTTAATCAAAATCTGAAAAAAACTCCTGTCCAGCATCAGGTCATCTTTTAAACCGTCCAGAATGGACTCTGGTACTCGACTCGTCCTTGACAGCTGCTGGACTTGATTAGTTTTGACTGTGCAAAGTTCTGCATTATGTTCTACAATATGTATCAATAAATTACACATTTTTGTCTTGTCATGGTGTGCGCATGAACGTGTGTGAAATGCCTGCTAATACGCTGCATTCCTATCACTTATAACGGGCACTTTTTGCACTTAAATTGGATTATTCTTACTGTTGACATTAAATATGATTTCTTTCTGAATATTTTAGTCATATTTGCTAATTCTCTGAAGGATTTGCCCTGTTTTGATCCGGTTTCCTGGGAAATTAATATTTTTTTTTCCGTCATCATTATCCTGCTTTAAAGGATTAGTTCACCTCAAAATGAACATTTCCTAATAATTTACTCACCCCAATGCCATCCAAAATGTTCATGTCTTTCTTTCTTCAGTGGAAAAGAAATTAAGTTTTTTGAGAAACATTTCAGGATTTTTCTCCACACAATGGGCTTCAATGGCAACCATATTGTTGAAGTTCTAATCAACGCAGCTTCAAAGGGCTCTGCACGATCCCAGCTGAGGAATAGGGTCTTATCTTAAAACAAAGATGTTGGATTTTGAAGTTGGAAGAGAAAATGAGATGGAATTCTACCTTTTTGAACCGGAGTACACAGACAAATAACTTGAGACAGATGACGTGACTCGTGACCTTTCCAACGTGATTACGTAATGCCTGGTGCTTCACAGACCAGCACAAGAAGAACAATTGTGGTTAAAAAGTTTATTTTTAGAAAATGACCGATCGTTTCGCTAGATAAGACCCTATTCCTCAGCTGGGATCGTGCAGAGCCCTTTGAAGCTGCATTGATTTGGACTTCAACAACATGGTTGCCATTGAAGTCCATTCTGTGTAGAAAAATCCTGAAATGTTTTCCTCAAAAAACTTAATTTCTTTTCCACTGAAGAAAGAAAGACATGAACATCTTGGATCGCATTGGGGTGAGTAAATTATTAGGAAATTTTCATTTTAAGGTGAACTAATCCTTTAAGGAGATAAAAAATTGATTTGCATGGAAATAAAATTCTATCACATTATTTTGGCAGTTAAAGTTTTGGGTGTGTTTTCGTTAGAATAGGTGTGTTTTGATGAGCTTTTGGGCTGGAGATCGTCCAACCAATCTGGCCACACAGAGCAAGTCTGTATCTTTTTCTTGTTTGCCAGTTTCAGTCGTGATTCACTCATGATTTATTATATTTATGATGATGTGTATCGTATCATGAGGTGCATGGCGACACCCTGCCCTACAGTGTGAGGTGAAGCGTTTACTGGAATCTAGTGAATAATCCAGTCAGAAAGAGTTTGTTCTGCAATAAACACTCTTAAAGCTTCAAAGCCAGACCAGACCACATTCCAGAAATAATATAATTCCAGAAATTAAATTGGATTATGTCATCATAATTAAACTGCTGAGGAGTAGACTAACTAATTAATTAAATTTTAATTAGCTGAGTCTAGTAGTTCTCAAAGTGTGCAGAGGCAGAAATGAAAACTGATCTATATAGCCGTTGCATGACTTCAGATGACCAAAACATTTTTTGAGACAAAGACCACATCTATAGTGCTTTATTATTCTGTTTTTCAGACTTTTATGGAGCAAAACACTAAAAACCGAGCTATTTTCGTGATTCAACAGAGAAAAAAGTACAACATTAAATTGAGATACTCATATTTTTGAGTTTATTTACTTCTGGTTCAGATCAGCTTAGATGTGAGAGCCTTTGAATATCGTCTTATATGGGGGGCTTGGAGTCAAAAAGGTTCAAAACAATTCCTTTATGCAAAAGCAACTGAATAATTGTCTTTTTGTTTTTCATTGTACATCAGCCAAAATTGATGTCCGGCCTTGGAAAATTGATGTTTTCAGCCTTTATTCAAATATTATTTAAAAATTGTTAAAGATTTTGTAAGCTTATTGTGTAGTTGTGCGTGGAGTCAGTTTTGTGATCACGCAAGGAAGATCACAGACATAATTTTTGGCCAGGCTGTGTACAAAGAAATTATGAACACATGCAAAAACAAAATATTAATAACTGATTATGTTGTAGTCAGTGTTTTTCTATGTTTTCTTATTTCTCTCATAGTAAAATAAAACGTGTAGCGAACTAAGTGATTGCTTGGTGTGTTTTGTTTCAGGAGACGATATGGAGTCACTTCTTTTCCATTTTTTGGATGACTGGCTCTTTAAGTTTAGTGCTGATTTGTTCTTCGTCCCAAGGGTAACACATGCACACACTGATGTTTTATTTTCCCTAACCTCAATCTATTTTCCAACAGTCTCCCCTCTCTTCATGTTTTTTAGGAAGTCAAAGTTCTGCATATAGACCGCATGCAGAACAGAATCCGCTCTATTGGGTAAGTTCTGACTCTAGGAAAGCTGAGAGCCTCCTTCCCAAAAGTCTTGTACCTCACGGCCCACAGAGATATATTTGGCAAACATTCAGCAGAACGCTAACCTTATGTGTCTTGATCCGATTGACGTAATTTTCTTTGGGTTGGGTCTACATAGCCAGACAGGAAGCTGATTCGGAAAGACTCAAAATGTTGTAATTCCTACATTCTTTATCGGATTCATAGTGAAAGTGAGATTTTCACTGGAAATCTTTCATGATGATATTTTGATGACATTTCCATCAAAGGGTGAGTTTCTAAGAAAACAAGTAACACCATGTGACTCAAATTTCCCGGAAAAAAAAGACAACAGAAAAAAAAGAAAAGCAATACACCTGCTATAATACAATGAAATATTTGATATTTATATTCAGTTTACAAAATAAATGATTTAGCAAGAGTACACTGATACTGCGTATTACAAATGAATAAGATGATTTTTGCCTCTAGATTGGTGTCATTATAGGAGCTTCCAAATCTTTTGGTGTAGTCAAATCAAGTTAAATATATTTATATAGCACTGTTCACAATATACATTGTTTCAAGGCAGCTTTACAGAAAATCATAAAGTTATTGTTTATAATATCTTAAAGGGGCTATATGCTTTTTTCTGAAATTTAAACTCGCGACTGACACCTGTGGCCAAAAAACGGAACTGCTCTTCCTTTCTGCTCGCTCTCGTACGTGCACACTTCACAAGTCATCCGCTGCAAAGAAGTCTACATTATGTTTACAGAGGTAAGAACAGTCAAATACATATATTGTTTGAGAAACTAAGTTTGTTTGCTGACTAGCGGTGGTGGCAGAGTGATCTGAAACGTTTAACATGAACGCGCTTGACGTCACATCCGCAGACAGCGCGCGAAAAATCCGACCCGACAGAAAATAGGAAAAATAGGATACAGGCTTATAGGTGCACCCGCTGTGAGCTGACAAGGTGTCAGTATGCTCATCAGGAGATGTTTGAGTCATACATAGTCAAATAAAAAGGCTATTGTTACGTTTATTTTGGGGAAAAAGTTGCATATAGGCCCTTTAATATCTTCTTTCCTTTTAGTCTCATTAAGCAGATAGGATCAAGCAGTTGAGATTTGATACAGTAGTGGCCAAAAGTGACGTCTGGCCTAAGAAAATTCACATTTTCATCTATTCGAATATTATACAAAATTTGTTAAAGATTTTGTGAGCATATTGCTAGCTGTGCTTGAAGTCAGTTGTTTTATTTGTGATAATGCAATAAAATTGAGCAGAGATAATTTTGGGCCAAGCAATCAACTATTAATACTATTAATAACTGAGTATGTTGTAGTCATGTGTGTTTTTCACATGAGCTTTTTTGCTTAGTAAAATAAAACCTGAAGTTGTAGTTTGCATTTTTTTGTCAAATCATTTTGTCAGATGAATACCTTAACCAACCAAGTGTTTTGTTCTTCACTCTTATTTAAAAAATATCTGAAATATTTTCCTCATATTTTGATGGTTCAATTGAACTTGTAAGGTCAACTCTAGACATCACTTTTAGCCACTACTGTATATTGCTTTTCGTGAGTATACTGTATATATGTGGGTAAAGTTGGACATACTTCACAGTCATTGTAATTCAGGCCTTTCATTGTGATTCTAGCCAACCTATTTAAAAAAGCATCAAATAAACTTTCACTGCTTGATTTCCTCATGCCCTGAAGGTGGCCTCACATTCCTGACTGTGGTTGGCTTTCTCAGCATTGACTTTCACTGCAAGTATTTGGAATTGGGGATTTCAGAGTCTGAGTCACGAACTGCTCTTGAGACACAGAGGCCTGAGGATCCAAATGCAGTTTATTTGAGTAATCCAGAAAATATCCAAGAGACAATGTAACCAGGGAGAATGCTCAGAAATGCAGTAAAACACTAAACAAGACTTCGCAGGGAATGACAGAAAGAACCAGGCTTAAGGCGGACATACACTGTGCGATGTCGGTGCGATTTCAGCAAGGTACCTACTCACACTGAACGAGTAGATCGCATGCGATGTAAAGCCAAAGCTCAGGATTTCTGTGCTCACACTATACGGTCCGAACGTCGAGCTGCGACTTCACTGCTCACACTATACGTGTGAAATATGCCCGAATCAGCGCGATAAACCCTCGTGCTGGGTTGCCTATAGACAATATCATGTATCCAGAGATATTGTCAAAACAAGCATCAGCTATCAATATCAAGATGATTTAGCATTTCCAATTTATGTTTTAAATTATTATTAGTAGGCTATTATTGTAGGCCTATATTATTATTATTATTAGGGAAGGCCTAGGCTACTTTTATTATTAAAGTGATAGGCTGTTAAATTGCCACGCAAAAATTTCATAGCGCATCACCGCAAAACCAACGTACTGTGAGGATAATAAAATATCACAGCTTACTCCTCCTCATTGAAAATTGTCTAAAACATTTAGGTCGATTACAATGAATTATAGGCATATCATTAATTATTAACCAACCGTCTATAATATGTCCGAACACTGCAATAATTCATCAATGAAAATTAAAACAGCTTTATTTCAAAAAACATTGTTTAACAAATTAATAAAAGAGGCAAAGTGTAGCCTACATCACTTGGAAGAAGTGGGTAATGCAGTGATCTCAAACTCAGTTCCTGGAGGGCCACAGCTCTGCACAGTTTAGCTCCAAGCAGCTCCAACTCACACCTGCAAGGAAGTTTCTAATAATCCTGAAGACCTTGATTAGCTGGATCAGGTGTGTTTGATTAAGGTTGGAGCAAAACTGTGCAGAGCTGTGGCCCTCCAGGAATCGAGTTTGAGATCACTGGGGTAATGGTGGTTAATCCATTTTGCAACACGGACTGGAGGTAAGAAACACAGGGTTCCCGCGGGGTCTTAAAAAGTCTAAAATTCTGAACTTCAAATTTAAGGCCTTAAAAACGGCTAGATTTTCATCCGCGGTCTTAAATTTCATTATTAGTCAGTGTTTTTCTATGTTTTCTTATTAACACGTCGCTCGCGGCCTGATTGGAGGTCGCTCGCCAAGAGGCCGTTCACATATCGCGTCTTTTGCGCGCTCAAGTTCGTTCAAATGTAGGCGCGAGGTAAGCGTGCTCATAATAGAAGCGACACGCTCGTTTTTTCCAGGCGCTGTCTGAAAGCTCAGTCAACAGGAAGGATGGGGGTGCACCCAAACACTACGGGTGGTGTTCTCTTCTCCGTAAATAAATCTTGTGGCAGAGCTACAGCAAGCGTTTTTCGGTGGTGGGAAATCCATTAGCCACTACAACTTTTTTGTCATTGTGGAGAGCGCAGGGCATGATTGCATTGCAACGACAGACGCCACGGGAAAATCGGACCTAATTTTACTATTAATAATAAAAGATAAGCTAAAGTGCATTGTAAATGTCAGTAATTTATCTTTTTGGACTCCTTTTTATAAAAAAAATATTTAAAGTCTGAAATATGTGAGGTTTATCTTTTTATAAAACCTTTTTTGTCAAACCTTTATTTTAACTTGTACATGTTAGTATATAACATGCAAGACACAAATATTCATTTTTAATGGAAATTTATTTGTTATTTGCTGTTATTTGATTTCATTGTGTAGTATTTGTACTTTTTGAACAGGATTCTGTGATAACCATGATCATTTTTGTCACTATAATCATGAAATTAAATGTTCATGCCATTTCATCTCTAGTCATGATCAACTAAAATCAACTAATTATGTGTTTTTTACAGTATAATATGCAAAGTACAATTTTCTATAAAAAAAATATTTGATTCTGTTCTTTTCTCTGACACGCGTTGTTGGGTGTGGAAGGTTACTAATGTGATTTATCTGTAAATTAAATTAATGCTTTTTCAATTACTGAATTCATTGAAATAAAATTAATTCTTTGATTTGAATATTTATTTGGTAATGCGTCGTGTAGGTCTTAAAATGTCTTAAAGGTCTTAAATTTGACTTACTGAAACCTGCAAGAACCCTGGAAACAGTAATTTGTAGCTAGTTTGAACTACAGAACTTAAAGATCTCCCTCTTTTCGTTTTTTTTTTTTTTTTTTTGCTGCAGATGAAATTGTTAAACTTCTGTTTTCGCGCAGGCGCAGTGAGGGAAAAACACTGAATTTAGGGCAATCGGTTCGTATCTCTGCTTCAACTGCGCGATATAGTCACGAGGAGCGACCAAAATTTCTAACATGCCAGAAATTCATCCGACCATCCGATTGCCGGTCGGGAGAGGTTAATCGTCTCTCGTTTCCGCCTGTACACTGCACGACAAACGACGCACGACAAAGCTGAAAATCGGCCCGACCCGAAAAAGAATTCGGCTCAAAATCGGACGAAAATCGCACAGTGTGTGCCCGCCTTTATATAGGGTGAGCAAACGAGAAGATGAGACACAGGTGAAAACAACGAGTGCTAATGAGTGACAGCGGTCTGTTGTGGAGTGCCCTCTGGTGGCTCTCAAGGGCACTCCAGCTGGCGACCGTTATGTCTGCTTTCTGAGAACTACAGGTGTGAATGATGTTTACCTAAAATAACTTTTATTCTTTCTCCCTTTTTAATTTGTAGATGGGGTGAAGAATTCAGCATAAATAAGCACCCACAGGTAAAGTCTGTCAGTCTGTGGCTACAGCTGTGGTAGGCATTGTTTTAGCTAAACCCCATCTTTTTAAACAGTAGCTCATGTTGTTGGTATGCAATGGTATAAAGAAAACGCATCAATGGGCATTCATGGTTTGTTGGTTTAAATGATCTATTATGGAAATCCACCGAGATTATGATGCAACGCGTATTGTTCTTTCTGACCGCGATAACAAATGGAAGCTGGAACTATATAAACTTCCTTTCAAGTCGTAGCAGTGTCATGGGAGTTTCATAAGTACAGCGCCTTCTGCAAGCTACAAAACACATTCGTCAGAAGTTGAACATGGGCAAAGAAACATTGAAATGACCACAAAAATCCCTTAATTGATTGTAGAAAATGCATGCATAAAACCTACCAGACTCTCCTAGCTGACCTCAACCATGCATGATTGGACATGTTTTCTGTTGCTTGCATCAGCCCTGAACCAGAGTACAGAACTTGACAATATAATGAGAAGAGTCAGTCTAATCATATACAAACAATGGGAGAAATCCTAATGCTCAATACAGTAGTCTGTTTGTAGTACATGTGCATTAGCTGGGCCAGTCTGAAAAATACCACCTTCTTTTTTCTTATTTGATTTAAGCTAATTTATGATGCAGTTATTATCAGATTTAATCCCTTGAAATATACTAATGAAATGTAACTTTGTCACACAGATATTGAGGCTATAAAATCATGACTGTGTTGATACTGACCACTGTCTATGTTATAGGCAGCTTAAGTACTGTTATATAATGTTTATTACATTATGATCGTACTTACCAAACTTGTTATCCTGTACTATGTGTCTTGACATTTTTACAGAGCTGTTTATACCCAAGTCTGATTTATCTCTAAAATAGTATATGAATAGTGTAACATTCTGTTTCAGTCCACTTGTTTCCAAATATAATAAAGCTCATACATAACAAGCTCATAATAAAGTCTTTGTAAGTACAGAACACTGTTGTTTCAGGTGTTCTACATTTTTTAACTTGTGAAAGTGTTTATTCATTCGAGCAGATCCTTTTAAGAAACACTGGTGAATGTCCAAGCAAACCATTGGTTGGGCGTTTCTGGCCCGGGTTACTCAAGAACACATTGAAATTCCATTTGGTGCATAAAATACACTTTCATTTAAACAGGCATCAGATTCCAAAGATTTTAATGCTTTTATTTTCTTGTTTCGCAGGGTACAGAGGTGAAAGCAATCACCTACTCTGCTATGCAGGTACATGATACAGAAAAGCCAGAAATCTTCGTCATCATCGATATTTAAAATTACAACTGATTCTAAACCTCATTTTAAATGACATGATTTGAAAAGATTGTACCTTGGTTGGAATGGACATGTGAGAGGTGTCGTTTCTGTAAACTGTGGAGTGTTATGTGGATTACGTGGCTGAAATACTACATATTTTGGACTGATTTTCATGATTAATAATGATGTTAAAAAATCCTTTCATTTTGTGAAAACTTAAACATGACCCAAAATAAATACTGTCATTTACAATGACTTAAATATCAAGGCTATGCATAATCAAGCTTATTTTTGTACTAAAGTTAAAAAAAATAAAATGCATCTCATCAATCTCATTATATTCTGTTCATTTTAATGTTAGGGTGAAAGTAAACCTCTCCAGGTGTGTGTGTGTGTGTGTGTGTGTGTGTGAGTGTGAGTGTGTGTGTGTGTGAGTGTGTGTGTGTGTGTGTGTGTGTGTGTGTGTGTGTGTGTGTGTGTGTGTGTGTGTGTGTGTGTGTGTGTGTGTGTGTGTGTGTGTGTGTGTGTGTGTGTGTGTGTGTGTGTGTGTGTGTGTGTGAAAAACCTTTGACATCAGCAGCTACAATGACTTTCAGTGATTTGACATTTATACAGAAACAAATATTTGTCCAGTCAATGTTTTTAAATATATCAGTCTTAAAGCTGAAGTGTGTCATTTCTGAGGCTCTAACTCATGGGTTGAGCCAGTGTTCAGGCATTGCTAGATATTGTAATTGCATCACTTTATGGACATCTTTTTCCATTAATGGCAATTTTAAAAGTAGCTGTGAATTCTGCAAAATATAATTTGTTAAATTTCTTAGACTATTCTTGATTCTTTTTATAAAAGATAAAAAGCCTGAAATGTATGATTCGTTGAATTGAATAATTTTTTTTATCGTAAGTGGTTCTACACAATTGATTTTAGCTACATTTAAACAAATGCATTAAGTTGAAGTAAAATTAAGTTCAACTTAATGCATTTGTTTAAATAGTTAAAATCAATTGTGTAGAACCACTTACGATAAAATGTTTTATTAAATTCAACGAATCATTTTTTTCAGTGAGGATTTGGGAGTGCAAGCTAAATTAATGGATTGCAATTGCAACAAAAATCACACACTTCAACTTAAATGGTTTCTTGTACTTCTCTACCAAAATCTGGTTTATATAAAAACTTTAGTTGAGCAGCATAACTACTTTAAATACAAGAATAAAAGCCCACTTTGGTAATAGTTGTAAGTTCAACACAGGAATATAAAAGCTATTCATAGGAATTATTCTTAGCTATTCTTAGGAATATGAAGTCATCTCTGCTTGCAGTATAACCACAGCAGAAGGCCTGTTGAACACAGGAGGATGGCACACAATACAGACAGAACCACAACAGATGTTCTGGAGTTCTGGATGTTCTCATCTGAAATAAAAGACAGACATGAGATGAACACGTCACTGACAAATGACCTACACAGTATTCATTTCCAAACACCTTACAGTCAACATAAAACAAAGTAATATTTAGAAATAGAATTACAATTTAAAATAACTGTTTTCTATTGGAATATATTTTCAAATGTAATTTATGGTAAATCTGAATTTTCAGCATCATTTCTGAAGGATCACGTGTCACTGAAGACTGGAGTAATCATTCTAATATGATGAAATATTTTTGTGGAAACCATTATAGATTTTTCAGGATTCTTGGATGAACAGAAAGGTCAAAAGAGCAACATTTATTTTCAATTTAAAAAAGAAAATTGTTACAATGTAAAAGTTTTTACAGACACTTTTGATCAATTTAATACGGAGCCCCTGAAGAGACCTTTGCACAAATAAAAAAATATACAGACTTCCGCCTGCTCACGAGAAAACTATCGCGTGCTCACGCGTTACAACTTCCGGTTTGCGTTATAGTGTCATTACTACAAATGTGGGTAAAGGGATGAGATGAGAGTGTATGGATACAGTTGAATGCATAAAAGCCACTAGAAGGCAAGCCTGCAACCTTCAGCCAAAAAAGGAAAGGAAACAGAGTCTGTTTATTTAATGGATATGGAGAAAAGACTTCACAGAACCGTTTTTGTGAGGAAATAGTTATCGACTGCCTGAACTTAGCCTATCTTAAAACAATAATTTGGGAATGAGCCTATGTAGATTTCACGATAAAAAGGTTATTATATGAGAGAATGCAAAGAAGGGAATGTCGCGAGAGGTAGGATCCATTCGCAACATTACCATATTTAACTAGATGTACCGCATGGCGGTACAAAATATGACCGCCGCTCAGGCCTGCACTGGCTTTCCACAAAAATAAATGACGTGGAGCAATTTGGCTGTATTGCGTGTTTATGTATATAAGTTGTATATTTTAAAAGACTGTCTGGAGTATTCCTGTGGATCAAGGATAATTTAGAGTTTTGTAATTATTTGCCATTACTATTTAAGTTTTATATCAAAAGTCATTAGTTTAGACACTTAACATCCATAATGTGAAAACGTCACATCCATAACAGTGGTTAACAGTAAAAGCGACTGAAGTGCCCTTGAGCAAGGCACCTAACCCCTCACTGCTCCCCGAGCGCCGCTGTTGTTGCAGGCAGCTCACTGCACCGAGATTAGTGTGTGCTTCACCTCACTGTGTGTTCACTGTGTGCTGAGTGTGTTTCACTAATTCACGGATTGGGATAAATGCAGAGACCAAATTTCCCTCACGGGATCAAAATAGTATATATACTTATACTTATACATACTAAGTATGAAAAATCTGTGATTTTTTTTTCAAAGGACCCTCCCATTCAATTTATACAAACCTCTACCAAACGGTTGAGGTGCCTGTTGATGGTAAAAGTCAGTTATCTGACTTTGGCATGGGTTTGTTGTGTTTTACTGAAATAAAAAACATTTTTCCCCAAAAAAAGTGGTTTTATCTTGTAGCCCTGGTCCCAGAGTTTTAAAAAAACAATGTTAACAAAATTAAACTCATTACCTCTGTACCTAGTAGAACACTTAAGTAAATGTCCCATTGAAATTAATGGGATTTTATGGATTTAGGTGAAGAAAGTGTACACATAATACATTTTGGTCTGTACCATGAAGAGAAAACTGATTAAACTATATATTTTCTGAAAGCGTAGACTCTCAGGATGTGATCTAACATGACATGAAACATGTCCCACATGTCATTAGTATACTGCCCAAGCATAACACATTGGGTATTGGTAAATCGGGTATATGGCTGATACCTAAAAAAAGTAGTAGCATGTCTGTCTGTGTGTGTGTGTGTGTATGTGTGTGTGTTTGTGTATGTGTGTGTGTGTGTGTGTCTGTGCGTGTATGTATGCGTGCGTACATGTGTGTGTGCGTGTGTGTTTGTGTCTGTGCATGTGGATTTGTATGTGTGTGTATGGGTGTGTGTCTGTGCGTGTGGATGTCAGTGTGTGTGCATGCTTGCGTTTGTTTGTATTCCTGCATTCAGTAGATTGACGAAAAAAAAAAAAACCTTTGACAATCCCTATATGACCGCTTTCGCTAGCGGCGGTCATAATAATAAAGCTCGTTTTGATGAGAATTGGGTTGTACTCGTTGTCTAGGTTACTGTGGTTGTAAATAGGTGTCGTTTGTGCTTTAACAAACTTTAGCTCAAGAATAGGGACGTTCGAATAGCCTATGTGAATATTTCCAGCTTCACTGAACTCCTTGAGTTAAACACCGACCGCATTTCTTTATATTTGAGTCCAAGTTCAAACACTATGAAACGCTCCATTAACGTACGGAGCTCTGAAACACTGCCAGCGGGACATTAACCCTCAGAGAGTCTTCGTTTAGCAGTCACACTCAGTGCCTTCCCGGTCAGAAGTGACCGGACACCTAAAAATTAAACTTCCTCCATCCCAGTAAAAACCAATGCAATTTATTTTTGTTCTATAATATTTATTCTTTTTAAATTAGTATTTTGAGACAATTTGATTGAACTTATTAATATTTATGCAATATTTATAGTCCATTTTTTGCCATTGAAAATAATGTTTTTTTTTTTAATTATTATTATTTATTTTTTTTATTTTTCTATGCGGTATTTTCGGTTAAAATAGAGACTAGGCTTTCAGAAAAAAAATAAAAATAAAAATAATAAATCAATTTATTAAACATAAAATTAAATAAATCATGTTATTGCATGGGTTTACCACTAGATGCCTGTAATAGCTCTAAATGGAGATGCTTGTGAATTCTAGTTGTTTTTGGACCAAATTACTTACTTTTAAGATGTGGATTGATTGTATTTTTTTTGAAATTCTCAAATAATACTTTTTGCCAAGGTTTATAACATTTTATTAATTATTATTTTAATAATTTTAATAATTATTATATTAATTATATATATATATATTAATTATAATTATTAATTATGTTATGTTTTTCACTCTTGATGTTTTAGAGTTTCACCCCTTCATTGCTGAGCACTTTTTTTCTGCATTGTGGCCGATTTGTAGCGAATTTTTGTGTTTTTGTCAATTTCCCATTCATTTCCTATGGGGGTCATTTTTGACCGAAGACCATGAGTGTGACTATTTTTTTTACGACCACTTAGCATGCTCGGATCATGACCTCAATTTGTTTCTGTGTTCACATACTTAATGCCAGAAAAGTCACCAAGTTTCGTAACATTCCAATGAAGCTGTGATTTTTAAAAATTCAAAACAGATTTTTTGTAATCTGAATTTATTGGTGTGTATGTGTATAAAAGTGTGTTTCTATGTGTGTGTGTGTGGGTGGGTGTGAATTTTTTGCACTCTTGATGTTGTAGAGTGTCACCCCTTTACTGCGGTGTACTTTTTTTTAGAATCGTGGCCGATTTGTAGATTGTACAGACAAAAATTCAGAGAATTTTTGTGTTTTTGTAAATTTCCCATTCATTTCCTATGGGTCGGTCATTTTTGACCGAAGGCACTGAGTGTGACTATTTTTTTTACGACCACTTAGCATGCTCGGATCATAACCTCAATTTTTTTTTGCATACACATACCTAATGCCATAAAAGTCACCAAGTATCATAACCTTCCGATGAAGCTGTGATTTTTTAAAATTCAAAACAGAAAATTTTTCGGTCAGAAGTGACCGAAGACTCTCTGAGGGTTAAACAGGAAGTGTCTGTCCGAGCTCAAAACAGGTTTTGCGTGGGAACGCAAATATCTTTGCGAGGGAACGCAAAGTTTCTCGGGGGAACGCAAAAGTTTTGCGAGGGAATGCAAAAGATTTGAAAAAAAAATAAAAATTTCCCAACCTAAAATTTTTTTCCACCACCACGTCCCTTTAGGGGCTCCGTAGGCTACAATACCACCTTGTAGACACCGTGGCTTTTATTCTTACAATGAATGCTGGTTTGGGAACTAAAAAAAATACACCAAATACAACAAATGTTTTTACCTAGGGTGATACTTATTCAATATTTGTCCTGAGGGAAAAAAATGTGCAATGGAGATAAACCTATTCAATCAGACAATGAAGGACCGATTCTCAATCTAATCTCAATCTACTCTCCAGAACTCACTCCCACACACAAATTGTGTTTTCATGTTTTATGGGGATTTTCCGAAGACATAATTATTTTTATATTGTACAAACTGTATATGCTGTTCCCTAACCCTAACTCTACCCCTAAACCTAATCACAGAAAATGCATTTTACATTTTCAAAAAACATCACTTAGTATGATTTATAAGCTGTTTTTCTCATGGGGACCAAAAAAATGGCCAAATTTTGTCCCCATAATGGAGAGTTTGCCAGGACCACACACACAACATGCATTTACACACGTCATGCATTTTCTCTGATTGGATCAGATCATGAAATGATGGTGTAAATGCCCTCTGAAACGCTTTCGAGGTTTAAATAGATTTTACGTTATACAAATACATTTAAAACATATTCCAAAGAAACTGGGCATGAACACTCAGGAAAAAAAAGGTACAGCGTTGTCACTGGGCCAGCTGTCACTTACATCCTAAATGGTACATATTAGTAATTTAAGTGCACATATTAGTGAAGCTACAACTACCATTTTTCTCCTCCCAAAATGGTAAAAAAAAGATAAACGTGTGAGTGTCACGATACACACACAGGAAAAAGGTAGATCCAATCGCAATATTTATTGGGTAATCCGTAATTCGTAACTCCAGTCCAGGCAAGGGTCAAAACCATACAGGCAATCCAAAACAAGAAACAAAACAAGAAACAAAACAAGAAACAAAACAAGAAACAAAACAAGAAACAAGAAACAAAACAAGAAACAAAACAAGAAACAAAACAAGAAACAAAACAAGAAACAAAACAAGAAACAGACCTCAGAAAGTGTTGTAACATTAAACAAGGACTCCGTGACAAACACTGAAACAACCAGGGTATATATACACAGATAATAATGAGGTGACGGGAAACAGCTGTGTGCAATGATACAATGAGTGACAGAACAGGATGATGGGAAATGTAGTAAGAGTGAATGACACCGTGGGGAAAGAGGACCTCTAGTGGTGACCCAGGGAAACACAACCCAGACACTGTGACAGTGAGAGCATGTTATACTGGCAGACAGTGCTACTACTACTACACACATCGCCACAGATATGTCACGCCTGAGATGAACAGTTGAGCATCTTTCCTCAGCAAGCAAACACACAAACTGTCAACAAATTCAACCTTTGGTGTCAGATCCTGAAAGCTCAACATCTCTCTATAAATTACAGGAACGTCTATCTGTCTGTCTGTGTGTGTGTTATTCGCATATCTCTCGAACCGTTAGTCCGATGGATTTCAAACTCGACAGGTGTCTCGCTACGGGCACGAGTAAGTGCAGTGCCAAGTTTGACGTTGTTTGGATGAGAAATGCAAAAGATATCGTTAAAAATAACAGTAAAAGAAGCACTTAGAAGGTTGTGGTTTAAAAATAAACATTCTGACAAACACTCTGTCAGCTACACTGTTTACTTCTGAATATTATAGTTTGGTTTTTGATTAATTTGAGTAAAAATGTGTTTTCTTTACCAAGAAACCAACAATTACTAAAAACACACACAGAAACTGATTTTGCACAGGCACTTTGCACTGCTCCCTGAATCGACGCGCTTATTCATTTGTGGATGTTAACTGAATCTGTAAGTCAGCTATGCTGTTTACTTCTGAATATTATATTTAATTCTGGTGCGCTTAATGTTATCGCTACTGTGTAATAGTAGCCTATGCTATTCACCAACTAAACATATCCTATTCAATGTGTTCACAGTCTCTTACACGGGCATCATTTATAGTTGCCTATTCACAAGCTGTTTGCTCAAGCATAGCGTTTTCTCAGAGTTCACTGTGTGCTTTCTACCATGCACAAATAAAAAAAGTCACTGAACTTTTGCTGTGTAATTGTAACAATGAGCACTCAAACACACCAAACCAACAATTACTAAAAACACACACAAAAACTGATTAAAAGTGGTGAGCGCTATATTCTCTCCCCAGTGATGACACAGCTCTCTCTCCCATTGCGTCTTTGATTTAACAAAATTTAACACGCATCAATCAGAACCTTCAATAGATAGATAAAAGGGCCCAAATCAGTTTATTGAGTTTTGGAACAATGGATCCAGAAAGACATGAAGGAAGAGATTGAGGAGGGATAAGAAGGAGGAGGAGGAAGGGCAAGAAGACAAGCAGTCTCAGATGAAATTCAAGTCACTCTAGTTGCCCATGTGTTAGTCAATGGTATGACTATGAGGGAGGCTGGGCTACGGCAAATTTGAGTCGCTTTACCGTCGCCTCGAGAACCTTCAGGGAGGTGTGGTGGCAAACAAAATTCTATCACTGAATAAGAGACAAACATTTCCAATAGTCTTTGATGAGGTTTATTTTCTTGCAAGAAAAGGCCAGCAGTCGTACAGTCACACAGAGTGGCTGCGGAGTGTGACAGCGAAGGGAGGGCATCCTTCCTCCTTTATAGTCTTGACTCCCAGAATGTTATCTTTCTAGGCCAATGATGGTATTTCAACCCTATGTGGAACATTCTTAGACTTGTTCGTAATATTGTATCCTTGAGTGGAGGCCCTCCTGTCACGTACCAACACTCTTTACCATTCCATATTAGAATAAGGTTTGTGTGTGCTCTTTTAATGTCATATGATGGTCACACACATCTTAAGTAAATACAAAAAATAAATTTAGAGGAGAGAGTAAAAAAAAAAAAGAAAAAGAAAAAAGTAAAATAGGGAAAAAACAAACATTTTTTGTGTGTGTGTGTTGTACTGTGTACATGAATGAATAAAAATGTGCCAATGTATCCATTGGTTGTGTCTTTTGTGTTCATTGTGTGAAAAGGTTTGTGAGGGGGGAACCACAAGCAACATAACTTACCAGTTTTGGAAATGTTGTTTTGAATTTATTGCACCAGTGTGTTAGACTATGTTGTAACTTAGTGTGTGTAATTTTGAGGGCGTGTGGTGATGTCTGAGGGCAAAGTTTTTTCAGCAAGAATGAATGGTTTTGAGTGTAGAGCTTCATTTTGACCTGAAAATAGGATGTCTGGGGAATTGGGTGAGGCGTTATGGATTTGTGTTTACAGTTTTGAGAATACAAGGCATAGTTTCAAGAAATGTGTTTAAGCAATCGAGAAAAACTGCAACAAACCGCTATAGTTATCTGATCAGTGTAAATAGGCACAAGGACTGAGATTCAGTGCTGGTTGTTTGAGGTTACAAACCAAATATGTAAACGAGTACAGAAAGAGAAAATGTTTTGTTCATGTCATCCCTAGTAAAAAATAAACAAAAATAAAAAAATTTTTAGGGCACAACCTAACGCGGGGTTAGTTGTAACACGCTTGTTTTAAATACTTCCGCACATGCTTGGATGACGGAACTTTGTGTATTTACTAGTTGCCATATCAACACTATATAGAAAAAAAAATCCGCCAAAATTTTTTTTTTTTTTGGAAGATATCCATAGACATTTATTAAACCATAGCAAAAGTAAATTTCTTACTTAAGTTAATTTTTCATCTCTATTTTTTGTGTTTATTTAAAATAAGACAAATCTGATATTATTTTAATCTCCAAGATGTTATTTAACAGTTGAGATAGTTCTTTAATGCTTCGCTAACTAGCAGAAGACACTAGCCGGGTTTAAATCCCAGTTGTGCAGGCGGGGGCATGTTGTAACACTGCGTTACAATGTGCCCCTATTAGAAATATGCTATTATATTCTATACTTTTATTAATTTTATTGAGAAAACGTGAGAAAAAGGTGAATAAAGAGTGAGAGTCAATGTTCAGAAATTACTAATTATTTATTTGTTTTGAACTATGTTGTATAGCTGTGTTTTCATGTGTTCGTTGTCAAAACTCAAAAATGAGTTTCTATTTAATTATTAAAAATTGCCATTATTTTATATGAAAAAGTTTTTTAATTGTATTTTATTTAGAAAATATTTTAGTTTGTTTTGTATATTTTTTTTATTAGATCAGATAACATTTTAAGCTGTCATATGTTATGTTACAATGTGCCCCACGACATGTTACAATGTACCCCACCTATGGGGCATGTTGTCACATTTCACTTCCATTCTTTCGGGGTATATCAAGAAAAAAGTATATACTGTATTAATAAAACAAAAACACATAATTGTACTAGACATGTGGGAAATTAATGTGGGAAAAAATAAATACTCTGAACCATAAGTAGATTTACACAAACTGAGAAAGTCAAAAAGCGTTAGGTTGTGCCCCGCTCTCCCCTACTTAAAAGTCTAATAAATTTTCTAAGTATACTTGGCTAGTAGTTGTGTTTACTCTTTTGTAGTTGTGTTTTAATCTTATAAACTTACATTGTTTGAAAATACTGATTTATAAAGAACACAGATATGTTCCTAATTCTGAGTATCTGTAGGCTAGTGCACATGGGAATTTACTTCAAATCTACTGTACGGATGTAGTCTTTGCCCAAAAAAATATTTTCTCAGCATGGATATGGATATCTGGAAAATTCAGACAAAGAGTAGCCTACAGTAGATTTGAAGTAAATTCCTATGTACACTACCAGTGCAGTAGCCTACACAAAAATTCAGAATATATGTTTTCTTTATAAATTAATATTTAAAAAAAAAAAAAGAAGTTTATAAGTTTGTATGTAAAACTATGAAAAAAGTAGGCTATTTAATAGGCTACTCAATCAAAACAGTAAACACAACTACTAGCTAAGTATACTTAGAATACTTAATTATACTTTAAGTATATCTCGATCAAAAGACTGAGTACAAGAATAGGCCAAATATAATTAGAGCTTTCTGTCAGTATAACTCAAGTATACTTAAGTGCAATTTTAAGTATATTTCTGAGAAGTACATACAAATTTGACTAAGAATCCTTTCTTATTTTTAGTTTAAAAGAAGTATACTAATAGCACACTTGAATAAACAAATGCTGGTGGAGGAAAACATTTTTTCACTTGCTGCTCCAAAATGACGTGGGAAAGACTCGGAGAAAAATATGTCTCACATTGTCCGCAACCCCATCCGGGTTGTATCCACTTATCCCTTTCAGACAGATTCCTCGTGTCAACAGTTACTCCTGTTGAATGTGGCTCGTCTATGTGGTGTTGTATGCTGACATTTTCCTGGATACCAGAGCTACTGACACAGCACAGATATGTGCTTCCCTGGACACAGATGAGAATGACCAGTCAACGCCATTGGCGCGCCAACAATTTTTCCTCTTTTGAACTCTGATATATCCCTTTATGTAGAGTTGTGCTATTACTCTGCTTATTTAACCTTCAAACTCTGCTCTTAGTAATAAAATGTAAAATCAGAGAAGATTGGCCACCAGGCCGTACGGCGTGAACCCTACAACACTATATTGTCCAAACCCTGAACATGAAATAAGCAGTGACGGCCTGTCAGGAGAAGTAAGGGAGGCGACATTAAAACATTTAACATCATAAAATTCCTAATTATACGTTTCATTTCAAGTCTCAAAATGTGTATACCATGTTTGTAATTTCACCAATGTATCATCATAAAATATGACGGAAGTCAAAACCATAGCTGCCTTTTCGTGTGGCTCATGTTATTACAGCTGTTGGAAAAACTGTGCTAAGGCATGTGTGAGAAAGAGAAACGGAGGGGAGGATCCGTGTCTGTCAACGTTGTCGTCTGGACGTGAAAAAAGCGTACTTGTTTACCAAAATAATGCCATTCCTGCCACTGGTTGTCCTTCCATGCTTCACATTTTTGCATACTGCTTGATAAGTTCGAGAAGATCTCACTGTGCCCTGAAAATCACGTCTTATAAGAGCCTCATAGTTGAAGCAGATGTATGCCAAACAAGCACTTCAATGTTCACTAGATGTTTGGCAAGCTAATATTTTATATGGTTTCATAACACTTAGCATACTTGGAATATCTTGGAATAATGAAAACAATTGGAATAATATGACACACCCAGACAACATTACCACCACATATTTTGTTGGGAAAACAATATCTCCCTGAAATAGCATAGCATTGCCACTCGTGATGGGTTTCTGAATTAAATGAGATTTCCTTTTTTGGGTGAACTTACGGTGACGCATTGCTGCCACATACATATTATTTTTTCCCTTCAATTATGTCGTAATAATGATATCTTATGTCGTTTTAACGACATATTTTCTCGTAATAACGAGATCTTATGTCGTTTTAACGACATCTTTTCTCATAATAACGAGATCTTATGTCGTTAAAACGACATCTTTTTCTCGTAATAACGAGATCTTATGTCGTTAAAACGACATCTTTTTCTCATAATAACGAGATGTTATGTTGTTAAAAGGACATCTTTTTTTGCCCTTATAAGGACACGTGTAGTCATGTACAAAATATGCCTTTATCCACATAAAATTGACAGCCTATCGCGCCTTTATCACACGTTCAAAAAGTTTAAGCAAATAGTAGCAGACCCCAATCATGCAAAATTAATCAATGAGGCTCTTTTTTGAAAATATATTTTATATAGGCTTTTTTATATTTTATATTTTATATATAAGTTTTTTTTTAATATGATATAGGCTATTATATAGGCCTAATAAGATTGATTTTTGTTAATAGGCTATATCTTCATTACCTAGAGATATAATTAAACAAAAAGTAGTCAAAACACATCTAACAGAACATAGCCTAAGTTGTTTATTTTTTACAACATTGTGTTCTTATTTTGTTGAATTAACGAAATGTCAATCTTCGTCTTTATAACAGAAGATGCAATACAATACAAAAATCTTCAAGATGTATAATGGATTGTCACCTTATAAACAGTCCTTTTTTAATGGAATAATACACCCTTATAATAAAGAAAAACGTTCAGTGATAAAGAATATGAATATGAATGCATTTAATTATACGTTAAGCGTTTTCCTTCCGTAGAAACCCTTTATTATAAAGAAAATAGGTGGCTCTTAACGTGTCTTTCTATGGGAGGATGGCATTGCGGTGCACAGCGAATATTCAATGCATTCAATGGAAATATTCAATGGTATTCAATGCAAAACAAAAATGAAAAATACAAGTAGCCAATAAAATAAACAAATTATTTTAAAGCCTAAACGAATTTGTTTAAAGAAAAACATATAGGCTAAGTTTAACATTTATCTGTATAGGCTAAGTGTTTCAGCCGCCCTTTTCAAACTGGCACAATAAAATGCAACAGAATTTGATTAGTTAAACATGAAGAGGATTATCCGTCTGGCATGGCCGCTCGCTCTAACGTTAACCTAGATAAATGTTTGCTATATGAAGCACATATCCAAGTGTTTGTGTGGAGTGTGGAGTGCGCACTATGACATGGATGGAGGCGCCGGTGCCATCACTCGCATTTTCCTATCAACAGTGGAAACAACTTAAAATACTCCATTTCTGGTCATACAGAAAATAATAATACATCAGTCACAACTACTTTTATTTGTGTAAACTCACAACAACAAGAAAACGGTGTGCTTTTGTAAAATAAAAGAAAACGAACAGGGCGCGCTTTCATGATCTCTGTGAATTGGAGCGCGCCTCAAAAATGAACTGAAAAACAGTGTATAGACAAGCCTCACAGACATGAGAAATATAACTATAAAGTTTATAAAAACAATGTCCACCAACGAAAAAAATCCAATCGCAAGCAAATACGGTACCATCTGATTATGTAGGCCTATTTCAGAAAGTCCAATGGGAATACTTTGAACTAGGCCTACTGCCATTTCACCAACTGCTTCTTGGCAAACCACAGCAATGATCCCTTACGCAATGAAAATATATTTCCCATATATGAATGATCAATATATTAAATGGTTTAACAGTATATTTGAAAATATACAGAATAATATAATTGAATAATACATAAAGAATTATTTGCCATACATGTTCAATGCATATATTGCAGTATATTGAAAAATATAAGCACTAGTTTCCCATATATGGAAATGTATTATGAAGACTTCAAGACTATGAAGATAACTGCGCAGACCGGTTGGCATCTGACTTGAAGTAGTGCATGGCGATTAGCAATTTTGTCCAGCTTGAAACCGTGCCGACATCACGTCACTGTGACATATGCCATCAAAATACAAAATAAAGGCCATCTTGAATAGAGCTATTCGAGAGCAGTCGGCTTGCTCATTTATTGGTATTTAAATATTATGTTAAACTTTATTTTTGTTCGTACAGGTGTTTTAGGCAGTAAATAAATGAAATGAATTGAATGAAAAGTGTTTCTGTTGCTTCATGAAAACATCAGAAACGTCTGTGTTTGACAAACATTGCATGTTGTCATCTGTCATCTAAGTCATCTGTGATGAAGTGCAAACATTGTGCGAGCATCACTACGGGAAGCAGACAAAGTAATTAAGATCAGACTGAGCACTAAACGCACCTGCAGCCAATCAGCAGTCGGGGGCGTGTCCACTCGTGATGGGGGAGGAGAGAGTGAGCAAGCCAGGCATTTGTAGAAAGACTGTAGAAAGAGAGATAGCTGCGATATTACCAGAGGAAAGGGTCAGAGGAATATAATTGGAAAAAGAAGGGTTACAATCAGGCAAGAGCTTTAGGAATCGTGTTAATATTGGAGAAGCTTTCTAGTGCTGGAGAGAGGTTAGAGAGCAGGAGCCGGGAAGGCCTGAAAAGGTTGCGTTGTTTCTGCTCCATACCTGAGTATCATTGGCTTTGCTGTGTTTCACAGAACCAAGATATGCAGTTGTTGAATCGCAGCTAATACTTGTGAATCACCATACTTTGCACGAGCTGTCTGATTTAACATTGATAATAATTGGAAACGTTTCTTGAGCAAATCATCATTTAAGAATAACTTCTGAAGGATCATCTGACACTGAAGACTGGAGTAATGATGCTGAAAATTCAGCTTTGATCACAGGAATAAATTACATTTTAAAATATATTCAAATAGAAAAAAGTTTTATTCAAATGTAATAACATTCCACAATTGGACTGACCCCAAACGTTTGTAAAAATCCGTCAAATCCTCATATTTTTGTAACATCGGTTTGGAACACAATAAAATGAATCAAATGATTGATCAAATGTAAACTAGTATCCCATAGAGCCATGCAATAAAAATAAAATAAAAACATTCCCTCTGAAAATGCTTACCATAGCTGAGGATAACATGCCTCTGTAGCTCCTGATGCGCTGTAGGGTTTTTTAGAGTAAACGTGAAATTGAACGCTGAATTATGGGTTACGTAGCTGCTCTTTAAGGAGTACAGCCCTCCATCTGATGCAGGCGAGACCTCCTGGTGGTCAGTGAGATTCTGACCCCCCGACCCCCGCCACAGGATCTCTGGCCTCGGGTAGCCCTCCGTCTCATACTGGACCGTCACAGTGGAGGATTTGAGATGGATGCTTAACCTCGGCTCGGAATAGAAGACTTGAAGACACAAAACACACATAAAAGGATTTACCCAATCAAATACAGTACTGTGCAAAAGTCTTAGGCATGTTAATAGAACTGCGGGAAGTCTCCAAGATGCTTGAAATCTATTTGACTTGGTATATGCATTAGTTCAGAATACAGAGTTTCAACACAAAAGTTGGATAGTCATTACAAAGTTGGATAGTCATGCAATAGTTCACACTAAAAAAGAAATTCCTGTCATCATCTACTCACCCTCGTTAGTTCCAATTCCTTAATTTATGTTGCACCTAAAACAGGGATGGGCAACTTCGGTCCTGGAGGGCCACTGTCCTACAGAGTTTAGCTCCAACCCTGAAAAAATCACCTGCCTGCAATTTTCTAGTAATCCTGAGGACCTTGATTAGCTTGTTCAGGTGTGTTTGATTAGGGTTGAAGCTAAACTCTGTAGGACAGTGGCCCTCCAGGACCGAAGTTGCCCATCCCTGACCTAAAACATTGCAACGTACGGGTTTGGAACACCATGAGGATGAGTAAATAATTACAGAACGATTGCTTTAATTTGAATGGTGACTACTAGTGTTATTATAGTTAAAGGTACAATATGTCACTTTTTTTGCTCAAAATTAACAATAATTTTATAGTGAGTCAATACATCATCCATCCTTCTTCCAAAATGTGTTTTTGTTTAACTCTGAATCACTATGGTAAGCTTATTATAAGCGTTTATCCCCAGTTTCACAGACAAGGCTTAAGCCTATTCCCAGACTAAAATGAGATGTTTTAACTGAAACCAACTTGCACTGGCATATTTTCTAAGCTACTTAAATGTCCTAACTGAACTAAGGCCTGATCCTTGCCTAATCTAAGCCCTGTCTGTGAAAACAGGCGTTAATTTTAGACATGTCGGGATGGTTTTTATGGGAAATTGCGTACATGTCACTCGCCTGTGTGTGTTTTGTCATATCCGTAATTAGAGAAAAGTTGCTCCGGCTACTTTGACGCTTGTTTAGTGTGGGAGTGGCAGAGGTTAGTTGTCACAATGAGTGAGAAAGGTTGACATGGAGCAGGTAAATCTCAAACCTCCTAGAAATCACACATTTATAAATAAAATAAATAAATAATAATAATAATAAAAATATATATATATATATAAATACAACAGAGAAGACTGCTGGCAAAAATAGAAAGCGACATATCTCGTAATAAAACGAATCAACACTGGCTTGGCTTTTTGGAGATGGCGAGAACTGAGGGATTTGAAATGTTGTAAAAGCGAAGCAAGATGGCGTTTTTATTATACAACAGGTGAGTAAGTTAATTTATTGAACAGATAATTTGCCATATCGTCCCCTTGGAATTATAAGGTTCTATCTGCGTTCTGAGCAGTTTTGAGATATTGAGCTTTAAAGTTTTTGCATTCCATTCGACTGTGTAGAAAGTGTATTTTCTAAATAAAAAGTTCCAAAATGTACACAACTTAAAAAACAACATCACATAATGTAAAGAAGTGGTCACAGAATAAGAATATGTGAATAACTAAATTTTGATAAAAATGTGAGATAGAACCTTATAATTCCAAGGGGATGATGTCGCTCTCTAACAGAGTTCATTGTAAAGCATTATCTATTGTGAAGATCATTTCATTATGGTTGTTGTAGCGCTGTGCTGGAATTTATTTTCAAGGAAATATCCTGTCTATTAATGGGCAAAGCTACAGTAACGTCTCCTAGTCAGCTTGATCCTTTCCATCTAAACTAGTTATATCTCTTAAGCCTAGTAGTGATCGTCTAATGAGCAGTAGGATAACCATATTCATCCGCAGAGTCACGCAGAGCCGAAGCACAACCAAAACTATTTTTTATTTAATTTAACTTGATGTAGGCTACTAAAGTAATTGAAACTTAGAATTAATAAAACCATACATATTTAATAAAAGCTAACACAAAGCCTATTACAAAAATGCACAACAAAATCACCAAACTTAAAATAAAAACACAATATAAGAATAAAAACAAATCGAATAGTATATTAAATATACTAAAATAACGCTGGCATTTACCTGTGTAGACCAGCTGTAGCTCTCCTTTGCCAGTTCCCTTGGTGTTGCTCACTGTGCACAGGTATTTCCCTGCATCCTTCAGTCCAAAATATTTTATACTCAGAGATGCATTTCCTTTAGGAAGTTCACTGTGGTTTAACTTTGTTCGTCCTTTATAATCTGGGCTTTGTCGTTCGAGCTGGTCCATCTGGTAGTAGAAGCTGTGAACCACTCGTGAATCTTCTTCCCGTTGCCAGTTGATCACCAGAAGGGAGATATTCAGGTCTGGCTCGAATTCACAGGAAAGTAAAGCCGTTGCTCCGCGGTCCACGACGACAGGACCGGGTGGTACTCTGACGGAAAAGGAGTCTAGGAATGAGAAATTATAATTAGCCTATATTGAGAGATAATGTTTAGAGGAAGCACAACTTAGTATATTTAATGCAAATACATTCAATGCCTGTTTTACACTATACAGCGCACAAAGACACCCATTTCAATTTGACGTTAATACGCTGCTAAGCTTTCCAGTTAAATGATCTAGAAATTCGAGATAAATTTACTTGAGATGCAACACTGCATAAGACATAAGGACTTTTCAAAGATTGCATTTTTAATATGATGGTCGATACTTAATAGTCTACACTTATAGATAAAATCGTATGCAACGTTGCTTCAAGTAAATTATCTCAGATTTAAGGATTTGTATGCTGTAAGAAAAAGAAAAAAAAAAAGTAGGAAAAGTAGAAAAACTCATTTCTGCCAGAACATTATCTTACAGACATTTCCTTTAACTCTAAAACACAATGCAATGCCTTCATTAAAATACAGGTAAAACACCTGTGAAAGATCAATATGGAAAATTCCTTCATATTTACTGTAACACAGTTCGTTGTTGTGGGAAGGAGGAGGCGGGAACCGGCAAACATTCAGCTTTATTATTTATTATTAAAATTTAATAATAAAATAAACAAATACAAAACGAAAGTAAAAGACAGCAGCCCCTCACGGATAACTGCTGTCACATATAATACAACAAACAAAACCCAACATAAGTCCAGGCCTGGTCCTCTCTCGCTCTTCACTGTCGTCGCTCCTCCTTTTATGCTTCCGCTCCTCCGTGAGAGATACGAGACCGGTGCGTCGCTCATCATCAATCGCGCCGTTCTCTCACGGCCCTCGGCCTCATCCTGCTCGCCACATTAATACAGCACATTGATATTGAACATGATATCTTGCAGTGGGATGCAATACTCTAATCAGCATAAGTCAGGTCACCTTTATTTCTGTAGCGCTTTATACAATATGATTGTTTTCAAGCAGCTTTACAGTGATAAACAGGAAAATAATGATTCAATGATGCAAACAGATCAATTGTACTGTAAAGCAACTTTAAAAAGACAATAGTGTCATTATTCAGCTGAAGTCAGTTTCGTTCAATATGAAATGAGTTCAAATCAGTAATAAATCAGTTGAAACTGTTGTAATGCCTTTTGTGAATCCTTTTCCCATCATACATTCAATCATTTTGGCAAAAAGGTCTCTTGTAAATGAATATGCCTGTTGGGAGTATGGTTTTGTAACAGAGTCTATTGTCAGGCTGACTCAAATATTTTTTTATTAAACATGGGAGTTAAAACCAGGGTTGCAGACATTAGTTTCTTTTTGACTCAAATATCAGCCTTGAGTCAGACACAAAATGAGACTTGGATGTCAACACAAAGATTACTGAATCCATGACTGTCTGGCCTATTGTATTTGGACCTTGTTACTTTTGCATGACCAAATAACTAGGTCAACATAAAATCCCTCATGAGGTGTTTCCACAAAGGTAAGGCAAGTGACTGATATAAGCAAAACAAAATGATAAAAAAATAAATAAAAAAAAATTATATATATATATATATATTTTGTTGTTATACAGGTCCTTCTCAATAAATTAGCATATTGTGATAAAGTTCATTATTTTCCATAATGTAATGATAAAAATTAAACTTTCATATATTTTAGATTCATTGCACACCAACTGAAATATTTCAGGTCTTTTATTGTTTTAATACTGATGATTTTGGCATACAGCTCATGAAAACCCAAAATTCCTATCTCAATAAATTAGCATATTTCACCCGACCAATAAAAGAAAAGTGTTTTTAATACAAAAAAAAGTCAACCTTCAAATAATTATGTTCAGTTATGCACTCAATACTTGGTCGGGAATCCTTTTGCAGAAATGACTGCTTCAATGCGGCGTGGCATGGAGGCAATCAGCCTGTGGCACTGCTGAGGTGTTATGGAGGCCCAGGATGCTTCGATAGCGGCCTTAAGCTCATCCAGAGTGTTGGGTCTTGCGTCTCTCAACTTTCTCTTCACAATATCCCACAGATTCTCTATGGGGTTCAGGTCAGGAGAGTTGGCAGGCCAATTGAGCACAGTAATACCATGGTCAGTAAACCATTTACCAGTGGTTTTGGCACTGTGAGCAGGTGCCAGGTCGTGCTGAAAAATGAAATCTTCATCTCCATAAAGCTTTTCAGCAGATGGAAGCATGAAGTACTCCAAAATCTCCTGATAGCTAGCTGCATTGACCCTGCCCTTGATAAAACACAGTGGACCAACACCAGCAGCTGACATGGCACCCCAGACCATCACTGACTGTGGGTACTTGACACTGGACTTCAGGCATTTTGGCATTTCCTTCTCCCCCGTCTTCTTCCAGACTCTGGCACCTTGATTTCTGAATGACACGCAAAATTTGTCCAAAAGTCCAGTGCTGCTTCTCTGTAGCCCAGGTCAGGCGCTTCTGCCGCTGTTTCTGGTTCAAAAGTGGCTTGACCTGGGGAATGCGGCACCTGTAGCCCATTTCTTGCACACACCTGTGCACGGTGGCTCTGGATGTTTCTACTCCAGACTCAGTCCACTGCTTCCGCAGGTCCCCCAAGGTCTGGAATCGGTCCTTCTCCACAATCTTCCTCAGGGTCCGGTCACCTCTTCTCGTTGTGCAGCGTTTTTTGCCACACTTTTTCCTTCCCACAGACTTCCCACTGAGGTGCCTTGATACAGCACTCTGGGAACAGCCTATTCGTTCAGAAATTTCTTTCTGTGTCTTACCCTCTTGCTTGAGGGTGTCAATGATGGCCTTCTGGTCAGCAGTCTTACCCATGATTGCGGTTTTGAGTAATGAACCAGGCTGGGAGTTTTTAAAAGCCTCAGGAATCTTTTGCAGGTGTTTAGAGTTAATTAGTTGATTCAGATGATTAGGTTAATAGCTTGTTTAGAGAACCTTTTCATGATATGCTAATTTATCGAGATAGGAATTTTGGGTTTTCATGAGCTGTATGCCAAAATCATCAGTATTAAAACACCTAATAAAAGACCTGAAATATTTCAGTTGGTGTGCAATGAATCTAAAATATATGAAAGTTTAATTTTTATCATTACATTATGGAAAATAATGAACTTTATCACAATATGCTAATTTATTGAGAAGGACCTGTATATCATATATAAAACTGATTCATGTGACAACTTCTATGAGTATCCAGACCGCATTCAGTCCACAAAGTGGCTACAACTGCATGAATTTCCATGATTTTTGGAATGGAAATTGTTTTATTTGAAACAGGGACAATGCACAAATAAACATTAAACTTGTTAAACAAGAGAATATGTCTTGGGCCAGGTTATAGCAACAATTGCTAATTTCCACCTGTAGTCCCTGGGCAGGTATGACCAATTTTAAAACAAATTAACGATTTTAAAACAGAAATTCCACAGGATTATGGATAAAGTGATGTCCATTGTAATTAAAAACAAACTGGTTTGCAAAAACAGAAACAGGGAGGCCATCAGCCCATTTAAATGGGCTGATGGCCTCCCTGTTTCTGTTTTTGTAAACCTGTTTGTTTTTTACTCCCATATTTAATACACACACACACACACACACACACACACACACACACACACACACACACACACACACACACACACACACACACACACACACACACACACACACACAACCAACTCTTTGTTAGTCATGAGAAAGTGTGAGAATCTGTACACAAGATATGTTCCATGGAAAGGGTATTCCCACCGCCTCATGGCCACACATGGGAAGGAGGAACTCCCAAATTGAGTTTTACGTTGTGGGAAGCTACACTCCACCCTTGTGACACTTCTACTTGTTCGCACTGTTTTTTCAGAGCAGAGCGTTACAAACTTTTTCAGGGGGGAGCAGTAGCACTATATATGATTTTATGTAGCAAAGACACATTTGAGTGTTTTATTAGATTATCAAAACTAAGTATATCATATTTAGCCGTATATGAGCCTGGGTTCTCCCAAGGTTTTTTTTTTTTTTCTCCATTAGGTCACCTGATGAGTTTTAGGACACCATTAGGTCACCTGATGAGTTTTAGGACACCATTAGGTCACCTGATGAGTTTTAGGACACCATTAGGTCACCTGATGAGTTTTAGGACACCATTAGGTCACTTGATGGAGTTTTTTCGGTTCCTTGCCACTGTTGCCTTTGGCTTGCTGAGTTGGAGATATTTTGGGGATATTTAATTTTATTCTATCAATAAATAAATTCCACTAGAAACAAACTTTGTTGTATTATTTTATTTTAATTTAATACTGTGAAGCTGCTTTGATACAATCTGTATTGTGAAAAGCGCTATACAAATATACTTGATTTGATTTGATTTGATTTGACTGTTTTACATGCCTGAGACCAGGATGTAATGCAGTACAAAAGGTGGGGGATGATCATTGCATTTAAATATGTACTGGATGCTTCAGTGGTGAGAGATTTTCTTATGTATCTAAAATTTACTAAATTAAATTTCAATTTGTTGAACAGTTTTTTAACATGAAAATGAAGAAGAATCATCACAGGTTAAAGCTTGTGTGAGTTGAATTTTTGGTAAACTTAGACTCAATTCTCGTACCGAATTTATGAAATAATCATTAAAACATTCCCCAATAATCTGGTCATAATCCTGGATACAGCCATCCACCATGAGTTTTAAATGTTTATTTGCTGTTTTTTCCCTTCCAAGTAATTTGTCAATGCTCTTCCATAACTTTTTAGAGTTTCCTTTTGCCTCACTGAGGAAGAAATTTGCTCTGGCCTTTCTAAGTTGTTGTGTGACTTTATTTCTTAAACTTTTAAAAATCAGATGATCAGTATTTAATTTTGATTTTAAAAACTTTGTCAAAGAAGCATCCCTTTTTTTCATTAATTCCCAGAGATTTGTGTTAAACCAGGGTAGATTATATTTTTTTTATTTGTTTTCTTGCCCCATTTCCTGGTGTATTTTAATATAATGCCTTTAATGGCTGGCTCACAGGGCAAACTACCAATGGTGTCATGCCAGTTTATTTGCTTTATTTCATTTCCAATGAAGGCCATGTCCTTTGGAGCGATAAAAGGCATGGATTTCCCCTTCATTGAGTTCTGATTTTTAAAGCGTGTTTTTGACAATTTTGGGAAGACTTTGTTATTCCTGTGGGCTTATGGATCATCTGCTTCATCTGAAAAGTTTTGGCAATATCTTTAAGCTTTTTCCTACGTGTTTTATCTTGCCAGTTTAAGTTAAAATCACCCATAAGAATGACTTCCATTTTTCCATGTTGTTTAAGTATAACATTAAGACAATCATAAAATTATTTTGTGGCAATAGGAGGGCGGTAGACCGCAAAGACAGCAAAATACATTTGGGGGGATAGTGTAAGTTTTACCCCCACGCATTCCAAATTATTTTCCGGAAAGACTGTTTGCTGACTTTTAATGCTGTCCTTCACATATATCAGGATTCCACCCCCTTTCCCTTTCCTTCTGTTCCATCTGTAGCCTACACATTATACCCTGGAATATTAAAAACAGATAAAGGGGTTGTAATGATTTCCGTCATTTAAAAAAATATTGGCCAGCGGCCCACCGGGAAAAGTCCCTGTGCTCCAGATCGCCAGTCCGCCCCTGTAGCAGACCACCGTTTTAAATAACAGTTTAAAAAAGGTGGTCTGCTATTTTTCACAAAGGAAGCTCAGTCAGACAGACAGACAGACAGACAGACAGACAGACAGACAGACAGACAGACAGACAGACAGACAGACAGACAGACAGACAGACAGATAGATAGATAGATAGATAGATAGATAGATCCAGATGGACAAACATTAAATGCAAAAAAACAGTGTGAATAACAATATCTTAAAATAAACTAGAGAGTGGATACACAAATATGGCCTATTTATGAATGAAATTCATGCATTTATTTGTCATTTAAGCTGATGCAAACAGGGAAAGAGTAGAAAACACTTATTATCCTGTCGCCCCATCTAGTGGACAGCATTAAGTATTACGGCCTTCATTGCTCAGATAATGCAAGTCAATGGATTTTTTTGGAAAGTAAGTCTGAACAGTTAGAAAAAGATATAAGCGAGTCAGACCAGTCTGAAGGTCTGAGCTGAATTTAGTGAAGCATTAAAGTTCTAGGCGGAGTCAATTTCTCATAATAATAATAATAATAATTAATAATAATAATAATTATAATGTTTAAATATATGCTGGCTTTCTTAAGCCAACATAATAAAGGAAACTCAGAGAAACATCGACCAATTCAGTATGTAATAAAATTGTATTAGTTTTATAATAAAACTAACAACATTTTAAAGGTATGCCGTGCTCTTCAACCGACATGATTTTAATTTATCCCAAACCTGGTAATTTTGTCAGTATTAATGTACGTTCACTGATTCTAGCTTCTCTCTTTTCTGTCTCTTTCTTTTCATGTGAACTGATTAGGCTACACATGCTTACATTCATAAATATAAATTTTGTTCTCTTACGAGAGGTTCTCTCGTATTGCGTAAGCTTGCTTACGCTGCGGGAAAGTCTTCTTTTCTCGAGATACTGAAGCCAAAATTATCCTTAATTTCATTTTTTGTCAACGCAGTGCAGCTGCGGGCAGCTGAGCTAGAGCGGCATACTGCGCGCTCATTGGCTGCCGCGCGGCAACTGCTTAAGCCTACCAGTGAGCCTGGCGTGACGTCACGCCCAATGAGGGCGCGCGCGCCCTCGCGCGTCACAGCCCGCCAGAATGGGCGGCGTCAGAGCGTATATAAGGAAGGCTCGTAGGCTATATTCTCTGATTTCTGTCTTTTCAGCGAAGCACTCGCATCGCTGATCTCGGAGAGGAAGCCGTTGTCCTTTAAGGCCCAGCTAACGAGCCAGCTTAGGTCAGCCTGAGGAAGCCGGACGATTTTCGCCGCCTTCAGCCTGCCGTGCCAGCTCAGCTATCCGGCGAATATCCTTTGCAAGCTCTTTTGTGTGTGTTCTTGCTTCCGCAGCACTTTCTAAAAGAGCAGAGGCGTTGTTGCAAATGCCTCGCACCACGTGCGGCTCATGCCGCTCCGCGCTCAGCGACGGAGACCGCCATCTTAACTGCGCTCTCTGCCTGGGCCGGGACCACGCAGCCGTCGCGCTTTCCACGGGCGGCTGCGCTTTCTGTGAAGAGCTGCCGATGTCGACCCTGCGGGCTCGACTCGCCCTCTTCACGGAACCTGCTCCAACTGTCCTCGGGCCGCGTAAGAAGAAACGCCGCTCGCAGCGACCACCGGAGCCCGAGACTCGAGCCAAGGCCTCGCCGGAGCCTCTCCCGCGAGCCTCGCTCTCTCCTTCTCCGCCCCCGCTTCCCGACGCGCAGCCGACGGCTCACGCCCTCGATGCCGTCGCCTCAGGGGATGAAGCGGATGATGACGCGCTACTGGACACGTGCTCACTAATGGCGTCGGACAGCGAGGAATGGTCCGGTTCTGTCCGCTCCGCCTCCTCCACCAGAGCGTCCAGCAGGACTCACGCCAGTGTGGACGCCGAGCTTCTCCGCCTCCTCACGGCAGCAGTCGAACACCTGGGCCTCGAATGGTCCCCGCCAGCGGCGACCCCGCCCAACAGACTCGACGGGTGCTTCCTGCCCGCCAGTCGACGAGCTCCAGTGTCCAGGCCAGCGCCTTTTCTGCCGGAGCTTCACGAGGAGCTTACCAAATCCTGGGACGCTCCAGTTTCGGCCAGACTCCGTTCTCCGGCCTCATCTACTCTCTCTCGCGTAGACGGAGCCAAGGAGAAAGGGTATGACCGGATCCCACCGGTCGAACCAGCGGTTGCAGCGCATCTTTGCCCCCCATCCGCGAGATGGCGCTCAAAGACTGCCCTCCCGTCCAAGGCCTGCAGGACTACTTCGGCGTTTGCCAGCCGCGCTTTCTCCGCCGCTGGGCAAGCCGCCTCAGCCCTGCACACAATGGCGGTTTTACAAGTTTTCCAAGCCGACCTCCTCAGCCAGCTCGACGAGGGAAAACTTGATAAATCTGCTTTGACCGACCTGCGCAGTGCGACGGATCTCTCCCTTCGCACGACGAAAACAGCAGCCCAAGCGATCGGACGATCTATGGCTTCGCTGACTGTCATTAAGCGCCACCTCTGGCTAACGCTAGCCGACATGGGAGAGCAAGAGCGGTCCGTCTTTCTCAACGCCCCGCTCTCACCCGCCGGCCTCTTCGGCCCCGCGGTAAGTGGCCTCGTGGACAGCTTCTCGGAAGTTCAGAAGGCGTCACAGGCCATGAACCTCTTCCTGCCCCGCCGCTCGAGCTCCGCTGCAGGCCGCTCTAAAACTCAGCCTCCTGCACGCAGCCCCACGCGGTGCCCCTCCCGACCTCCAGCATCGCAGCAGCGTCAGCGCGGCCGACCCAGGTCCCGCTCCACCAGCCAACACAGGCCGCCACCCCCGCGGGGTCCCCGGCCTAGAGTTTCGCTGAAAACCGAGCCTGCGAAATCCTCCTAGCACTCGCAAGGAGGAAAAGACGGTTGAGTCCCGCCGCGGCCGGACCGCCGTCGAAGCTAACCTGTATCCCTCTGCCAGTCCCCTTGATAAAGGCTACTGCAGTAGTGTCCACCGCAGCCAACGAGCCAGTTTCTCAACTCTCTCGCCTGCACACAAACGCCGTTTTTACGGCGACCCAGATAAATCGAATAAAGAGTGTAAAATCTGGTCATCCGGCTCACGCCGTCAGTGCTATGAGTGTAGTAAACATGCCCACACCCCAGTGTTCATCACTACACACAAGCACAATCCCCCCTGTGTACCCCACAGAGTGCACTCACATAAAGCGCGCTACGGCCGCTCGAGTGTTAGCTGTAGGTCACGTGCCCACAACCCAGTGCTCACACCTACACAGTGCCCGCTCTGCCTCACACATTCGGGGACGAAAGCACTCCACCGCCGGCTGTGCGTTAATAAAGAGTCCTGTGCCCGCTATACAGCACGCACGCTCTCATGTACACACTCACGAGCCCGCCCCGCTTCCACGCCGCGAGCCGTCGCTCAAAACGCTCTCTCACAGCGTCATTCAGCCGGCTGCCGCTATCAGCGAGCCCCCGTCTCCCCTCACTGTCACTGCGCGACTCGCGCACATACCGCCACAGGCTCCTCGTCCCGCGCTGTGCGGCGGGCGGGACCCGGAGGCAATCCGACCCCTAGCTATGAGTGCGAATGCATGGAAAGCTATTCCGGGAATGTCGGAATGGGTATTAAACACAGTGATAAAGGGCTATTCGCTTCAATTCGCTCGCCGCCCCCCGCGTTTTCGCGCCCGGGTCGAGGCACAAGTGAAAGCAGATGCAGCCCATCTGCTTCACACAGAGATAGCGAATTTACTGCACAAAGGTGCGATAGAACGGGTTCACCCTCTGGCTGCCGAGGCAGGCTTATACAGCCGCTATTTCCTCGTACCCAAGAAGGGCGGAGCGCTCAGACCTATACTAGATCTGAGATATTTGAACAAAGCGCTCGTGAAACGACCGTTCAAAATGCTCACGACCGGTCAAATCCTCGCGCAGATTCGCCCGGGGGACTGGTTCATCTCTCTCGATCTGAAAGACGCGTATTTTCAGATTCAGATTATTCCCCGTCACAGGCCATTCTTGAGATTCGCCTTCGACGGTCAGGCATATCAGTACACCGTCCTGCCGTTCGGCTTGTCCCTGGCACCCCGTACTTTTACGAAGTGCATGGACGCGGCCCTCGCACCCCTGAGATCGAAAGGGATGCGAATTCTGAACTATCTGGACGATTGGCTCATTATAGCGCAGTCAACAGAGGAACTAGTTTCTCACAAGAAAGCGCTTCTCGGTCATTTGGAAAGCCTGGGTCTTTCCGTGAACTGGGACAAGAGCTCTCTAACCCCCAGCCAGTCTATCACTTTCCTGGGTATAGATCTGGATTCGGCGGCGATGACGGCCAGACTGTCAACACAGCGCGCGCGCCGTGTTCGGCACCTCGCCGCTTCCGTTCAGGTGGGAAAAGTTTTTCCCCTAAAAACCTTTCAGAGGCTTTTGGGCCATATGGCGTCAGCCGCAGCGGTCCTGCAGCTGGGTTTACTTCGAATGCGCCCGCTTCAGTGCTGGCTAAAGTCGGAAGTGTCCCGCAAAGCATGGATTTCGGGCCGTGCACCAGTCAGAGTGACTCAGCGCTGCGTCTCAGCCCTGCAGCCCTGGCTGGCGGCCGAATGGTTTCAGCGGGGAGTGTCGATGGGGGTCATCGCACACCGCAAAGTGGTCTCGACAGATGCGTCCAACATGGGTTAGGGAGCGACTCACGAGGGCAGTCCGATTTGCGGCCGGTGGTCGAATACGGAGAAAAGCCTTCACATAAACTGTCTAGAGATGCTGGCGGTCGAGAAAGCGCTGAAGCACTTTCTACCACTCCTACGGGGACACCATGTGCTAGTCCGCTCGGACAACATGTCAGTAGTGTCTTACGTGAACCGCCAGGGCGGAATCAGATCCAGAGCCCTGCGCGCTCTCACAGAGCGCCTCCTATCCTGGGCTCAGGGCCCGCTGCGCTCCCTAAGGGCAGCTCATGTACCCGGTCGTTTCAACGACGGCCCGGACAGACTGTCCAGGGACAACGTTCCCCCAGGGGAATGGTCTCTACACCGCCAGACGGTCCAAGCGCTTTGGCATCGCTTTGGCAAAGCGGAGATCGACCTCTTCGCCGCGAGCGAGAACGCTCAGTGCCAGAGGTTTTTCTCGAAACACGAGGACGCGCTGGCCCAGACCTGGCCCAGCGTTCCGCTGTATGCGTTCCCCCCGATCTCGATGCTGCCTCAAGTGCTAGCGAGGATCAGGGAGACGAACTGCGCAGCGCTCCTCATAGCCCCGCGCTGGGAAAACCAACCATGGTTTCCCGAGCTAATGAGGCTGACAGACACAGCCCCATGGCCGATCCCGGTGAGGAGAGATCTTCTCTCTCAAGCTCGAGGATCGATTCTGCATCCCCATCCAGAGCACTGGTCTCTGCATGCGTGGGAAATCAACGGATATTCGTTGATCTGCCAGAAGGGGTAATTAACACGATCACGCAGTCCAGAGCCCCCTCGACGAGGCGGCTCTATGCGTCTAAATGGTCAGTGTTTAACAAATGGTGTGTGAAAATGGGTTCTAATGCTCAGTCCTGTGGAGTCCCACAGGTGTTGAACTTTCTCCAAGAGATGTTGGACGCGGGCAGGTCCCCCTCCACGCTCAAGGTTTACGTCGCGGCCATAGCAGCGTTCGCCGATTCGGCGCGCGGCCGCTCACTGGGCAGGGATGAACTCATCACCCGTTTTCTGCGCGGGGCCAGGAGGATGAACCCTCCCCGGCCCCCGTCAGTCCCTATTTGGGACCTGTCCCTGGTCCTAGAGTCCCTGAAAGTGCATCCGTTCGAGCCTTTGGACTCTGTGGAGTTGAAATACTTGACGCTTAAAACCGTTTTTCTGCTAGCTCTGGCTTCAGTCAAACGAGTGGGTGATTTGCATGCGCTGTCTGTCAGCGCGTCGTGCCTCGAGTTTGGACCTAACGACTCGTTAGCCATTCTCAAACCGAAGCACGGCTATGTCCCCAAAGTGTTAGGTACTCCCTTTAGGGCTCAAGTCATTACCCTATCGGCCCTGCCGTCATCCGGCAGTGAGGAGGGTGTCAACCGCCTTTGCCCGGTCAGGGCGTTAAGGTGTTATGTCACGCGCTCTGCAGCCTTCAGGCTCTCAGAGCAGCTTTTCGTTTCGTTTGGAGGGCGCGCTAAGGGTCGCGCCGCCTCGAAACAGACGCTATCCAGATGGATAGTGGACGCTATTGCGGCAGCATATGCGTCAAAAGACCTGCAATGTCCGTTGGGCATACGGGCTCATTCCACCAGAGGCATGGCCTCATCGTGGGCATGGTCCAGCGGGATTTCCATTCATGACATTTGTATGGCGGCGGGCTGGGCGTCCCCCTCCACTTTTGTTAGGTTTTATAACCTGGAAGTTCCCGCTCTGCAGGCAAAACTTCTGTCAGTCTAGTCGTGTTCATGTCCTGCCCATATGCGCAGGTTGTACTATTGACTAGCTTGTCTGTTGAGCTGCACGCTCAGGGTCAGTATACATAGACCGGCCTTGCCGTTCTTGCGTTCCCTAGATGTGCTTATGAACATGTGTTGGCCCGCACCGCTGGCCACCTGTTTTTCACCTCTATGCTCTTCATAGAGTCATATGTGATTGTTAGGCTCGCACGGCGTGGACAAGGGGTTCCCGCAGCGTAAGCAAGCTTACGCAATACGAGAGAACCTCTCGTAAGAGAACGATACTCGGTTACTCACGTAACCTCGGTTCTCTCTAGAGAGGGAATGAGTATTGCGTTCCCTGCCGTGCTTGAAGCCTGTAGCTCGTGTCGCTTCATTCGACAGAAAACAGAGAATATAGCCTACGAGCCTTCCTTATATACGCTCTGACGCCGCCCATTCTGGCGGGCTGTGACGCGCGAGGGCGCGCGCGCCCTCATTGGGCGTGACGTCACGCCAGGCTCACTGGTAGGCTTAAGCAGTTGCCGCGCGGCAGCCAATGAGCGCGCAGTATGCCGCTCTAGCTCAGCTGCCCGCAGCTGCACTGCGTTGACAAAAAATGAAATTAAGGATAATTTTGGCTTCAGTATCTCGAGAAAAGAAGACTTTCCCGCAGCGTAAGCAAGCTTACGCAATACTCGTTCCCTCTCTAGAGAGAACCGAGGTTACGTGAGTAACCGAGTATCGTTTCTATTAAATTTTCTAATACATATGTCACACACGCCTGCGGCCTTACACCTTTTGGTGTAAATAAAAGGCGAGAGTGGTAGCCTAATTGTTACGGACATATTATCATGGTAGGGTAGACTGGGTACAGTTGAGACACTTTTTGCGTTTTGATTTTTCACACAAAAATAGATACTGAAAAGAAGTGAATTTCCACATGACATGCCACATGACATTTCATTAGCTTATAAGATATTATCAATCAATAATACCCACAAGTAGTTTATTTTTTCCACAATTAGCTCATAAAAATAAGGTGCTTTTTGTCTCAACCTTGTCTCAACTGTACCCATATGTGGTACAGTTGAGACAGTGCATGGTACAGTTGAGACACCCATTTCTAATGATGTAAAGGTAACTAACCATTCATTGTAAATATAAAAAATAAAGACAAATAAAGAAAATAACAATTGGGCAACATTTTTGTTTATTCAACCATTTATATTCATTCATTTTATTTAAATTAGCACTGGTTAAAATTTATAAAGCAGGAACAAAATTTGAAACAATATTTATTAATAATTTTATTTTCATTTGCATCCTATGCTGGCTTATTACGACGTTTAACCTGTTATCATAACACTGAACAACTAAACAGTGTGTTTCCTAATTGAACTCTATCGGGGGTACAGTTGATACACGTGTGTCTCAACTATACCCCGCTGGCCACCTCGCACATTTCTCTAGATTTTGCAATTACCTTGCATGACACAATACCATGAAATATGCCAGTTTTTAGGGCACAGAATAACGTTTGTGGTGATACCAGTTACGTTTAACAGTCATATAGGGATAATAAGCTATTCATTGTGGAGAGTGCATGGTGAAGTGAACATCCTACTTTAGAAAAAAAAAACTTTTCCCGATATCTTCGGATCGGAGACGCGTCCATTGTTAAAATTTCCCACGATCAAAGAGGACACTAATATGCATGTGCACAGCAAAAATCACAACTTGTGCTTGCTGTGAACGCAAGTTATTTAAGGTGTCTCAACTGTACCTATGTCTCAACTGTACACAGTCTACCCTACAGTTCAGCCTATTATTGATTTTTATTTCCACTTCCCTTTTATCCAAAGAGACGGAACTATTTGCACGGTATTTATCAATGGGAAATCCATCATGCTAAAATAATCTGTCTTATACTGTGGCTCACATTATTGGGGTCGCTTGCAAGTCGCAGCAGCACGAATTACGTGACCAGCAACATATTTCTGCTTCAAAATAGTGTGCGTAGTTAACAGTGAGTGGTGGTTTCAGACATTATTTTATTAAAGTGCATTTGTCAGTGCCGCACTCGTACTGACTCTTATTCTGCCTGACAGAAAGAAAAGCTCGTAGCCAGAGCCATAGAGAGAAAGAGTTGCGACACTCCCGTCCCATAGACCTCCGTTGTAGAAAATGGCGGCGATTTTAACCGCCTACTTCCGGGATTTGAAGATCGGATTAGTTGCACCCCATTCACTTACATTGCTGCGCGTCGAGTTGTTCCAGAGGTAAGTTTCTGAAATATCGACCTCTTTTGAATTGTCAACTGTCTATATTGCATCAGATGCCCTTTGCGATGCTTATACTGGTCTTCATTTGTATATGCACAGCGTAATTATTTATATTTTATCTTGGTTGTTTCAACCAATTTTCTAGCATTGCCTGCTTGCTTGCTAGTTAGCTAGCGCGACTTCGCCAGCTGTGAAGGTAGCTAGCATCTAATTAGTTCGGTAATGAAACGCTACCACCTTTATAGCAACTTTTTACAATATAGACAGTTGACAATTCAAAAGAGGTCGATATTTCAGAAACTTGCGTTACCTCTGGAACAACTCGACGCGCAGCATTCACCACTCAAACTCAGCCAACACGTCACATAATGAAAAGTTAGTATATCTCCCAAATTCAATTAAATAAAAGTTGCTACCCATGCGAACATGAACACTAAGCTTTTCCCTCCAAAAATATAGCCTAAACCTTATCTAAGTAATTAGTAATACCAGTGGCGGCTGGTGGAAAATATCTTAGGTGGGGCTGTGTAATATTCAAACCATGGGAGTAGGCTATTAGGCCTACTTTCTGCCCTTGGTATGTGTATTGTGCTTTGATGTTTATTTTGTTCTATTCCTTAACCCACTCCCAGTGGTTCTCAAACTTTTTAGAGTTGTACCCCAAGAGGCTTTAACATCCTTAAGTTCTGCGTACCCCCACTCTTCAGTCACACCTTTTTCAGTAAGGGACAATATTTGCCCCCTTAAAGGAGAAGTTCACTTTTAAAATGAAAATTCTGTCATCATATACTCACCCTCATGTTGTTTCAAACCTGTATGAATTTATTTCTTCTGCTGAACAGAAAGGAATATATTTAGAAGATTATCAGTAACCAGACAGTTTTTGGGTCCCAATGACTTCCATAGTATTTTTTTTCCTACTATGGAAGTCATTGGGACCCAAAAACTGTCTGGTTACTGATAATCTTCTAAATATCTTCTTTTCTGTTCAGCAGAAGAAATAAATTCATACAGGTTTGAAACAACATGAGGGTGAGTAGTATATGATGACAGAATTTTCATTTTAAAAGTGAACTTCTCCTTTAAATCGATTTTTTCAACTGCATTTTTACCTTTACAAATACCTTTATAAAATAAATAATGCTTTAAATAAATAAAAAAGTTAAATAGATAAATATGCAATGATGGTAAAAACGAAGTGATGCTTTTAAATATTAAATTAAAACCGCCAGTAATTGGTGAGTCATTGAGTCATTCAGAAATGAAGCAAGCGGCTGTATTTATGAATTAATCATTGAATCATCTAATGATTCGTTCAAAACCGCAGATTCGTTCACAAACACTGCTGTGTGCTGCAGTTCTGCTGTGGCTTTCATTGGAGCTATTATTTTATTGTAAAAATACTGACAACAGTGTTGAAAATGAACATCACTTAATATTAATATTTCGTTTGTTGAACTGTTGTATAAAATCAATGTGACATTTGCAATCGTGTGGATCTTCATATAATGTCATCAACATTAAACACAGGAACTCACACAAGGTATGTGTTTGTATCATAGACTGGTTTGTATCGAAGAGTTTGAATCTTATATCGATCTCCATGCTCAGCCTGTGTCTATATTTGTTCTTCATGCTAGTAAGTGCTAAATCCCTACTTTTACAAAGGTAACGTACATTGTCGAGAACGGCAGTATCAGCGCGATTTGCCGAGGCTGCAATCTGCACGAGACGTGTCATATAGCCACACGCTGCTTAAACGCAGACAGTTTTGACCGCAAAAGATGAGGTAATTTGATCGTATGTCATGTAATTATAGCATTTAACCTGAGAGAAATGCATGCTCAGTTTAAATCGTATTTTAAGATGAGGTAGTATTAAAGGAACGGCAAAATTCAGCATTTTGTTCCCGCACCCCCTTCTGTCACCTCACGGTTTGAGAACCACCACAAACCCAGTTTGAGAACCACTGCCTTTACATATCTTTGTAAAGCGAAAAATAATAATAATATTACAAATAATTATTAGTATTAACCACCCAAACACAATTTAACACAAACTGCATGATACCAGTGCTCTGTCAAAAAGTCAGTAATTATTTAATGCCATATTACAAGACTGAAGCATTCTTACACAAAAACAAACAAATTGCACAAACTTTCCATTTGCATTTGAAATTTAACTCAAACAGTTTAGTTACTTTCTCAGACAGGTCCCTCACTCCGGTAACTGTCCATGCTGGATCTGTCGCTGTTGTTTTAAAAAGTAATCACGGAAAGCAAAACAAGGCATTAGCATGACCGCATCCAGCTAGCCAGGGGTGCGTTTCCCGAAAGCATCGTTGGCCAACTATGGTCGCAAGTTCATCTCAATGTCCATTGAACTCTATTGGTAACGACGGAACTCGCGACCATAGTTGGCCAACGATGCTTTCGGGAAACGCACCCCAGGCCGATAGACCGCTGTCTAGAGATGGGCGCGCGCAGCTTGGGGCGCTAAACAGAAGCGCCCATAGCTGACTAGATTTGAGCTCGCTGATTGGCTAGCTTAAATCAGCAATTGGCTAAGTTGCTCCACAGGCCCGCCTTCCTGGGGCGATTTCTCCCAGCGCCCCAGAGCTGTTGAGACGTGCACGCAGGTGGAGAGGATGTGTAGAAAAAGCAGATATTTTGAATTTCTATCATATTTTTCACATATACTGGGTGTATTTAATATCTCAAACACACAAATACTGACAATTTGTGTGTATGATTTATGTATGTATTTACTTATTTATTTAATGAGTGTGGCCAGAGAATGTCTAATATGGCGAGAAGTTTCACTCTCACTACACTTCCGGCTTCTGAACTGGTTGGAGTTCCACTCTGATTCCATATGAGGGCGCTCACAGGACGAGTGCAGAATGAATGGAGGTCAATGGCGGTATACCCCTCAAAATCCACTTTTCTCAGGATATAATTTTTTGTCTAGTAATTTGAATGTTGTATTCGAAAGGAGATGCAAAGAAATTACACATTGCTGGGTGTTAGATTTTTTTAGAGTCACTTATTTGCTTTAAAAAGTCTTTCAAAATGTCAATGACGTCAGAATGCTGACGTCATTAGCAGAATGCTAGCGTGTTATGGGCAACAACAACTCAACCTGTAAGAAATCAAAACGACATAAGTACTCGTTCATTCAACTTTCGACCTAAAACCCATGTTGAACTTGCAAAATCTACAATCAGATCTGAGATTTCTCAACGGCAATCGGGTGAAAGAGACAAATTTAGCCGTCTAGCCCCATTGACTCCCATTCATTCATCATGGCGATCGCCCCCAGTGGAACTCTGGTGGTACTACAACCAAAATTCGGTACAATAGGGCTTAATAGGGAGTGGGCAGGCTCTCCGTAGACGGGCTCTGGTGTGGCTCATAAACTGTGGTCTGGCTTATGGGGGGGGCTGCGCCCTAGCGCCCTCTATTGGCCAACCGCCCCTGAGTAATACAGTATTTCGTTGTCACCCTGCCTCTATGCAAAACTGACATTAACAAAATGCAATAATGCAATAACAGCTGAAAAAGTACTTGGGTGTGTGTTTTATTTTATATTTACCGTTCAATAATGCAATCGCTGCTGTCTGTCCCATAGAAGAACATGACAGCCAGCGTGTGTTTTGGAACTATTGGGGCTTACATGAACCACGTGACAGCCATAGCGGCGACATCAAAGAGTGTCGCAACTCTTTCTCTCTATGGCTCTGTTCATCACATAGACCCATAGACAGTATAAGAAGTGGACAGAGCCATCTCATTGGAACTCAATTGAGACAAGTGAAGCCCATTTTTAGCGATTTCTTAGCACTTCCTTTCCTGACGCGCAGACTCAAACAGAGCAAAGCGTTACACGGACCACGTGAGCAACCCGTCTGTCTTCTAGTAGCTGTGCCAAGAGAAATCTGAATCATTTCCTTCCGAATCTTGCAGAGACGGAGAGCGTGAGTATGAGCTGTCCATGATCTTGGAGCAGGAGCAACTTTTGCTAGGTATTCTGATTAATTATTTTGTCATTTTGCCTCCACGTCCCCCCGATTGCCCGCGAGCTTCTCCTCCTGTCCATACGGTAATCTCTCTACTGTGCGACAGAGAGTCGCGTGGTTATGACGCAATCGTTAGCCTACTTTTACAAATACTGCTTCTACGGGGCCATAACATAAGTTACAAGGTAATGGAGCATTTTATACATTGTTGTGTTTCTTTAGAAATAAATAATGGACAAATGGAGTCTTCAAACGCCTCAGATGTAAAGTTATTCGCTGTCAAAGTGACGCCAAAATGAATGGGAGTCAATGGGATGCTAACAGCAGGTGAAGTTCTGCTACAAGATGGTGGCACGCGGCCGGCTTCAACTTCCGGTCGACTTCCTTCCCGCTTGCATAGACCCCAGTGACGGGTAGGTTTAGGGGCGGGGTTAGGGGTAGGTCATCAGACCAATCAGGGATGACTTCCCTAATGAATATTCATGAGTTTTCCCCAACCATCCTGGGAAAAAAAAATATCGCCCGCCGGTGTGATGAACAATCGGGTCCGGCTGAAGAGATGAGTCCGGATATTTTGTTTATCCTATTTACCTGCATTGCCCTGTCAATTAGATGCAAATGTGCGCATTTTAACAAGTTGACGCCTAATTTGCATACAGAACGTCCCCAGTAATGACTTAGGCCTACATCAAGAGTCTTTCCCCCTGAAATTTAGAAATCTAAATTGGTGAATTTAGAAGAAATCTACAGATGCAAACAGATGGAGGATACACTCTAAAAAATTTAGTAAATCTGAGTAACTGCATCTGGTACATTAATAAATAAAACTGAGTAGAAATAAGTTAACATTAAACTTTAAAAATAACAATATTTATAAATTAACTTTTTATTTATGAGTAATTTAAATTTTTTATTTCCTCTAAACCTTTATAAAATAGGCTAGTATTCCATACAACCACAAATACATACATGACATTGGCTTTTATTGAATTTTTACTCAATTATTTTGGTAAGTTTAATTTTAAAGTGTTATGTATTCTGATAACACCAAAATAATTAAAACGATGTAGTGCCTAGTGCAAAAATAAAATTATTAGTAAAACACGCCCTCTGCTTGATGCAGTTATTTAGGTTATTCTAAATATGAAGAGTTCAGATGAAAAAGCCTCTGAAATTTCCTTCTATAATGATCATTTTTATCAAGCTTGTATGTTTATGTTCACTTATTTCACATTACTGGCAATACAAATTACCTATTAATTGTCATTTAAGTTAAATTACTGAACTTAAATATACAAGCTTGAAAAAAAATGCTCATTTTAGAAGAAAATTTCAGATGGCACTTAGAGGCTTTTGCATCTGAACTCTTCATATATACTTGAAACTAGTAGCATAGAAAATGTTTTCAAAACATGCACATTGTGGAATGGTTTCCTTTGCTGCTCTATAAACCTAGTGAATACTAAGGAGACCATGGTTTCTGTGTGAACTGATTATTTTGTAGACATCTTTTGAAAATGAAACAATTGTGTGAGTTTGAGGAAGATAAAATGAATTAACTTTTTGAATTAATTTTTTTAAAAGGAAGTTTACGGAAGCCCTGAACCGCAATGTAAAAAAAAAAATAATAATCTGGAAAAAAAAAAAAAAAAAAATTCTGAAAAAAAAAAAAAAGCTATCATTTCGAGATTAAAGTCGAAACGTTTCGAGAATAAAGTCGAAACATTACCAGAATACAGTCTTCTGTTCTGTAGAAGTTGCGTGTGTGTGCATTCATAACGGCGCGCGTCCACTGGTGCATAGGCGTGTTTCCAATTCTGAATGTGTGTGTGTGTGTGTGTGTCTGTGTAAAGAAGTAGTAGCTTTTTACTTTTATCTGGACTTTCAACAAAAAGAAAATTCGACAGGTGCCAATTTACCAACATGCATTAACATGGCGTTGCCTATAGACGGCACAGACTCCGCCGGAGTAGGTTCATCTGGTCGAAGCTTTATGTGGCAGTGTTTTTGACGTGTTTTCGTGCTGGTCTATAATAGGTCGAGAACACTTAACAGTAACCGATTCCCTCTTCACCGTTCTGGATACATTTTAAGTGCATCATTCTGTATCCAATCATTTGGCCGGATCCCGTGATTTCCTCAGATATAATAACCACTGGTGGTGGTTGAGGAGAGATTCCCTGAAATGATTGTAAAGCGCTTTTAAGTGTAGGCCTACAGTAAACATATGAAAGCGCTATATAAATGCCTCATTCATGCATTCATTCATTCATTAAGCTGGATTTCTTGATCCAGTCTGAAAAGTGTTTTCGCCTGTAGGCTAAAGTCTATTTCGGCGCAGTATATTTTATAACGTCCTATAGCCTAAAGCCATATCGGTAGACCTGTAGATGTTCCTTTTGTTGAAAGCCAAGATAAAAGTAAAGCTATTATTTTGTGTAGATCCAGTTTACACACACACACGCACACGCATTAACGGCAAGCACATACGCAACTTCTACAGAAGACTGTATGTTTCGACTTTAATCTCGAAACGTTTCGACTTTAATCTCGAAACGATAGCATTTTTTTTTTCACAATTTTTTTTTTTTTTTTTAGATTTTTTTATTTATTTTTTTACGTTGCGGTTCGACTTTAATCTCGAAACGTTTCGACTTTAATCTCGAAATAATAGCATTTTTTTTTTTTTTACATTGCGGTTCAGGGCTTCCGTAGAAGTTAGAGTTGCGTTAATATATATACTTTTTTGTTAAAAAAAAAAAAAAAAAAAACGTAATTATGAGAAGTGCCCTTTATTTCACTTGAGCCCCTGCCCCTCAAAATGTCTGTGCACGTCCCTGACTGGCCATCGGTACTACCGGGAGATTCCCGGTGGGCCGACGTGCTTTTTGGGCCGATACATCTCATAGGCCTACTTTTTTTTTTGTCTTAACGGCCCATAAAACTCGTAGCCTACATCGGCGGCCCATTCGTTTTGTTTTGCTTAATTGGCGGCGCATGGGTTAGTGCGGTGTAATGTATTGGTTAAAAAAAGTTAGCATTATTTTTTTTTTCTGACACCCCATGAAACACGTAGATCAGCAGCCCATTGGTTCTTTTTTTGATTGACACTGGGCTGGCCCAATCACATCTTTAATGTGAAGTATAGAAATATACTCTTTCAAGTAGAAATTAGTACAAAACTAATTATGAAAGTTTCCTTTATTTTTCAGTGCATTTGTTTTACAATATATGGCTATTACTATCATGGGATTAATATTATAACTATTATGTAGTAGTGTAATGTAGACTGACACTGTAACTAAAAGAGGTTTGAATTTTTCTTTGTTTAATTTGCACACTGAATATGGGTTGGAGCTTTTAATTTTTAACTCTCAAAGTGCACCAGATTGATGATTGCCAAAATTGTTGCTGCATACCCCTCTGACACTGGGTAGTTGCGTCCCTGTCTATAGCCCTTGCATTGAAAACTTTTACATATATATACATACGTATAGTCGCAGAACGAGTATAGTTAATGCGGGCATACGCATGTGTATACTTTCATTATGGAGTTGTTCATGATGGCGTTTCATTATGGTGGTCCGATGCGACCTCCATAATGAAACGCCCCAAAATTAAAAGCACCTTCTCTTAAGTGTTGAGCATCCCCATAGCACCTGCAACAGAAAATCTCTGGAGCTGCCACTGGCCATCACTGAAGCATAAATATAAAAAAATAAACGTGTAAAAAAAGAAAAAAAAGAAATCCCTTTCCTGATACAGTATGGTACAAAGACAATGGTGTGCTTTTCTCAAGATAAATGACATCTGCTGAAAAGGACAGGGCTCGGGTCATGTTACAGTGAGAAACGACTTCCCGATGGCGACAGCACCAAAGTCTCATCTCCAAAACAACTCTGTAAAACACCCTTTCATGGAAAAGTCCCTTTATGTAATGCACATATATTTGCTTAAATATAACCTACTAAACCCAAACCATAATACTCTTTTTAAACATAACTTGATAAGGTTTTCCTCAGGGACAAAGAGAATAAAAAGACTTTCACAAGCAAAATTATGTTATGTAAGGAGTCAAGTGGTCAGCCAGTGCTGTTAAATAACCTGATCGCCTGGGGAAGAAGCTGTTGTAAGACTTGAGAATTTAGAAAAAGCCGTCTGGTTGAGGAACGACCACTCCCTGAGAAGACAAAGGATCTTCCGTAAGTCTCATCTCTTTCCCTCTTCCCCCACTCCCTTCCTCTCATGCTGAGATCACCTGGAATTCACCCAAAAATCTATATGGTTTAAATGTGAATTATTATCATACAGTTTTATACATGTTTGGTATCATTTTAAATGTCTCAGTGTGACTGGTACAAATGGTTCATTCCCAAAGAAGTAAACCAAAACGTAAATAAAGTTTTTAAGAGTTTAGAGATAACTCGCACACCGAGGAGGGTGTGTCTTCCAGGCAAATGGCATTCTGCTCACCAAAGGTGTAAACTCTGAATGCAAATTCCCATTGTTAGCAAATGTTTCCATGTGAAAGAAGTTTCTGTCTTGGTCTGGGTATATAATGAATTGCAACAAGAGGCTCAGGGCGATTCTGTAACTCAGATCAGCCCATAATGTTGAAGGATCTCAAAGACTTCAGCATTATGTATTTTTCAAAATGTCAGGTTTCACCTACATCTTTTACTCTTTATCTCGAAGCATTTGATGTTATTGTCTTGATTAACTTTGAACTGATTATGAAATTGGCATGATACATTTGATTATTCTGACCTGCTCTGAAATTGGTTTCCCCAAGTAGACTAAACGGATTCGTATGTTACCTCAAATCTGTGTCAGATTAGTGATGACTAATATTTGGCGCTAATGCAAGTGTACTTGGTTTTGCAAAGACAAGAAGCGAATTTCCGTTTAGGGCAGCAAATGCTGTTTCAACCTAAATTTGTCTTGTCTCTGTTTCAATATAACGTTACTTTAGATAAGTGTACGTGAGAAATCACAGCATGGCCAATCCAAAGCTATTATAAGAGAAGTAAAGTAGGTCGACTTGTATTTGTAGTAGTGGCCATACCTCTACTGAAGTAAATGTTTAAGTTAAATTCAAGTGTATGCAATTCCATGGGGGCTATACCAAAGTATCTTTGATTGTGTAAGCGTGAATGCCACCATCTCAGGTATATATACAATTACCTCTGTTTAGTGACCGAAGCTGGCGAGTTTGTGATCATGAGACCCGCGTAAAACAGAAGGTGTGAGGACCTCAATAGCGACATAGTTTCCTAATCTGAGCAGGTAAAATAAAGAGTTAAAAAGAATAATCAAACATTTGCTCACTTTTAATGATGCTCAGATATCATTAAAACCTTTTTCATTTATGGAGTCAGATGAAATAACGAGGTAATACATATGAGAAAATGTATTTCATTTAATCCTGTTGTGTTGGGTAAAAGGAAAGACAGTAACACGCAGAGACCTTCACCCGTCTTAGCGGAAACCCACATTTGGAACGATAAACGGGCTTACACTGTTCTTTAGTCCGTGCTCGGACAAGTGCTTGGACGCTTCTGAGTCTTCTTCCAGATAGCAGTAGGTGTTGGAGAATTTCCCTTGTCTCATGTAAAAGTCTGAATGCTGTAATGCCCAGCAGAAAATAGGTCACAAGGATAAGAGAATGGATAAGTACCCACAAACCTGTAGGAGGGATGCAGGTGTTTGGAGGCACTGGAAGAGAAATGTGTTATATAAAATGTTTTGAGATGTTCCACCAATAGAAGAAGGTCTAGGGGAAGATGTTTTTAATGGTGGCAAGGACACAAGGAGTGACAAAGAAGAAGAGATAGATATGAGGGTGCCCATTGGGCACCTAGCGATAAGAAAAAAGTTTAAGACATGAGGACTGGGAATGGTAACTTTAGATGTCCAGATGGCCAGCCAGCTTTGTTGCTTGTCAATAAAGTTAATTCTTCTGACCTGGAACTTCGACTCTGAGAGCTTTTTTGAGACCTGAACCAAAAAGGACTTTAAATTTGCCACAACATGGGCAGAACATCCAGTAGAGGAATGGGTACTGTCCTTGGGAATTCCCACTCTACAGATAAGGCGTTGTCGGGAAAATTCGTTTCGCTTTCCTACCCTGAAGCGACAAAATAAAATAAAATTCTTTATCAAAATTTATAAGGAAAGACAAGTACTTTGTTTAGGCTTGGCTTGTAGGGAATTCCAAACCTGCGCACGTATATTCAAACGCACATAACTATAGAACCCATTCTAAATGCGCATGTGAACGCCATCAGCGTTTCTCACAGGTTCGCGTTTAAAGTCTGTGTAGAGAGAATGGTGTCGTCTTAGCGGCCCCTAATTTAATAACAAATGATCGTTGCGACGGAAGCAAATCAATCAAAACTAACTTTAGCTGGAAAATAACTTTATTTAAGAACCGCTATAAAGCCAAAACAATCTCTGTTACCTTAAATTATACGCTTATCTCTATAAAGCTGCTTTGAAACAATTTACATTGTTAAAAGCACTATATAAATGAAGATGACTTGACTTGACTTTACAACTCTGGTTGCTCTCTTAAGGCACCGTCCTCCATAGATGGCAGTCTGGCACAATGATGTTCTGGGCAGTCTTTATCACCCTCTGTAGGGTCCTCTTGTCAGTGACAGAACAGCTGCCAAACCAGACTGTGATGTTATTGGTCAAGATGCTCTCCACTACACATCTGTAAAAGTTATTCATGATGATCTTACTCATGCCATCTTTTTAAGCCTTCTCCGTAAGTGTAGACATTGTTGGGCTTTCAAGTGGTGTTCTGGTTCTAGGAGAAATCATTAGTTATGTGAACGCCCTGGAAACTTGTAGCTTCCAACTATTTCCACCGTGCTCCATTAACGTGCAGTGGTGGGTAGACCGCAGGAGATTTCCAGAAGTCTACAACCACTTCTTTCGTCTTGCTGACGTTAAAGCATAGGCGTAATTTGCGGGTGGGACATGTCCCCAGCCACCACTATTTTCTAAGGACGATATTTTCCCCACCACTTTTGAAACATCTCGCGGCACGACTGTACCAATACAAATAAACAAAACATCTCCAGTTAACTAGCAGAGCATTCATTTAGTTCGTTTTTTAAATAAGAGGCGATCTAGCGCTGAAATGTGTTGTTTTTTAAATCAACTGATCAAAGTGCTCGTTGCCGAAAATTGATTGCGCCCAGTCTCTTTACGTCTACAGCTGGATCAAACAGACATAACGGGCAAATAACCATCAGTTTATGTCCGTGGTAATAGCAAAGGTAGGCTATGTCTGTGTGATACTTTAACGTTTCTTTTAACATAATAATAACAGTTGTGGCCATATAAGTGTTTGCAGTAGCTTAATCAGGTATGACATTTACATGATTATAGGAAATAATAGAAGCCTGTTGTTGTTTGTATTTGGAAAACGGACTGTAGCCTATAATAACATGACTTACTGCTGAGCTATATATAAAATAAAGACATGATCTCTTTTGCAATTATCCTTATGACTGCATTATTTTACCTGCTGTGTACCAACCAATCCAGCCCTTTTTACCGGTTAAAATAAATGTCGAAAGCAACCCATAAAATGCAGTATGCTACTTACAACAAAATGATTGAAGCCTGTACTTATTGCAATAAATAATGCAATCAATTTTTGGCAGACCATCACTTTTCGGCACGACACCGGCACGGATACTGTGTTTGTTTCTAGCTCGCGCACAGCCTTTCCTCGGACACGCGCTTCAATCCGTTGTGGAGAGACTCTCTATTCGTTCCGGTGAAATAAGAAAACAAAAAGCACAACAAAGTGTCCCTGCTGATATACAACCACTGAAAAACCTAATCGGTTTTGATGAAAAAAAAAAAAAAAAACTATATGAGTGCGGATTAGAACTCAGAACCTCTGACACGCTTGGCAAAAGTTCTACCCCTGGACCACTTAAATACACACTTAAATCAGTTGGATCAACATATAATAGGCCTCATTGAACGACCATTTAAACCCAATCAATGTATTATTTAAATCGATTGCTGGACATCGTAATGTTATATCTGTTTTATGATTAAGCATTGTGTTACCGCCCCAACCCCTCTTGTGTTTCAGATGTGAAAGAGCCAGATGGATGATGATATGGCATCTACAGTACAACAATCTTATAATTACAGTACTTGAAATTATAAATAGTAGCCTGTCCTTGGGAGTTGCACTTAAGTCTTTTATCAGGAAACCCAATCTGGATTCATCGGTCTTGGCTAATTTTAGATCTATCTCGAAACTTCCATTTCTGTCCAAACTACTGAAGAATTTGGACGCATTCGCATTTGGACAACTGAATTAATTTCTAGATTTTCATGGTACTCATGAAGTATTTCAGTCTGGTTTTAAATCCCTACATAGTACAGAAACTGCACTGTTGAAGGTTTTTAATGACTTGTTACTCACTACTGACTGTGCGATTTTAATTTTACTAGACCTTTCGGCTGCATTTGATACTGTAGTGACCATAAGATCTTGATTACACGCTTAGAACAATGTTTTGGTATTAAGGGTACTGCGTTGGCATGGTTTAGATCTTATTTGTCTGAAAGACCTTTTTCAGTGGCTTCTTTCACTTGTGGGGTCCCCCAGGGCTCCATTTTGGGGCCTATTTTGTTCTCCCTGTATATGCTCCCCTTAGAACATATTTTTAGGAAATTTAGCGTTTATTTTCATTATGCAGACGATACGCAAATTTATCTGCCTTTAAAACGAAAAGATACTCGCACTTTAGTGCCTCTATTGCAGTGTCTTGAGGAAATTAAGGCACTAAATTTCCTTAGTTTTAACCCATTTAAGCCCACCGGCAACTATAGTTGCCGCAGTGCATAGTTGTCATTTTCCTTTTGTAAGTATTTTTCTAGAGGTTGTCCATGTTTTATTTCTCAATGACATGCAAGCAAACAACCAAATAAAGGATTTCAAGAAAAAAAAAAAGGTATTCACTTCCTCCCTTCCTGACATGACATGAGTTCATGACATGACTTCCTGACATGAGGCTGTCAACTTCCTACCCCTACTTCCAGGAAGCATGGCGAAGGCAAACCCTCCCAAAGAAAGGTCATTTTCATGTTACTAATAAGTATTTTTTGTTGACATATATATATCTACATAATCATGAAGGTCTCTAGAATCATCCAAACAAAACAAATCTTACAAGAGATATATAGTTTTTTGTATACCTAGTCAAAAGTCCAAGCGGCAACTATAGTTGCCGGTGGGCAAATGCCTTGTAAGTACATATATAATGGGAAAATGGGGTATACTGTGTTAATAGGTTAATAAATCAAGTTCATTGGTCATGTTTAGTGCATAAACATAACTTAACCCTTTAAATGACATCTCTAGATATATTTCTTTCTTCATTCTATTTATTTGTATTTATTTATTTTCATTTAGCTTTTTGATACACAATGCCCTAATATGGCTGCACTATGTTCCACAACTTTAACCCTTGTGCGCTGTTCGTTTGCGGTTTACAGTCAGGCTATTTGTGGTCTGAGAGACCCCAGGCAACAAAATGTAATTTTGTAACAATATATATATTTTAAACAAATGTAATTTTACTCAGTTTATTAATGGTTTTACTCTACATTAGGACATTTTTACTCCACAAAATGTTTAAAAAAAGAATAGAAAAATTCTCCAAAAAGAAAAAAAAAATTAATAAAAAATGTGCCTTATAAAATACCCACATTTCTAACTTTCATTCATGGGGATAACATGGATAATTTGACATGGTTTAGTGTAAGATTTTTGCCCAAATTTTGGAAAAAATGTAATAAAATTCACTTTAACCAGTAGATGGCTGCAGAGCTCTAAACGTACTAAAAGTTTCAAACTAAAAGACATCTTTTCACAAGTTTTTCCAGTTAGATTCATATCTACATATAATGAAATCACAATTATAACAATAAAAGTTACTTTTTGTCAAAGTTTAGCAGTTTTTGTACTGAAAAAAAAAACTTTTTTTCAATAATGTTACATTATGATTAGAATCAAACCTCAGGATGTTACAAAGAGAAAAGTTGGAGTTTTTAGAGTTTATCATTTATTTCAAACTGTTTTTCATATAATTCTACAAATTTAAAGTGTGCCACTTTATTTCTGTCTATGTGTGTTCTGTGTTGTTTCTGATTTTGAGGATGAATTTTGTCCATTGATCAAATTCATTTGATTCTAATCATAATATAACATTACTGAAAAACAGATTTTTTTTTTTTCAGTACAAAAAGTGCCTAAACTTTGACAAAAAGTAACTTTTATTATTATAATTGTGATTTCATAATATGTAGATATGAATACAACTGGAAAAACTTGTGAAAAGATGTCTTTCATTTAGTCAAAAAGCAAATAGTTGTGCTCTGCAGCCATCTACTGGTTAAAGTGATAATTTGTTACTTTTAAAACAGCATTTTCCAAAAGATGGGCAAAAATCTTACACTAAACCATGTCAATTTATCCATGTTATCCCCATGAATGAAAGTTAGAAATGTGGGTCAAAAAGATCCTGAACAGCGCACAATGGTTAAGGCAAATGGATTTGTTGTTTGTTGCATTTTCATATTCAAGAGATTATAAGCTAGATGCAGTTTTTTTGGGTCTGCATCAAATGTTCTTTCGACCTTTATACATAATAAATTTGTTTATGAATAAAGATTGATCTGTTGAAAGCAGTTATTTTGAGATAAATGCCAAATGTTCTCCTCCTATTCATATTTTACATTGAGGGGGTGCATACAACATATTTGCCCACCGGCAACTATAGTTGCCGCACATTAAAATATGATTTTCAAGAAAGGAAAAAAAAATAAATGCAGAACATGTTCACATAGGACACTATTAACAGGATTATATGCATGAAACCATTCAGAAAAATTTGGGCACAAATGGGTTAATGAAAATAAAACAGAAGTTATGTTGTTTACGCCAGGAGGCACTTATGAGTCATTTTAGATTTGGACCTTGGTGAATTGAATCCACTTGTGAAGCCCAATGTAAAGAAATGGTGTTATTATGGATTGTGATTTTAAATTGGACAAACAGCTTAACTTGATAGTTAAATCTTTTTTTTCCAATTGAGACAACTCACCAAAGTGAAATCTTTCCTGTCCTTTAAAGACTTGTTCATATTTTTATTTCAACTTGTCTGGATTATTGTAATGGCCTCTATATAGGTATTAGTCCCAAATCTGTGAAATGTTTTTGTATTTTACGGTGCAAAATAAAACTATTTATAACTATATAATACTGTCTGGAATGTCCAGGACTCAGGAGGCTCTGGCCCAATTATTGTTTCCTGTCCATGATTTCAACCTCCAGTTTATATCCAGATAATGACAGATCTGACAAACTTAGCTAGTTGCCTAAAAATACACAACAAAGAATATGTGCTTTTGTCCAGGTAGCATCAGGACATATTCAGCATTCATATTAGCATTTACAAACCAAGGTTATTTGTAAATGAAAACTGAAACTAAGACTAAAATTATTTGTCAAAAAACATTTTCGTAAACTGAAATAAAATAGAAACGTCAACATAAATGAAAAACTAAAATGAAATGAAACTAACAACAGTTACTGAAAAACTAACTGAAATAAAATAATAATTAGCAAAAATAAATAATCGTTTTCATAATTAATAAGCTCTCATCCTATGCCAGAAAATCTAGTTTTTCCATTGGACTGCGCTTCTTTATTTTTCAAAGTAAACAAGACAGATGTATGACCGTTGCGGCTCTTTTGCAGCCTTAAGAAGCCGAAATGGCCAAATAAGTAGACTAGGCCTATTTCCATCATGTCTCGACCAGATGTAGGACCCTGTTTAAAGCGATTCCTGTAAATGCCTCAGAAAAGTCACAGTCAATAAAACAGCATACCTGTGCAGATCTCCCCGCTGCGGTGTAAATGTTGGCCTGGCACAGAGTTATGTTATAGTTTACATTACATACAGCACTTTTCTAAGTTTTTTTGCTGATATAGTACATTTACTGGAAAATTACTACAATTCTGTTAAGTGCTAAGGTATTCGGAGTGGGTATGGAGTTTCTAATTGGCTGCGTCCTGTCCCAAAAGAATCTCACCTCTAGGATATTCTAGTTTTACACTCTTAAAAATAAAGTGTTTTTACAGCTGTGCTTTTGAAGAACTATTTTTCATTCCCCAAAGAATCTTTCAGTGAACAATTCTTACATAAACCATATTTTCTTAGTGTGAAGAACATTTTAATAATCTAAAGAAATACAATATAATACAAAAAATGCAATACAACTAAAACAAATTGAATACTAATCTTGACAATGTAAGTGATTTTAAAAAGATGGGTTTTTAGCAACTTCTTGAAACCGTCTAATCTCTTACAGTAAGAGGAAATGCATTCCATTACCTGGGTGCAGTGACAAAGAAAGCTCCCCTGGATTTAATTTACAGGGAGGCTGCTGAAAAGTAAGAGAATCAGCAGACCGAAGGGAATGAGGAGGCCTGTACAGGGTAACTAAAGCCCTATTCGCACTGGATTAGTATTATCTGAGGACCTCGTGTGATTTAGAAATTACGCACCCACATCTGAATTTCGTGTGGCACATTCGAACGGGATAAACAAAGCCTGTGATTTTACTCGAAATTACTGACTTATCTCCCGGGTATGATGCCAATAAGCTATTGCTTGGAAATGTCTTGTCGTTATTATAGGTCTAGGCTAGACAGCTAGATGTCTAGCTGTATGATCATAAACAGAAGAATATTCCTTACCACATGCTGCTATATCATCCATCTCCATCTAATCATTATTTTTGTTTTTGCTCTTCTGATGGTTTTCAGCTTTCTCTTTCTTTGTATAGTTGTATCGTATCATGGTGTAGCGATATGACCCAGCACGCAAAATACTATAAAAACACTCCAACTCAGCCTCCATTCTTCCCAAAAGATGGATTAAAAAAGCGCACAGGAAACAAAAACATTGAAAAAAATGATAAACGACCCCACCAAATCACAGAGATGCCGATTCGCATGATAAAATTAGATTTGGAGCTGATGTAAATCCCCAAAGGAAGTAAACAATACAGGACCCAAGACAGATCCCAGAGGAACACCATGGCAGACCAGTCCAAATTCAGATTTGTTGTTTCCCAAAACCATTTAAGCACAGTACCAGTGATACCAAGCCAACACTCTAGCCTATTTAACAGGATGAAATGGCATGCTTGAAGTGAAGTGAAGTGAAGTGAAGTGAAGTGAAGTGAAGTGAAACCAAGTATGGTGTCCCATACTCGGAATTTGTGCTCTGCATTTTACCCATCCAAGTGCACACACACAGCAGTGAGTTTAGAACACACACCCGGAGCAGTGGGCAGCCATTTTTTGCTGCAGCGCTCGAAGCAATTGGGGGTTAAGTGCCTTGCTCAAGGGCAACTCATTTATGGGTAATTAGATTGGAAGAGAGTGCTGTTCATTCACTCCCCCCACCTACATTTCCTGCCGGTACTGAGACTCGAACTCACGACCGGGTTACAAGTCCGGGGGTAATTATATTTTAGGGTGGCCATATACCACCCTGTGGCGGGCAGGATGAGGCCGAGGGCCGTGAGAGAACGGCGCGAGGCCGGTGGCGTGATTGATGATGAGCGACGCACCGGTCTCATATCTCTCACGGAGGAGCGGAAGCATAAAAGGAGGAGCGACAACAGTGAAAGAAGAACAGGCCTGGACTTATGTTGCGTTTTGTTTATGTTTTATTATATGTCTTTTACTTTCGTTTTGTATTTGTTCATTGTAATATTAAATTGTGTGTTAAATGTGAGAATAGGTCTGAGTGGACATCCATGACGTGCAGAGTCCCTCAAGGCTTAATTCTTGCGCCACTCCTGTTCAACCTGTATATGCTCCCAATGAGCCAAATAATGAAAAAGAACCAAATTGCTTACCACAGCTATGCAGACGATACACAGATCTACTTAGCCCTATCGCCTAACGATTACAGCCCCATTGACTCCCTGTGCCAATGAATTTGATGAGGTCAACAGTTGGATGTGTCAAAACTTTCTTCAGTTAAACAAAGTCAAAACTGAAGTCATTGCATTTGGAAACAAAGATGAAGTTCTCAAGGTGAACACATACTTTGACGCTAGGGGTCAAACAACTAAAAATCAAGTCAGGAATCTCGGTGCGAGTCAGACCTTAGCTTCAGTAGTCATGTCAAACCAATAACTAAATCAGCATACTCTCATCTCAAAAATATCGCAAGAATTTGATGTTTTTGTCTCCAGACAAAACTTGTTCATGCTTTCATCCCCAGCAGGGTGGATTATTGGAATGGACTCCCCACTGGCCTTCCCAAAAAGACCATAGGACAGACCGAAGCACCCGCGTCCTCTGATCATTTGGGTGTGTGTGTTTACAAGAGGACAAAAACTATATAAATACTGTTCGTTTTCTCACACAAACCGCTCGTTTCGTGTCTTAAGCCATCAATGTGTACTTACGATGGGGAATTGTTTAATTTGGACGATGGGGAATTGTTTAATTTGGACTTTGTGCATGCTGTTTTGAGACAGTGACCATAGACCTGCATTATATGACTGACAGACAAGAACGGTTTGACCTAAAAATATCAGAATTGAAACTACTCCGGAAAAAAAGACACCTACATCTTGGATGCCTTTGAGGTAAGCTAAAACATACCAAAAATTAATTTCAAAGGAAGTAGTGCAGCTGGGCATAAAGCCAATTGCAGGTCAAAATCCCTGGTCTGTTCTTTATATATGTATATATGTATATATCCTTCTGAATGATTATTAATTTCATTTCTATATTCAATGAATGATTCAAATATACTCTTGATCATATGTTTGCTGTGAGTGTTTAACCAGCTCTTTTTAGGTACATTCGGATCTCTGTATCTAGGCCGTGCTGACATGTACGGGGCATTGGGATAACCCTCATGTGATATACATTCATCTGTTTTTCTAGGGTACTCTGACAGCAATGGTCACAGGGGTCATTGAAGTCTATAGTTTAAGGGACCATTTCTTTGTTAAAGCTTTACTATCGTAAATCTTTTCTTTAATTTATTATAATTCTGACTCCGGGTCTTCATTCATCATATCTGGTTCTTGGTCTTTGACTGTAAATATGAACATATCACACCAGTCCTCAGGTCTTTATATTGGCTCCCAGTTACATTTAGGATTGATTTTAACGTATTATTACCAGTATATAAATCACTCAATGACCTAGGACCTCAATATATTGCAGATATGATCACTGAATATAAACCCAACAGATCACTCAGATCATTAGGATCACATCAGCTAGAAATACCAAGGGTTCACTCAAAGCATGGTGAGCCCGCATTTAGCTATATGCCAGCCGCAGCTGGAACCAGCTTCCAGAAGAGATCAGGGCCCGTATCCCTAAAGATTCTGAGAATCCTCTCAGAGAGCTCCTAACTTAACCTAAAAATTTCTTGCCAGGAGTTTTAGCTTAGAAGTGATTCCAGAACATTATCAGTGAACTCTGAGCAAGGAATGGATGGAAAATCCTATCTTAGTGAGGAGGTGTGGTTGACCCCGTTGCTAGGTATGAGTCATCATTTCAAAAGCCGTGATTGGTTGATCCTACAAGTTCGATGAAAATGAACTTTTGGTGATAATGAGCAAAGGATGTACCCTCAAATCAATAAACATAATTATACACTCTAATCTTATGCAGACTGTAATTGTAAATAATATTTCACATTCAAGAAAATATCTGGAAAATGAATAGTAAGCTGTAGGGGTTATAGCCTAACATTAGAATCTAAAATATGTGAAAACTTAAGCTCATTACACCCTGTTCAAATAATGATTCGTGTCTTATTTGCTCATATTAATATCCTAGCTGGCATATTTTGTACTTTCACTCCCATATGGACCCCATTGAAAACAAGATGGCCTATCTCAAGGGGCTGTCCTTAATGAAGTAGAAATTGCAACGTTACAACTCAGTGTGGTCTTAACGAGGGTAACACGGCTCAGCTTTTATCAATGTCTGTGATTGCTGGCTGGTCTATTTATGAAGGCTTGTTAACAAATATCCTACAAACACAGAAAATGGAGAAAAAAAGGAATCGCAAGCCGAACTGGACTGAGGAGCAAGGTTTGTTTCTCTCCTGCCTCCTCTGTTGGCCATTTTGTGCAGCTGCTTAGGGGAACTCCTAAGCCACAAAGTCCTCTTCCCTGCTCTTAGCAGATCTCGCCTTAGGAGCCCTTTTAAGCGCTAGGAATCTTGAGGAATAGCTTTTATATTAACTGGGATTTTCGTGTCACTTTTAGGGGAAATTCTAAGAAAACGTCATGACTCTGAGAATTTTCTTAGAATTTGGCCGCTAGGAGCCACTTTTTGCACAAAAATTCTTTACTGTAGGAGCACATCAGGGCCCGTATCCCTAGTCACATTCACATTCAGGGAACAAAGACACAGGGAGGTAATGAGGATCCAAAGACAGCAGACTAATGAAGAAGATGAAGACGAAGACCAGGTATGGGAATGCTGGTAATCTCTGGTGAGAGCAGGAAGAGTCTGTGTAACGTGTGACAAGACCAGCGAACTGAAGGGAATGCAGGCTTGATATGGTGAGGCTGATGAGGGTGAACTGAACAGGTGCAAGTGATTTGAATTCGGGTGAAGATAAACAAGTGGGTGGATCTGGTGCTGATGGCTGAGTGGATGGTGCGAGTGTCTCCATGACACAGCCTACATTTCATGGAAAGCTGTAATTTCTGAGAAGCCTTGTTTACCTGTCTGCACTCTTCAAAGCCCTGCTCTGTGTTCTGTTGCCACACGAGCACAGCAAGAAGCTGTTCATTATGAGCCCCATGACTAGAGATCTAATTAATCCTCCTAAAGGTTACCAGACGCAGCTGAGTTTGCTGACGTTTGAGTATAAATGTTCTATAAAAAACTGTTTTAAATCTGTTTTTAAAATATCTTAAGAGAAATAATTAAAGGGATAGTTCACCCAAAATAAAAATCATACCATCGTTTAATTATACACTAATGTTCCAAACTTGTATGAATAAATCTTTTCTGCAGAACACAAAATTAGATATATTAAAGAGCGATGCGGCCCAAAAAACAACATTAGAATTAGCTAATTTCCATTGTATGGATGAAAACACTGAAACATTATCAAAATATTGTCCCACAGAAAAAAAGTCATACAGTTTTGGAAAAGGTCATACAGTCATGCCATAACTGCAATTGCAATGTCAATGTATAATTGTTTCACTTATACAGTATGTGCTGGTATTGCCTGTAAGTAATTACTTCACGCCCGCTAAAACAGCACGTTCTAAACTATGGTTACATTATAGGTTGCTACAGTGTGTTCATAATGTAATACATTTAATTTGGAAATTACATTGGAAAATCATTTTACATTATGAGCTCAAGATTGTTTATAATTCAAAAACATTTTTATTACATTAATAATGTAATACTTATTACATTATGTGCAGTTATTATATCATGGTTTGTTATTACATAGTTGCTACAAACGTCACATGAACCAACAGGAAAAAAGGTCTTATTGCATCCGCTTGTCGGAGAAAATGTTCATGGCAGTACGAACCGATGGCAATACTGACTATGGATATGGCTGGCATTTTATACAATTTAAATATCTAAATGTTAGTCAGAAGAAGTAAAATAAAAAACTTTTAGATATCAATATGCATATGCGATGGACATCGGTTAAGCTCATCTTTTCTGCATCTTTAAAAAAACGGCTATATATTTAACGAAGCATATACAAAAGACCTGAATCGGAAGCAATGCAACCCGTTTTACAGAACACAGAATATTTTACTAAACGTTTGTTGTGCATTACCTCCACTGGCCTCTAAATATATTATACTGGTTATACTGCAGTCAAAAGCATATACACACTGTTAAGACAAAAAGTGTTTGTAACATTTATAATATTTGGTCAATTTAAATTAGGGCTGCACAATTAATCGAATTTCTAATCGCGATTACGATTATGGATGCCACGATTACGTAATCGTTCAAAGCCGCGATCACACACAAAAAAAAAAAAAAATCCACTCTGCGTGCATTTATAGCATGTTATGAGAGGCAAATCACAACTACTTCAGAAAACCCAGCACAATAGGAAGGAACTACCAGGCAGCGACGTATGTGTACGCTGAAATAAAGTCTTTCACCTCAGAAAAACGGACGTTCCTGTCCTGTCAGCCGTTATAGGCTACTGTGTTCGTAGCGCACACTCTTCAATTGCACGCGCAAATGCGGCGGCGCGCGCTGTGTATAAAGTGCAAAGGAAACTACGAGCATGCAACGTTGTTACGTTGTAAATTGGTAAGTCACAAAATAAAAGTAAAATACCAATAAATCACGTTACTGGTACGTCGTGTGTTAGCAGAGAAGGATTTGCATACAGGGATGATTTTCATTCTATTCACCAGGAGCAGTTTCCATGTTTCATTAACAGTTCTTGTTAGTATTGTGTATCACCATGGTAACTGTCGTTTTAATATTAACCCACTGATCTATATAATGACATTCTATATAGATCAGTGTATTAACCCCCAAATGCCACTTTATTTTCACTTTGTGTTATTTTTTATATTTTAAATGACTTTGGTGGCTCATACCAACATTGTCTTAACAAAAGCTAGTTTGGGACTGCTATTTAATAGCTTTAGCATAGGCCTAATGTTTATTTCATATTCTTACAATTTATGTGTATGTTAAGTAAAGGGGGACAGTGTGTGTGTTCACAATTTTTTAAGTAAACATGTATAATAATATGCCTATATATATATTCAATATAAATTGTGATAATCGTAATTAATAGTCGCAATTACAATTTCAAGGGAATAATCGACAATTATGATTTTTGTCATAATCGTGCAGCCCTAAATTTAATGCATCCTTGCTGAATCACATTCTTTCTTTCTTAAAAAAAAAAAAGGAAAACTTACTGACCCCAAACTGAACAATAGTTTCCACTGAGACGTAACAAAGACATTTTTGTTCAACAAAACGTTGAAGACAACGTTCAATGTTCAACTGGCCCACTGTTTGGACTAGTGACATTTTTTTTTTCTCTCTCTTTGTGTGAAAAAGCTGGTGCTACTTTAATTATTGCACCAAATGGCAAAAAGTCAAACCAGCTGCAAATCACTATCATTTGAAAGCATTTTGGACTCAAAAAGCTGGATGAAACAGGTTTCTTTGTTAACAGGCATGACAGAAAAGAAAAGAAAGTAACAGGACTGCGTTTGTGCCTCAAACTATGAAATGGAGTCTTTTTTTTTATTGTTCACTACGGTGAATATGATTCCACCAAGTACAACATGCTCCTGGATCAACATCTTTAGTTTTCCTTGAACAACTTCAGATTTGAGTGACAAGTTTACAGTTGATGTCAAGTTTATGTTTACAACCAGGGTTAGGCGCTTCTACATCAGTCATTCACCTATCACTTCCCTCGGATTTAGGTATTGGTTAGGGTTAGTTCAGTGGTTCTCAATTCCAGTCCTCGTGACCCACTGCTCTGCACATTTTGTATGTCTCTCTTATCTGACACACTCAGTTCAGTTCATGGAGTCTCTCCTAATGAGCTGATGATCTGGTTCAGGTGTGTTAAATAAGGGAGACACATGGGCGTCGGAACCATTGTATAGGCTATGGGTGGGACAGGACCCACCCACTTTTTAAGATCAATGATATTGGACCCACTTACTTTTACCGTCTCTAATTCAGCGCATTTGTCTGTTCGCTTTTCAGAGCGCCGTCAGTCAAATCCATTCCACTCGAGGAATTAAAATAAATATTTTTTTTAATTAAAATTGATAAATTAAACTCCATTTCCGCTGAATCGCTACATTACATTTCTCAACGAGCCGCAACTGACGAATTAACCGCCCGTTGTACCTTTCCAGTCAAATATTGCGTTGCAAACATCAATAACAGCTTTAAGTTGTCATTGCTGGCAGATGACCGTATTAGGGGGATAATCCACAGATAGCTGTGCATTTAATGCATGACGTGGAGGCAAAGAACCAGCCTGACGTTAAGTGGAGTTTAGTTTACTTGTTTAATTAAAAGGCACCAGAATGAAATGGTATTTACTCCATAACATTTTTCTGATGGAGGACCCACCTTTTTTTTTTCTTCTGACGCCAATGGGGAGACATACAAAATGTGCAGAGCAGTGGGTCACGAGGACTGGAATTGAACCACTGGGTTAGGGTTAAGACTATTTCAGACAGGAACATGTCATACATGGAAAAAAATCACAGTAACCACGAACCAACATTGATGTTTGTACCAAACTGATGCTCAGTCATCTAAGCCAGTGGTTCCCAAACCTGTCCTGAAGGCCCCCCAACACTGCACGTTTTCTTTGTCTCCCTAATCAAACACACCTGATTCAACTCATCAGCTCAATTAACCCATGTGATAATGAGCTGATGAGTTGAATCAGGTGTGTTTGAGTAGGGAGACAAAGAAAACGTGCAGTGTTGGGGGGCCTTCAGGACAGGTTTGGGAACCACTGATCTAAGCCACGATTCTGAACGTGAGGTCTTATTCTCAGCTGAAATATACACTAAAATTAACAATTACTTTCATTTACAGGCTGTTTAAAAGATAGTTCACTCAAAAGTTGTGTAATTATTCACTCACCCTCATGTCAAAATGCCGAAAGAACTTTCTTTCTTCCCCCAAAGCATTTATCATTTCAGCGTCTCCCATTACAACAAAAACATTAGCAGGATCAGACTGCTTCTGTTTTCCTAGTCAAGTTTTTGTCTAAGGCAGCCCATAAAACAGAAATGTGTCTGGCACATGGCTAATTCATTCTGAATTACAAAACAAGGTATTCTACTGGGTTTTATGGGTTATAGCCAGCCTCTTGAGATCCACCACAGATGTCTGCCAGCTGTTAAAATAGCGACTTTCCAAAAATAACTACATCTAGCCTACACTTTGAGGTCTTTATGAACATTTTATTTATATTTAATGCAGTCTTTCACAGCAAGCTGTATTCCATAATATATATATATATATATATATATATATATATATATATATATATATATATATATATATATATATATAATTGTGTACATGACAAATACAATCTTGAATATTAAAAAAAAGGATCACAACATTTTCACTGAAAGCCACCTGTCCTCATACTTCCAACATATTCAAATATATATTAAACTTAGGAAAAGGATAAGTATAAATATGTATCATTAAAAGAAACTTTACTAATATGTCCTTAAAGAATAAAGGGCGACACTTAACAATAAGGTTTAGTTAACTATACGTTACTTAACATCAACAACATACGTTTTATTAATCTTAGTTAATCTCAGTATTTACGAATACATTTGTAAGATCAAATGTTGTATCTGTTAATATTAGTTAATGAACTGTGAACTAACATTTTTATTAGCTTAAATAACATTAACAAAGGCTCTAATGTTGTAAAAAAATATATATATTGCTCAGTATTAGTAAATATACTGATTAGTATTAACTAATGTTAATAAATCAGACTTGATTGTAAAGTGCTAGTGAATAAAGAATAGTACTAAAAATGCACCTCTTTTTTAAGTTTTTACAGTGGTGTTTACTCTTTTTCATCACAGTCTTAATGAAAACATTACAATCATGAATAAGAGAACACGTTTTGAAGGTTTTCTGTCCATATTCCACCTGCCTATATGCGCTCAACACCACACAGGCTGTTTATGGAAACTTGAACCCTTTCTTTGTAAGTCCTCATCACCAGAGATAAAAGCATTCATTAGATAAGTAGACATGCTCATTTGGGAATGATGGGGTTAAAAAACCGCATGCAAATATCACAGTTCCACTAGGTTTAGTTTGACTCTCATGGAAATGCAAACAAAACTTCTAGAGATTGAAAACAGTTTTTAATCCGTCTTTGATTGTTTAGGTTTCTGACTCTCCTGTATATTGTAAACTATAGTTTAAAACATCACATTTTCAGCGTGGACAGTAAGTCCATGTAAGGTCCTGCGAGCGAAACACGAAGTTACAAAAAACAGATCAAATCCTTGTACTAACCTGCACAACGCAGTAAGATCCATAAGAGAAGAAGAGACGGCAGCATTCCTGATGATTACTTTAAGCCAGTAAATCATGTAAACAGTTCTGTTTCAATGGTGATGGAACGAGTGCAACAAGTTGGCTACCTTTTCAAAGAGAGGGAAATAAATGCGTATGTTACCCCTCAGACTTTTGAGCCAAATGGCTGTTACAGCGAGCTGTTCTTTTTAGTCCGCGGTTGAAGAAACTCAATTTTAAGAGTCTGAATCCAACTTCACACTTACTGTCCTAACCAGACGCGACTGCGAGATGCGTCGAAATCAATCAAACCCCACAGCCAATCAGAACAGCGTGTGGGCGGAGTCTCGTGTGAAGCGCACAGCCAGTGTTGACAACTTCGGGCCTTTGTCGCTGCTTTTAGGCGTTTGGTGTTTTTAACCTCCAACCTCCAGGCAGCGAGGGTATGGGTAGGTTTAAGGCTGAGGTTAGGGTTAACTGCCTGGAAGGCGCCATTGGGGGCTAAAAACACCATCGAGCCTTTTTAGCTACTTAGCGACACCTGACCTCAGTAACCTCCAAATGTTTCTCCCTACCGTCATACCTAATTACATGCTTGATTAGTGATATTAAAGTGTACTACAAATTCATTGCGAGTGTGTTCGAAACATACAAGCAGGGCCGTAGCTAGAGGATTCGGGGCCCCCTGAAAAAATATTGATTTGGGCCCCCACCACCCTCCACCAATATCATACTGTACAATAGATGAGCATGGAGGCCCACATATAACAGAAGAAGGTGATGTTGTTGTAAAACCTTTATTTTAAAAGTTACATTTATATAAAAATTACAACTAATAAAAATAGTTAAATAATAATAAAACCAATTTTAAGTAAAGTAACAGTAAAATAATGCTATTTTTTTCCCCCATCAGGGAAACAGTCTGTTATAATTCATAAATCAAAAAGTAAACATTTATAAATTGACAAGAATGCAGTCAAATTTAAAAAATAAACTCATTTAAAGTCCACATGAAATCAAAATTGACCATACTTTGTTTGCCTAAATTGATCGTTTTGTGGTGAACAATTCATCCATGCAAGTCAATCCACACAAAAATATTTTTTGGCTTCGTTATCTTTAATCAAAATCTGAAAATGCCCCTCCCCTCTGCGTTGGAGGACCTTCCCTGATGACGTAGGTTTGAGGACTTGGGTTGGGAAACGCTTAACCACTCCCCTCAAACCGTTAGTCTGCTATGAGCAGAGATGGAGAGGAGGAGCGCTAGAGTAAAACCCTGCCCTCTGTTCAATATTCCGTTTCACTGGGAAACACGTCACAACACTGGAGAAAAGTCGTTTGCAACTTCCGGTTCACGCGGACTTTATTGTCTTTTTTTTTTTTTAAAGATAATATTATTAAATGAAGCTAAAATGTATTCATTCAAGTGCATTCGTGTTTTATTGATGTAATAAATACATTATCAGCCGGCAGGTTAGGTGAATAATGTAATGTGTCGTGACTCGTATCAATTTTTTAACTCTATTTACAAAAGAGACTAATTTTGACCACGTAATCATTCGGTCGATCGTGGTGCGCCCCGATAATGAAGAGTGACAGTAGCCTACCCGACGACAGGCTGTAGACGGTAGTTTCCTTATTCCCAGCGAAATTACATACAACCTGTCTTTGAGAACGTCTTGATCGACTTGGATACAACTCTCCTGGCCTCCCTCTTATTCTTTTCATAGCGTTTTTGGTACCCTAGTTTATGTTTTCTTTTCCCCGACATTTTGTCAGTCAATCTCCTGCTCTTCCACCAAGTTCATCGTTAACTTCAGGCACAGCCGCCTCAACTCTGATTGGTTCTGTTCACGAGCTGGGGTGGGACTTACAATTTTATTGGGTCGATCTGATGTTTGTCACTGACTGAATAATTAATAATATTTTTAGATCGGACTAAACCATTTATTTTATAGGGAGGTAAGATAATATTTGGAAAAAATATTTAACCAAATTGCATGTTTTTGTGGTTTTCATTTAAATCTCAGGCATACAACTAATATAAATATTAGAATTATTCATACAACAGGGGCCTATATAGTATAACTGCTGGATTTTGTGGGGCCCCCTGGGCAGTGGGGGCCCCTATAATTGTCACCACCTTTCACCCCACTAGCGACGGTCCTGCATACAAGCAATATACATTCACGCATTTGGCAGACTTTTATCCAAAGCAACTTGCATTGCATTTCAAGGTACACATTTACATTCTTATCAGTTCTTGCTTTCCCTGGGAATCGAACCCATAACCTTGGCGTTGCAAGCACCAATGCTCTACTGTTTAAGCTACAGTATTTTACCTAAAATATATTTTTCACTGCAAATTGAATTTTCACTGCAAGTATATTTTTCTAAAATATATATTTTTTGAAAATATACTAAAGTACAATTATTTTAAAGTGTGTTAAAAACTGTATTGTGAAAATAGGTAAAGGCATGTTGCGAATATACTTTTAATATATTTAAAGAGTGCAATTTTTGTTAGTATATTTGCAATGTACTATTGAAAAAGGGAATACATTTCAAATACAATATACTTTTTTCCACTAGAGTCCACTTACAAATATGCAGGCAAGCTCTGTGTTTTTCCAGGAATTTCCCACTCAATTAACAAATCAGGGAACGAGGTTGAAAACATCTATTCTAGATTGAAAACGATCTGCATGTGCGATTCACTCTCAAAATTGTCATGGACAAGACAAAAATACCCTCAATAATTTCAGAAAAACTGATTTGATTCTGGAAGCAACCATGGTCCAAACACAGGATTTTGCTGCATTAGGAATAGCAGTTGTTTTATTTGTATTGGCCACCATGCCAAAACACACAAACAGTATGCTTGTTAAAATTAAGTGATTTAACGCCTTGCTCCCTTGCTGTACATGGTCATGCACTTTTTGGGGCGTGGCTTTGGATATGCTCTTAAAGGATTAGTTCACCTCAAAATGACCCCGAGAAATAAGTTCATTGTGTGTAGAAAAATCCTGAAATGTTTCTCAAAAAACTTAATTTCTTTTACTTACCCCAATGCCATCCAAGATGTTCATGTCTGTCTTTCTTCAGTGGAAAATAAATTAAGTATTCTGAGGAAAACATTTCAGGATTTTTCTACAAACAATGGACTTCAAAGGCAACCAAACTGTTGATGTTCAAATCAGCGCCGTTTCAAAGGGGTCTGCACGATCCCAGTCGAGAAATAAGGGTCTTGTCTTCCAAAACGATCAGTCATTTTCTAAAAAAATAATATACTTTACCACAATTGTTCGTCTTGTGCTTGTGTTGGCAAGGTCACGAAAATAAAATAATAATAAATTAAAACAAAGATGGACGATTTTGAAGTTGGAAGAGAAAATGAGATGGAATTCTACCTTTTTGAACGGAGTACACAGACAAATAACTTAGATAACGTGACCTTTCCAACATGACGCACGTCACAGACCATCACAAGACGAACAATTGTGGTTAAAGTACATAAATTTGTATTTTTTCTTTAGAAAATGACTGATCGTTTCAGATAAGACCCTATTCCTCAGCTGGGATCGTGCAGAGCCCTTTGAAGCTCTTCAAAGCCCTTTGAAACGGCATTGATTTGAACTTCAACATTCTGGTTGCCATTGAAGTTCATTGTATGTAGAAAAATCCTGAAATGTTTCTCAAAAAACTTAATTTCTTTTCCACTGAAGAAAGAAAGACATGGACATCTTGGATGGCATTGGGGTGAGTAAATTATCAGGAAATTTTCATTTTGAGGTGAACTAATCCTTTAAGGGAGGGTGGATCTTATGCTTTCAAAGCTAGTTTTTCCAAAATTGCCTATCCTACCTTTAATAGCCTATACTGAACTCCTCCCAAGGCATTTTTAATTATTCACCCGAGTTGATAGCACATCCGCAACACCCTACTAACGACCAATAATGCCGTGGCAACTACACAGCAACATCTACTGTTGCAATTTAGATTGGTCAACTGCAGCAATAAGTGGTCACACTAAATGACCAGGAAAAAGCAGTCAGTTCACCACAACACAGTAACCAATTTTCTAATGGCTTGTATCCCCCAAATGAATCACCTTAAACATTGTAACCAACTCCTTGTCAACTAATTTAAATCTGATGCAGTTTTAGCTTTAATTTTTAAAATAAACAGCTTAAACTTACTGAAATGTAAGTAACAACTGGGAGACATTCAATTAACTTTAGCAAGACAAACATTTTCTTTCTCATTCTGAAGACAAGTTAAAATTTCACAACTTCAATAAAACTGTATAAAATCATTTATTGGGATCCAAAAAAATGCATGTATAAAAAGAGTAAGACAACTTAAAATACATTAAAAATGACTTGTTCACTAAACATTACACAAGATTGTATAAAAGTACAGTAAATTTCCTCTTCTGTACAAAATGGCACCGAAAGCCTGCAACAAACAAAGAAACAGGTGGTAGACAAAGTGAGTGTCACTGGAACAAAACCATTAAAATGTCTTGCAGACTTGGCATTTCCCACTTAAAGATCAAGGATCTGTACTGACATGCATGCCAATTAGCTACATAGAAAAGGTGAATTTTGGTGCTACACGTACCATACTAAAACACATTCATAATACAAAACACAAGTCCCACAAAAACATACTTTTAGAGAACCAATTATTTTTGGTCCAATGAATTTGAACTTTTCCCATGACAATTCCAGTCAAGAGAAAACATGAAAGAGCTTGCTATGGAATAGGAACAGTTGCTTTAGGGAACACTAACAGTTGCTTTAGGGAACACTAACAGTTGCTTTAGGGAACACTAACAGTTGCTTTAGGGAACACTAACAGTTGCTTTAGGGAACACTAACAGTTGCTTTAGGGAACACTAACAGTTGCTTTAGGGAACACTAACAGTTGCTTTAGGGAACACTAACAGTTGCTTTAGGGAACACTAACAGTTGCTTTAGGGTCTTTACAGCTCTCAATTCTTCTGTCGTCAATTGCTAATGTTTTCCTTGGTCTACCCATTTGAGGCCTGTTACTTAAAGGAGAAGTTCACTTTTAAAAAAACTTTTGCTGATAATTTACTCACCCCCATGTCATCCAAGATGTCCATGTCTTTCTTTCTTCAGTCGAAAAGAAATTAAGGTTTTTGATGAAAACATTCCAGGATTTCCCCCCATATTATAGAGTCCATTGGGCCCCAAACGGTTCAAGGTCCAAATGACAGTTTCAGTGCAGCTTCAAAGGGCTTTAAACGATACCAGACGATGAATAAGGGTCTTATCTAGCGAAACGATCGGTCATTTCAAAAATAAATAAAAAAGTTTAAGTTTTATAAGCACAAATGTTCACCTTGCTCTGTTCTGTGATGCGCGTTCGTGACGTCACGTAATACGCAATTACGTTGAAAAGGTCACGCTTGACGCGTTTACAAATGTGCGGAAGGAGGACCATATACACATTTTTAAATGTATTTGTGTCAGTTTATCATTTAAAATGCCAATTTCGTGTGCGTATCCTGGGTGTTTTAATATTAAAAAGCCAAAAAGAACATTTTCTTCAGGAGAGAAATTTTTCAAGCGTGACCTTTTCAACGTAATTGCGTATTACGTGACGTCACGAACGCGCATCACAGAACAGAGCAAGGCGAACATTTGTGCTTATAAAACTTAAACTTTTTTATTTATTTTTGAAATGACCGATCGTTTCGCTAGATAAGACCCTTATTCATCGTCTGGTATCGTTTAAAGCCCTTTGAAGCTGCACTTAAACTGTCATTTGGACCTTCTACCGTTTGGGTCCCAATAGAATCCATTACATGGGGGGAAATCCTGGAATGTTTTCATCAAAAACCTTAATTTCTTTTCGACTGAAGAAAGAAAGACATGGACATCTTGGATGACATGGGGGTGAGTAAATTATCAGCAAAAGTTTTTTTAAAAGTGAACTTCTTTAATACACCAGTGGTTTCTTTCTTCCTCAGGACATTCCAAATGGTTTTACCGGCTATGGCCAATGTTTGTGCAATGGCTCTGATTGATTTACCATCTTCTCGCAGTTTCACAATTGCTTGTTTTTCAGCCATAGATAGCTCTCTGGTTTTCATGTTGGTTACACGTCTAATTATAAATGCAGTCTGCACAGACAAAACCAAAATCTCAAACTGAGAGTGGACATTAAGTGCTATTTATTGTTTGAATAATCAATGTAATAGGACACACCAGGGCAACAAAACACCTGCAAGTCACATGTTCCAATACTTTGTCACATGAGCAAAGGGTGGGTTCAAACAAAAAGTTACATCTAAGTTGTGTATCAGATCCAGATGTAAATACCTGGAAATAAAAGCAAAAATTGATCTAGTCTCATTCATCTTTTGATGTCAAACCCCAAAATTTTTAGTCTACAGAAAAAATAAAGGAATTGGCCTCACTGTTCCAATACTTTTGGAGGGGACTATATATTTATAAAATATTAGACCACAAAACCAGTCACATGGGCCAATTTTTTTAAATTGAGATTTATTCATCGTCTGAATAAATAAGCTTTCCATTGATATGTGGTTTGTTAGGATAGGCCAATGAAAATCTGGAATCTGAGGGTGCAAAAAAAAAAAAACTAACGGTAAGAAGTTTACTAAATATCTTCATGGAACATGATCTTAATATCCTAATGATTTTTGGCATAAAAGAAAAATCTATCATTTTGACCCATATAATGTATTGTTGGCTATTGCCACAAATATACCCGTGCGAATTATTTTGTGATCCAGGGTCACAAAGTGACAGCACATAACCAAACTTTTTACATCGCAGTTAAAGACCTAATATAAAGTGGAGCCACCAGATCCAACTAAAGTTGTTTTATAAATTCTTGTGCACAATTATTTCTTGTATTTGCACATTTAAACAACTGCTTGCTGATAACTCATTAGATATTTACACACACACTTCACCTGTAGCAGCTGCCTAGTAGACCCAGTCTGGAGAGAAGCTCTCGCCATCAGTCACTGAGCAACACAAGAGAAGAGTTAGAACACAAGACCTCACAAAACGACAATTTCACAAAGAGACAAGTCCAGCTCTACACAAATATCTAATGCTTGTAAAATTTGAGGACTTTTTTTGTCTATTTTGTACAGCTACAAGAAAACTTTTAATAACAGTGTAATTTTGACAAAACTAGAATCTATTTGTTTTTAAAACAAGAGTTGCATATAAAATAACACTAAGCTTGTTTTGAGAAAGTTGAATGTTTTATGATGTGTTATGATCCAGGTTTAGGAATATTGACTTTTGAATTTGTAAACAACGCAATTTGAATTTGCAATGATTGTGTACAAATGAGTGAATGAACAGTTGTGCTAAGAGAGAAGTTTAGGGTTGATATTACCTTTTTGAAGCTTGCATTACACTTTACGCCATCTTTCCCAATTTTGTCGTTTAAGCCGGCGAAAGTCAGGTAAGACTGAACATTTGAAATCATCTTCACGGTCAAAACTTTGACCCTGGGCTACGAAAGCCTTTGTGTTGAGTGATCTGGTTGGACAATACATCTCATGCCGTTTCTTTTGCTTTTTTTGTAGTTTTGCACGCAAAGTTACCATATGAGCACCAAACATCTAAACTGCTTTGTGCATGTATACTTTACCTTTTAAAAAGGGGAATCTATCTGTGCTTTTAGAGGTGACTCTGCAGGTCTTACCTCAAGATCCTTTTCAATAGAAGACAAACATGTAGAGTCTGTGACATCAGAGGGATTTAGTGACTGATGCGAGGTTGCAACAGGGTTATCGCTTTTAAAACAGGTATAAACACATTAAAATGCCAGGATTTCCTTATTGTGTATAAATCATTGGTTAATGTTGAATAGGTTGACTATTGTTAAAGAGGTCACATCAATCCACTTGTTTTTGCATCAAAAACAGGCAGACACTTCATCGTAGTTTGTCCCAGTAGTCTCACCGAATAGGCGTCGTGGCTCGACTTAATTCATTTACTTGAAAGTTGAGCTCTGAATTTTCATAGTACAACGACCATCAAAAGCATAAACTGATTTAAAAGATATGACCCCTTTAAATTATTCAGAAATACAAAAACAACTCAGATTAGCTTGTTGGAGGACCAAGGTAACAGATTTTGGAAATATTTGTCTTTAATGTTATTCTGTCGTCAATTGTTCCTGTACAAGACATAAGGTGCAGCTTTTTCACGATCTACTTGATACAAATAACTCCACGCTAATTGCAGGCTATTTATCAACGGTTTATACACAATATATTTTGAACATCAAAACAAAGTTCTCTATCTAAATATTGTGATGTTATAAAATGCATGCAGAATTTTGACAGTTTGCAACAGTTGACAGTTTTATATAGGATGACTATTACAACTTTAATAAGTCAAAAACAAACGTTTTGAAGGCTGTAAAAGAAAACTATGCTTTATTGACAAACTGATAGGGACACATTTTGGACATATTTAGTTCCCTAGTTAGGCAATGCACACAAGTTTGCTAATATTTCGGAAACTGAAAAACTAAAAACACCAAAAAACAAGTCTAATATTTGGATATTGTACGTACAAAGGTTTGAGAGGGCTGTACTTTTACCTGTCTAGAAGTAAGCTTGAACCTTTGCGATATTTGTTTTGCTCATTTAACAAAAGGAATCAGATGATGCGAATTTTGAATTTTTTCACGAGACTTTCAAACAATAAATAGCCTCAAACCAAATGGAATCTGTTCTTTGAAAACTAAGTAACATGTTGGTTTGTACAGGAACTAATGTTTTTTTTTTTGAGCATCCCTCAATTTTTTGTTATGCCTTACAAAAGCGCGTTTGTAATAAATCTAAGTGATATTAACAGGCAATTTTCTCTTTTTTTAGCAAGTCACTTTACACATGGACGTCAGCTAATTATCTAGCATTCAGGTATCAATTTTTCAGAAACAGTTAACCATTAAAAGAAAAGAAATAAAATAACAAAAACAAGTAAAACAAAATGCAAAGAGAATATAAGCACAGCATATAATCGCAAATCTAAAACGTATCATATTGAACTTATAAATGGTCATCGTCCTACGTAAAGAGCAGATTCATATTAAAAAGGGAGTGTTAACCAAAACAGGATACAAAAACAACTAGAATTACTTTAGGTGGTTACAAGAAGTTACGAAGGGGAGGCGGTTGCCCAAACAACTGCAGTGACGGAAAGCTCTCAGTATCTGCCGTACGGGTGTTCCCGAAATGACTTGCCCTGGCGGGTAGCCGGTGCTTTTCCACCAGCACCGCCCCAAGCAGCGCCTTCCCAGTCATCTTCTGCTAAACACACAAATGCACATTAAACATGGATATTCACTCAAGGATAAGTGCATCATATGTACTTTTCCCTTGCATTAGGCACTTGGCTGTTGTAGTTTAAAGTGTGTATGTCAGGTTAAATTTTTTTTTTAGATATATTAAATAATGTTTAGATGTCTGAGTGAAAATGTAATTATCATTAAAATGATTACTGTAATTGCCCTACAATAAGCTTTATAGCCATTTCTGTCAAGATCATATTTTTAAAACACAGCTGAGCTGTGACGTCAGAAGAGGGAGACGTTCCAAAAAAGTTCTATTGAAGTATGGAGAGTTTTGAGTCTGAGGAGATCCAAAATCCCCCTCAAACCTACGATGGCCCACAGCCATACAATTTTGAGCCTCCCAGGCGTGAGACGGATGAGGAGCCAAACAGAAATTTAAATAATTCCTATCGAAGAAACATAAATATCTGGTGTGAAGAGAATATTGATTGATTTTGATTTAGAATTTGATATAAAAATCGGGTAGGTCAAATCGATTCATATTTTCAAAAAATCGATTTTTTTTTTAAATTCTCCCCCTCTTCAGTATAGCGTAGTACAATACATTTTGCATTCGCCAAATATTCCTTCAGGTTTTCCGTAGCACGCTCCTTTCCCTGCGGCGCAGCCCTCGATGCTTCACAACATCACGACAAAAAGACTAGCATGTTTAATTTTTTAACGATCCTCCACGACGACGGCGCGCAAGTGGGTGAGTGAGAGAGAGTGTGTGTGTGTGTGTGTGTGTGTTAGTGCGTGAAGGCTATGTGAGTGAGCTTGTGTATGTGCGAATGAATGAGTGTGAGACGGGTCGAACCAGGCATAAGAGTTACCTTACGCTGAAGCTCCGTGGCTATAATGAACAGGCTGCTATGTCAAGATTGCTATGCTGGAATATGTTGGTTTGTTTGTGTGTGTGTGTGTGTGTGTGTGTGTGTGTGTGTGTGTGTGTGTGTGTGTGTGAGAGAGAGAGAGAGAGAGAGAGAGAGAGAGATCGCGGGCGCGATCGAACAGTGGAAACAAAAACATTCTCCGTTTTGTTCAGGACATCATTCAAACTGCAAAGTGTTTACTTATATTTGTGTACACACTCGCAATAAAACAAAACATTCTGCTTGCACAATTACTTAATTTCATTATTATTAATTATCTGCTTTTTGTGAAAAAGTGGATCTGTGACCGGTTTTAACGGTGTTTTTGCACCCAGCACAAACGCAGTAATTCATCGTGAAAATACGCCTGCGTATAACTGTTACCTAAATAACTAACTAACTAAATAAATGTCCTAATCACTAATTCTCTCGCTCTATCACTCGTACAATTATCAACACAGCTCACAAACTTCAACTCTGAACTGGGGAGACGTCTCCCTCTTATGACGTCAAGCGATTCGTTTGGGGGGAGGAGCAGTTTTAAGCGAGTACTGAAAATAACGAACTTTTTCATCTTATATTCTGCCTTTAGGTATCGAAAAACATAAAAAACAATACATCAACTTGTCAAATGTGTATTTCCCCTAACTATTTTGTGTTCATCTAAAAAAATTTTTTAACCTGACATACACACTTTAAGCATGCTAAACATCTAACATAAGAGCTGTTGTACAACATAACCATTCTATGCACTGCACAATCGAGAACATGTCTTACTGTAAGACTCGTAAGTCTCCTGTGCCTCACCGTGACCGTAGTCATAATACTCTGTGTCTCTGTGGAAGGAAAAAAGGAAGTTATTAATCAAAAGCTGTTATTAAACTGAGTCTTAATCTTAAATCATGGCAGGACTTGGGACTTCGGGCAGCAAGAAAGTTACAGGATTACATCGAGTCAATTCGACTTTCTCGGAAACATTTTAACTTGAAACTAAATTAAACTTTTTGGAAATTAATCAAAGGAAGAATTCTCAAATATAAAGAAAGATGAAAAGGCACTCACGGCTGTGGTGCAGGTTGACTGTAGTAGCTCTCATATCCTTCATAGGCAGCCTCTGGATATTGTTCTTCATAGGCCTGAGAAAGCATAGGAGACAATGGAGATGTCAAACATTTATAAAGACTTGTGAAGCCTTTAAGTTACAAATTACTAGCTCGATCCAACAGAATGGTTAGTTGTGACTGAATAAGTATGTGTCATCAAATGAAGGATATGCATTCTAACTATTATTAAAATAACTGTTCTATTTGAACATACAATTTAAAAATGTTATTTGTTCCCATGTTGGTAAAGCTGAATTTTCAGCATCATTACTCCAGTCTTCAGTGTCACATGATCCTTCAGAAATCATTCTAAAAATGCTTTATGCTTAAAGACTTAAATGTTGAAAATATGGTTTGCACAAATATTTAATAGAATAAATGTTCAAAAGTACAGCATTTATTTAAAATACTAAAATTTACTTTCAGCAAGGATGCATTATATTACAAAACACATATCTATAGATATAGATCTCCCGCTCTCATTCATTCCAATAACTACATACTGGCCCCAAACTTTTCAATGGCAGCAAATATAAAACGGGAGCAATTGCTGGTGTTGTGGATATACACTCACATATTCCCCGTAAGCTTCAGGTTTGGCCGAGTGCTGTTGGTGAGAGAGAGCAGATGCTGGTGTCATCCTCTGAGTCTGGGCAGGTGGTCTTGATCGAGAGGCACCTCCTCCTCTGGTTGGTGTGGAGGGTGGAGGACCACCCCGTCCCACGGGGGCTCCTCGTGATGCAGCTCCGCGCCCTGGACCTCCTCTTGGAGCTCCTCCACGTGGTGCTCCACGAGGGGGCATACCGCGACCCCTGCGAGAAAATATATTACATATACACTCCAAACACTTTTGATTGTTCAGAGCAATAAAAACAAAATGACTCCATATCAAATATAGCCTCTGTTTGCTACATATGTTAGTGGCCCTCACCTAGGGGGTGGTGGGCCACCACGACCTCTGCCAGGAGGGCCGAGACCTCTGCCGTGGCCAGACATATCCTGGGAGCCATTCAAAAACCCTGGATCCATGAAAGCATCCGGATGCATCTCATCCAGACCATCCACCTGACAAGAGAAAAGGATTGTGAGAGAGAGAAAAACCAGATTTAAACAGCAATGCTTAAAGCCTAAACTTAACCACCAAATCAGCTAAATCAGTGATTACCGTAAATGCAGTATACTGTTGCTAAACTGCAGGGCGTGCTTAAGAGTTAAAAACAGCATTAAGCCACAAAGAAAACACCATTCTCCGAGTGGCTTTCTGTGCGTGCACTCCCGGCTGGAGTGGAACATGGAGAAGCAAAGTATACGTTGGGTTCAAAAACTATGTCCAAATGCCAGCTTGGCGAGCATTTACTTGATCGGTTATGTCTGAAGTGAACAAACAGTTGGGAAATAAGTTGCACGTGTAACAGTATATTGGATCCGTGCAGTAGTTCTTAAAGTTCATAAAAGTCCATTTCAAAGTTCATAAAAGACCAAACCACTCACTGATCTTTAGTAGACTTAGTAGGATTAATCTACATTTAATTTACAGTGAAGACTATGCAGTGGTTTACTTTGTTGATAGACTTTTCCCCCACAGGAATGCTATATTCAAGCTCCAAGCCATTCCTAATCATCTTTAAGAGAGGGAATGGAATGTTGCACGTAGCTTGCCAATAAACACTCCCATCTCTTAATTTATTCTTAAAATGCCTTGTTGAATCGCTAAACAACGTCAGTAAGTCTATTTGAAAACCTCCATTAATCATGTAGTATTTATTTTAGTGATCGTATCGGCCAATACAGCTTCCAGTGACCGGCTCATGCATAGATGATAAAAAAAAAAAGGGGGAAAAAGAAAGATGTAAAAGTATAATTTGGCTTGCATTCACACTTACAGGCATAAGGAACTTCTTGACCTCATCCATGGCATGCGCCATACGCAGGTAACAATCGGGAATGGGAGCAAAAACCTCAATATGCACGTGCAGCTCCATGGCCAAGTGTGCATACTTCGGGTCACCACCCTTCCTCAGCTCCTCTTCCTGAAGGTTTCACAATTTAAGCTTTAGTAACAGGTCATTTAACAGTAAACTCATTAACAGTGCAAAGACTGGTTCATTACCTTGTTCTTATCCCTCATGGATCCTTTGCCGAGCACTGAGATCTTTGCCCCGGTGTCTTCCTGCAGACGTTTGATGGTGCTGCCCTGCGGCCCCAGAATCTTCCCCACGAAATTAAACTGACAGGAGAAATGAGGAAATATTAGTTTAACGTTCAACATGTCCTTGCATTGTAGAGAACTGCCAGCGCATGACTTACCCGAGGATACTGCTTAACGGGAATGAGCACCCGCTCTTTCACCCTCACGTTCTTGGCAGTGAACAGATCCAGGTATGTCTCGGACTCTTTTTTAGGCTCACCCTTCTGAACCCTCTCAATCTCTGCAAAAGAAAAGACAATCAGCTCACAGCAAAATGAAGAAATGTGACCCTTGACCACAAAAACAGTCACATGGGTAAATTTTCATAAATGAGATTTATACATCTGAAAGTTGAATAAATACACTTTCCGTTGATGTATGGTTTGTTAGGAAAGGATCATATTTGGCAGAGATACAACTATTTGAAAATCTGGAATCTGAGTGCAAAAAAATTTAAACATTGAGAAAAATCCTCTCGCCTTTAGAGTCGTCCATTTATGTTCACGATTGTGTTGCATTCACTCACAAAAAATAAATGTCTTATATATTGATGGTAAAATATCTTCATAGAACATGATTTTTACTTAACATCCTAATATTTTTGGCATAAGAAAATCGATAATTTTGACCCATAATGTATTGTTGGCTATTGCCACAAATACACTCGTGCGACTTGTGACTTGTTTTGTGATCCAGTCACAAATGGTCCAATTTTGAATTGCCACATCAATCCTAGAAGTTGCAAACATTAAAAAACAACTTCAAACAGAAACAAATTGAGAACTGTTACTTTGTTTTATGCACTTTGATTTAAATGTGTAATTACTAGCTGGTTGCAGTTATTGTAATAGAAAGTATAAAAAAAATAAAAATATATATATATATATAATTATATGTATATATAATAACTTTCATTTTCTTCCCACAGAGCTCAGGACTAAAGCATGGTTTTTCAAAAGTACTAGAACTTTGCTTGTTAAAGAAACCAAATTAAGCAGAAACTCCTCAACTCTGGCCCTCAAGATTCACTTTCCTGCAGAGTTTTGCTCCAACATAAACACCTGAACAAGCTAATCAAGGTCTTCAGGATTACTAGTAAATTACAGGCAGATGATGATCAGAGCTGAAGCTGAACTCTGAAGCTGAAAGAGGATCTTGAGGGCAGAGTTGAGAACCCCAGTTTTATGCCATCAGTCACTGCTGAAGCTGCACAGTGTTGTCACATGGTACCAGTTTCTATCAGGACGGATCAAATCACAATGGTTTGTGATAATGGAAAATCTAATTTAACTGAATGATAAAGACTGATGTTGATTTGTATGCCCTTTGATCCTTGTGGTTAATGGATTTAAATATCTGCAGGCCCTCAGATCTGGATTCTGCTTTCTTGAACGAAACCATAACCTGTTTCCTGTGTGAAAGACAAACCTAAAATTTGCAGTGGTATCCAACATGTTGCAAACAAGTTACACTAACATTTTTATATGCAAATTCTAGTTTGATTTGCAAGATAAATTATACCAAAAAAAGGGGTTAAATGAAAGTTGAATAAAAAAGGGTCACCTTACATTCTCTCAAAGCTTATACTAACTTATATATTACAACATAAGAGTCTCGCATGCAATAGAATATTTAGAAATCCATGAATCTTAAATATAAAAATCTTGAAAATCTAAAAAAAAAAAAAATCGTAATACTATTAAATTGAGCAGGTTTATAATTTACTGGTTAGCAATCATCTATAATTTAATAGACTCCAGAAATTCCCATTCTATATCTCTAAACTTATTCCAAAACTTGCACAAGCCGGTAGAGAAATCTGAGAATTAGAGATTAAGATTTATGCAACTGAAGACATTTGTTCAACAAATAGAGGTCCAGCCATCTTTCCTAACGGTGCATAAATCCCCGCGAGGGCGGGAAAACCTGTCGATCACATGATCACAGCAAATGCAAACGAGAACGATTCAATCAATTCCCCAATAATAAAAGTCCCACCCCTGATTTCTGTTCGAGAAGCAGTTTCACTCAGATATACACAACAATAGAGATGAAAATACGACTTTAAATAGACTAATGTATAAAAGATAAAATACACAATCCACATCTCTTTGTCTGCAATCTTGGGGTTCCTTGCAGAGGAATTATGGGATTGCCCTTCTTCACAAAGGAAAAGCACGTGATTCTGCCTTAATTTGATACATTGAAAACTATCTTTTCAAATTCATTGAACTCTACAATTGGCCTAAGTGCACTTAATTTATGTTGCATGCACATTTTGAATATTTTTCCTGTTTAACCTTTGAATCAGAAACGGTTCTCTTTGATGAAACCCCTGGTGGCCGAATCAGGAATACATGGATTTCAACGTGGTTCAAATGAGACCTAATTCTCAATGGGAAACAGGATTAAACAAAAAGAGTCACTGCCTGCCAGATAAAAACGCAATGAATTAACGTTAACTTACATACTAAGTGAAATAAACTGGCGAAATTAATCTCAATAATGATATATGAGAAAAACCTATCAGGAGCTGAACTTGCAGGTCGGCAGAAATAGTTATTTCCCACATACCCAACATTAAACTCAATATAACGCAAAAAAAAACAAAAAACTAAAACCTCTCCATACAGCATAGCGTTGAAAAACACGTTGCGGCCTACCGGAGCAAATCCCCGCCTCAGGCCTACAAACACGCATTTCACCGACGCTCGTGAAACTCTCTCCGGTGAGTATAGATGAACTAACCACCCTTCAAACATCTCGAGGCTCAATATTAAACATTTTAGAGAAGTTCTGCGTGATTGGTTTAATGGTGAATAGAGACGCACTGACCTGCACTCAGGAGTTTCATCGCGTGCGTGAACGAGGAGTCCAGACTGTCTTTCTCCGCCAGTAACTCCGGCAGATATTTACTGTCCCCGCTGCTGCTCTTCCTCTTGTTATTAGCATCCATGTTGATCACGGTTTTCGCGAAGAAATCAGGCGAAGTCAGAGCTAGTGGTGCAAGCGCGTGCTGAAGCTTATCTACTCTCTGAACAAAGGAAGCGGCGGCTAATGGCGCGGGTGGAAGTGACATCAGGAGGCGAAATCTGCTTCCGTTTTAGAGCCAGGGGGAGGGGCAACGACTGATGGCAAACGACAGTGATTGGACGGTTCCGATCAGCGCTGAGAAAAGTATCAGGTGTCACGGGTAGAAATTAGTTTAGGCCCATCGTGAGCCTAACTTTATTATAATTCAAACGTGATTATGCATTATAAGAGGTGTAAAACATCATATAATGCCCAGCTTTCGACTTTGTTTTTACAATGTTTAATTTGGCTTTTTCACTTTTTACATGTCTCTCCATAAGGAATATTATTTGATTAATTTGTTACTTCTGTTAACAAAATTTAGTATACATCATAAACCACTATTTCTAATTTTGAAATGAGTTCCAATACCTAAAGACAATTTATAATGTGAAAAACGAGAAAGCTGTTAAATGTATTAATGTATGTAACCATTTCAATATTTTCATCTGAGTTGTTTATTTAAATTTAATTTTTGTCTTAATATACCTGGCTATTGTTAAATGCTGGAAGCTCTAAAAGAAAAGGTGTAAAAAAACAACATCTGTCTGTGTGTTTCTGAGTTTAAACTATGATCAAGCACTTTCAAAGGTTATATTTGTAAAAAGTTGTAATTACTTTAAGCTATAGCATACCTAGAGTTTGTGAAAAGGAAAACATAAAATACAATTATAAAATGTAAAAACGTTTTATCATATAATCTCGTATTTGTTTTAATTTTGCAATTTTTGTGAAGTTGTAATTTTGTTACTCTACTGTTTTGCTATTTGCAATGGTTACTATTTAACTTTTCATGTGATTTTTGAGGAATTGTATTAAAACCAGTTACTTGCAAACATCATAATAATTACTAATTATAATGATTGTAGGTCATATAGAATGGACAAAAAAAAAAAACACATTCAAAAATCTTTTGTCTCTCTAAGTGTGTGTTTGTGTGTGTGTTTTGTTTTGTTTGTTTTTTCCATAAAATTGAGATTTCAATGATATTTTGACCACTAAATTAGGAAATGTCCCCATTCTCCATTTCAGAAATCTGATCATAACCTAATCTGGATGTTGACTTTAACATAAAATAAAATGAGACAATCTAATTTAAAGATGTGCAGAAAATAAAAATGACTTGGGCTACAATTCAGAATAATAATTGAGTATTTAACTAAAGTGAGCAAGTGACCCATAATAACCACATTAAGTCCTAAATATTTTATAATCAGTTTAATTCTATAAAGACAATTCAGAAATGACTGGGTGAAACTGGGTGACTTGGTGATGTTTATAGATTGACATTACAAGTGAAAAGATGAGTAGATGTATGGAGGTTGATGTTGATGGGGCAGATTGTTTTTAACATGTAAATGTGAAGACTGGAGACAAAAGAATATTGATTAGGTCATATTGTTGTGTTTCACACAGGGTAAGAATGCGAATGCGAGCAGGGCGAAGACAAAGAAACATAAATGGTGCCGTTTGCAGCATGTCTGGCATATAGGACAATGAATGAATGGGTGCTTGGGAATGGGAGCAGAGCAGCAGGAGTCTGCTTTATCTCCTGAATATAGTCTTAGGAAATGAGAGAGATTCATACTAGAACATGGCTGAATTTAATCTCATTGTGCTTCCAAGCCTATATGTTTTACTGACTTTGTTTCCAAAGGTTACATTAGTAAAATGTTGCAATTACTGTATACAGTATATTCACAGTTTATTAAAATGAAAATATTATTTACAATTAGAAAATGTACAAAAAAACCAAACATTTTGTTACATTTTTTCAAGGCATTTTACATTTGCATCTCAAGTAAATGTGTCTTGATTTAAAGATGTTTAGATATCTGTATTGAAAAACAGGACAAAAATACTGAAAAAGGATATTCATTTTTTATTTTATTTTTTTGCAATACATTTAATGCCATGACTTTATGAATTTAAGACTTTCTGCCTGTTTTAATTGTTTTAAAACCAGCTAGAGTCAGTTTGACCAGAAAACCTCATCACTATTACACACACACAAAAAAAGTTAAGCCTTTAAGATTTACAAATTTCAATTGTATAGTAAAATTCCATCAAGTTGATTTAAATAATCCTTACATATTATTCATACTATGAATTAAGAATTTTAAATGAGTAAAAAAAAAAAAATAGAGCTTAATAAATCATTTTGTATACTAGAACATGGGAATGGACCATTTAGTTTATGTGATTTGTATTAGTAAATTTAAACATTTTCATTTTTTATTTATGAAAAACATTATCTAAATGGTCCATTCCCTTGTTCCAATCAATTTGTAAATCTTAAAAAAGGCACAAAAAAATTCAGTGTACTAATTATAATATTACACCACAATAATTAAAAGACAAAATTATATTGTATATTGTCCTTATTTTAAATTCATGTGATATTTCAATGATATTCTGCCACTACAGTAGAAAAATGTCCCTGGTGTCTATTTTATAAAATGTTTATTTTAGCCTAACATTAACCTTAACCCTGCAAACCAAGCCCACAGTATCATATTTGATATGTGAATTTTTGTTATACCCAACATGCCTTCTGCCCTCTGATCGATAGGATTTTGTTTTTATCATGAATGATGCCAGCTTTCTAATAAATAGCTATAATTGCCCATTTTATACATATAAATCATACAAATAAATGTATTTAATAAAAGCATGTCATACTGGAAGTATTGATCTTGATGGTCCTTAGAACTGGATTAAAAAAAAAAAAGGTGGTGTCACCCATTACATGTTCAACAGTTTTGAGACGAGTATGTAAACGTGCGAATTGGCCTGATACGTAGAGTTTCAGTGGAGTTTGTGTCTAAGAGATAAATCTATTCACGTAATTTGAAAGATGTCATCATTGAATGCATTTTGTGCCAAAGCAATGATAAATAATCCATAGTTTAGCCCATATATACTGATGTTGTGCTCACTGTGTGAAGAGTTTTGAAAAAGTAACCCAAGTATTGTGAAATGTATCATAGCAACTGTGAAAAACTGTACGAGCGCACCATCTTTGTAAATCAAAAGTCTGACACACTACAGACTGAACCACACCAGTTACATCACTGAACACCAGGGAATCATGGCACTTTTTTTTATTAATTTAGAGTCAACACCTTAAATGTACATCATAATTATTACACCACATTGAATGATTTCATTTCCTTTGTTCTCTTGAAAAGCTCTGGAAAACCTTTCCAAGTCCAACTCAAGCTTATATAAGAATCTTTACATAAAGCAAGAAAGCAAAACTTCAAGTACCTGTGAGCGATACTATACATGGATTTAATCATAGTATTGATAATTAAATAATCAGTGTTTGATTTTGTTCATTCATTAAGCAAAGACAAGCATTGAAATGCAACAGACTGTAGTTCCCACCCTGATCAACACAAGCGTTTGCTCTGCGGTTTAAATGATTGATAACAGCACAGAAATGTAGTACGGGAGTGACGCTTTGGCTCAGAGTACACTTCTTATAAACAATGATGCTTGACAATTCTGAGAACATACGCCACAAATCACACACACAATACAACACTAAACCAATGTTTAGTTTCATGAAATTGACTTGACAAAGCTTGAAGGTGAAGTGAGTAAATTCTGCACGACTAAACAGTATTGCAAAAAATCACTAGATTTGAACACTTTCAGAAGTTTGACTGTGCAAAACTTGATGCTAAGGCATTGTTGGCGGGTGCCAAGGTGTTTCTATGGGGTTGATAAAGAGCTCTTAGTGTCTTTTTCCATGTTGCTAAGATGTATAGATGTTTACTGGTCTAAATGTAATCTCTATTATTGTATGGTCCCTCTATAATTCCAGTCCATTCTTCAAAAGCAAATCTAGCTGATTTTTTGAGGCTGTTTTATTATCTGGAAGGTGAAAATTGCAATTTGTACACTCTCTAAATTGATCTAAAATCTAAAAAAAGTAAAACATACTTTCCTCAAGTTTTTTCTCACATTCTAACACAAACTTTGGTGCGCATCACATGCTGTTTAACAGACCTTAGTCAGGGTGGCGCCATATTTCATTTTTTGACAGGAATGAAAACGATGCTGTGATGGATAGAATTACAGTGCGCTCAATGGATTGAACTGTTGTTTAACATACCGATTGTTCAGCTGATGAAAAGTCAGACTAAGAAAAGTTATATTCTTAGTCCGATCTGCTCATCACTGTTAGGATGATTGAGATGGCCAATCAAATCAAAGGCGGCAGGGTGTACGGTTCACTGAAGACGAGTGAGAAATCAAACACAATGCTTTTAGCTTTAATGGTGAGAGTGTATGGTAAGATGCGAGTAGTTAATCATATAATATTTGACGATTGTTTCACGACAGAAATGTTAAACGACCAACGGTAATATCCAGTGATGCAAACTACTGAACTTTATCAAGTCTAACATGGTATCATGTACATTATTCATGCATAACTAAAAGTGACGAGACCAGAAACATTTCGCGTTTTCAACATTAGCGATACGAATAAGATTGCATGTGTGCATATTTTAAAATAAAACATAATTTGCTAATAGGCTTAATTGATAAGTTCACGCCTACAAATATTTCTTTATTCCTTTTAATACTCTTTTAATCATTTAATTAATTTTAAAAAAAAAGGTCCCCTGCAAAGTGCAAGGCATGGTTATGGCCCTGTTTAGGGTAAGCATTTTGGAAAATGTTGGGTGGCTTACACAAAAAGATTTCAGTTTCGTGTTGGTACCGAAGCGACACGGAAATTACACACTTTTCCTATTTAAAAATGAACTTCGAGATCTAAACAGTCATAAAAGTAATTGCATGGGCGTGAAGGAAAGTTTCTCATGTAAAACCTCATAAACTCATTTCTTTATTACAGAAGCAACAGATTTGGCCTTTTTATGATGGTGATGAAAAGCATCCATCAATGTCAATAGCAATATTCTCCATCTGGAAAGTTGTTTCCACAGCTGGAATAAATTTCATTTAAATACACGAGAGAAAAGCCGCAGTGACTTGAGAACAGCGAAGGCACCAGGACACGCCATCCGTCTAGTGCAACAGCAACCCAAGAGTGACAGACGATTGGAACTAAAGTAACACAATTATGTTTATCAAGCACGAATCGTCCCACAAAAATAAGAATCGGGGGCATGTCTTATCTATATTGACACGTATCATCTCCACTCAAGAGTTCAGAACGCGTTTGGTCTTTAGTGAAGGAAGCGGATGCTCATCTTTTGTTCGACGTCCACTTTTTCCAACACCTGAGAAACAAAAAGAGGCATTTTAAAAGAAATAGTTCACCCAAAAACAAAATTTGCCATCATTTAATCACCTTCATGTCATTCCGATCCTGTATTGCTTTCTATCTCTCGTGAAACATAAAAGGAAACTCTAGGGTGAACTCCCTTTAGGTGGGGCACAAACACTTTGAATTCTAATCCTTTTTCCAGTAATTACCTTGGTGAACTCATTGAATGAGATACACATGTCTCCATTAGTGTCCGCCTCCTGGATGGTTCTGTCCGCAATGCTTCCAAGCTGCTCATCAGAAATATTCACTCCCACCATCATTCTCAGCACCTGGGGGGGGGGGGGGGGGGGGGGGGGGGGGGTTTGAGTCTTATTTGGTTTTTACATTGTTATGCAGTGTCCTCTAGAGGCTGAAAAGCAGACTGCAATTCTCTATGCATTCACTTTTTAAGCCTCAAATGGCTTATTTCATGAGGAATATAATTTGACGTGATCTCCTGAGGTTTAAAAAAAGACCATCCTCTGAAACTGAGCTGCAAAAACGGTTCATACTGAAACCCTTGGATTTCTAATGTCGGAATAATTCAAATACAATCATGACATTTCAGAAAATTTGGAATAAACCGCTCAATTCATATGGATTAGTTTGACGATCTCTTCATGAACTTTTTGAAAAGTTAAAGTTTCAGTTGCGTAGCTGTCAATTGAGGGACAGAAAGCTCTCAGATTTCATCGAAAAGATCTTAATTTGTGTTCCGAAGATGAATGAAAGTCTTACGGGTTTGCAACGATATGAGGGCGAGTAATTACTGACAGAATTTTCATTTTTGGGTGAACTATCTCTTAAATGTGTAGTGACATATCGCTGTAGCGCCTCAGTTCAAGCGGCACGCAAACCGATCACCTCTTCCTACTAGTTATAGCACAAAATAAACATAAATGAACATAAGAAGGTATGTAGTTTCAACTGCGGAAAAAAGTCAATACACACCATTTTTTAAGTTCAAGTCCACCAACGTTAATCAACTAACTTTCCTGTCTGGTTTGTTTGTCAGACAAAATGGCAGATTCGGCGTTAAGATTGTCTGTCAATCAATCAAACTCGCGGCGAAGGGTGAATTCTAATGGTCTGAGAGTGGAAAAAGTCATGATAAATTATGAAACCAAATAAATTGACCAAAAGAATTACTAATAAAATATAGTGAAGGTTTAAAAATAAAATGATTTAAATAAATTAATGAATGAATAAATAAATATTCCCTGAAACAGAAAGCAATAGAATAGGACGCGCTTGTGGAAAGATTTCACATGCTAATGATAATTAAGAAGCATTTTGTAGCTAAATTAACATTAAAGTGTTCATTGATTACACTAAGTTTTATGCATTTATGCAAAACATAACATAATAAAATAAAATAACAAACATTCATATGGGTTTTCTTTTTCTCAAAATCTCTTTTTCATCTTTGATAGTAAAACACATTTCCCAGAAGTCCCCTGAATTGCTCCTGAATGACCTTTTGAAATCCAGCTTGAATGACTAAGTGTTTTCCCTGCCTAACAGAGTGTCTTCCACGAATACGAATAGCTGGTTTCAGGTGGCAAGGGCGTTTGAGTCAGCGCGTGATTGTTCAGGCACAGAACGTTCTTTTGTGTCCCATCTCAGAGCCGAGCGCAGAGGCTTTCTGTTGTACGATTCTCTCACCTGTAGCAGTTCGTCTCTAGAAATCTTGTCATCTCTGTCGAGGTCGTATAACCGGAAAGCGACTGTGAAGAAATAAGAGAAAATCGAATTATTATGAAAAGCTTTAAATCGCAACACTATGGTCATGAACACACTGCAAGAGCTGGTGGCAGAGAACGTCTTTCCTGAGCTGAGATAAAGAGTAGCTGTGAACTAAAGCAGGTTTTACAGAATCGATACAAACAGTAATTAGGTTTAAGACCAGGATCAGTTCAAGCCCTTCGTTTTCTATAGGGAAATTACATTTTACCTGCTTATAAAAGCTTTGAAGAAACTGAAGAAATTATAAGACTGATTGTTCAGGTCTGAATTTGTATTTTCTAAAACTAATTTTAATGTGTCTTTTATTCAAGCTTTATATTAAGTATCTAAAAGGGCATTAGATGAGTTTTGCTATCATTCCTTATGTTGTGACTTTTTTTCTTACAGCAATAATAGCGTTGGAGATGTTAAGTTCCATTTATATTTGTGAATCAGTTAAAACTGGCCATTTCAATGAATTTATTCTGCCATCTGATTCTGCTATTTGTGTACAGTATTTCACTCAAAGCATTTAAAAATGTTCATGGAGGCCCTGCAAAATTATAAATATGGAGGCAAAATTATATATACACTACCGTTCTAAAGTTTGGAGTCGGTAAGATTTTTAAAATGTTTTAGAAAGAAGTCTCATGCTCACCAAGACTGCATTTATTTGATAAAAAAAATACAGTAAAATTGGTAAATATTGTGAAATATTATTACAATTTTAAATAACGTTTTTCTATTTTAATATATTTTAAAATATATATTTTATTCCTGTGATGCAAAGCTGAAAGATTTGCTGGTCAAGAAACTTTTCTGATTATTATAAATTTTTCTAATTATCACCACACAGTTGTGCTACTTAATATTTTTGTGGAAACCCTGATACTTTATTTTCAGGACTCTTTGATGAATAGAGAGTTCAATAGAACAGCATTTATTTAAAATACATATCTTTTTTGTAACATAATCTTTTAAATTATTTAGGGACCTCCAATTGTGAGCTCTAGAAATGCTCCCACGATTAAAGACATTAGTCTTTACAAGAAATGACTTGCCTGCAATGAAACAGACAACGTAGTTGGATGGAGAAATACAAGGAATGTTTAAGTGTAGACGTTGCAATTACTGTGAGAATGTAATTCAAATCAAATAATTTGTAGATGTTTGCATGAAGAAAATTTATCCAATTAGATCAAATATTAATTTTAAAAGTACATATGTGATTTATAGGCTTCAATGTCCTTGTAATTGTTTCTATGTGGGCCAGACTATATATATATATATATATATATATACACACACATTTTAATTATTAAGTTAAATTATATTTAACTCCATTCTTCTTTTACAAAGATTAAAAGAAATCTTCTTTTACAAAGATTAAGACTTGCTCATAGTACAGCTTTTCACAATTGCTATGACATATTTCACAATACTTGGGTTACTTTTTCAAAACTCTTCACACAGTGAGCACAACATCAGTATATGTGGGCTAAACTATGGATTATTTATCATTGCTTTGGCACATAATGCATTCAATGATGAAATTACTTTTATTAATTTTTCTCTCTCTTTTCTTAATTGATGCATGTCATTATACTTTGTACTGGTTAACAATATGATAGGTCCCTCTGCAATGATTCTTTTGTTTTGTTTTTATGCTCTAACTATTTTTAATGTTCAATTGTGATTAGCCATGATGTAAATAAAGGCTCTTTGACGTTTTTGTACCGGAAGAAGTGCCTTGGACTAAAGCATATGTTTGAAACCCAACCAAAGAGCACCTTCTGGGATTACTTCACACAAGTAGCTTTCCAAGATGCTTCCTCTGATTGATATGAGAGATGTTTGGGTTGAACTTACAGAGGAGTTTGTTGGTCCTGCTGTTGAGTGGCTCTCCAGGTGTCAGGACTTTGTTCTTCTCATTGTCCTCCACAGGACGGAAGTGAGCCAGAGTCTTCATGAAGCCTCTGAAGTTCACCTGATCCTCACTGAGACACATGAGAGAGAGAGAAACACACAACTTTAAAACTTATGTTTTGTTTACTAAGATCCACACTAGTTGGCAACTGATATCTGAATCTCTATAGGCCCAGACAAGATCCCTGATGCTATAAAAACTGTAGTCCTAGTTTAGACTCGTGCTTTACAATGTTTTTTACAGACATGCCCACAAGAAAGTTTCTTCATGCTTCAAGAAACAAACACTCGAAACCAAATAAACCATGAAGAAACCAACAACCCATGTGACACCACCCACATGCTGTCTGTTCTGAGAGAGCAATGACATAGTTTTAGTTGTTACTAAACATGTTGTATCTTACAGTAACAATCTCAGCCAAAAACTCACACAAACACTAATAAACCTGTATGGAAACTATATCCTCTGAGAAATCTAGACGAATGTGATGAAACTGGTCAACAATTTCCCCCAAAGCCAAAAGAGGGGAAAAAAAAGTTATATATTAACTTTCATTTCTTTAAAGTATCCTTAAAAACGTTGGTTTCCACAAAAATATTAAGTAGAATACTGAAGACTGGAGTGATAATGCTGAAAATTCAGCTTTATATCACAGGAATAAATTACATTTCAAAATATATTCAAATAGAAAACAGTTATTTTAAATTGTAATAATATTTCACAGTATTACAGTCTTTACTGTATTTTTGATCAAATAAATGCAGCCTAGCTGAACATAAGAGACTTCTTTCAAAAACATTAAAAAATCTTACTTACCCCCCCCCCAAATCTTTGGACAGAAGTGTATACGTTTATAATAAAATTCAATGTCAAATTGCAAAAAGAAAATTAAAAATTAAAAATAAAATACCTTATTGGTGCTGAAATAAGATTATCCAAAATAGAATTTATTAAATTAATTATTTTACCTTTTTAAGTGACATATGAACACCCTTTTCTCACTTTAATATTACTCATTTTATCTTTATTTTCCATTTACTTATGTTTTGTTGTTTTCTTTAACTTATATACATTAAACTTATATACGTTGTTGTTCTTTGTAGGCCTACAAGCACTATACTAGTTTAATAACAGATCTAATATCTCAAATGTCTTCTGAGATGTTACTCACCCCTCTAGGAAGAAGGCATTAATTATCCGATCACCAAGAGGATTTATGGCCAACTCGGGAATCCTCTGGAAGTCTTCTCGGCTGGGATGGGGATAGAGAGAGATAGAGAGAGATAGAGAGAGAGAGAGAGAGAGAGAGAGAGAGAGAGATAGAGAGATAGAGAGAGAGAGAGATAGAGAGAGAGATAGAGAGAGGTAGAGAGAGAGAGAGAGAGAGAGGTGTTATTCAGTGACAGAGGTGTAAAGAGAACCTGACAACCATACTTGAGTAAAAGTACAGATACCTTACAGTGAAGATTCAGATTGTTTTATTTAGTGCCATGTCAGCATTCAAGGCTATTTTCATGGCAAAAATGTAATTACAAAAATACAAATATCATATAAATACAATAAAAACCAAACAAAAAAAAGCAAGTCATGTTATACAAGATTTTTTAAATTAACATATGATAAAAAATCCAAAACCTTTTCAGGCATAATCTTACTAAATAAATCCTTAAGTGAGGTAACTTCATAAGAGAGCATTCTAATAAAATATGTTTAACAGAGAGGGGAATCTTACAAAACATGCATAAAGTTGGGTCTTCACCTTTAAGCAAAAAAAGCATGGGTCAAACTTGTATGACTCACACGACAACTGGTGTGGATGTCTATTTTTAAGAGTAATAAAAAGTCTGTTTCCTTACAGTGAAAAATTACAAGTTACAGGTCAATTTCAATACAACTTGAGTATTATTATTTTTTTTTATAAAAGTAATTTCACGCTCGAAATGACATCAGAAGTGGAAAACGCCATCTTTATATTTTAGCTCAACTGTCACAGAATGGAACGCACAGGATTGTGGGATATCAAAAGCAGTGAAGGATACATCTCTGATGCCTTCAAAAATCTATTGCATTACTCATTGCGAATATATTGGAGTAAATCACATGTACTTAAAGATACATTAACCAATTACATTTATTGAAATTCTTCACACCACTGTTGTGTGTGTAAATACGTTTCGGGTGAGTTTCAGGTTTTACAGATGTGCCTCTATGGAAACGAGTCGGGTGTATCGTTACTGTATTAAGAACCATCCTTTTTTTAACGATTAAATGACTGTTCTTGTGAAAACGTCCTTTCCTGAATACACAACCAAACAAATCTGCTATAACAAGCATTTTTCTCCTGGTGAAAAGTAAAACTGCAGAAACATTTGATACGGCTTAATCTTTTCAGGCTTGTTTCTTTGAGCCAATAAGTATTATTCGGCATGCGCACGTCTCTGTGCTCTTGAGCTGACATTGGACAAAGTAATGTGCATAAGGCTGTGCTTCACAGGACAGCCCAACCCTGATTCTGCGAAAATGGGACTTGTTAAAAGGATACTTTGATGTCCATCCTTTTATTGTTCATCTAGTAAAGGCTGATACGAGTAATAATAACGTTATTACTGTGCAGAAAGCGTAATTAGATACGTAATCCCATTACAATGATGAAAAAAGAGTGACATTATTTCTGGGAGCAACCTTCTCGTGCATAAGGAAAGTGGCAGTGCCGGTGACCTCCACACACACACACACACACAGGACACACACCTTGCCGCCCGGATTTCAGAGGTTATTTATTGTTCAAACACAAGAGTCTGCATCTCTAATCTCAGTCTGACGGATGTTTGGGGTGACAACAAATACAGCAGGTCATCAACACCCTGACGTGCAGCGCCAGCGATCCGGATTTTTTCATGCTAACCATATCGCTGAGGATGTTTGTTGAAGTAACCATCATTTTAAACCACAGAGGATGTTATCATTAAAAACAAACAATTATAACAAGAACACAACCTGTGACTTCAGCATATTTGGTCAACAGAATGAGTTTCGTTTCATAAGGCATGTCACGAAAATCATTCAAATCTTTCACAAAAGAGACAGTTTTCAAAGTTGAATTTGGCTTATTATACAACACCGTTCAAAAAGGTTGGGGCTTTTTGAAAGAAGTCTCTTATGCTCAGCAAGACTGCATTTATTTGATCAAAAATATCATTTAAAATGTAATTTATTCCTGTGAAACAAAGCTGAATTTTACTCCAGTCTTCAGTGTCACATGATCCTTCAGAAATCATTTTAATATGCTGATTTGCTGCTCAAGAAACATTTATCATTATCAATGTTGAGAACAGTTGTGCTGCTTAAAATTTTGTAGAAACAGGGATACAATTTTTCAGGATTCTTTGATGGATAGATTACATTTTTTTTTATAAATGCCTTTACTGACACTCCTCAACAATTTATCCTTAGAATCCTTACTGAATAAAAGTACGCATTTCTTTCAAAAAAGAAAAAGCCCAAACGTTTGAATGGTAGTGTACTTTGGGTTTTCTATTTAGTTTTTTTGACAATATATTTAACCTGACTATGATTGTACATGTTACACTTTAACCCTCTGGTGGCGGTCAAAAATTACTGAATCTTTTTTATTTCAATTAAATGAATGTACTATATTTTAGTTCAATAATGTTTTTATTTAATATTTTGTATTTTTAGAGGATTTTATGGTACTAATTCAATTTATGGAATAGTTAATCAAAATTGAAATAAAAAAAGTTTAAGTTTATGATGAAAAATGCATAAAAATACTATTTTTAAATTTTATATAAAATATGTATTTTCCAAAACATGTTTTACTCAAAAGCTGTGAGAAAATGAAAAGCCATAAATCTAAACAAGTTGTGTTCCACATTTGAGGTTGATATCTCAAAAAATTTGCTTTTCAGTAAGATTTTGTTTGTGCGCAGTACCAAACGTTTCCATTAGATGAAAATCGCTTTCCATTCGTTTCCAATGCGGCCCTTTTTGACCACAAACAGTGTAAGTGTGACTATTTTTTTCAGGACCATTTAATTTTTTCACATCATATCCATGATATATATATATATATATATTTATTTTATTTTTTTTCGGTTTACATAGCAAGTTCCCGAAGTTTTGTACCATTCCGATGAAGTATTAAAAAAACAAAACATAAGACTTTCCAGTCAAAAACGACCAAACAGCACCAGAGGGTTAATTAGAAACGGTTATTTTTTTAACTAAGTAATGTTTATTTGTCATATGCACAACAATAAAACATACTGCAATACTTGTGGACAGTTTGTGCTGTAAATGCACCATACTGCTATATTTACCAGAACACAACCAGCACAGCTTGCGTTCTATATTCCTCATACTTTCATTGATAATAATCATGGTGTGTACAGAGGTCACTCCAGAGGTCACTCCAGAGGACACACGTAGGACATTATGGAAACGACTACGGCAATATCACACAAGGAAATGCGTGCTTCATTACTGTCCTTGAGCTCCCTCTTTTACAAGGAATATTTACAGTAAAATCCTATTTTTACCAATGTAATAGGAAAAACTCTTTCCTCATAGTCAAAACTCAAACACTGAGCTAGACATTCCTTAACACATTAACTTACAGAGCCTGAGGCTGGAGTGAATGTTAAATTAAAAGCGAGCGTGAAGATATAACTGAGCTGCTTGTGTAATACTTGCTTCCTAAAGGGACAAAGGTGTTGTAACATCATTCACAGGGTTAAAGTTCATTATTACTCAACTCATGTAACTCATGTGTCTCGTACCTGAGTGCTCCGTTCTCTCCTTTATCGAGACTGTGAAAGCGGCTGTAGAGGCGAGTGATCTGACTGTGGGAGACTGCAACACACACACACACACACACACACACACACACAAATGAAGTCTGGTTAAGGACAGGGAACAATAGGTCACAGATGTGATCATCAGATTGACAGTCCTGGTTTAAGGCTTATCTCAATGACCTACAGATTTCTCAAACTAGACAAGATATAATGAGCAAGATATTAACAACTTGAGATCAATCTAGACAGGATTACAGGGTTTCTGTAGGTTTTATTAAGGTAAATTTAAGACTTAAGATGTTCTGCTCTGATTTAAGACCTTTTTATGGCCTTATACGTATAAAAATAAATAATTTTAAGACCCACAGAAACCCTGATATACATGAAAATGACAAAATGTCCAATATGACTTTAGTTGAACAAACGTACAAGCAAAGTTCACTTCAGGGTAGGCCTATATATACATAAAAAATCAAAATATATGCAAATTACAAAATCTCTATTTGTAATTTGCATATATTTTGATTTTTTTATGTATATATAGGCCTACCCTGTAGAGAACTTTGCTTGTACGTCATCAAAGTCATCAAAACCATTAAATAACTACAAAAAAAGGACCATAATTCATAAATCAAAACTGTTTTGATTCCAGCTCTACACACTGTTCATTATCTAAACCAACTTCATGAGGTTTTATGTATACTTGACTCTTATTGGCTGTTTCTCCTTCAATTCAAAACGAATACATTTAGCAAAAAATAAATAAAGCAGCTTTGGAACGGTATATATTCCTGGAAATCCCTACACAAATAAACTGTTGTTTATACATTTTTTAAACACAGTAAAGCCAATTTCCGACCACATCAGTGTAACATCTGCCACAACAATTCAGTCTTTGATCAACATAGCTTAGAGTAAATGAAGTAAATGAATACAGAACAATCCTCTGTGATAAATGAAATCACACAGGATACAGCAGCACATGTTAAAACTCAACCTTATAAAGAGAACCAGTGTGAAATCTTCCCTGTGGGCTTTGACACCAGAGAAAGAGAGCGGAAAATCCGACAATTACACGTAGGAGAGCAGTTCATGTGGCTTTACAGGAATGTAGTGAAATATGGGCTTACAAACACATTAAATGTGTCACATTCACACAAATCTGGGCATTAGAAGCTATGAAATATTAACAGCCATTCAAAATGTTTGTGTGGTCTGCAAAATAAAGACTAACATATAACCCAATAGCTCCAGTAAGGTATAAACCGTATCCTCAGACTATTTCTAGATCTTGTGGGGGTGTACGTCTCATGTGGTTCATCCGTGCCGAAGGCCAAAGCACTGAGACGGCAGAGATCAGAAAATGCTGCTTTTCCCGGCCCTCACACCAATGATCACATAACATTCAGTGTAAACCTCTAATTACAGCTGCACAGGTGTAAACAGTGTCATTAAAATATCAATATTTGCATCAGCGCAGTGCAGATTACCAAACCCTGATCCAGATATAACTTATAGGAAAAATAGGGCTGGCTGGTTGATCTATTAAACGCCAGTCTGATGGTCTGGGCTGTTTCTCCCCAAAGCATCGTAAGTTGATTGTAGAACAATTGCCACCAGTGGTCTCAACGATCAACTTAGGCTTATGATGCTTTCGGAAAACACAGCCCTGATCTGCTAATTCCAGACAGTTGATGGATCCCATTGACTTCCATGGTAGGAAAAAAAATACTATGGAAGTCAATGGGGTTCATCAACTGTCTGGTTACAGACATCCCTCAAAATATCTTATTTTGTGTTCAGCAGAAGAAAGAAACTCATACAGGTTTGAGGGTGAGTAAATGATGACATAATTTGAATTTTTAAGTGAACTATCGCTTTAAGCATTTGCCTATTTAAATCTAAACAGCGACTCTTGTTGTTGTTGTTGCCGCCAGGCAGTGTAGTGTATATCTGTACTGCAGTATTTGGTACAAACACACCAGCAGCTTCTGAAAATGAGAGATATTCATCTGTTGCCCCTCAACACACACACACGCCCCACTCATATCATGAAACAGACAGGAACACACACACACACACACACACACACACACACACACACACACACACACACACACATCATCTGCCCCATAGAGGAGCAGGGGTCACCCAGTCAGTTTATTTCAGTGGTTCTCAAACCTGCTTGTGAGACCTCTACTAATAGTAGAATTAGGTTTGTTATACAGGTTGTTGAAACATAACATGTTGTGAGCTTCTATTTTGTTAAAAATGATAATATTAGCGACTCCTATAGACTTTCTAGTTTTATCATAGTATAGTTAGGGTCCAGTATATCATAGTTGTATCTCATTAGCACACTGCAGGTCTAAAAAGTATAGCTAAATGTCACACCACAGGACATGTATACTTCCCTAAAGTATGTGAAGTCAAGTCAATTACCCATTTAAGACAGAAAGCACTGTATTACATCAACGCATGTGTCATCATCACCAGAACTCTCAAACCAAGTCTATATGAGCCAAACACACTATTAACCCACACAAAACGAATACTCACATCCAGTTTCTTTCTTGATTTCTTCAATGTCCTCTTCTCTGAGTAGAGATGAAGCTCTGGAGCCCATGACTGCTGTTTCTCCTGAAGATCAGCTCGAGCTAACACGTGAAATTCACTCGTTATCTCTAAACACAGGGCTCTAGAAGGCTGTCAGATGAGCAGTCAGCCTCCGCAACTGTCTATCCGGAGAAATTACCCGCTTGCCTCTTAATTATACCCGGACCAGGAGCGATACAAACCAAATCCAGATGAAAAAAGGAAGAGTTTTAAGAGGCTAAGCTAAAGGCAGGTCGGAGTGGATCTCCGTGACGTCAGCAAATGCCGATTCGCGTTTGTGTGCGCTATAGCCACGCCTGTAGAATAACGCGCTTTGATTGGTCTGTGCGGTTGTCTGTCAAGTTGGGCGGGATTTAAAGGGCCAGGCGTGTGCAAAATAATTCCTAGAAATAGAATAAAGCGGGTAAAGTGACAATGAAACGGGATGCCATGTCAGAAAATACAACATGCACAGCATGAGAACAGCACAAAAGAACTGCATTTCATTTGTCTTTAGAAACCCATTCAAAAGACAAAACCATTTACTTATAAAGACTAAAACCAATTGTTTGTTTTTTTATAATATAATTTTCCTTATGTGGCTTAAAATAAATTAGCTTTTGTTGTAAAAAGAAATAAAATAAACTATTATTATTATTATTTTAAAAAATCTAGCCTATTAAATGGCATTAGAAATGCCCTAGTCAAGCTCAGACATGTAAACTATAAATTATAGCTTGAGAGAAGCTAGAGAATGAAAGAACATGATGGAAACCAAGAGTTAAAGTTCACTGCTCTGGAAACGGCTTGGCAGTTGCCTTACAAGATGGTTTGTTCATTACACTGCTTGTATGCTTTATTGTTACAAATATACTAATTTAGTTACACTTTATTTTAATGTGTCCCTCTTGTGTAATTACACATTTAAGTACTGAGTTGTAGTAATAAACTGTCCTTAGGGTATGGTTTAGGGTTAGTTGCATGTAATTAGACCTAATTTATAGTTATTACTATAGTACATAAATGTAGCGGGACACATTAAATAAAGTGTTACCACAAATGTATACCAGCTGTCACATACAAAATATAAGATCAGAGTTTTATAAAGCTCTCTTATTATGTTTGCAATTATATTATGTTCCCATATTTGTTTGCAATAAGAAAGGGCACATTTTGTTGTATAAACCGGAAATACTAAGCTGGAAAAAAATAGATATAAATCAGATGCAACTTTTTTTATTGTTATTATTATTATTCTTTTACATGTATTTATTCATTCAGCCCAGTGCTGAACAAAGAGCTTTAACATAACACACGGCAATATCAAACGTAAGACAAACTACATAAAAACAAATCACACCAAACCTACAAATAAATAAACAATGAAACATTTCATTAAAAAAATCAGTCTGATATACAAATACAAAAATAATTTAAACAGCTACAGAACATTTTGGAGGATATTTACTTCACCTTCCCGTTGTTTGAGCAATACTTTAACATAGATAATTCCCAGTCAATGTGATGATCTGTCAGGGCTAATATGGTGTTGTTTTCCCAACAAAAAATGATGTAACTTCCGCGAGGATGGTGTCAGTAGCTGAGCTTTAGGTAAGAGAGTAACAGAGAGTCTAATAGTCTGTTGAGGACACAGGAACATACAGACCACAGGAAACACCAATCAAAAGATGTTTTGTGTGAAACATTTCAAAATGAAAGAAATGAAGAAACATCCAGAATATTTCATAATAGCAAGAATAGCAAAATCCACTCAACCCACAGTAGTTAAATTATACATTCACCCTCATAATCCTGATGGATGCTGGATGCTCAGTCCATGTGAGTACATTATAGGATTATGAGGGTGAATGTATAATTTAACTACTGTGTGTTGAGTGGATTTTGCTATTCTTGCTATTATGAAATATTCTGGATGTTTCTTCATTTTGTAAACTATTTATATACATGATATAAATGTAAACTCACATGGACTGAGCATGCAGCATCCATCATTCCTTCCTTCATTCAGTCCTCAGCTCTTTTACAGGAGTGCAGTGGAGTCTGATTTGGGGGGGGGTGAACTGCGTCCTGGTACGGCTGTTGCTCCACACTGGAAAGGAAAGCCTCACAAAGGGTTGTTAACACAGCTCAGAAAATAATCTACCTGCAGTTGTGGACATCTACATTACACACTGCCTCAAGAAGAGAGAGAGCATCATGATCGATCGCAGTCGCTTTTCAGCCCTCCGACTATTCAAACACGCACTACAAGATTCAGGAATGGTTTCTACCCCAAGACTGTTCAACACACACTAATGTTTGTGTTAGGTAAGAATACTGGACACTTCATAATGTCACTTTTGTCACCTTTATTGTCTTATTTATTTTGTCACTGATCATCTTATTGCTTATCACTTATTTTCTAATTCCTGTATATATGTATTTTTTGTTTGTTTATATATACGTGAGGTTTATTGTATTATGTCTATATAATCTGAGTAGCATTCAAATAAGTTTTTCATTGTACATAAATTTGGCTTGGAAATAAGAAAGGAATCGTAATGCTTTGTTTGTTTGCACTTAAAACCAGATAGCTATATAACTGTCTAATAGCCTGAAAACCAGAATATATAAACCAGAAATACTGAGCTGGAATAAATCAGATATAACTCAGAAACCACTTTTATTATTCTTATTATTAATAATATTTTGAATTTATTGATCTATTCATTCAGTGCTTTCCAACACATGTCCAAAGCAATCAGCTTTAAGATCATATATATATATATACATATATATATATATATATATATATATATATATATATATATATATATACATATATATATATATATATATACATATTATTTCAAAGCAGCTTTACAGAAAATGCATGTCTACATTACAATTTAGAGTGATATGTTATTAGAAGTGACTGTGTCCAAGTTATGCATTTCAGAAATGTACTGCCAGCTCTATTATTATTAGGCTATATAATTCGAGGACACGATATAGTTATTACTATTATACTAAATATTTGGGTTTATAGAATAAATGGGATTAGAATGATAAATACTTTCATGCAGCTGGATAAATATTGACGCTGGGAGAAAATCAGGTGAGACAGTGGTCACGTGGTATTTGTTACCTTACACAGCGATGGTAGGACGGACCAACCACAGTCATGTGTGATTAGGCTACTGAAAAATTATTAGATAATAAAGTCATTTATATAGATTTCTGGTTTCAGAGATTTCAATTTGTATGTAAATAACAATAACATATTTAAACGATTATACTTTTTTTAGAATACAAATCTCCTGGCAAAATAGCGCCTCCTAGAGGAATAACTGCGTTTGCGTGACAATGCTGCCATCTACTGCATGAAGAGAGATATGACATTCATTACTGCGTCCAGCAAGACAAATAATGCAAAAATCGATCGATCTATTCGTTGAGATATCAATATAATCGATATTTAACAACAGCAACAATTATTAAACACTTGACCTGTTAATACTAACACTTACACTATTATAACAATGCACTATTATATCTTTACTATTCTTTTTATTTATTAAAAAAACCCACCTTGCTACATGTACTGTAGTCTAATTGGGACTGGTTACAGCACTTGCATTTTTGCCCTATTGTTCTCCTTATTTGTAAGTTGCTTTGGATAAAAGCTAAATGATTAAATGTAAATAGAACAATAATACATTTAGCAACATTTAGTTTAATAATGCATAAATATAAATTTAGGTAAATAGGCTACATATAAAAACCTAAAAATTAACCTCTGGACTCTCGAATGAATATTTGTACTTTTTAGAAAAGTTTTAAAGATTTTTTTTAGCCTGACATTCATGTATATGATGAAAACTTCTATAACTGCCCTATATAAACCAGAAATACTAAGCTGGAATAAATTAGATATAAATCAGAAATAACTTCATTATTATTATTATTTTACATTTATTTATTCAGCACTTTCAAACTACACATATAGACCAAAGTGCTGAATAATCAGCTTTAAGATAACATACTGTAACAACATAAAACATTAGACAAACTACATTAAAACACTTCACACCAAACCTATATATTAAATAAACTTTATTACTATTTTAATTTTTGAGGTTTGTGTGATGTGTTTTAATAATGATGGCAGCTCTATTATTATTATTATTGTATAATTCGAGGACACAGGTGAAATAGTCGAACATTTAGCACAAAATGATGTTTTATTAACAAAGTTCGGGAGGAGCAGGTTCAGATAATTAACCAAATTATGCACAGCTGGAGATTAATCAGTAATCAACTCAATGACAGAGTATAAATTCACAGCAGACCTATCTCTGTTCATTGAAAGTTTGTCAGCATCCCTCCTCCACCCCATCTCCTCACTTCCAGTTCCATCTACACTTATCAACTGGGGGATTATTCTGGGTTCGGGCCTAACTCCGAGCTTGGAGCCCTCCCCCGGACAGCATGCCAAATACGCATAAACTTATTGTACTAATTATATGTAGATGTGAACTCGTGAAAGAGTTATTATTATTATTAAATATTTGAGACTAAATGGGCAGAGATCATAAGTTCAGGGGTTTGCCAGACACTCATAAAGCTGCGTAAACACTGACGCTGGTTACTGGCCCAGATTTAAGAGATTTAAGACCTCCTGATCACTTTTTCTGTGTGAGGGATCAATTCTAATGCATGTTCTGTATTTCAGGTAGCCGTTCATATCACAAAACCTAATATGTAAAAGGTTTGAGGACCATAACCACGTGGTGCACAATGTATCTTACAACACCCTTCATAATGGTTCTTTACTGGCTTCTAAAGTTCCATGACGAACCTTTAACACCCATGGAATCTTTGCATTGCACAAAAGGTTCTTTATCGTGGAAAACTGTAGATTATTAAATTGTTCTTCACACTTAAAAAAAAGGTTATTTTCATACGCAAACCCTCTTTTGGAATCTTTATTTTTAAAAGTGTATATTTATATCTTGGTTTGTCAAATAACACATTTCATTAAGTTACATTAGTTGACGACATCAGTTACCATGAACTAATGATAAACAATACTTCTACAGCATGTATTAATCTTAGTTAATGTAAATTTATTGATACTTTATTGAAATTAAATATTTAAAATAATAAAAAAAGTATCTGTTAACATAATAGTTAATGTGAACCAACATGAACAATGAACACATTAACCAACAGGGATAGTTCAATCAAAAATGAAACTTCTGTCATCATTTACTCACCCTCGAGTTGATGCAAACAAACAAAAGAAGATATTTTGAAGAATGTTGGTAACCAATCAGTTGATGGACCCCATTGACTTCCATAGTATACTATGGGGCCCATCAACTGTTTGGTTACCCACAAAAAGTATATATTTTTTGTGTTCAGCAGAAGAAAGAAATTCATACAGGTTTGGAACAAAGTTCTTGAGGGTGAGTAGCCTAAAGGATGACAACATTTTCATTTTTGGGTGAACTATCCCTTTAACAAAGGCTAATGTAAAAAATATAGGCTGATGGCTCATTAGTTCACGTTAATTAATGAATTAGCCTAACTAAATTACCTTATTGTAAAGTGATACCGAGAGGGAATACAAAAAGCACAGGGAGGGTTTCGTTTAGATGATTCCAAGTAGGCCTAATGAACTGGTATTGGGACAGGTGGCTTTCCATTCCTTAAAATAAACAGATTTTAGGCTCAATAAAAGAGCAAATGTCTGCTCCTGCCAAGAAATATTCTGAGTTGAGTGGTTGCATGACTTGTAATACAAAGCTTACCGTATTCAACCCTCGGCTGGAGCCTGAGTTCCCCCGGCAGACACACTCGCACGCAGCGCACGCGGGACAGGGGAACGCCCGCCAGGACACGCGGGTGTTGTTCTTGGACGTCTGGAGGGCAAGAGCGTTTCTCCAGCCCTGTAAATCCACAGATGCTCTAATGGGTTCCAGCAACTTTATCTGTGCGAGATCTTCCGTTCCAACCAAGAGCCCGTGGAGTGGCGTGAAGCCGGCAGTGGGTTCGGGAAAGCGGATATCTTCTGTGTATGAGTGTATTATGGCACTTTTACAGGACAGGAGTTGTGTGTGAAAAGAGATATTTGCAAAATGATACTTTCTCCTCACAAACAGTCAGTCAATATGGATGGAAACACTCTTCTAGAGTTCTGAAGAGCGCTGTTGAAGCACAGGTGAAGCAGGAGAGACGCTGTCATTTCCAGTTAAGTCAAATGCTTCAGTATATTGACATTCAGGTCGGAATTTAAAGATATATTCTTGTCCTGTGTTTCACGTCATTTATAACCACACACTGGTATTTTATTCAGTGAAATACAAGAGAAACATTTAATGTGGAGTGTGGATGGTTACCAGTACTACGTTTCAAAAGGCCCCTAAAAAACACCATATAATAAAAGTCCTTATTACTCTAGCTCTACATTCCAAATAAAAGTTGATGTTCACGTAAGATTTCCATTACTTTCGAATCTCATTTATGGACACATATGTTCATAGACATTTCATATCAGTGATGTCAAATTAGGCACAAATAAAGTCTACATTTTTAATTAAACACAAGCATGAATGGAGTTTGAGATTTTTTTTATTGTACTTTTTTGCTCTGTTTCGAGCATGGCAGCTCAACATTGCACTTTATGGAAAAGGACAGCAAAAGATGTACATATAGATACTGAAGTATTTCACACACTTTTCATTTGAAAATGTTGCGTGTGTGTGAATCACATATTCACTTTAAGTCATACTAGTCTGTTGGATTTTAAATGGTGTTGAGCCTGTCTATTTACTTTTTTAGCCGGGTGCCTCTGTTATAATAAGCAATAAAAATGCAACTGTTTTATTGCAGTGGCTCATGAAAATAAACCTTTTTTTTAAATATATATATATATATATATATATAAGACATATCCAAATGTTAAATAACATATTAATGGCAATTAAGAGCCCAAACAATTTTCAAATATTGAATGTTCAATATTACAGCTTTCAAATCTTTAGCCAAATCTTAATCAATAATTAATCAACCAACAGTAAAACACTACTGTAACTCATTAAATTGGTTTAAAATATATTTTCTATGGTCACTAGGGGACGCCAATGTCACAGAGATCAATTGCATAAACGCTTTAGAGTTTAAGTCGCGTGTGTGGGCTAAAGACAGCTGATACATGCACATTTATGTATTCAAAAACATCAGAAATACCAGAATGTAACGGCAGCTTATGTGCTGTAAAAATAGAGATTTAATGTAATTTGTGCGGGTGGGTAATACCATAGTAATCATTAATCATTGCAGAAAAAGTGTGTGTGCTCACCAGCAGGTTCTCTGATGGCATCGGCTGAAGGAAATAGTTATTTGAAGTGGTAAAGCTGTTTCCTATCCTTCTCTCTGTCTTTAGTTTATATCTTTTATGCCCTTCCAAACACAAAAACTCAATTTAATGAGAATCTCCACTGAGAACTGAGAAATAAGAATGCTCAATGTGATTCATAAAATAAAAGAAATCAAAATAAACAAGGAAATGCAATGCATTTGTTCATCTGGGGTCTCTGAAATGCCAAACATTATTAACATAAAACGTCTGTAACCCTTTTAGTGCTCGAAAAAGAGCCCCAGGCGCGGAAATCAACAGAGGCTTAGAGCAAAAATGCCACCAAAATGAGCAATTTTTTTTCCAGAAACAAAGATATGGTGCAAAAATGTCTCTATACACAAGTTCTTGTTTTTAATAAGGAATATACAACACGAGAAATGCTGTTTTCCCAAATATCAGCACGTTCACAAATGTGATATTGATTTTATACAACAGTTCAATAAACAATAAGTTAATATGGTAACATATTTTAGACACAAAATTGTGAATATGATCTAACCCTGATGTTTTAATGGGTAAGGGACCCGTTTCACTAGTGATAGTCTACGTTTTACAGCATCGTAAATCCTGCAAAGTTCTTTATATATTCATAAAAAAAAATAAAAAATAGTAAGTACATATATAAGACTACACAATATTACCTTTGCATCAAATTACAAAAAAGCCAACACTGTTGGAGTGATATGCATATCTGAGTTCAAGAAACATCAGCCATAAGTAAAGCACTAGACCCTTGATCTTCCCTCAGCTTCTCTCTGTCTGTGTTTCTCTGTGGGGTTTAAGGGCTTTAGTCTAATAGCTCCATTAGCTCAAGCCAGTGGCATTAAGTAGCATAACAGCGCTGACTGCTTTAACCATCAATAACACACACACACGCTTTACTCACAGCTCTTTCTTTCTTTCTTTCTTTCTTTCTTTCTTTCTTTCTTTCTTTCTTTCTTTCTTTCTTTCTTTCTTTCTTTCTTTCTTTCTTTCTTTCTTTCTTGTCAGAAAACAAAAAATGGAAATGAAGGGTGAATATTGGGATAAAAAGCAAAATTATGACAGTTTTAGTGAAAAAAAGTCAATCAAATTAAAAGTAGATTTTTAGTAATTAAATAGTAATTAAAATAATTTGAATAAAATATCCATCTGTGGTGAACAACTAGTTAAAGGGATAGTTCACCCAAAAATGAAAGTTCTGTCAGTAATTACTCTCCCTCATGTTGTTTCAACCCCGTAAGACTTTCGTTCATCTTCGGAACACAAATTAAGATATTTTTGATGAAATCTGAGAGCTGGATCACTTCTTCATAGGCTTCTCTGTAATTTCATTCTGCCGGCCCAGAAAAGTTAGTAAAGATATCGTTAAAATAGTCCAAGTGACTACAGTGGCTCAACCTTAAGTCTATCAAGTGACAAGAATACTTTTTGTGCGCAAAAAACAAACAAAAATAACGACTTTATTCCACTATTCATTTTCTTCTGTGTGGGAGTTAATGTGAGTTGACGTAGTGTAACAGCGCAGCGCTTCTGGGTTGTACGTCAGAACGTAGGCTCACTACTGGCCGACGCTGGTCATGTGTGTGATGTGTGAGTCTACGTTCTGACTTACAACCCAGAAGCGCTGCGCTGTTACACTACGTGAACTCACTCAGAGGCCCACACAGAAGAAAATGTATACACAAAAATTATTCTTGTCGCTTGATAAACTTAAGGTTGAGCCACTGTAGTCACTTGGACTATAATGATGTCTTTACTCCACCGTCGCGTTTCCGTCTAAACGGTAAAAACGCAAAAGTCTGCTAGACAGTGAAGGCACCGATCAGTACTTCACATTGCCACCTAGCCGCCTGGAGTGCATATACATTGAATTTCACACACTTTTGCGTCACCATATGCACGCAGATTTCCCCCCCATAACGCTCGTCTAAACGCAGAGTAAAAAGTGATCACTTTTGCGTTTTCTCTTCAGATCGTTTCCGTGTAAACGTAGCCTTAAAGTCAGCATGAAATTCTGTTCACATCATTATTTATTTTAAATGTGTCCTCATAATCTTTAATCAAAATGACAGCTCTTCTCTAATGATGTGTTTACTGGCGTGAGGGCGGGGCGACCTGTCACTCACATGAGATCCACCAATAGCAAACCACAACCATCCAATCAGCTTCTGAAGGACAGAATCAAGTCCCGCCCTACATTTCTTCATATGTCACAACAGGGAAGAAAAGACTATATCGCAACCTTTCGTTTCATACCGACTATGTAATCTGCTACCTAAAGGCACATGGCAAAAATGATGCCTTAAAATCCTTAACAGTGAAAACGATTTTCCTGAAAACGATCTGTTTTAATGCACATTATCAAAATACTCATAAAACATATGCAAGCAGTACAGAGAGGTTTCAAAATTGTGGCGCTTTAATCATGTTTTTATTCGTGACCAATGTCTGTTTTTGGAGTGTTTTATTCATGTCCAGAATTTCACTTAGTTTTCAAAAGCAGTTTGGCTAATGAGGCCTGATATGAAACAACAGACTACGCTATGGCCCATTACAGCACACACACGCACACTGCAAATGAGACGGGATGCCAGGAAGGCTGAAGCTAGTCTTGGGTTTTCCTGTAGGAGAGTCTCGGATGAAAGCAAAGTACTGTGGAGGATCTGCAGCAGAGATGATCAAAGAATAGACTTACACACACACACACACACACACACACGGTCAGTTTGGTGAGGTAATCTGGAGCATTAACACATTTGAAACGTTCCCTGTGATCCACCTCCGCTCTGTCATCTCTGAGGAAAACCCCCTCATCAACATGACTCTTTCTTTCCAGGCCTAAAAAAAGAGTGTGAGCTTTGTTTCTCCTCTCATTCCTTGTGTTTTATCTCAGTAATTATGTCTAAATGTGAATTCCTCCAGACGGATGGAGCTATTGAGAAGAGGTGGATCTGTTTCAGCCTCAGGGGAGCAGATGCGAAGGTGTTCGATTTCTGAAAATGTTAAACGTATATGTGCACACACACTGATGTTTGGTTGTTGGTAAATGTGAAGTCTGATAAAATCACAATCTTTAATATAGCAATCATTTTTCAATATGATTAAATGGAGATCTGAGGGACAAAGACCCCATTAACTTCACATGCATCTCCTCTTTAGAAGCTTTAGAAGATATCTCAGCAATGCCAAGTCAAATCAAAGTAACACATTTCTCATCAAATTCATGCAAAGAACGGATGACGAGTTATGCAACCCACAATCATTTTACAGCTCAGTTTTCTCAACTGCATTTTTTTTTTTTATTTCTCCAAATGAAATAGTCCAACCTCATCATCGTCATCATCCTGGTTCCCCTTGACAAAAACCCAATATTGGCTTTTGGATTAATGCAGAAAATCAGCTCTGAGATCAACAAAAGTTTATGATTCTGACATGTTTGTTCATCATGATAATCCTCACAAATGAACACAACTTTTATGAAATTAAAAGTCTTAATACAATCACCAGAAGTATAAAGCTAAATGTAGGCTATAAACGAACTATATCAAGGTCACATGACTTCAATGTCATCATCATTAAACTTCCGACAGCTCTTTCAGCCTTTTTTTTTTTTTTTTCGGCACATTCTGCTTGTCTGATTATAAACACAATGTAAAATGTAAAAGCAACTAGTGAGTAAATTAGTTTTCCTGTTTGGTGCGATGGCATTTTATGTCCCCGACAACCTTCTATAGTCCAATTTAGACATTTATTAATAGGCCTAAATGCTGTTTTCATGACAAGTAAAGTCTTTAAAGAATCACAAGGGGGTATATACTGCAAGGGGTAGGTTATACAACAATATACTGATGTATTATGTTGTAGAATAAAATGTGCAAATATCTTGAGCTTGTGTTTATCACAGACCTTATTTAAAAAACCCATGAATACATATGCTCTGGTTTACCTTCCAGTCTCTGAATCACCAGTCCCAGAACCGAAGTGTGATCGGACCCCCAGCGAGACCAGTGAGTTTGTCTTGATCATCACCAGACTCAGACTGGATGTCATTGCTGACCTATTTTACTGTTATAATTACCATAATTGCTCTCCCTCTCTGACACACTCACACACAGTCTGCTGTTGTGCTCACTGTAACTCGACACCGTTTCAAAGACAGCCTGAGGAGCATGATTAAAGATGCTGCTTTATTAGACACAGATTAAAGTTAAATCACTTAAATTTCTAAATGCACGTTCACTTAATGCGCATCTAGACACATCTATCTATCTATCTATCTATCTATCTATCTATCTATCTATCTATCTATCTATCTATCCATCTATCCATCTATCCATCTATCCATCTATCCATCTATCCATCTATCTATCTATCTATCTATCTATCTCCAATTTCCATAAAAGTCGGAACATTTTGTAAAATGCACAACAACAAAAAAAATCAAGAATCTGTGTTTTGTTAACTCTCTTCAACCTTTAACTGACAAAAGAACAAATAAAAGATTTCCAATGTTTTTACAGACCAACTTAATTGTATTTTGTAAACATAAACACATTTTGATTTTGATGGCTCCAAAGAAGTTGGGACAGAGGCATGTTTACCACTGTGTCACTTCACCTTTCCTTTTAATTACACTTTTTAATAGTTTGGGAATTGAAGATACTAATTGTTTATTGCAGTTTTGCAAGTTCATTTTTTTAGCCCAATCTCGCCTGATGCAAGCCAGCTGCTCAACATTCTGTGGTCGTCGTTGTCTGATTCTCCTTTTCATGATGGGCCGCACTCACGAGTTCACACTTACATATAATTAAATGGAGAAAAGCTTTATGCGTATTTGGCATGCTGAATGCTCCTCCCGAACTTTGTTAATAAAACATGATTTGACAAAGTTACAAATTTTCTGAAGAAACACCATCGCTTTATATGATAAGCATATTGAATTTAGGCTTTTATTCACATTTAAACATTGATCAGTAAACAAAAAGAAGCTCAACCGAACCTGCTTTACATGCGAGAACGAACCTCATTGGTTCTTGCTGATTCTCGTAACACGAGAATGAACCTCATTGGTTCTCGCACGTCAATCGAACATGCTTGAGCTTCCGTTTACCACAACTGATGTGTGAGTTGATGAATGTTTATGTGAATAATAGCCTAAATTAAATCTGTTCATCATATAAAGTGATCGGGTCCTTCAGAAAATTGACTAAACCACTCAATTCATATGGATTAGTTTTACGATCTCTTTATAAACTTTTTGAAGTGTCACAGTGGTAGTTGCATAGCTGTCAATGTCAGATTTCATCAAAAACATCTTCAAGTCTTATGGGTTTGGAACGACATGAGGGTGAGTAATTAATGACAGAATTTTCATTTTTTGGGTGAACTAACCCTTTAAAATAAAGGATCAAGAGAAAGACTAAATCACAGATTCTTGATTTTATTGCATTTTACAAAATGTCCCAACTTTTGGTAGAATCGGGGGTTGTATCTATGTGTTTAATCTTGTTGCTTTTAGAAGGAAACCAATGAAAATGTCATAAGAAGCGGAGATCATTTCCCAGATCTTCAGGAGGAGTGCTGTTCCCGTGGTCTGTGTCTATAGGGAGATGAGGCGGTGTGAGAGGGTTTACCCCCCCCCCATCTCCGTTTCTCCCAAAATCAGCTAATGAGCCAAGATCCCTTATAAGATATGGTCTCAAGCCCTTCGTGCACCTCCTCCTGATTTCCCGGGTTCTGCAGGAAACAATATCTATTCTTGTTGGAGTTTGATCGCATGTCATTTTTATGTGAGAAAACTAGCCTTGTGCAACAGTTCTCATGATGCATTATGGGAACTGGGCCTCTTTTTTGCTTTTAGCCTTGAAGGTGGACATTAATGTATGTCTGATCGTCACACAATCAGATGACTGTGCATTTAAGGATTGTTTTTCCAGGTTGGTTCCTCTGAGCAACGTTGTATTTCTCAAAGGTTGCTCTTTGATATCTCAGAAAACTTAACGGAGATTTTAGTTAGCATTGTCTCAGATTAAATAATCAAATAATTACATGAAATGTACATTAATTCATCACAAATACTTGCAGCAAATGCTAAATTTATTGACAGACTTAATAAAAATAGGCACAAATATGTCAACAGTTGATGTACAGTAATCATTCAGAGCTGTAAAATGAATGTGGATATCAGCTCGGATAATTTAGTTTTGGAAGCATTTGAGGTATTGTGAGTTTTGATAAAAGACGTTGGTATCTGGTCAAATCTGAACATAGTTTGAGACATTAATGATGTGTGAGATCATCAGAAAAATCTGACGAGCAGAAGGAGAGTAAAGAAACACTTTCTAGTTGATCTCATTTCTGTCTTAAGGCAACAGTTGACCTAGTAAAAACATTCATTTGTGAATTTTCTCTCATATGATGCTGTGCTGCTGTTCACATATTGAAGGTGAGTGTACTTGATGAGATTTTAATCAATCATTGTCATCATTATTCTCCATTAAATCTTTTAAGAAGAAGTCCTTTTGGTTTCTCTCTCCCCTTGTGAGTGGGAATGTGAAAACAGTCATTATTTTTTGGTCCCTGTGGTCTCTGTTTCACGGTCTCTGTGTGGGAATCGTGATTTTGGACTCAGTTTCTCTTTCCCATCCCAGTCTGTTTTTCTCCGGTCCAGTTAAAAAATAGTCCTGCGCTCACGGGCTCCCGAAGCAAACTGGTTCCAGCCCGCTTGTTCCCTCTTCTCACGGAGGCTGGGAAAAGAGAGGTCAGAACAGTTCTAATGGGTTTCGTATGGACACAGGTACCAAAGGGCTCCCCCATGACCCAGGAAGTGGTTTCCATGAGAAACCAAAGCTGCTTTTGACAGTCCCCTATTTTTCCAAAATATATCAGCTCTTGTTTGTCTTTGTCCCACTTTTCCACTTCTTCTTTTATTTGTTTTAAACCAAGCAAAGCCGCCTTCTCACAGCCACAGTTCATAAAGTTGTTTTTCAGAAGATTTGTTTTTGCTTTTGAAAGTCCCTTATTCTCACCAAGGCTGCATTTATTTGATAAAATAGTAAAAACAGCAATATTGTGGAATATTATCACAATTTAAAATAAAGTTTTTTTCTATTGCAATATATTTTAAAATAGCCTATAATTTATTCCTGTGATCAAAGATGAATTTTCAGCATCATTACTCCAGTCTTCAGTGTCACATGATCCTTCAGAAATCATTCTAATATGATGATTTGATGCTCAAGAAACATTTCTTATTATTATCAATGTTGAAAACAGATTATTTGAAATAGAAATCTTTTGTAACATTATACATTACTTTACTGATCATCATGCATCCTTGCTGAATAAATGGAAGAAAAAAAATCTTAATGACCTCAAACAAAGGTGACACAGCAATAATTTCTTAAGCTTTTATTAAAATGTCATGATGAAACCATGTTGTGTTTCCGTCTTCAGATATTTATCAGAGAAAGAGGCTTATTCTGTGTACTCTGTGCTGTGTACGCTCTGACCGCGGACCAGGCTTGCAGAAGATGAGAGAGATTTTCAGATAAACACGTGTGTTTACAAAGTTTGTGCAAGAAAGAGAGAAACTTTCTTGCACATAAGGTTTTCTTATTTTCCCCTTGAGCTTTAGTTAATTAAAAGCTTGACATTTGTCTCTGCTCTATGGGAGAGTGGCTGTAAAATGGGGTTCAATAGGAAAAGAGAACTTCTGATTCTAATTAGTGTTTATTTAAAGCCAAACTATAAGACCCCAGAAAAATAAACAAATGAAAATGCCAAAAACTCACTGATTTTACATTCATGATGGACAAGAGCTGACAGAAGACAATGGAAAACATGAGGGCTTTATACACACAAAGAGTGATTGACAAACAAGAAGCACCTGCAGGTGATCGATAGATTGCGAGCTCGGAGACCTCCCCCCGAACAGCATGCCTAATACGCATAAAGCTTTTTTCCGTCTAATTATATGTAAGTGTGAACTCGTGAGTGCGGCCCATCGTGAAAAGGAGAATCAGACAACGACGACCACAGAATGTTGAGCAGCTGGCTTGCATCAGGCGAGATTGGGCTAAAAAAATGAACTTGCAAAACTGCAATAAACAATTAGTATCTTCAATTCCCAAACTATTAAAAAGTGTAATTAAAAGGAAAGGTGAAGTGACACAGTGGTAAACATGCCTCTGTCCCAACTTCTTCGGAGTGTGTTGTAGCCATCAAAATCAAAATGTGTTTATGTTTACAAAATACAATTAAGTTGGTCTGTAAAAACATTGGAAATCTTTTATTTGTTCTTTTGTCAGTTAAAGGTTGAAGAGAATTAACAAAACACAGATTCTTGATTTTTTGTTGTTGTTTTTTTTTGTGCATTTTACAAAATGTTCCGACTTTTATGGAAATTGGGTTTAGATAGATAGATAGATAGATAGATAGATAGATAGATAGATAGATAGATAGATAGATAGATAGATAGATAGATAGATAGATAGATAGATAGATAGATTGATTGATTGATTGATTGATTGATTAATAATAATAATATAATAATAAGCTTTATTTTATAAAGCGCCTTTAAAAGTGGCTTCTCAAAGCGCTGAACATAAAGTCACAATCCAACAAAAAGCGGAAATTAATAATAACATAAACAGCAAAAATTAATAATAAAAGCTACAATACACCAACCGCAAAGGCATCAGCAATCAAATGCATGCTTAAAAAAATAAGTTTTGAGAAGAACTTTAAAAATACCCAAAGTCTGTGCTTCCCTGAGTTCACGCGGTAAAGAGTTCCAAAGGTTTGGAGCATAAACAGAGAAGGCCCTGTCACCCATAGATTTTAGGTGCGTTTGTGGAACAGTTAATAAGTGACACTGTGAAGAGCGTAGTCTACGTGTTGGAGTGTAACTGTTTAGTAAACCAGACAAGTATTGCGGTGCTAAGCCATGTAAAGCCTTATATGTTAACATCATGACCTTAAAGTCAATGCGGAACTTAACCGGTAACCAGTGTAAAGACTTCAAGACTGGGGTAATATGTTCGAATTTTCCGGTTCCCGTCAGAATCCAGGCTGCTGAATTCTGGACATATTGCAATTTGTTAATTGTAGATTTGGAAACTCCAGCTAGAACTGCATTACAATAATCCAGTCTCGTGACCACAAATGAATTAATCAGTTTCTCGGCAACAGATAGATTTAGGATGGGACGCAGTCTGGCTATATTTCTAAGGTGGAAAAAAGATGCCTTCACAGTGTTCTGTACAAAATAATCAAAAGTGAGGCTGGTGTCAAAAATCACACCTAGGTTCCTCATCTTACTCTGGGTCTCTAAGACAGAGCCATCGACAGACAGAGATAGTGGAACTGCTTTGCGAATTTGATGACGGGAACCTATAAGCATGACCTCAGTTTTCCCACTGTTCAGGCAAAGAAAGTTATTATTCATCCATGCCTTAATCTCAGAAATACAGCCAGAAAGATAAAGAGCATCAATGTCTTCGCCAGGTTTAGAATGGATGTATATTTGAGTGTCATCTGCATATAAGTGGTAATTAAGACCGAGAGATTGCAACAGATGTCCAAGCGGAGACAGATAAATATTAAACAGTAGTGGGTCCAGAACTGATCCCTGAGGAACACCTGTGAACACCGGACGAGTGTCAGACCTAAAGCCACCCATCGAGACAAAATGGGTACGGTCGGTAAAATAGGATTTAAACCAGTCCAAAACTGTACCAAAATTGATTGATTGATTGATTGATTGATTGATTGATTGATTGATTGACAGGTCACCGAGAGTTGAAGAATGTTCAACTTTGGGTAAAACGCAGCGCTCATCACTGTCACTTTTTACCCAACCGAACCGTCCAATCACAGTGGAGGAGGGGCGGGACTAATACCACACCGACCAACCGGCACATTCTGCTTGTACAACGTCAACAGATGACAACAACAAGCATAATAATGGAACAAAATCATTTAAAACAAGAGCCAGAGAAAATACATTACATTGTATCGACACTTTAATATAGAATCAACACAGAAACAAAATATGTGTCGAAATGTAACACTGTACTAGTAACACTAGTTACATAAAATGTACTAGTAACACTTTCGCGGATATTCCGTATCATAACAAGCAAAGTGTCTCAACTGAAAAAAACACAACGCTGCCAAAACGCTCTAAAGCGCCCAAAGCGCCCGCATTTTCAGCAGAGCGCCTATCGTTTCAGCTGGCTAAAAACGCTTTGGTGGACACACGGCCTATAGTGTTACCGTATATTAAAATAACAATAATTAAAAAAGCCTATGACTACCGAACTCAAGTTTATACAATAACAAACAGACAGTAGTTTTCTTATGTTGACATACAGCACACACACATCAACCCCATCATCTTCACTGAACACAACTCATTAGGTGAATTCACGGCCTATATTTACAGTCCTGTGAGTGTGATGCCAGTGACCTCATCCATGGTCTGACAGTAATGCCTGCCGACTGCATGACAGGTAGAGGAAGATGTTCACATTTCAACAGCAGAAATCTGTGCTTGTGTCCTGAGGAGTTTGAGACAGTTAAATCTGACGTAGGGGTTGAACTATCACAGACCATTGGAATCTTCACACATCTTTCACATTCTGTGAAGTGAAGATATAGATCTGCTGCTGTTTGTCTGGTGGAAGGCGTGAAAAACGAGCTCAGCTATGATTGTGTGAAGTGTGAAGTTTCTGACTGCATGCACATCCACACATAAACACACTCTGATTCAATTAGAAAACAACTTTGAATGTTGGCTTAAAAAAACAAAACAAAAAAACCCCTCACGTTAGAAGGTTATGCAAGAGAAGCTTGGCTGAGTATTTCCTCAGCTATGTTTATAATAAATGTAGTCGTTTAGCAGATTTTGCAGGTTTCATACATTATGCATGACTTATAAAACAAATTTTTACATTGGTCAAAAGTCAAAAATTCTGTATCTTTTATTCAGAAAGGATGCATTAACTTGATCAAAAGTGACAGTTAAGACATTTATAATGTTATAAAAGATTTCTGTCAAATAAATACATGAATAAATTACATTCAAATAGAAAACAGGTATTTTAAATTGTAATAATATTTCACAATATTACTGGGTAACACTTTATTTTACGGTGTCCTTGTTACATATGTTACATGTACTTACAATAACAGTTAATTATGCATAATTACATGTAACTAACCCTCAACCAAACTCTAATCCTACCCTAACCCTATAGTAAGTGCATGTAGTTAATTAATATTACTCAGTACTTAAATATATAATTACACTGTAACAATGACACCTTAAAATAAAGTGTAACCTATTACTGTTGTATGTATTTTTGATTAAATAAATGCAGCATGAGGACTTCTTGACTAGAGAGCATTAAAAACTCTTACATACCCAACACTTTTGAATGGTAGTGTCAAATTAAATGTATTTATTTATTATTTGAGTATCATGAACCAGGTTATGTGAGGGTACATCATTTTAAACAATTGTCAAAGTCAGAAGCAGTTTCATTTCTTTAAGCTTAAAGCTGTTTTTAAGTGACTAAAATATGTTAAACCTTTAAACTTAAAGTGGTACCGCTGGCAAAATGGACTTTCAATAAAACTTGTCGGTCTATACAGTAAACCCCTACCCCCCACCCCCGCTGCTGTCTTCCCTTTTGCCAAAAAGTTAGGAAAACTTCAACACCCATAATGCACTGTGCATGTTGCCATCTAAGTCCACTCCCACCAGTCTACATTGGATACGCTTACCAGAGTTATATATCGCCTTGCTTTAGTAGGAAATACTTTGTCTGCAAACTTTTAGTCATTATGGTATTGACTTGTTTTGTTTGTGGGTGCAAGAATTCAAAGAGTAAACGTTTAGTAGGCAACAGTTAAAGGCTGCAAAGAATTGTAAACTGGATTCAACCTGGATATCGAAAACAGTGTTTTAGGCCAAACGGAAGAGAAAAACTAAAAGAAATGGCCGTTTTCACTTCTCGGTCCAGGCAACACGGAGAAAAATTAGCCTAAACATCGTTCAGTGACGTTGTAACAATACAAAGCGGGTTGAAAATTGGCGACGTTACACTTTAAGTGATCTCAATAAAATGTCACTATTGAAATGTGGAAATATTGAAGATTTTTTTTTTTTTTTTACTGCATTGTAAAATCAATGGCTGAATTACAAAAACATCAATGACAAATGAAATCACAAGCAAATCCTGATCTTTTTTTAATTAAAATGCATAAAAAACTACATCATTAACACACAATGAATGAACAAAAGAGCATATTCAGAACCAAAATAACAAACGTACAATGAGTGAAAAAGACATTTTGTTCTACAGGAGTGTGTTGTGCTTTTTAGCTCTTTCAGCATGATTATAATCTGTGCACATTACAAACATCACAGACTCGTGGCCTTCAGTGATATTCACTTCACTGGCAACATTTGGGATTTGTTCCAAAACATATTGAGCTTCGCTGCAGCCCACATAGACTTCTGCTTTTAAAAACACTTTACACAGCCATAAATAAGCTGCGCACGCTTTGTTACAGCCTCCGTGCTTCGTGTAGGAAGCTCACTAGGTTTTGGAACAGAGCCTTGGTGTCAACAGACTGTTCGATGCAACACACAATAAAAATCAGTATTGATAGTGGAAATAAATAGATGCATTTTTGGTCTTATTTCGGGCCAGCAAATATTAATTTAGCTTGATTTGGATTATCCAGCTCAATCATAATCAACAATCACAACAAACTCACATACGATGAGACGACAGGATTTGATATCCACAGACATTAATAGATACAGACTGAGGCACTGAGAGAATTATTAAACGCAAATGTTTCCCGTAGCACGGGTTTCTATTACCCAGAAGTCCTCGCAGGAGAGAATAGACTCCCGCCTGTAACTAGACCAGCTCACATTTTGAATCCATCTTTCCTGTAGACTGCAGCTTTAGGCAATAATCAAGGGGAGGCACAATGGGAAGGAAAATTACCGCCGCCATAAAGGCATCAAAGCGGCCGTGAATCAAGCTGAACACGGGCACTTCTGCTTAGATAACAAGGCCTGAAGGATGACCAATGATTGCGAAAGGAGATATGGCTCACTTCATCCATCTTTCTACTTGTTTCCTTTGCTCTTTTGGGGCTCTTCGCCCTCAGGTGAAGGCAGCAGGTGTGAGCATGGGAAAAACCTCTGGGTTATGGGCCGAAATATTCACTTACACCTGTTACGCGAATGTGTGTGTGTGTCATGGCCACTTTACCCTCCTTGTATGAGCATATGCATGGTTTTGTTATTCAAATAATCGAGACTGATCTCCTTTCAAACGTGCCCAATTATTGTCTCCGATTTCAGTCATTCCAAGAACAAGGTAGGAAAAATAGACACATAATGTAAGTGCTTAGAGCAACATATTTTTCACACTTTAGAGACATAGATGACAACAGGTGATTGTTGGACTCTTTGGCTTATGAGGACTGAAGCCTTTCAGGCAGTATGACTAAATATCATGTGGAACTCAATCTGGTAAGAATGTCTCCATTATGTGGTTTACAAGGACATATAACATCTTAAATAAATGTTTTAGTGCATTAAAGCTGCATTGGAAAAACATAGACATTACATTAAAATTTGTTTTGTATAATTTAGAAAGAATATATTACAGTAGCACAACTTCCAATTTTATATTAAAACAAAGATTAAAAATTAAATTGAAAAAAAAAAAGAAAAAAAAAAAAGAAATACGAAATGCTTGTGACCCCGGAAACGACCCGGAATAGGAACGCGTCCACTTTGGCTCAAATAAATTAAATGTAAAAAAAGAAAAAAAAGAAAAACATACATACCATAAAACTGAGCGCAAACAGATCAGAATCGTTTTAAGAAACTGCAAAGTCATAAAAAGCGATCAACACTGAGAAAGAAATAATTACTCTTAAAACTATTCCAAAAAAGACAAGTCTCCACAAGTTCAAAGACAAATTAATTGTTTGTGATTTTGGTGAAAAGCAAGACACCAAATGAGAAAAAAAAAAATGAAAATTTAAAAAAAAAAATTCAAACACCTGTCTGTCTTTAGACACTGTTTTACGTTTCTACAAATCAAGACCCCACAGCTAAAGGGTGAATCTCACAAAAACACATCCAGATCACATTTCAACCCAAAATCTAAACAAAAATAATTTTTTGCATAAAGAAAATGATGTCTATGTTTTTGTAAATTTCAATGATTTTGCATAATACATCATTATGTTTTGCATTACAATAAGAATCTGAGGGTCAAACGTGCTTCATTTTGATTAAAATAATGTCAGAATGCAAAAAAATATGAATGACAAATTTTCATTTTCAGCAAAATATGATTTCTCATATTGATATGACCTGGATATGTTCCTGACAGGTTTTGTGATTCCCCCTAAAATCCTTTTTCTTTTTTTTTTTAAATTAAAAACCCATAGTCATAACATCTCACATTGACCCACATTTGCATTATATGATCACATCTCACCATTTCAAGAGTTTTTTTTAGCAATTTTGGAAAGTACCTGAAAGTCGCGGGCGACATTTTTGGTATATTTACACATTAAAAGTCCCACGGTCCTGCAGCTCCGTGAAGCTCTTTCATACTGTCTGTATGACAAACGCTTTCATCTCTGCAGCGTTTCGTGGTTGCAAAGCACTCTGGGAATTACAGCTTTCAGGCAGATTGGTTTGTAAGGCTGGATAAATTGTCTTTTTTCAGTTACAGGCCCGTCAGAATATGTCCGTGAAGAACCTGCTTTTCTTTGGTTTGTTCAGCTTTTTCAGTAACAAAAAAGTCGCTGATATATTACTATGGGATGCCTTTTCTTCTCTTCTTTTTTTATGATAATTTTTATTCTATCTATATACACCTTAATTTCCTGTGAGACTTGTGTCCTCCTTCAGTTTTGGTCCGTTTCTGTGCCGTATGGAGCGTCCAGAGCAAAAGGTCACCAGCCTGTCAAACTAACTTCTGGTCATTTGATCAGCGACTGACGTCATAGAAGGACAAAGAAACAAAAAAAAACGATCAAACATGCAAGACTTTCACCTTCCTCTTAATTTCGCCCTCTCCTCTCAGTCTCTCTCAGTAAGGCCTCCAGACGGACTCGTCTATGCGTGTCGACGCGCTCATCGCTGTGGGCGAGTTGCTGTGGCTTCCGTCGGCATCCACACCGTCGCTCTGGTTCCCGAGGCTGGCGTTCAGCAGGCTGTTGTTTCCTCCAGCGGTGACGCCGGCTCCACCCGCCGCGGTGCAGGACGTCAGCATGCGGGTGGGTGACCGGTCGCCTCCTGATCCGGCGCCGCCGGTCGGGACCATGGAGAACTGGTAGGAGCCGGACCCGGTGCCGTAGTACAGGTGGTACGGCGAGGAGTTGGTCTGGAAGTGTGAGTTCTGGTTCTGGTTGCCAGGATAGGGAGGAGGCAGGTAGGTGTGGTAGCGGCTGGAGGTGGGCATGCCGGCTACGCTGAGACCACCGATTCCAGTGCTGGACGGGTTAGCAGAGTAGCTGAACGGACCCGGATAATGCATGTGTGAATCAGAGAAACGAGGAGCCGTTAATGGAGACAGAGACGGGAAAGATGTCCTCTGCTGGAACAGCTCCGAACCTGAGGATAAAGAAAGCGACAGTTTAACATCTACACAATTTCGTGAATATACATCAAAATAAATGATGGATCAAATCATTTTAAATTAAATTAAAAAAATACTAAATGTTTGTGACGCAGAAATGATCCATCTACTTTTTTGGCTCAAATAAAAGTCAAACCACAAAACTGAGTTCAAATCAATGAACGTCATAAAAAGGAATAGAACATGTCACCCCAAAATCAAAACAAAAATATTATTTCGCAAAAAGATGATGCCTGTTTTTGTAAACTGTTTTTGATCTTTTTTTTTGCATTACAGTAATAAGAATTTGAAACAACAATAAGAAAAACAGAATGCAAGTATTCCACAATTTTTGGGCGAAGAATTTCCATGCTTTAAATGATTACAAAATAATGCTTACATTTTTACAAATTTTCAATAAAATAAAAAATGTCAGACCAAGACTGAATTAAATAAAATAAAAAAATTAAATGTTTATTTAAAAATATAAAATAGTATTAAATAATAAATTAATAATTAAATAAATAAAATTATTATAAAATCTTACATTTTCATGACTTTACCATTTAAGTGATTATATTATACTATATGCATTATATTAAAATGATCTGTCGAATTCATCAGATGAACAATTGCCACAGAACCCTATTGAGAGACTGATCTAACCATGTAGTGTAATTTGTGAACGCCCAATAAACTGTAAAAACAGTGCAAGCGTAAGGTTACGAGGCTGGGGAGGAAGAAGATGATGAAGACTGGTATGTTCTGGGGGTTTTTCATTTAGCATTCATGTCCTGTGTGAACAGGTGTAAGGGAAACATCTGTGCACCTGCACACAAACACAAACTGCTGCCCGTTTCTGCCAGTTTGATCTGTTTTCTAGCTTTATTTTTCAGCTTATTGCCCGCATATGAGCAAGGGCTGCTGGGATACTGGAGCAGGCTTTGGCATGCAGGCGCCTGAGGGAGGAGAATGCCGTCTGTGCGTGCCACTGACTTGTTTAAAAGTTTCTCCCCCGTTTGTCTGGGGCACTGGGTCCATTTACAAACAGAAACAGAGAAAGAGAGAGAAAAGCATACAGTTCCATTTCAATATCCTCAACTACAGGTTTCCCCCCTCTCTCTTTCTCTCTGAGGGGTGTTGACTTTCTCTTTTACACTTTTGGGGGGCCGGGATCTGATTCGAACCGAGGAGAATTCAAGATTTCAGCTGCTGTTGATTCAACTGAAATGGCCCCAAATTCCAGCCAGACTCATGTGACACACACCCACACACACATTCGGTTTTCACGTTTTATGGCGACTTTCCATTGACATGATGTTCAATACTGTTCAAAATATATATTCTATCCTCTAAACCTACCAGCACAGAAAACTTTTTGCATTTTCCAAAAAATGATAATAATTTAGTCTGATTTATAAGCTGTTTTCCTTATGGGGACCAAAAAAATTCCCCACAAGAACAAGGATTTCAGATATTGCCAATCTTTGTGGGGATATTTTGTCCCCATAACATAGGGTTTACCCGGACCACACACCATACGAGATTAATTACGAAAAGCGGAAATCTGACAAATGAGTTGAGAAACAGCTGCAAACCAGATATAACACCCAAACTGTAGACATTATTAACCCTCACTACCCTCACACACACACACAAACATGTTCAGACTCAGTGTCTCCCTCTAGTGCCTCACAGGATACTAACAACATGAGAGTTTCCAGAAGGTTGCTCGTCTAGAACATCCCCTTGGTGGATAGAAACATTTTGTTATTGTTATTATAAAAATTGAGAGTTTCATTTTATGCCTGGCCAATGAAAACTTGCATATAGTGCCATATTAATGTTTTGACATACTTTATGATGTTTGTACCACAAAAATCATAGAAAACACATTATTGACCCCCTTTTGAAGACCACTGCTCTAGAGACTCACTAGTTTGCGGTGTTTCCATATATGCACATGATCTACATTAGTATCAGTGGAAAAACTCGTTAAAAGAGCAAAGAGAAGGAAAGCATGTGGTATAACCTATTATTCTATGTAAATTTCCCCTTTAATAATATTAATATTAATGATGAAAATAACATTATAAAGATGAAAAAACATTTATTTTTACTATTAATGAACATTAATACATTAATATTAATTTAAATGGTTAAGGGAAAAAACGCATTTTCTACAGAAACAATATTAACATTGAATATTAATATAATATAAAATAAATATTCCAAATATTGGTGTGGGTTTTCCCTTTTTTGGATTCACGATTCAAACTAAAATGAATATGAATAAAACAGTTAAAAGGATTTTTTAGCAGAAGCAATATTAATATAAATAAAAATATATAATATTTTATAATATAATATAAAGAATATTAACATTTATAAAAAAACAGTCATATTTGTTGATGACTAGTCAGAATAGTAGAGGGGGAATTGTTCTTCCATAGCAATTTAGGAGAATTCTTTAAAATTCAGCAGTAATTTTTACAAAAGAAATGTAATGGACAAACTGTCACAGTTTCATGAGAATGACCCCTATCGTTACGTTATCCTTCCCCCATCCCAGTGAGCAGTTCAGTTCGCCGTGTTCCACTAGCCCACAGTCAAGCGTGTAACCCAGCTCACTACAGAGGTTTGCCTCATTTGACTGCTGATTTTGTTTGTTAACAGAAGAGCAAGCAGTAGCTAGTCAGCAGGAATTGCATGTTTGAGTGGGGATCAGGGTTCTGGTGAGGATGCAAATCTCGGCCCTCACCTGTAAAATGGCAATGCAAAAACAGATGGATTACACCTGGACCAGGCAAATCATGCGGCCAGGAGAGAGAAAGACATAGAGAGACATAAAGACTGAAATATATACTTGTTACTCTGTATATAATCTAATCAAATCATGTATATTTGCGTCAGAATCTAGGATATCAAAAATACCACATATCTAACAATCAGAAAATAATGTGGATCCCAGACTTGCCTACTTGTTCATGGTTTGAGTTTCTACTATGTGGTTTTTTGCTCAACTGGTGAAACAAACCCACAGGAACCAACCAAACTATTGCTACAACCTGTCAAATACACAGTGGCCCCAAACTATTACTTTTAACCAACTGTTGTTGCACACTATGTTCCACTAACGTTTGACAACCATAAGATCTTCATTTTGTGTATATATATATATATATATATGGCTGTGAAACGATTCATCGTGATTCATCGCATCCAAAATAAAAGTTTATGTTTACATAATATATGTGTGTGTGCTGTGCATAATTATTTTGTATATATAAACACACACATGCATGTATATATTTAAGAAAAATGTGTTATTTATATATAGCCTAAAATATGTATATTTATTTATAATACAAATTATATATATATATATATATATATATATATATATATATATATATATATATATATATATATACAGTATATATAACTATTTCTTAAATATATACATGCATGTGTGTATATTTATATATACAAAACACACACATATATTATGTAAACACAAACTTTTATTTTGGATGTGATTAATCACGATTAATTGTTTCACAGCACTATATATATATATATATATATATATATATAACTTATTAGTGTGTATATCTAGTGTGACTTTAGTGTCCAGATGCTTTTTGGGGGTCACTGTAAATGCTGGTTGAGTAACTTTCAACCTAATACTATTATAGCCTAGTTTTCCAAGTAGGTAAAAGACTGAAGTGGCTCAATGTTTGCACTGGATGTTGATTAATGATAACTGAAGGTAATGGCATATCATTCTGACAGGCAGAGAACCTGAGACGCAGGCAAACATGTAGATCTTGTGTGTTTATGTTAGAGCTGTAGTCCATAAGACAACACAGCATGTCGCATGCAAACTAGCTAATCTCCGACATGTGCCGTGCTGCGATCTCATACATCAGCATGGGTCAGGTTACCATTCACAAACATATTATACTGTACTGGAGATTTACAAATCAGGTCATTGATTCAAGACCTGGAGACACATTTGTGAATAGATCAGGAATGCTTCTTTTTTTTTTTTTTTTTCCAGTGAGGAATTCTGTCCTTGTTGACTCTAAAATCCATTTGTTGAAATGACTGTATTATTATTGATCCAAAAAACACACAATTATTAAGCAGCTTTTGCTTTTCTAGGACTTTGAAAGGAATCAATATTCAGTTCTTTCGGAAGCAATTATTATGAAATATAAGAACGGTTGGATCTCATAATTCCTGTAGGCGTTTTTGATCGCCGTGGTTCAGAGCGGTGAGTCAACATTACACTCACGCAAGTCTGCAGCAGAGAACACATGGTCTCTGAACCAACAGGACAGAGAAAGCGCAAATTAGATCTACTTCATATCACAATTGCTTCTCATGGACAGCAATGAGATGGAGAGCAGAAGCAAACTCTGCAACTCCTCAGATGTAGTCTCTTCTAAAGTTTCAGACGCGATCTCAAACACGTCTCATGCTGAGCTCAGATAAGCCTGCAATCAAAGTCAGACATCTCAATATGAGCTCAAACATTTCTCATCAAGTTCTTCCAAGACCAAATGATCTGAGCTATTCATGTTCTTTTTACTGTATGTCAACAATTAATACATTTTTGCTTATTTTAAAGATTTAGAAGAGAAGAGAAACATCCGAGACAAAATTGATACTTAAAATGAGACATATTTACAAACCTCATTAAATCTTCTAAGCAAACTCTGAGCAATAAAATTATTTTCTGGTAAACTTTGCAATAATATGATCTGATTGAATCGAATCGAATCATGATTCCATATTTGGGGGTTCTAGAACAAATATCTAAATCTGAAATTGAATTTTGTCTTCCAAATAAGACTTTTAAAAAAAGTTTTAAAACTCTCTTTGGCCACGTTCACACTGCAAAGAATGACAACCACAATTAAATGTAGGAGTGAATATCCTGAACTATCTTGTGATTATTGACAAGCAAAGTTTTTGTGCTATTTTTGATACATGAAAATATGCATGAAAAAAAATCACTCCCATAAGTGACTACAGACTGTACAGACTGAAATGAAAGAAGAGTGATAGTATATTTGGCTGGAGTGTGCATTGTGGCCTTTAATAAACGTCAAATATTTCCTCACTTTACAGAGCAGGAATTATGATGAAACTGCCATCTGGTGTTTTGAAAAATGCCACCTGACAAACTGCAGGTCTATTAGGAATAATAAATCAGTCAAACTGCAATTAAAGAAAGCTATAACTTAAATATCACAGGGGCTGGTGGGTGTTTGTGTGTGGTGGAGGTAAAAATGACTCAGCTGGTTTGGATGTGTGGGGTTTGCGGGAACAGGAAGGGCAGGAATTCTGCGTCGCCGCGGGGAAGGAAAACCATGCCAGCTCCAGGTATGTGGCCGTGTGTCCATGGCAGCGAGAGTTTGTGTGAATGTTTTCAAGTGAGACTGTTTGTATGTGCCAAAGCAGGTGTGTGTGTGTGTATTTCACACACAGAGAATGTTTATTGTTGTTTGTGTGGGTTGTCTGGGTTCATGTGTGTGTGTGAAAGCGAAAGTAGATAATTTTTTACATTCTGTTAGTTTCAGCCCCCTCCACAAAAATGCTGCGTTTTGATTGGATCATTAATATTATGATTCACCCATTAGGACTGCAACACACCCACACACATCTGCATATCAAAGACAAAGAAGTCATTTGAGGTAAACGGTGTGTGTGTGTGTGTGTGTGTGTGTGTGTGTGTGTGTGTGTCTGTGTGTGTGTGTGTGTGTGTGTGTGTGGTTTTTGATTATCTATATATAACAGTGATTAATTCTCTTATTAAACTACTAACAACATAAAAGAGCACCAATGAACATTTATGCAAAAAAATAAAAATAATAATCATATTCCTGAAAGAGATGTGTGGGTACGGAATAGATCACCACAGAAAGGAAATAAAGTAAGTCAAAAGGGTTTGGAACGACATCTTTGTGTGAATTCTTATTCTTTATGGACATAATGTGTACTGGTGTGTGTTTGTAAAGTCTCTTACCTGACCAGCGTAAGTCATCTTCCACTTTGCATGTCTTCAGTGCAGGAGGGTCCATCTGATCTGGCCATAATCCTGCAACAAAAACATATACATATTTAATCACTTGTCAACTGGTAATCTATGAGATACATACAACACACACACACACACACACACACACACACACACACACACACACACACACACATTTGCAATTTTTGTAAATGTATCAACCCAAAATATTAATACAAAAATAAATAAGTAAATAATAATGCGATATGTGATATTGCTAAAAAATCTTAATATTTTATATCCCTCTGACATTATTGAAGATATCTATTAATTTGTTATTAATTTGTATTTGATCTTAACAATTGCTGTAAATTAACACAAATAATAATAAAATAAAATGTAATTCATATGCAGTGATATAATAACACGTAATGATACGAAAAAATATGTGCTGATAAAAATTGCTGTTTATTATTATATATTGTTATATTGCAGCAATATAACAATATATAATAATAAACAGCAATTTTTATCAACACATATTTTCCTTAAACATTTTATTAAATGTAAACATTTCTGAATTTTAGAAAAATGAAACATTAATTGTTGAATCGGTTTTGAATCAGTTCACCGAACGAAACAGACAGTGGATTAAACTGATTATTGGAAGTCATCTGAACTTACCAACATCATTTTTGCTAACGAAGTTTAAACCGGAGATGCTGTTGCTTAATTTTAATTAGGCAGCAAAATCATCATGAATAAACAGTGAATATTATAACCGCCCAGCCCTATCTGTGTGTGTTTGTAGGATTGCGACAGAGTGAATTTGTCCACACACGCTCAGTGTGAAAGAGCTGCTAGTGTTTTCATCAAAGGTGCTGAGAAAAACAAACATGAAATCTTATGCTGGTGTCACATTACACACACACACACACACACACACACACACACACACACACACACACACACACACACACACACACACACACACACACACACACACACACGTTAGAGCTCCATCTGTCAAAATGCATGTGTATGAGAGTAGATAACTTTGAAATCTTTCTGTTTTGCTGACAAGCCAAGAGAAGTATCAGTGTGTCACGAGGAATGATATTTTGGGTGTCTGTTAAAGGTGTGTGTGATTATCACATATCTTATCTTTAGCGCGTGATGCCTGTGTGTGTGTATGATCTGAGCTTTTAAATCACTCCATCAGCATTAACACGCAGCTGTCTCACACACACAAACGCAACAGTCGCTGCACAAGTCTAAAATAAGATACTTTGGGAAATATAGAGTATGTTTGTGTGTGTGTGTGTGTGTGTGTGTGTGTGTGTGTGTGTGTGTGTGTGTGTGTGTGTGTGTGTGTGTGTGTGTGTGTGTGTGTGTCAGCGCACTGAACTGCCAATTTGACATGCAAATGAATCCTGTTTGCTCTCAGTCTGAGATGAGATAGTTGTTACAAGCTAATCGTTGCAACACACACATACACGTATGAGATATGAGACGTATGCAACTACATTTTTACATTTTCTGAGAAAAATATGAGTGGTGCTTGTCCATGCAAAACTTGTCAGCCTGATGCTAGTCGTGGTTTCTAGAGTGTTCTGGAGAGATCATTGCTACCCAAGTCAGATGGCCCGAGTCCCTCCTTCAATACAAGTCTACTCAATTTGCCCATTTTATTTTTAAAGTCATTAATCAGATCAGATCCAAAAATACAAGCACATATGTCCTCAACAAGCATTATGGGACATGTTACACACTAGAGTTTAATACTTAGGGTAAGGAGTTTGAATAAATCCCTATATAAGTATGTGCAATAGTAATAATGATGCTTGCCTCAGCAAACACCACTAATGGCACACTGTTCCCAGTCTCTCTCTCTCTCTCTGGTTTTCTCTGCACAATGATAAATTCTTCAGTATAAATGCTCTTATTCAGGCCACAGCTGGTGCTTCTGCTGAAAATAAACATCTCACTCAAATATTTTGATTGGCCGTTGCACAACGTCAATAACAGACAGATCTCTACTGCTATTAAAGCAGTGTCACAGAAACTGTCTGTGAGCAGTACAATATGTGCATCTCTGAGAGGACGAGGATGACAGTAACTCATCTATTTTTGGCTATAATGCCAACAAACAGCAGTGTAGATTGACTGAACTACTGAATCAGTTTGTTCTAGTGAATCAGTTCAGTCAGACTGTTCATGTAAATGATTCATTCATTGATCAAATAAACTATTTACTGATTAATTTAAATACCCTGTTGTGAAGTACTAATCATAGATGGTGTGTTTTTTCTATCTATATGAAATATGAGAGAGAGAGAGAGAGAGAGAGAGAGAGGGAGGGAGAGAGAGAGAGAGAGGGAGAGAGGGAGAGAGAGAGCGAGTGAGAGAGCGAGTGAGAGAGAGAGCGAGTGAGAGAGAGAGAGAGAGAGAGAGAGAGAGAGAGTAGTCAGAATCATTCTTATCTTGTCTAAATGTCGGTACAAATGTACAAAGGTGTTTTTTTTTCTTTTTTTTTTCTTGTTTATATAAATGTATTTATGTAATTGTTTAGTGATTGATTTGTTTACTGATTGATTTATTGACTTTATTGATTATTTGTTCATTGCTTATGTAATGGCCAATGCTTTGGCAATACTGTACAAGTCATGCCAATAAAGCTCATTTGAATTTGAATTTGAGAGAGAGCGAGTGAGAGAGAGCGAGTGAGAGAGAAAGCGAGTGAGAGAGAGAGAGAGAGAGAGAGAGAGAGAGAGAGCTGTATAACACTGAGTGGAAATGCATGCTTTCCTCCAAAAACAAACACAGCCACCATGAAGTCTGGTTATGTCAAATCTTTCACCACACCTACTTAAAACTCTCAAACGTTTTCTGAAGTCACACACACACACACACACACACACACACACACACACACACACACACACACACACACACACACACACACACACACACACACACACACACACACACACACACACACACACACACATGGATGGAGTGGACTGTCCATTCACTGACTGTCTTACACAGCTTGCCATTATTTTGTAAGAACATTTCCTTCCAGCTCTCATGTCATATCATATATATAATGAAAATGACCATTTACAAATTTACAAAATTATTATTTAATAAATATTTAACAACATATAATTAATAGAAATGAAAATATTTGACAGATATATTTGATGTGTTTGTCAGTTGCGTAGACTGTGGGATGTGCATGAGCGCATGAGTACACACACCACACAGCTCTGCCCGCATCTCTTTTATTCTCTTCAATGAACTCAAATGAACTTTTTGTTTGTTTATTCCTTGTTCGTTTTATTTTCATCTGAAGCAAGTTGCTGCATGTTAACTAATGCCAACTTGAATTCGCCTCCCTGCTCCTCTGGCATGACAATAGGTGTGTGTACGTGTGTTTGTGGGATGGCGCTGTGTGCTTTGACAAATCTGTTTAACTATGAACCATGTCTGTGTTTGTGCTGTGAATTTTGTAACTTAATATCTGTTTACAGTCATCAACAATCTGCTAACCTCAAGACTCTGGGATGATGCAATCAACACCAGACACACACACACACACACACAGTTTGCATCACTCAGGTGGAATGAGAGACCATCTAATTACTGTGTGATGAAGGTAATAAATCTGATTAAACATGTCTATCTTACACATGTCTGTCTGCAAACCTCATACCACACAGAGCTGTCTGACACAATGTGTGTGTGTGTTAAGACTTAGATATAAAGATGAAGTTGGGACGATACGAGAGACAGACAGAGAGACAGTGTTAATATCAGACATAACAGTCAGGTCTTGATGTATCACACACACAGGCCTACAGCAGTGACAGACACGCAGTCTCCCGACAGCTAAAGCTCTGTTAATGTGTTATGTCTGCTAGAAATGTGTGTGTCGGCAGTCTTGGCCTCTGACAGCTCCATGAAGGCATAATTCCTGTCCTAATCCACCTGCAGATATGGATACTAGACGTACTTTACCCGCTCGAGCACACTGAAGCGGTAAGTGTAAATCTCCCATTCTTCTTGCGCTGAGCTCTGGATGAGTCACAGCTTTGGTTTTGCAAGAATGCTAGAATAAGAGTACACCCTTCAGAATTTAGGTCAATCTGATGGAGGAATTTACCAAATACCCCAAACAAAAACACCACTGAAACATCCAACGCCTCTAATTCAACAGCGCATGATGGATAAACTACTCAGAAATAATGACGGTTACGAAAGAAACCAACCTTTTATTGGTTCCGGTTGACCATTATACCATGTCCTTACCAAACACAATGTATTGTTTGTCTAAATGCCTTGAAATAGAACAAAATTAGATATATAGTTTTATATATATATATATATATATTAGGGCTGTCAAACGATTAATCGCGATTAATCGCATCCAAAATAAAAGTTTGTGTTTACATAATATATGTGTGTGTACGGTATATAATTATTTTCTATATATAAATACACACACATTCATATATATATTTAAGAAAAATGTGTTATTTATATATAAAATATTTATATATAATATAAATTATATATAATATAAATATATATACACAGTATATACATGCAAATATTTCTTAAATATATACATGCATGTGTGTGTATTTATATATAGAAAATAATTATATACCGTACACACACATATATAAAAACAAACTTTTATTTTGGATGCGATTAATCACGATTAATCGTTTGACAGCCCTAATATATATATATATATATATATATATATATATATATATATATATATATATAGTTTATATATAATTTATGCATAAATATTTAAATGTTTAACTAATCATTTTACACTAATATAAAATATATTTGATCATTATATCAATTATAATATAAATGTTGTTCTTAATATAATTATTACATATTTTTCTAATCATTCTCATTATTCTCATTATATATTATTCATTATTTGACTTCAAATGTGAATGGTCAAAAGAATAAAAGAAAGATGAAAGAACTGCAGGCCGTGATACGCCCCTCGGGAGCATTTGGTCTTTCTCGCTTTTTGATGGATTGCAGAGAGATGTTGAGTCACGACTGCTTAGATAATCGTATAACACACGCCAACTCTGTTGAGTTGATATTAGAAATATGAGCGATTCTGCCTACACTACAGATGCAGTGAGCAAACAAAAACAAATAAAAAAGGCGAAATTGTTTAACGAAATGACAAAATCAAAGCCAATCTGTTTGATATACAAGATTTCGCTGTGTATCCAGCTTACAAACACTATCCAACTTACAAATCGAGAGTAGTAAGGAATACATTCATAAGCTTACGCCCCTAATGGTTGAAAGAACTAAACAAAATGCTCATGAACGATTGATCTTTCTTAGCTAATGACTGTGCTGAGCAGAGATGAGCAACTATGAGAGTTTGATTGAAACGTGAGTCACGACTGCTCAGATGGCTGTAAAAAAAACACACCAGTTTGAGTTCTTTAGAAATGTGAGTGATTCAGTCTACACTGCAGAAACAGTGAGCAAACAAGAATTAATAAAAGAAGCACATTTCAGCAACACACACACATTGCCGCGTATGAGAACAGGTGGGTGAGTGAAGGGTGGGGTGCGAAAAGTGCCTGGGTGTGTATGTTTATTTGAGCGAGAGGGACAGAAAATAGAAAGATAGACTGTAAGCGAGGTGCATACGTGCCTTGGAGAGAGTGAGAGTTTTGCTGTTTTGCTAGCAGACATCATGCTCAAAGGTCTTTACATGCGTCTGAGAACGTATCCTCGCCCACTATCACACACGCTGACGTGGGAGCCGAGATCGAGAGGGGTTGCTAGATTCCAGACGTGGAGGTGCGAGTTGTTGTGACGAGCTAACGTCTGACTCTAACAAACACATACACAGGATCTGTAGGGCATCCAGGGACAAAACACACCTGGTATCTGTGTGGTGCTGGAGGGACTGTAATGGGATTGGTGGGGGCGGGCGGTCCCGTTGCCAGGGTTCATCCTCAGACTGGCCCTCTGGAAACGCTCGATGTCACTCAGGCGATCGGAAAACTGCTTGTGAGGGTCGTCCGGCTTCACACGGTGACCTGCAGAGACACATGCGATGGGTTATTAGAATGAGAATGAACCGGAACATTTTGGAACAACACGTTTGACTCACCCCTCAGTTTTTGTACAGACAACTTATAGTAAAGACACTTAATTGAAATAAATCGAGCCAGAAATGTGAAACTTGTTAAAGCACTTCAAATGACTCATTTAGTTGTCTTGTTTATGCAAATAAACGATATGGTTATGCATTACTATAAACATTTTTATGGTTATGCACACACTTCACATAGGCAGCAACTCTCGCAAATGATTCCAATAAAGTTTGACATTAGCTAACAACATCATGTTCTAATAAGCATAAAAATACACAAATATTGTGTAAAATGGTCTGGAAAAGAGCTTATGGCTTTCAGACAGAGCTGTGTACTCAGTCGTGACTCATGTAATGCTTGATGATCCACAGAGGAAATCACCAAGAAAATCCTCGCTATGAGTGTGTGTGTGCGTGTGTGTGTGTTTATCACTGACAATAATTTGCCATCCCACTTCAATAGCAATTACACACACACACACACACACACACACACACACACACACACACACACACACACACACACACACACACACACACACACACACACACACACACACACACACACACACACTATCATCATCATCATATGTGTAGTCTGGTCAGCTCTAATGGATGAGTTTAATGTGACTATCAGTGGCTTGTGTGAAGAACATGTGAACATTTTGTGGTTTTTAATGTGGAGTAATGGCTGTATTTGAATGTTTTATTCAGATATAGAGAGATAACAGACGCTGTGATATGGATTTTGTGTGTTCTTGCCCTCTCTTTCACCCAAGGGCAATGCATCACTCCACGTTTTTCTTTACCCCTGGGGTAATATTTCTGTTAGTTTATCGCTCCCTCCATTTGTTGCCATGCACTGTCTCCCTCTCTCATTCGATCTAAATGATAAATAGTCATTTTTTTGTACTTTTTGGTTTGTTTATAAAGTGAAAGATATACAAACACATAATCCCAGAGGAAAGAAAAAAATATTTCTCAGTTGTTTCTCCTAGACTGCAATGAGATTAAACAGAAAACAACTAAATACTTTTCCCCCCTACTTTTCAGATGTTTCATGAGAAAAAGAAGAGATCTCACAAGTGTTTGAGAAAAGATCTCAACAATGTCTCCAAAATCTGCAATCAACATCAATCAAATGTATCATCAATGATATGAGCTGCTATCCGCATTCATTTTCTAGTTCTACTCTTACTGTATGACTCATTTGTGTCTATTTTTATTTCTCTCAATACATTTCAGGAGACAAAGTTAACACTGAAATGCAAAACAACTGAGATCTCCTTTACAGCTCCTATGGCACAAAAGAGCAGTCAAACGCAATGCATAGTCATAAATATGACTTTTTTTTAGCCTCAGGCACTAACTTTAAGTAAGGTTTTTTTTTTTAAAGCTGTACTCTTAAGTCAATTTTATTTGTTGACATCCTGTATATCTTCTTAATGCAGTTGTAAAGTCATAAAGTTAAACCCTTTCTGTTCAGGCACTAGTGTGAGCAGTGTTACGGCTGTGGGGTCAAACCCTACATCTGCCCTGGCTACATTCACCCTGTCTGAATTATTATGGATGAATGAATATTTCATAGGTAAGGGGGCACTTAGACAGGAATGTTGACTTTTTGTGAGAATGATATCATAACCACAGGACACACACAGACACACTAATTAGAGTGGATCCCTCTCATACACACATACACGCACATGTCATGGGGAAATGGACTGGGATGAACACAACTGCAACAGACACTGCATGATGGAGATATAGATGTACACCACAACCTCTTAATAAAGATGTTCAGATCAAATTCTCACCTTCACACGCATTTTAATGTTTCACCATGGGTTAGGGTGTGTGTTATTTTTCATGCAGCATAGATTATTTGTACTGAAATGTAATTTGTCAAGTCACAAAAGAAGAAGCATGATCAGATTGTCAGGTTATATTATATATCAGATTATATACAAATTATATAAACAATATATTTACAATGTAAACATATAATCATTATCGATTGTCATATAATTCTCGATTATCAATGATTTAATGACTCAAAGACACATGAATTGGGTATTGAATGAATCAATGTTTTTGAAATGAATCGGCTGAGTAAATGATTCAATGGATCATTCATTAAGATATCACTTAATTTCTTTCTGAATGAAAACTTAGTTCAACTCTTGAGTCTTTCATTCATTTGTCAAGTGACAGATGCAATGAACTAAATGTTCATAAATGACTACTGACTAATTTACACAAATAATGCACAGATTGACATGCAAACACCAGAAATTCAGTGTAAAAAGAACAACCACAAATGTCTTCCTCATCTTGACTAACCGTTTTAGCATTACTTAAAGTTTCATCGTTGCTCTTAGAGTAAAACCATCCTGCCCACTAACAGTTCTGGGATATAAGAAGTATAGCCATCGTCATCATTCATTCGATTTCGTACTTTCTGCACATGGAGTATGTGTACACAGAGGCCCTCTCTGCACACTTTCAGCTTTCATACTTGCACTGATCAACTGACTGATACGCCCAGCTTCCTTCCTTCTCTCTCTCTCTCTCTCTTCATTCTCTCTCTTTAACGATGAAAAGAAAGAAACATATGTTCCCCTTTTGGACAGACAGAACACAGGCTCTTTTAGCGCTGGCGGAGTGTGTATGCATTTGGGCAGGACTGAAACTCGACATTTGCTGTGGAGGGCCAGACATGTTACGGCGGGCACACTGTTAATATTTGTACGGGTGTCTATAAATGGGGCTGATAGGGACTTGATAACATTGTGAAATTGATCTGCACAGACGGTAACACGTGCTTTAGCTTGACCGACTGAAGAAGGTTTGGAGAAAAATACGATTTTGCTGGATTTTCTGAAATGATGTCATTAAAATGATTCATTTTTAAAAGCGTTTCTGCAGAAATTGTTTACATACTTTTGACTTTTGGCATAAAATTACCAACCACAATTTTTTTATTTATTTTTTTACGTGCCATTTACACCAATAAAAAAAGACATGGAAAAATGTAACTTGGTAATTCAATGATTAGTAAAAATGCTCATTGCATATCAACTCTTGTAAACACAACTTTCAGGCAGACTGACAAAAATCTTAGATCTCCCACAATGCAAAAATGCGATTCCTGTTTTTATGCGCAGTATGCTTCGGATGGTGTGTGTACAGACTTTGGACGGCCCATCTGAGGATGAGAGTAGTCTGAATTTGTTCAATAGGGTTACCATCTCTGAAAATGCATTGTAAAGCAGTTCTATATGACTTGAAAATGACTTTAAATGAATGTAGAGCTCCACCTGTTTTATCCTCCACCGTTGTAGTTGACAGTTGGTGGGAGTAAGATTGTGCGAACGTCAGGTGTGGTTACCGGGGCCTCAGATGAAAGTGTGCTTCCGTAGTAACGAACGCTGGAGACGTTTCTACATCTGCTAAGATCACTGCACCTGTCTTCTTTTTCGAACCACTCACACACTCACTCTCTGTCCATCTGAGAGCTGTTGTGATGTCAGAGCAGTGCTTGACCAATCCCATCAACCCATGACAGGAAATGGGTTTGTGCCAGTGAAGTGTGTTGGGGAGTAAACTAAAATCCTGAACAGAGCCTCTATTCAACCTCAAACTGCACACGGCACTCTGTTTCTGAGATTTTTCTGCCCCTCAAATTTGAATATTAATGATATCAAAAGTACCCTGGGATTAAGACAATACTTAAATAAAAAAGTAATTTTATTGTACCTTTTTTGGGGGGTTCTTTCATACTGATACAGCTACTTTACCTTCAAATATATGCATGAAAATAAAGAAGAAATGACTGTAACTACATGAAAAATTGAAGCTGCATTTACCTAATTGAAATGAAATTAAAACATATTCATGTGTAGTGGTTAAGCCATCATTATTGGCCTTGAGAGCAAGTCCCTGTAATAAGCTGTACAGTGTCTCAAACACTTCTCGTCATGTGGAAATCCGAGGGAATAAAGAGTCTCTTTTATAATTATCTTTGGTCCTTAATTCATTCTCTAGGGTAAGTTGATAAAGACCCTTCAATACTGCCCATATCCATTAGACAATACACGAGCCAGAGGCAGTCACCCACCGCTTTGTGTTTTCAGTGTCAGTGTTTGTTACGCCCTCTTTGCTTTTCCTGTTCAGGTCTTATGCAGAAAAGCATTAAAAGAAAAAAGGGCGTAACAGCGCACATGTGTTTGTGGGTGTTTGTGACTTCACTGAGAAATTACATATGTGTTTTTGGATGTGTGCAACAAATACTCCTTAACAAAAATATGATATATTTTGAAATATATTTTATAATATTTTAATAATGAATAATACATATATAACATTTCTTGAAAAAATCATTTTTATGAAAGAAAAAATGAGTTCACTTGTTTCACAATTGTCAGTCAAAAATAATTCACAACATAGTTCTCATACTCTGTAATTTCATAATTTTGATGGCCCTCCTCTTTTTCTTAAACAGTCCAAACATTTGACTGGCAGTGTGCATGTCAGAGCTATTGTGTTCATATGTGCATGCACCTGCAAATGAGTGGTTTGGTGTTTGGTTGGCCTAGTTGTAACTCAAACCAAGAAACCCTTCTGACCCAGATGATACGACATGCATTTGACTCTTGTAAGCACAAGACGGAGGTGTTGCAACTAACAGAGGTGTTCTGCTCTCTGCTGGCTGTATGCAGCTGGAATGTTCTGAAATATAATGCCTGGGTTTTATAGGACAAAAGAACGAGCACGCTTTGTGTTAAGAGTGTGATTTAGGAGCGCATTCCCTTGCCAAGCTAATGAAATTTAAACGCAACTGAATTTTACCCGGCTCTTTAAGCGTGCAGCTCTCAGAGGAGACTGACTGTCTGAAGACTTTATTTGAGATTATTCTGGAAGATGGAGTGGAAATTAGGGAGGAGATGACAGAGAAAGGAGGTGATCTGATGAGAACTGCTAGAGGTGTTAAAGGGCAGGAAGAGACCCTTGATTTCAAAACGCAAGCGCCCACGCGTGTGTGTGCCTGTGACAGGATTTGACGCAACTGCAGCTTGCAGGAGTGTGAGAACTGATACAGAGATATTTCTATCACGCAGAATAGGTTTCAGTCTTATTGTTCACACACTTAATTGTTTACTTAGCTCTCTAAATGAGGACATACCATAGAATATATATAGTATATAATTCTCATATCTGTAAATAACAGAATTTATTCTACTTACTCTTTGTTGTTATCTTACCATCTTTGGGTGGGCCAATTTTATGAACTTCAAACAGGCCTCATTAATGTATGGCGGTCATGGTCAAATGTATCTGTCTGACGTCAGAAGTGCGGAACGAGACATGTTAGCAGAAAGTTTTGAGCTTGAAAAATTATAGTTTTCGTGGCACAATGAAGTCTTTTATCTCAAAAGATCAAGGATAAATTGATTCCTCATGATATGAACCTAAAATGTTGAAACACTACGCTTTGACAGAGAGAAATTCTCCTTTTCCCAACAAGCTCTGTGTGTGTGTGTGTGTTACTGGAAGTCTGGGCACATCTCGCTTCTTCAATTAGGCTATTTGCAGAATTTTCCTCACTGTTAAAAATGGCAGAAAAATAAACAGATGATTCACTATAATGTTCCCGTAACACTCCTCCCTCTTCTTTCTGTCTCTCTCTCCTACCCAATGCCTCTCAGACGTTTATCATGGACTGTGAGGTGCTTTATTATGCTACTTTATTAAATTAGTCTTTAAAGCAGCTAATGGTGTCTGCAAACACAGGTTGAGCTGGGAAGATCAGGGATGGAGATACTGAGTGTGTGTTTGTGACTTGTGCATGGGTGTATAGATAATGTCTCTCTTGTCAGCCTTTGTCAAGTTTATCCCTCAAAGAAAAGAAAATATGACTGGGAGGTGAATATAACTAGGACAGAATCATCCTTTATATCCTCAATTACCCTTTTTTTGTCAAACGCTGATCTGTAGCTCTAGGATCTGCAAGGATTCATTGCATGCTAAAGCAGCCATGCGCACATTCAGTGGCTAAATCTGCACTGCATGCTTGACCATTTGTTTTCACTGTAATGAAACGTCTGTTCATTTTTCAAACGCATTCCATTCATTTGCCATCCGATATTGGCTCCATTCATATTTAGCGTCAGTGGTGACGAAAGCTGCCACTCGCCGTTAGCGATGTCCACCAGCGTTGCTTTGAAGAAACATTCTTATGATGCATAGATAGCAGAACGATTGTTAATAGCATTAGTGTGATGATACCACCATTAAAAATTGCAGAACACTCGCACAAATGCAAGATTTGTATCCTCCCAAAGGAAAGAAAAATCTCAAATGAGATCTCAACATCTCAAATGAAGAAAATGACAGCAAATATGATCCCTTTAAAGCATGCAATCAGACTTTCTCAAAGAGCCTGTAGGAGTTTTATCTATACTTTTATCTTTATTTTTGAATTATTAAATTATCATCTGCAATATGCAGAACTAAGCGTTTATATATATGGGTGTGGCATGCATTATTTAATGGATGACACACCTGGCAGGTGTTTTACGCACACACATACATAGTAATGTATGTATGTACACTCCTTTATTTACAGAAACACAGAATGATATCTGTGGAAAAATAACACAGCAAATGATATTGTTAAAAGATTTACATGCCCTCTGAGAGATGTGTGCCAAAATGCAAATACAGTCGAACTCGAAACCCCTGACTAATCTTCTAGTCTCATCTCGTCTCGTCTCGTCTCGTCTCGTCTCTTCTCTTCTCTTCTCTTCTCTTCTCTTCTCTTCTCTTCTCTTCTCTTCTCTTCTCTTCTCTTCTCTTCTCTTCTCTTCTCTTCTCTTCTCTTCTCTTCTCATACAATATCAATCCACCTAGCATCTGTGCTAAAATGCTGCAGAAGCTTTTCATAGAACTAAATTAACTTTTCTGGAGTATTTTTGCAATGACATAAACTGGTGATTTTTTGCTTAACAAGAGGGCATGCATCTTTCTTAAAAACTAATTGAATTAAACAAAAAAATTTTTTACAGTGCATTTTACGTGCGAATAAAGTGTCTAAATATTTCTGGAGACAATTTATCTATGCTAAGTATGGAGTGCATTCAACATTTCAAGATGCCTGTGCTTCTGTTGTTTGTGTTTGTGTGTGTGTGTGTGTGTGTGGGGGGGGGTCCCGTCTATCAGGTTTATCAACTCTGTAGGTAAACATTAATGAGGTATTATTCTATTGGCAGCACTATCAAAGTACACACACAGCCTCAGTCAGCCCGCGCCTGGGGGAGGAGAGGGTGTGGTTTTTCTCATGAAAGATGCCATCAACACAACATATCTGACAAAAGTAGGATACACAAAAAACACACACACACACACACACACTTCAGTCTACGATTGTGGCGAACATGCACATTAGTTTTCAGCATTATGGGCTGGTCACTTAGCTGAAATCCAATTATTTTGCTCATATGTGACTCTGTTTTTCTCATGACAGTGTGAACAGCACAAACCACATGGAATATGATCTTTTCAATTCTGATTTGGGCCACTTCCATAAGTGGTCCTAAATCTGATACAGGTCAGATGTTTTGCATCTGAACAGTCAAATCGGAATTCATGCAACTTTTACGTCCCTCTAAACCAACATTCGTCCCAATTCTGCGCTCATAGGAGTCACTTCAGAGATTTAACATACCTGAAGTTATCAAGACTATTGCGAAAGGTAGTCAGTGAAGGACAGTCTCAGAACTCATAAGTATAACAGGGACAGCTCTATAAACAAGCAAAACATGAGGGCTCATTTCATAAATGTTTAAAAATGATGCACTCCTTTTTTGCATCCTCGTCTTAGTTTTTTTATACTGCCTGTGCATAAATTCGCTGGCTTCCATGGCAGATCACACTTTAAATAAATGCGTATTCTCTTACTTTAATGCCCTATGACAGCCCTATTCCATATGACAGCATGCTTTTCATCATTCTTTTGTGCATGCGGGTCACTCCAGGACCATGATATGTTTGCACTGGAATCTGATATTGTCAACAATGTGAAAAGCTAGGCTATACAAAAAAATCAGATCTGAGCAACAAATCAGAATTGAGCACTAAGGCTCGCAGTGTGAACGTAGCCTTAGTGTTCCAATCACTTCCATACACTTGCAGGCATTTTTGCTGGGTTTCATTTTGCATGACTGAAAAAGATTTTTGACAGGGGATCAAAACATTAAAGATTATAATTATTTACCATTTAGTCCTTATGTCCTGTCTCATATTCATTGCGGAGTCTGAAGTAATTTCGCATCTCTAAGTCTAATGTAACCGAGCCATAACCACTCACACCATTTCCCACTGCATTGTGTCTGAAGCACCTGTTCATTAGTGATAGTTGAGTGAGCGCAGGCTACAGATCAGGCACGCTATGGCAATGCGACCCGCTCTACAGGAAACGGCTCTAAAGAATCATTACAAGCCAAATGTCAGAGAGCCAACATGATAAATATGACATGCATGAGGAAATCTAGCATTACACACTAACAAAAAGATAAACAAAGCGCCGGATTGAACCAAAAGGGATTTTTGCATGTACTTTGCATTATTACATGCCATTGCATTTTACAAAATATAAAACCAAGTGGCATTTGCTCAAGTGATGCTAGAGCTTTCCACAGACCTAACTGGGTACCACGATTTTTACTACATTTCAAACATTCAAAAGAAAGAAAAAAAATGTAGAAAGAAAATGAAGCCAATTTTTAGGACCATAAGAATTGTTTGCATCGTTTGCATTATTTTAATGACTATAAAGCACGTTTTCTCTAAAAAAAAAATTGTAATACAATTGTACAAATGTATTATATAAATAAATGTATAAATATTATATTAAAATATTAATTTAATATTTTTAAGAAAAATATTTTTTTTATTTAGATTTTTTTTTATATATATAGAATTGGCAGGAGGATGTGAATAATTGTCAAAAGATTATTTTGAAATGGGGTGAGCCAGGGCATGTTCTTGATGGCCTTCACTTAACATCACTTTTTTGGATGTATGAAGTCAGTTCTCCTTAAATTCACCCAGGTGTCCTGGCAGAGTAACCACAGGTGTAGTTCATCACATTAACTATGGACATATTTCACTAGTATTTGCCCACCACAAAGTTTACAAAAACTGTGGTTTCGCTTAAAACATGTACTTGTGCTATAAATGCCACTTGGTTTGATATTTAGTGCAATTAAAATAAATTCATTACAGTGTCCAAATTATTTTGGGGGGCAAGTGTACGAACAAATATGACAAAATGTAAACAGCAGCACTGACTTTATCCGTTATCTCTCGCTCTCTCTGGTTGTGGTCGCGGCTGCATTAGTGTTATGGATCTGTACCCCTAGCAGGCGTTCAGTGCTGTGTTAATTCAGCGGCTCTAATGCGGTCAGGCACTGCTGACCCCGCTGGTCAGAGAGAGTGGCCACTTTCATTGAACCCTCTTTGTTTGCGGCTCAGAGACGCACCCTCACTCTCTGTGCCCGAAAGGCTTAATAACACACCACAACTGACATCTGAGGTTGGCAACCATCTAGACCACGAAGGACTGTTTGCTGTTTAATATTAACACATGCTGCTGTGCAGGTATGTATAAACCCAAACACGAGAATACAGGGAGCCATCGAAACCAACACTTACTCACAGAAATACACTGCACGGTACATTTTGGGAACACACACACACACATACACAGTGGCTCTATTCCCAGGTATCAACTGCGGATGACTCATAAGTCTTTTAAAGCCGTCGGTGTTGTGAAAATAGTTAAAATACTCGTCGCCCCTTCTGAATACTCCACCTAACATAGTATAATATCAATACTATTACGTATCTTCACCGATTTAGCTACAAAATGCAATGTAGTGTGCAATAATAAACCTACCAGCTATAATACAGAAAGAAAAACTCCAGGCACAAACAGATTATCTAATCTGTTTTACTTGGCACATGTTCTAAAGACTGCTCAGCTTGGTTTTTACTTCAGTAAATAACACGGTATAAAGCAGACACAAAAGAAGAGACTATCTCATCTCATATCACCTCCTTAAATACTTTCCCTCGCTATGAAACAGTGCCTCCTTCACCGCAAAAGAAATGCAATTTCAACAGAGTTGTGATTTGCAGTCTAGCATGAAATTATATGCAGACAATACATCAATAAAGCAGACAACACATCTTTCTTTGCATACTGCACTGGTTTCATGCACACAGCATGACCGGTGAAAGTCCAGATCACATTGGTTCTTTTAACGAATCAGTTAAAAATGGCTCAGTGAATAATTCTAATACTTTTACAAAACACACCATTCAAGTTCAAGCAGAACATTGTCATGCAAAGAGGTGGTTTCCAAACCAAGATAATGTTGTCATTGTTAGCGCTTCTGGAAACAATCATACACCTCGGTTAACACTCTTTTTGATAGTCGCTCAGGGGGAATTGTACTCACGTCTTGGCTCTCGAGGTCCGTCCACGGTGACTTTAATAGCGCGGTGGTATGTGGCGACCTGGGGTGGGCCAGTGAACACTGTGATGGTCAATGTGAAGCTCTTTCCTGAGGATGACAGGAAGACACAGAGATACAATGTCACTTGTCGGTTTTAAAAGGTATTGGCACGATCCAAAAGTATGAGACCGCAGAAATAAATTCATTTAATCCTAGAAATAAGCATAAACATTCTCGAATCAAGCTTGTTAACGTGATCAAGTTTTGTTCATGTGGCTTGAGTGCTGTTGACAAACCAAATTTGGCATTCTAAATTTAATTTAATGTTTTTAAATCAACTTTTCTCTGAAAATATTATGCATATAATAAAATATGTTTTAAAGAAATATGAGAAAACAGTGCAAATTAGAAGCAAGTGGTCTCAGATTTTTCAACCCCACTGTTGGTATGTTGAGTCAGATTGAGTGTAGCAGCGAGAAACACGGAAAGTATTTGTGGTTTACAACAATAACAAAAATTGTGCAGTCAGTATTTTAGCAATGTGCCAATGACAAAATAATCTTCGTATGACATTTGCATAATTTTTCTTAGTTTAATCTGGAAAGTGGCGTACAGGACTATCTATGGACTATCTTTTCGATTGTAAAAAAAATGACTGTTATATAAAGTTGCCTATACCGGAAAAGCCCTAAGGTAAAGATAGAAACTCCCACAGGCTGCATGAAATAAAAGATTCATGCACAATCCCAGTGAGGTGGGTCACATACAGCTGGGAGAAATGAATGAGTTTCCTCTGAAAAGAGACAGCACTACAGCTTTGATGCGCTTTCAAATGCGTTTATGATGTGGATTAGTCAGACAATGTGTTCCAGATTGTTCCCGGGACTCCGCTGTGTCTGTGTGCATGTGTGTGTGTGTGTGTGCGTGTGTGATCTCTAAATGCAATGAAGCTGCGCTTTGAGGGGGAGAAAGCCGTGGCTTGTATGAGGGCTGTGAGGGTGGGGTAATTGACTGCAGAAATGAAAGGTACTTTTAATACGCACACTGCAGCGCTTTCCACTCATCCGTCTGCAACTATTTAAAGTGAAACATTTACAGGAAAAATGTGAGTGCGAGGAGCGGAGCCAAGAGGAAAAAGACGAGAAGGAAAAGCTTGTGAAAGAATGTGAGCTATGTAAGAGGTAGGGTGTTTTTAGGTGTGCAAACAAGATGGTTTGTAAAGCTCAAATCGTTTAAGAAAATTCTGCAGTGGGGAAATTATTTCTCTGGGACAAGTAACTGAAGAATGCTGTTTCAGCCTTTGCTCCACAACTCCTTCGCCTATTTGTTGACTAAATCTTCATTACAAGTTTAAATGCATGGCAGTTTATGCATTTCAGGAGTTCAAGTTGTGTCCTGTCTTTGTATGAATGAAGAAAAATGAACTGCTATGCTTTAAATTAATTTCTTTTTTTCATCACAATGTTGTTGGATTTTAACAACACGCATGCATCAGATCACAGACATTTAAACAGATTAGTAGATGCGGCACCTCTCCCGCTCCTTCCCACGAAGCGCAGGTCGTTGAATCGCGCCACCTGATTCTTCATGACGGCAGACGCGTTTCTCAGCTCCGCGGAATAATTCTCATCATTCCCCGCCATCACCGTAACCAGGGTCCCGTCAGGAACATCACCAAGAGCCACCACCTGATAATAAACACACAGAGAAACCCAACAAACCTAATCAGCAACACAAACAAACCCAATAAACCCCAAACCCCAGACCAAACAAATCCGGGTTGCAACCCTACAAAATAATTATTACAACATAATCTTGCTCATATATAGGCGTACACTGAAATGCATTTGATATTTAGATGTATGATTAGCTCTGCGAGAACATCGCTTCCTTCAGATATAATCTGCAAGCAATTTTATTTAAATTACTTTTGACAATTTCACGGTTGTGTTTGTATGGCAAATAAAATTAATACAATTTAGATATGAATATCAGTTGCACATAGCCTAATAATAATATATTATTTTCGCAAATAAAACATTATAACCTAAATGTCATTGATGCGATAATTATTAAAAAAATATTGCTATATTCACAATTAAATAAAAATAATAAAATTCCATGCAGAGAAAAGAGAAAAATGTGCCGAATTGTCTCTGACGTGATTTGTTCAAATTCTGTTCATAATCAGACAAGCAGAATTATGACACCACGCTAAAAATAAATAAATGAAAAAAATAGATATAGGTCAAATAAATAAATAAAATCTGCAAGCAGTGTTTGAAGTATTCAGTGACGTTCAGGTAAGTTGACTTTTTAAAGGATTTTTTTTATCAGTAGCCTAACTGGTAAACTTGGCTCGCGCAACATAATTGTATTTTGGCGCCCCTATAGTTAACCAAACGTCAACTATCTTACAGATATAAAAAAAAAACAAAAAAAAACAAACTCATTTTGTTACCAGATAATGATATATATTATGTAAAAATTTATAATAAAAAATAGTACTTGATTTGTTGATGTTCCTATCCTATGATTCTAACGGAAAACGCTCGCGCAGCCTGCTGTTGCTATGGTTATCTCTTCAGGAGAGCGGGAGCTCTGCTCGCGAGCAGCTATTTGGCGTGTGTTGACTGACTTTTTAATCTAACATTAGCCGTGAAATAAGTTATATTACAGAAAATAATTTACCTTAAAAGCCACAGGCAGAGTTTTGTTGCACCTCCAGTGTGACGGCAGGACCGAGCAGAGAAAGTTTGGGCTGTCCGTGCGCACCAGCTCTCCGGCGTGATCGGCCAGCACGTCCACCACGGAGCGGGTCTCCACGGGCCGCCCGGACCGCAGCGGACCCGATGCGTTCATACTCGGGTTCTCGGTCACTTTAGGGCACGGGAACGAGGCGGAGGGCGGCGTGAACCGTCTGCTCGTGGTCGGGTCTACGGGAATATGCATCACAACAGATTACAAGTGAGACCCCGCGAAGAGCTCAGGCGCCCAAAGTGAAGTAAGTACAGAAAGTCCGTGGTAGTGAACACGGAAAACTCCTCCGTGACCGTTTACTTTGCGTTTCAGTGCCGCACAAAGGATGCAGAAGCGTTAAAGTGCGCTCGAGTTTCCCACTGACTTCAGCAAAAAACTAAAAACCGCAAGCACACACACACACATACGCGCGCACACACTCTCGTGCTGCACGATAGAAGAGATATTGAACTGTTTTAACTATGCCTCTCAAAGCATATAGAACTGTTATTTTAAATGCACGTATTAAATAGCATTTATTCCAGAGTGTGTGTACGGCAGGTCTGTGCCGCTCCTGGATGTCAGTTTTACTTTCAGAGCGACACTTTCCGTCCTATCAGTCCAGAGTCTCCGAAAATAAAGTCCACACAAATTAATCCCAGTTTCAGAAGAGTTTCTGCAATAAAGTCCTCTTTAGTTGTAAAATGTTCTGTTTCCAAATTAATGTTCAAGCGTAAAAAGTGAGTAAAATCGAGAAAAACGTTTCTGGTAGTCAGACGTGCCTGAATGCAAAACGGGGCGCTCTGCGCTATGCAACAAGAGTTATTTACTCATCTCATTATAGCCTGGAGTGCGCTGAGCGCTCCACCAATCAGCGATCAGGGCTTGGTCTAACTGACCAATCAGCGACCAAGGCTCACTCATCAAACACGCCGAAGCAAAACTGAAAGCTCCTCTATTAGTATCAGCGATGTACTTAATGAACTATCAATAAATATTTGAATCCTCCCCTCACATGTTATGGCACATAATGGAAGGTTTAGTCTGCCAGGTGTAACCTTTAAAAACCACAGACAAAAATTTAAATATTTTCTGTTGAAGTTATTTAGTATTTGTCTGTGTGCCAGTTTATCTATATTGTTTTTGTAAAAAAAAAAAAAAAAAAAAAATAATAATACGCCTAATAAAAAATAAAAAAAGTTAATTAACCTTAATTTTTGCTTCAACAAATATATTTAAAAAAAAATTAAGAGGCTAAAACAGCAGCAATAACAATAATTAAACAGATTCAGTGGCAACCTTAATTTTTTTGATAACATTCAAACTAATATTTTTGCCCATAAAAACTAATAATGTTTAGAAATTTCTATATCTTCCATGTATCTTGTGCTAAATTAATTGAATTAATGGGTTAGCCCCATTATAACAGAACAACAATAATTATGATAATGTACTTTATAAGTCTCGTATGGTATTTAATTATAATCTAATGTGTTCTTGTGTGGTTGACACACCCTGCGCTCACGCTGTCGCCACTAGTAGGCGCATTTGTCGTTTAAAAACCTTCAGTGGCTCCTCAAAAAGTGATATAAAGCAACATTAAACTGACACTGAATGGGAGGGAAAAAGACAGAGAGAAAGGCAGAAAATAGACTGACAGAAATAAAGCGATTATCGCTGTTACTGTTGGTCATCTGATATTGACTAATGCATCTTTTTTTAATAGAGTTAAGCAGTTTTTCCGTGTCTTTCGAAGGTTATTCGTGATGATACAGACAATGTTCTTTAAAACTGACGCTAAAATACAAACAAATTTATTAACTGGCTGATTAACAGGTCATGAACGCATTGTTTCAGTTGAGAGTGCGGGAAAAACAGATGTCTTCTCACTCCACAAATGACCCGACAGCTAATACAATATGTATATATATATATATATATATATATATATATATATATATATATATATATATATATATATATATATATACACACACACACACTATTTTATATATATAGGCTATTGCATAGTTGAGATCAAATGCAATCAGAATTTACATATTTCTTTTTTAATTTGGTCGTCAATGATTCGCAACACAAATTGAATTATTAAATGTTTCATATATATATATATATATATATATATATATATATATATATATATATATATATATATTATTTTTTTTTTTTATTTTTTTTTATCACAATTTTAAAATGATTTATTGGCTGCACATAAAGCCAACAGAAATGTCTTTACAGTAGTCATAATTTAACAGTAGATTAATTCGTAATGGTCATTAATATTATTCTGATTATTTATTCGACATCGAGAGTGTGTTTCAGAGAGCTTGTATGTGCAGTGGGCTTGAGGTTTGACTCGTGCTGGCAGGATTCGAGCCAGAATTCTGCGGGTTTACATGCTAAAGATGAGCTCAGTTTGAAACCAGCGTTTGGTTATGAGAGAACATCCACTCACTTAAAACACAATGACAACAAACAAACGAAAACAAATACACGTGTGTGTGTGTGTGTGTGTCTGTGTGTGTCTGTGTGTGTGTGTGCTTAATAATTTGAATTAAATACAATAAAAAACAACAGCCGTGTAGTAATAATAATAATAATAATAATAAAATTATTATTATTATTATTATCTGACTGTTATTTTTTTCTGTTATCATAGCATTAATGCTGTTAGTTTATTTTGATCTCGATATAAGGAAATCATGTGAACAGAAGAGTCAAAGTCTCACCCACACTAATGGTCTAAGTGAGCAAAAAATATGCACATTATCCTACATCTCAAGATCATTAGCATGTTTCATCAACATCTGCTCGGAGGATTTACATGTAGCCTATCTTCCTCTTTTCACGCCTTCACATTTCCACCCGCTCATTGCAATGCGCTGCACTGAGTAGGCTAATATGCTCATGTTGACGTTTTGCACACTGACTAACCACTTTAAATAAAGCAGAATAATTTGATTAATTACAGCAATGACTGAATCACACTTTGCATCACAGTGTTTCTGTTAAATTAATAAAAAAATAATCATTTCTAATGTACAATAAGCATGCACTTCAAATAGGCCTACATGAAGGGAATTGCTGCATTATATTGTTGCGCGCTTGTTGTTCTTAATAATTAGTAATAGTAATATAGCAATGTAGTAGTAATATAGCAATGTAGTATATAGCAATGCAATAATATGTAGTAGCCTAATATATGCTATAGTATAGAAATATATTCGTAGACAAATTTTAAACATCTGCTAAATGATTACATGTATATATATATAAATATTTTTTTGGAGCCCAATCTGACAATATGAATAGTCTCGCGCCGCGTAAATGAGCTATGCTTTGGCGCCAGTTTTCTATACGCCAGTCATCTTTAAAAAAAACAAAAAAAAAAAAAAAAACTGTTGAAACCTATATACTGATTCAGCTATAAAAAAAGAACAAGCTATACTTTCACAAGGACACTGTGAACATAAATTGTTATTCTGAACACGATAGAGGTCAAGAAACCTCCCCAAACACAAGCTGGTCAGGGGTGGTTGTGGATGCATATATCGGTGATTTTTCAGCATCTGTTTATTATTAATATGTGACCGCACGCGCTCAGACTGACTCCGCGCGCCTGTCATATTCAGACTCCGCGCGCAGTTTCTACGGTTACAGTCGCGCAGCAACGTGCCCTCCCTAATGACGCGCGCCCCTCTGATATGCGATCTGCGCTTACAGCCCGCGTCAAATACACATCGAGTAATCAAGCGCTGAGGAATGATGTGAGTTCATACAAAGAGGCACGAGCCCTCAAAAACAGCCTCAAGTTCAAACAGTGAAAAATATTCCAGTCACAGACTCAGAGAGCACCCACATGCCATCATTCTTTACAAGGGTACAATGGGGTTAAATGCATCCAGGAGTAAAAGATCCTTTTGATTTGATTTTCACCCCAAAACACTAAACAACATACAGCTCTTTCCTAAACCTGTTTGTCACTACGCATTGCACAAACATCCTGATTCGTGAAGTCACTGCATGTCATGTCGTAAGGTTTTCTTTTTTAAGAAAAGAAATTTCCCCTCCCTTTCAGACTTGCAAAAATGCAGACTATTATAAAAAAAAAATTCATTTTCACTATTCAAATGGTATGAAAGATTAAATGATCTGATGATTAAAGTAAAACCCCATATACGTTATTTTAGATAAGTTTGATGTAATAAACAAGGGAATTATTCTGAATAGTACATTTTCTAAAATATATTAAAGTAATTGTTCTGCAAAAGGCACAGCAAAAAATGTTTTTTTTGTTGTTGTTTTTTTTAAGACTGGTTGGCAAAGGATCGATACAGTATGCCTGGACATCAACAAACTGCTTTCCATAATTGGGAGGGAATAGATTTATTGCAAAGGATGTGCAAATATGGCTCACACTGTCTGCTCCAATCATAGGACATTAATTTGTAATATACGCTTATACTAACACTGCAGCTCCAAGACTAATACACCCTACTAAAAGAAAAACAATACTTGTATAAAATACTTGAGGGCCAAAAGTGGTTAAATAAACGGAACATTGTTTAACCATTGCTGATGTGATTATTTTGGAGTATTTGCTTAAATGTTATTCCAAAAATATCATGCATTTGTTGCAAATCACGTTTGACCATATCTATTCAATATACAGCCAAACCAGAGGCCTTCCGCTCCCTTCTGCCATCATCCAAACTTACATCGAAACAAATAATTTTGACACAAATTGATGTATCAATCAATATATATAAAGTATACTGTATATCAATGGTCATATACTCTGAGACCACAAAACAAAACACATTTTCCTTAGGCTTTTCACCCCATTGAACCCTGTAACAAAGACGTTCACATGCCAACCTATTTACTCTTTATCCAATAGCAAGTCAAAAATAACTTCATATGTCTCAAAAGTTAATGATGAAAGCATGCACACACACACACACACACACTCAAATGAACCCACTTAGATTTCTTGCAAAAGCAGCACGACAGTCTGAAGAATACTGAATCAGAAGAAACCACAGATATTTTCCCAAAATGCTCTGGTAAAACATTACTTTATTGGTCATCACCCCCCGAACACACACACACACAGGCCTCCATACCCGCAGATAAAAATCAAATCGGGGCATAAAATGCTGACATAAGTCTGTGGATTTGCTATCTTCCCCCCTCTGTGGGCGGCAGCACATTTCTGTACATTTACAAATTACAGAGGGAGCAAGTCTGGAAGCCGCAGAGAGCATTCCTTCCGTACAGTGTCTCCTTGTGTTTCAACTGTGGGTTTGTCTGCCTGAGAAAGCAGCACGGATGACCTGCAGTCAACTCTAAATCTCCCGTTTACATGCTTGAATTTCAGCCCCACCTCATATCAGGTGTCCCTATGACATCATCACAGTGTCCTATCTAGAGTGCAATGCATGTTTGTGATGTCATCTCTTCATTTTCATTGCATGCAGCGAATACAGTGTAAATAAAATGTACATTCAAATGAGGAAAAAACATAAATGCACGCTCATATTAATAGGATATATAAACGCTCTCGGTGCTGTTGACTGTAACGAAGCTTAGTTTACCGTCTTTTGTCAAATACAGTGAAGCTTGTGGTGAATGATTCACTCTAAGCCATGATTTGTTTTATATTTTAAGTAAAGCATGTCAGATCAAAGCATATTTTGCTGATGGATGAATCTGAATTGTTATTGCACAGAAATATTACAGATGACGGCATTCAAAGCGTATATGGATCTTTTCAGCGAATGTAAAACAAACAATTATTTTGTATTTCTCTCCAGAAGCGCTCACTCCATCACAGAACACAGAATTAAAGCCATATTTCCTCTCATGAACTGTGTAGGATGAAAAAACTTTTAAAAAACTCCTTACTCGGTGAAATATCTGATGGGTTCAGATGACAGTGTCTGTCTATGACACCAGCCTTCTCAGTGTCTCATTCATTATTATCTCTCATTCAATATTAATTTGTGCATTTTTTTTTGCACAGGTGAATGCACTAGAAGTATCTATTTTACAAGAAATGTTTATGAACTAAGAATGCTCAGAGAACATATGTGACATAACAGTGAAAATGCATAATGGACCGTGTCATCAAAACAGTCTGTTTTTCATGAAGCATGCAGGAAGTGTTTTACAAAGAGAGATCCGAGTTAATGTTTGCGGTAGAAAAGTACTAAGATTTATTACGCTGTTAGGAATATTGAGACTCCGCAGGAAGAACTGTCTGAGAAAAATGCCTCCCTTGAGAAATAAATCAAATGCTGTTTTATGGAATGTCATTTCCTCTTTCAGTTGGATTTGGACTAACTTCATGGTGGTATAGTCGCCCTCCTGGCCCCTAGAGGAGGCTACGGCCTGTGCATCAGCTGAAGCGAGGCTTCTGAAACATCATTGGCTGGAGACACAGGAAACATCAAAGTAAGTTCTGATTTGCAAACATCACATATGCCAGTGTATGCACGGTCTCCCTGGCTCGTTCTGCTTGTTTAAATGTGCATAACAAGTCCTCATAAACATCAACATCACGTCAGTTTTGGGTTTTATAGTATTTTGATTCATCAGGTTGAATCACTTATATTTGCTCATGATCTGTCAAGACACAAACACATGCACATCCATTTGCACTCACATGCCCACACACACACATTCGTGAGATGACTGTCTCACTATGTGTTTGATGCTGTGATACTGAATCTGTGATCTACAGTAATTACGTGTTTCAGAAAAGTGTTTGGCGGTTAAAATCTACAAAAGACAGAAAATTCTAAAAGAAAACCCCAGCAAAAAGATTCTGCAGAAGTTCAGCACAGTGCTTTATCTCATTAAAAATGTGCAGAGGAAGTTTACATACTATAAGGGTCTAAAAGGCACAGCAGGAAAATAATACATTTAATTCTTTGAGCCAGAGAAAGGGTGTACAATGTGCATATAAAACTAAATTATGCCTTTTTTTTGGTGCAAATTATGGCTTATGGGTTAGAATCCTTTTAAAAATACCACACCAGTCTTAAGGTTCAAAAAAGTCTTGATACTACTGCATAAAACGACTTCAACACATTTCACTGAAGTAACGAACAGCATGATTTTTCCCACCAAAATGTATCTCATTTAAAACAAGCCAAAAAGTCTCTTTCTCACTGCTCCTTCAAAATGCTCTTTCATATGTGGTCAGACAATGTACAGCGTTTCATTAATCATACCGTTGACCAAGCACTTTTTGCATCTGTGACTATGGTTGACAAGTGGCATTCATTTATGAGTTCACAACACATGAGAATCACCATGACTCTGTCGTACGTTTATGATGTCATTCACACAGAGTCATCACCATTATCTCAAACACACAACCTTATGCGTGGGAATTTGTATGTTGAGGGTTTCTTCAAAGACCACTTTTTATGGTTGATTCTAATGCCCATTTTGGGCGGTCCCAGACTAAAGATGATCAATCATGGTGATTTCTGTGGTTGTGGCTCCTAAACGGTGGTACTTCGTCATACAGTGATGAAGGTTCAAAGACGGTTGTTGTCACAGTCTTGCGACCAAAGATAGTCTGTGATAATTTTCTGACAGAGTCAGAAATTTAGCAATGATCATCTTACAGTGTGTTTGCTACTATGACCTACGTCTACTGACAACCAATAAAAATGCAACATGAAATGGTGTATTAATCAATGCGACCTGACACTAAAACTAAAACTCCTACTTACCTCAAGCTTCATTTGCAAGATTGGCATGCCAAGTTGGCCTCTTTTCCCTAGCCATGATCATGTCCATAATCTCCTCTTTCGCTTCCTCTTGTTTTTTTTCCAGCGCGCATAATAACCACAATTGCCAAAGTGCGATTCATCTTGCTCTATTTGTTTAGAGCACATGCTGATGACGTTTTAATCATCATAATCGAATACTAACTTGAGTCGTAGCCTACGAATCAATTGGTGTCATCATCTTACAGTCTACATACATGTTGTACCCACATACACTACAGTGTGATTTGTAATCATATTATAGGATTGCCGAAAATCTGTAGCAGGCATTAAATGAGAAGCATTCCTTTTCATTTTCTTTGGTGTAAGCCTTGAGTTATAAGGTATTAGGCACTTTTACAAAGTTTTATATATATTATAAGATGTATCCTTTAAAGGTTAAGTGTGTAATTTCCATGCCTAACACAAAATAATGATGCACCAACTCTAGCTGGTCAGCAAATAGATTGTCTTGCTCCCAAACACACATCACTGGTTATTCAGTGCAGCTGGGTTTGGCTGGTTGTGATGCTTGAACACACTGAACAATGTTTTGAACAGTACCTCAAGCTTTGCAAATGGCTATTTATAGTTTCTCCACATTAAGCATGGATAAAGAATAAAGTATTTAAAAGATTACACACACCACCTTTAAAACTACCTATTTTCCCATTTAAATCATCTTTGGGGACTAAAACAATTTCCTTAATTGAAAGATATCCCATTTCTATATAATACATCTTTATAATCTATCTATATAATAATTCATTTGGCATGCATTTCTATTATGCAGCTCTATTTTTACAGCAGAACCGCAGTAATCCACCACCACCGCTGGGAAATCTGACCCTCTAGGAAAACTTCAAAGCCCCCTGAGCCACTGCACTGAGATGTATTTTCAGACTTGATGGAACCATTTTGATGGAGTAAGTGAGAGATGAGTTTCACTGGGCACACGGTGGTCCCACCCTGACAATAGATGGATGTACGAGTGTCTTAATGAGGGAGAGAGAAAGAAAGAGATGGAGTGACCTTGCGGTGGGGCCTAAATTCACACTCCACCCCACTGGCTCCCAAAATAAGCCATGTCCCGCTTTCATAAATGCCTCTCGCCACAGCCGCCATAACTCAGGGCTTTCCCAAAACAAGAGCTCATGTGCCGGCAGCGTTAGGAAGTGTGTCTGCCTGCCAGCAACCGCTAGGGCCGTCCACCAGCGTCTGCTTACCACATTTTACCCAGAATACAATGCCCCTTTGTTTTTGCGTGCGGTGGGGCCTCTCTCAGCCGGAACACACAGACAGAGAGAGAGACAGAGAGAAGGGCGAAAAAGATAGATAGATAGATGGATAGATAGATAGATAGATAGATAGATAGATAGATAGATGGATAGATGGATAGATGGATTGGCGTATTGATAAATATGAAATGGGCAGTTCAAACCATGAGAGGAAAACAAATGCTGAGCAAAAAAGAAAATTGAAAGCAAGATAAAGTTGTAGAAAAGAAAGAGGAGAAATGGTGTGAGATATGGGAGGCCTTTCATGTGGTTTCATGCGGAATGCTGTCGTTCATTTATGCCTGCAACAAAAGCCACATGTTTATCTTTTTTTTTTGTTCAGACGAAGCGCTCCATCTCGCAAGCGTCTGAGAGGGAGGAGGTATGCTGTATATGAAAGGAATGATGGAATTTAAAAAGTAGGTCGACATAAAACAGAGGAATTCATCAAAACAGCACGCTTGTCAGAGCATGTGCACATGAACGCACGCTGTGAACACGCATTATTATGTTGATGCAGATTTTCTGACTGCAACGCACAAGGTGCAGATGCACAACATAACACGGCAAGATATCATAGGTTCGATTCACGGAATGAATTCAATGCTAAAATGTAGACCTTCAAATGCAATGTAAGTCGCTTGGGAAAAAAGCATTTGCTAAGTGCATAAAAACGTAATCATTTTAATGATTTCCACATTTGTAATATGATGCAAACTTTGAAAGTCTCTGAATTTCAAATATGGCCTCGAACAAAATTTCTCACCTATTCTGCCTCTAAACAACTTTCCTTAATGACTGATGTCAACAAGCCCTCTTCTGGTGTGTTTGTAAACTCAGTCACTGTGCTGGAAGGTGTTGTTATGTCACTGTTAATTGAGCTAATCAATTTGAGAGCATGTAAAGTCTTTACCATTGAGTTTTAAAATGAGCTTGTTAACAGACTTGCTGCATGTTTAATCACTCGTATTGGGCTTGCCAAGTTTGACTTCCTATCAGTGGCCGGTAAAAGTGTTTTCACACTGCTGAGCTAATATTCGCTTGCAAACATATTTTTCCTAATAAGTAAATGTGAAAATAATGTTTTAAAACATTACATGTGCTGATCTTCTGAAGTACCAACCCATAAATGATATAATAAATAAAAATTGACTTGCCAGCTGGCCTGTGACTTCATTAGGAAATTCAATATAATAAATTAGGTAAAGTACAAATTAAAGTAAGCGTATACTAAAGAAAACATCTGTTGTGAACTGTTGAGACACATATGGAATATTCCATGCATTAAGCCACCAAACAATATGAAAAAGAGCCGAATAACTGCCCTTAGGAAATAATTCACAAAAGTGTATTTATTAAATTAAATCATATTTATAATATAATTATTATTAGTAGTATTATATAATAATCAAATTATTTTATAAAATAATCCAATTATATATAATAATAACAATAAATATTTTATATTATACTGTATTATATATTATAATTTTATGAATTAATTTATAAAAACAAAAGTATTTATCATATAATATTTCTAATTTATATAGGCCTATATATAAATTATATAATATATATTCAAATGTAATTATTTTTAATTTAGAAATGTTTATATATTTATATACATATACATATATAATAAAAAAAGAAACATTGCAAAATTAAAAATAATTCAATTTGAATAGCCATAAAGAAATATTTCTTGCTGGTAAATTTTTAGTTGCTCAGTTCATGTGGAAAAAAGCAGTTAAAACCTGCATTAGGGGGACTGTTCCTGTAAAACATTGACTCTAAATTCACTTCCTACATTTGGCTTTTGCATTTTCAAACAGACGACAGATAAATGAAGCTTGGAATGTCCAACAGGAAGTGACAGTGTAAAAATTAGTCATGAAGTTTTCTAGATGGTACGAAATCACAAAGTCATCACTGTGACATAAGGAGTCAGCAGCATGATGTCTGTCATCTGTCTGCAAGAATGAAAGAAAGTGTGAGAGATTTTGCAACTTCTGTGGGAATGCCGTGAGAGCAATTCAGACAGCCTGACCAAAGTCCAGACACGGAAGGGCAGATGAATGGGAAGAGAGAAAGCACGCGTATGTGTGTGTGTGTCTGTGTGAGAGTGAGAGAAAGGGGAATCCCTGTCTGTTTGTCTGGGGCTTTTCCTCAAATAAGGAACTGCAGCAGCTCCATACACACACAAACACACTTGTTGTGTTACCTCAGGTCAAGCACGTGCACAATTGAAGAATAAATTATGCCAGACATTAAATCTAAAGCTAGTTCACTCGTGAATTAAAATCACTAACTCATCAGATGAATAAAAAGGCCACCTTCGCAAGTTCCCTATAGTTTGTGAACTGTTCAAAGATACTAGATTACTGTAGTTTAAGGGGCTGCCCATCTAAAATGCACACTTCATAAAATTGGATGTTTGTGCTTTTGTCTATTTAGCTTGCGACTTCAAAGTCCAACATGAAATCAAAACAGAGGCTATATATTTCCACAATGTACGTTACTGGTCTTATTATGGATGATTCATCCATGCATGTTATTCCAAATCAAAAAGATTGTAATTTATCTTTTTATACAGACCCTTCCTAAAGAATTAGAATATCATGGAAAAGTTTATTTATTTCCATAATTCCATTCAAAACGTTAAACTTCAATAGATTATAGATTCAGGGCCCACAGCTTAAACGATTTAAAGTATTTAGTTGTTTATTTGTACATAATTTGGGCTTCCAGCTCATAAAACCCACGAAAACAGGATTTAAAAAAAATTAGAATATTACATGAAATCATACAGTAATTACACAGTGATACCATCATTGAACCAGGTTTTGGTTCTTTTGGCAGTGTGGGCAGGTGCAAATCCTGCTGGAAAATGAAGGATGCATGAAGTGCTCTGAAAATGTCCTGGTAGACGGCTGCGTTGAGTGGACAGCACAGTGGACCAACACCAGCCGATGACATGGCTCCCCAAACCAACACAGACTGTGGAAACTTCACACTGGACTTCAAGCATCTTGGATTGTGTGCCTCTCCATTCTTCCTCCAGACTCTGGGACCTTGGTTTCCAGATGAGATGCAAAATTTGCTCTCATCAGAAAAGAGGACTTTGGTCCACTGTGCTTTATTAAATCCAGAGTCAACGCAGCCGTCTACCAGGACATTTCCAGAGCACTTCATGCTTCCTTCATTTTCCAGCAGGATTTGCACCTGCCCACACTGCCAAAAGAACCAAAACCTGGTTCAATGACCATGGTATCACTGTGTAATTACTGTATGATTTCATGTAATATTCAAATTTTTTTGAAATCCTGTTTTCGTGGGTTTTATGAGCTGGAAGCCCAAATTATGTACAAATAAACAACTAAATACTTGAAATCGTTTAAGATGTGGGCCCTGAATCTATAATCTATTGAAGTTTAACGTTTTGAATGGAATTATGGAAATAAATTAACTTTTCCATGATATTCTAATTTTTTGGAAACGGTCTGTACATGTAATAATTTGCTCCACCAATTTCATACAATTTTCCTTTGCCGTTGATGTTACCAAGCCCCCTTAATTTTCAACCTCTTCCTTCAAACCACCTGCCATATAGAGACACTTTTTACTATCCAATCAATAACTTACATAAAATAAAGTCCCACCCAACAATTTTCTTGTTTGATATATACTTTCACTGTAAGATAAAGAGCAGCATGGACATTCTGAATAATCTCCTTTTGTGATTCATGGAGGAAAATTTGACTATTCCTTCTTTTAAAAAAAAGAAGACAGAAAAAAGAATCTTCTATATGGCATTCTAACTGGAGTGAACCACAGATGCATTGAAATAATCATCTGAAATATTTATTCGCTTAAAGAACTCTAAGCTGTATCCTTACACAAACATCAACCTGAAAATCTCCCATCATCCAACACAAGTCAATAAACCGCTTGTAAACAACTTCAGCTTTTTCTGGGAAGGGCGCCTTGGATTTAGCAAGCAAAAAAACAAAAAGGAACAGAGAGAATCAAGAACTCATAACCTCAGGGCGACCATCATCTTATATCCTATCATTATCCTCATATTTTCAACGCCATAATTAACTTGTTTTATTGCACTCTGGCAAATAAGGGAGAGAGGAAGGGAGACGTTTTGAAGACGATTAAGGATTTTTGTCTGTGTGTGAGAGTTCTCATGGTAGAAGAGTCTCTGTCGCGTATCAGTCTTGCACGCTTTCAGACGGATAATTGAGACAATGATGACGCATCGGTCTGAGGTTTTAACGACAAATAAAACGATTGTGCGCAGATGCTTCAGGGCACATTTTTAACAAGGCAATTCAATCATTGCGAATTCTAATTTTCCATGTATTCCATTTTATTCTTGACCAAACTTAAGTTTCTTAAGAGTATGGCATGCTGGGAGATTTAAATTGTAAACATTATATAATATTTCATAAAGTTATTTACTGTTTTATGTCATATTAACCCATAATAAGTGAAAGTAGACATGACTGAATTGCTTTTAAGAAGCTTTGCAATTTTCAAGTTACGCTGTGAAAACACAGTGTGAACCGGAGCTAAAAATGCGGCACTAATGTTCTTAGTGGTTTTGCATCTTGGTGGGGCCGTAGCAATAACAGTTATAGGGTGTGTTTGGGAGGTTCTGTGTGTGTTTGCTTGAAATGGCGAATGTTTCTTAGTTTCTCTACACTTTCAATCATGGTGTTGGGTGAGGTCTGAAAGTGATACTAATGGAAAACAAGCTTATCAGCATTTAAGAGCAGGTGTCGAGCTGTGTGGTGAAAATACATGATTAGTTAACAAAACAAAAAAAACAACAGCAAGATCTAGGACTGACTAAAACACATCAGTAAGTTACATATTCAACTAGAACAAGTTCAGAATATCATTTTAATGACACCGGAAAAGCTGAAGACACACAAAGTCAGACTGACCAGCTTTTCCTTGGTCCGACTCTGATAAAATCCCTGTGGTCTGTGGCTCTGCACAACTTAGCTTCATATTTTATATTGCTTGTTCTTATTACAGTCAAAATTACTATAATAGTCCAATCTGTAAACACATTAAAGCAGGACTTTATTGATATTCCTCAAATATTCTTATGTTCTAAACCTCTAACTCTAAATAATAAACTCTGCAGTTCATTCAGACTCAATTTTGCAGTTGTATTTGTGCTATCTGTTCTGAAAGTCTTTCAATTGGTCTTCTACATCTTTCAATATTTCAATATTGTTAAAGGAACACGCCAACTTTTTGGGACTTTAGCTTATTCACTGTATCCCCCAGAGTTAGATAAGTCCATACATACCCTTTTCATCTCTGTGCGTGCCGTAACTCTGTCTGACGCACCCACCGCTAGCCCAGCTTAGCACAGAGACTGGAGGTAAACGGCTCCAGCTAGCATACTGATCCCAATAAGTGACAAAATAACGCCAACATTTTCCTATTTACATGTTGTGATTTGTATAGTCACAGCGTGTACAAATAACAAGGTCTCATGAAACACAGCCATCTTCTAACCATATACATAATGGGAACTATATTCTCAGAAGGCGAAGCACTGCTACTTCTGCGGAGTGATTTACTCCAGTCTTTGTGCTAACCTAGGCTAGCGGTAGGTGCGTCAGACAGAGTTACGGCACGCACGGAGATGAGAAGGGTATGTATGGACTTATCAAACTTTGGGGGATACGGTGAAGAAGCTAAAGTCCCAAAAAGTCGGCGAGTTCCTTTAAGTCTTTCTTGTATATACTGTATTTAACCCTCAGGGGACCACAAACGCGCCCGCGCGTTTTGCTCGTTTTTTTTTTTTAGCAATGAAAATAAACACCAAATGCTCTGTTAATTTTGATCTTTCATTTTCGTGTAATACATCAATCGATCCTGTTCAGTTTCTATTTTTTTTCTGTATACTCACAATAAAAATAAAGTGTTTTGCTTTTTGACAAATAAAGAAAAATTAACATGATGCGATTTCTGCCTTCCCTCTGTCCGTGAACTCCCATTTGAAACGCGTTCGAAAATGATCAATAACTCCGCGAAAATTTAGTCAAACAGGCAAACAGACCCACGGGCATAAAGCTTGAGATCGCATCTGTTAAAAGAAGTAACTTATATAAAAAACAAATATTCTCAGTTTCTGTAATCTGTATAAAAAGAGAGCGACTCCTGTCGAGCTCATTAGGAGTTCATTCACAGTAATGTGACCACTCCCCGGAGAGCGCGTGCTATTCAAACGCAAATTCTGAGGGGTGTGAAACGCCCATCAGCTGTAAACACAGCGCGTCGCGATCGAGTGAGGCATAATATAGCCTACCTTATGGAGAAACGATTCCTCAGAACAGTGCTGATGAGGAGCAATATCTCCTGATATGAGGAGCAGATCCCGCTGCGCTGAGGAGTGAGGTAGGCTGTTTTCTTTTCTCACGTGTGGAATAACGTTATGGAATAACGTTAGTGTAGGCCTATGCAAACCGCAAAAAGATGAATCGCATTTCTATAATATGACTCGCCTTTCTGTGAGATGAATGAAGGGTACATATTTGTAAAGACTGTTTAGCCTGAATATGAATCGCGTGTCTGTGTGTGAAAGAATAAACTGCTTTGCTATAGCCTACTGAGATGAGTAAAAATCCACTGGAATATGTTGAAAAAAATGTATTTGTATAAGCAACGTATTAAACTGCAAAAAAAAAAAAAATACTATTTTTGTCAAAAATAAAGTCATAGACTAAGATGTTAGATGTTCCAATGTTGGCTATATTCAAACTAATGAATACATATGATAAAATTTAGGCCTATAATCTTTTTTCTTTTCTTTTTTTTTACAAAGAAAGAGTACACTTGAAATATTGTTGAAATTGTAATTATTGTTGTAATTGTAACATTTTTAATAAAATAGCAAAACATATTTACAAGAGAAATGTAAGCGAAATCTTAAATGGTCAATATAAGTCTTCTTCTAAATACATCTTTTGTCGTTGCATTGTGGCTCAGTCAGTGTCACACCTGAATGAATGGCTCATTAGGCAGTCATTATGCAGAATGGGTGGGGAGATTATGCAGAGATTATGCAATCTAAGGTGTAAACTACTCCTCCCCCTTGCATATTGGCTTTCCAAGCAAAACCTGTTTTACACCATTTAAATCAATGTATTTTTTTTTTGTGAACGATAAAGCAAAACTATTTTCACATAATTTTGAAGCTAGAACACAAAGGGACAACATCCATTAGTCAAAAGTCTTGTGGACACATATTTAATATGTGTTTTGTGGTCTTAATTCAGCAACTTTCATTTTAATTTTTTCCAATAACCACGCATAAACATTATTCTCTTAAAAATACAAACATCTACATACACGTTGCTCGCATATTATGGTAGCCCTGTTTGTGCTATATAGAGTGAATTTACACCTTTGCCATTAACATGTTTATAAATAACTGAAAAAAGCACAAATGTCAAGGCATGTCAGAACATCTCAAAGGCCCCCAAAACACTGTGGTCCCCTGAGGGTTAAAGCCAAAATGTGGCATGTGCCACTAGTGGCACCAAAATAAATGGCAAAGAAATTATAATTTAAAATTATAAATATATATAAATTTACATTAAACAACTATCCTGAACACTTATCCTGTCTTATATTAAACATATAATCTTCCCCAAACTCACTTTATTGGAGACCAGTCAAAACATTGGACACACTTTTCTGAATTTATGTTTTTCATGATTTTAAAAACATTTTGATCTAAAGGCTTAGGCTACATGCCTAAAATGTGATTGGTAAAGAAATCTAAATGTATTTTCTACTTATGAATTTCTTTGCAACCCCAATATTATTTATATGTTTTTAATGGATGAATATTCATTGGACCGAATAGTGAAGAAAAAGCAGCCAACAAGCACCCGGCTGCAATTCCTTCAATAGCATTTAAAAATATTCCTAATATAGGATGTACCTCTTGAAGTTGTTTGAGAGAACATCTAGAGAAAGCAAAGAAGAAGCTCAAATACAAGAGTTTTCATTTCTGTCATGTTTTGATACATTCCCAAACTTAGGTTTATGTTATTTCATAGTTTAGATGCCTTTACTTTTATTCTAAAATGTGAAAAATAATCATAATAAAGAATGAGGTCTGTCCAAACTTTTGCCTGGAAGTGTAGATGCTTCATTACGGTTTATGGAGAGAAAAAAGGCGGTAAATTGTTGATGTTCTTACTGAAAGTAGGGCGTAAACCTTTCAGTTCCTGTCACTCCAAAATGTTGTCACTTTAAAACATAACATAAACATCAGCATTCAACTGTATGTCACACCACTGCCAAACAAGATCACTCCCAACACAGACCTTATCACTGTATATTTTTACATGTAGATCTGCTAGAGGCTGATTTCTCATGCTGATGGTCAACTGCCATCCTTGCTCGTCAAATGCTATATATACTACATATTCAAGTGCACGTCATACTGTTACATACATACATTTCGAATACATACGGTTCGAAAGTTTGGGGTCAGTAGATTTGTTTTAAAGAAATTAATATTTTTATTCAGCAAGGACACATAAAAGTGACAGTAAAGATATTTATAATGTTACAAATGATTTATATTTCAAATAAATGCTGTTCTTCTTCATATGAACTGTTTTCAACATTGACAATAAAAAGAAATGCTTCTTGATCAGCAAATCAGCATATCAGAATGATTTCTGAAGGACACACTTAAGACCGGAGTAATGATGCTGAAAATTCAAGGGCATTTCACAATATAACTGTATTTCGGATCAAATAAATAAGCACGAAAGACTTCTTTCAAAAAACATTTAAAAAATCTTAAGACTTTTAAGTGGCAATACGTGCATTTCTGCAAGTAAAATTTAGAGTTATCTGTGCATACATTCTCTTATCGGTCTTGCATACATTTCTCTATATACAATCAATCATAAGGAGCAACAACGAGCAATACTGCAATAAGAATATTACTAGTGTTGGATAGAAAAGTTTCATAAGCATGAAACAAACTGTTCTGTGGGACTGCAGTCTGTCCTAATGGTCCATTACTCACTGGAACATGTGAGCTATAAAGATGTTAGATGCATTTATTTTAACATGCTCAGAGAATCAAACAGAAACTATTTTATGAGCATTTCCACTGAGCTTTCCAGTGCTGTGGATATTCTGGAAGTGTACATCCTGACTTCATGACGTTTGTTCCACTGCAGTGAGGGTCTCTCAAAAATAGCTCGTCTAGACATTATAAATGACATTGACATCCCTCTACCTTCTCATATCATGACAGATCGTTATGCAAGGACCACCGAACACCTTGTTCCTCAAACTCACTGTGTGTTGTGGTAATGTGTTTAGCATACACCCAGGATTCGGCTTCACTCGCTGCTGTCACACACAATCACACACCCAAGCGCTGAAAACACAGACTAACTCTGGGTGAACCCAGTACACTGCTGCCACTGAATAGAGCACACATACATGAAAAACACTTTTGATCCACACTCAATGGCCTTTTCAAGGTCTAGTACTCTGGTTTACAAAAGAAACACACTGGCTTGGTTCCAAAACCTATAGTGTAGGCAGCATTTTAAGCCTGAAACATGCTATTACGTGAACACAAAATCTTAAACCTTCTAACTAACACATTGTAATGGATCAAATGTGATTTTGTAGATTTTTTTGTTTTGTTTAATCATTGCATTTCAGTGTAATTCATAAATCAAGTTAAGAATGCAATCACAATGTTGCTGCAATGGCACTATAGTGAATTATCTGCTACAGTCACGGCAGAAGAATAGTTGAACAGAGATAGTTCCTCCGCCGTAATAACTCCGCCTCGTGCACATCCCAAACTTTGTTTTTTCCATTTCATGGACACAATTTTTTTTTTCACAATTTTTTTTCAAATGATCTCCTTTATGTTCCTCAGAAGAAAGATAGTCATACAGGTTTAATATGACATGAGTGTGAGTAAATGATGGCAATTAAAATTTTTAGGTGAACTTTCCCTTTAAGCATGTTCAAGTATGCATAGACACACTACAAAGCTGAAAGTCTTTCAAAAGGCAGTTATGCTGCTTTGTGAGATATTTTCTTTTGGACTACATTGAATGCATTCTTAGTGGAGGAGACAATCCAATAATGCATTGCCACATGCTCAGTGAAAAACATTCCAACAAACTGAGATGATATTAAATATTTTTCATTCATTCAATTATAACTCTTCAATTTTATACAAAAAGTTGGCCTATATTTGTGTCTATTTACAATGTTTTTGCAACTTGCTCATACCAAGTCAAGTCTCTCCTACACTCTGCATGAGTAGCACCATTTATGATGTACGGATAGGATGCTGTCTTCACTCTTAAAAAATTAGGGTTTCAAAAAGAACCTACCAGTAAACAGCTTTTAATTACAAGAAACATTTTTTTTTCTTAGTGTGAAGAACATTTCAATAATCTGAAGAACCTTTTTCCACCATAAAGAACCTTTAGTGCAATGCAAATGTTCCATGGATGTTAAAAGTTCCATAGATGCCAATAAAGAACCTTTATTTTTAAGAGTGTATATGGACATTATTGTACAATTCAGAAACCCTTGTTATTAGCAATGGTGAGCGTTAAGTAAACTGCAGCCAGCAACTTATTGCTGGTGCACACGTAGCGTACAAGAGACTGAACATCATTCAAGGTCCTCACAGCGAAGTTCTTTTTGTTCTTCACTTTAAAGTAAAAAGAAGTTGGAAATACTTTTGCAGTGATATACCGTTAACGAACATTCTGAACATTGTATAAGCATTAATTTCATTGAATGGAAGTGAGGCCTTTGGGAGCGCGTGTAAATGTCACATCTTTTTGATTTTCTCTAGTCCTGAACATAAAAATCAGTCTACAGGCTTTCATAGACAACCTAGGAAGTCGGGAAAGGTCTTGTTTTTTAAGTTTCGTTACAAGCTGCTATTAAAAATCGATTAATACATGAAAATTCTTACATATAGCCCCTTTAAGCAGCTGAGCACTGTGTTTTACATTTTACATTTCTAAAAAGCATAAATGTAACTTTAAATTTTCAAATTTAATATCTTCTGCTGTTAATATAACTGTTCATACAGCAAAGAAACAATCTGAGGTCTGAATAGAATTTGTTAAGAAACGGCGAAGCAAACAACTCAAGACATCCTCAAACATGTTCCCGCATATTTAAAGTCACTTTGGACAAAAACGTCTGCAAAAATAATAAATGCAAATGTACATAAAAGTTAGAATAACAGCCCCCTAAATACCCTGTCAGAAAATAGAATGAAACTGTAACAACTCTAGATGCAAACTAAATAATGATCCCTCAGAAAATATAGAGGGACCACAGGAGAAGATTTCTCCTTCATTACGGCCATCAGATGCCCGGACACAAGCTCTGAACACTAGCTTCAGGACCAGTGAATAGAAATCTCTGCAAAACACTCCCCGTTACTCGGGACATTTCCCTAATCAACTCCAGTCCCACAACAGAGCCAAGTGCTTTATAAATAGGAATTGTTCTGAGCTAAATTAGACACAGAAGCCAGACCCTCCGCTGAGACCCTCATGCAGTTTTCATTATGCTCTTCCCTGTCCAATATCCAGACCCTCAATATCTGGTTACAGAATTCAGTTCTTGCCGTGGATGCTGATATTTTCAGGGGCCGAGAGGGTAATGGGTAGGAGTTGAAAGCCTTTGAATGTGCTCCAGCGCAGTGAAGTATCAATTTATAGGAGCACGAACCATGTGTTTATGAAATTAATAAACTCTGTGCAGTCATCTGAAGTTTTGCATGTCCTACATGCTGCATTGGTAAATATAAGTACTCAGTGTCCTTAACCCCCTGAGGTCGGCGGTATCGCCGGCGATACCAGCTCGCTTTTTTTTCAGTTCAGTTCAAAAGAAATTAATTTTGCTCTGTGGACTTTGATATTACAAGCAAGTTTCATACATCAATCGATTCTGTTAAATTTGTATTATTTTTGTGTATACTCACAATAAAAACAAAGTGTTGTGCTTTTTGCCAAATAAAGAAAAATAAACGTGATGCGAGTTCTGCCTTCTATCTGCCAGTGTAGTCCATTCTGAAACGCGTCCGAAAATGAACAATAACTCCGCAAATACTCAGTCAAACAGGCATTCAGACACACAGGCATGAACCTTGAATTCTCTTCTTTTTAATGAAGTAATTTATATAAAAAACAAATATTCTCATCTTGTGAAATCTGTATTAAAAGAGAGCGATTCCAGTCGACCTCATTAGAGCTAATTCAAATGTAATGTGACTCCGCCCACGGAGAGCGCGTGCTATTCAAACGCAAATGGCTGAGGTAATCCGCGCAATCCTGTGAACGCCCCCTGTATCAGCTCGACAAAACCAAAACACAAGTTTATTCAGAACATTACTTGTTTACAACACAGCGCTGTGAGGAATACGAGGAATACGAGCTGAGGAATACTAGTAAGTTTTTCCTTCTCGGGTTTCTGTTTATGAATGAATGAATGGCATAGATGCGCGCTGTTTACCACAGCTGGCAAAAAAACAATATTACGTGACAGTTCTCCATTATGGACGCGAGCGCTCTAAAACTTTCACAGAGACCTCAAAACAGAAAGTACAAATTCTTTCTTTAAAACGAATTTCGTTTTGTATCAATTGTATCTTAATTTTAATCATTTTTTCATTAACAAATTTCCTGGATTTAAAGTAAATATGGGCTAGCAATCACAACATAAGGTGCTTGAACTGGAGATCATCATGAATCATGAGCCTACTCGCCTCACATGTCTAAAAAATGTGAAATATATTTACAGAAAGCTGTTTCTAAACAAAACCATCCAAAACAAAAAAACTATAGCCTAATAAATGTGCATTTATCCAGTGCGTTCACTAGCCTACTGCAAAGATCGCGAGTCAAAAGCCTATCGTCAACGAATGATGATTTTTTTTAGCAAACCGTAATGTAGTCTATAAATGTAGGCTATTTGTATAAGCAACGTAAACTGCAAATTAACATTTATATGCCCTAATATTTCATGAAAACAACGTTACAGTCAGGCGAAATATGAAAGACAACATTTTGTTTAGTATATTTGGGTACAGTTTTTACTGTAGAATATACTGCCTCGTCAAATAAGCTTTTGTTTAGCAATTTCTATATATAAAATAGCCTACTATTTTTGTCAAAAATAAAGTCATCAACTAAGATAGCTGTAATGAATACATAGATAAAATGTAGGCCTATAATCTTTTTTTTTTTTTTTTTACAAAGAAAGAGTACACTTGAAATATTGTTGAAATTGTAATTATTGTTGTAATTGTAACCTTTTTAATAAAATAGCAAAACATATTTACAAGATAGATGTAAGCAAAATCTTAAATGGTCAATATAAGTCTTCTTCTAAATATCCTTTGTCCTTGCATTGTGGCTCAGCCAGTTTCACACCTGTGTGAATGGCTCATTATGCAGAGTGGGTGGGACAATGTAATTTCAGGTGTAAACCACTTCTCGTTCACGCCCCCCTCGCATATTGGCTTTCCAAGCAAAACCTGTTTTACATCAATTTAAATCAATGTATGGTTTTATGTGAACAATAAAGCAAGACTATTTTCACATAATTTTGAAGAAAAAACACTAGGTGAGGACATCCATTGGTCAAAAGTCTTATTGACACATATTTACTATGTGTTTTGAGGCCTTATTTCAGAAATTTTAGTTTTTAGTTTTTTCAATATCCATGCATAAACATTATTCTCTCAAAAATGAAAACATGTACATTCACGTGGCTCACATATTATTGTAGCCCTGTTTGTGCTTTATAGAGTGAATTTACACCTTTGCCATTAATATGTTTATAAGCAACTGAAAAAAGCACAAATGTCAGGGCATGTCAGAACATCTCAAGGGCCCCAAAAACAGCCCAGACTCCAGAGGGTTAAGTTCTGCCACGAACACTTCAGAGCATAATGTGATAAATGTTTTCTGTAGCTCCAACTGATGGAGTTTTACTTTGCTTTGGAGTTCTGCTAGTGTTATGTAAGGTCATGTCGAATTCAACCCTGAAAACTGTGGCAGGATTCAAATGTGTGATACAAACTCCACTGTGTGCACCTCTATATGCGCATGCATGCAGATGTATGCTTGTGTACATATGCTTGCACACTTGGGCTGGGTATTGACACAATATTCACGATTCGATTCACAAGCTTGCGATCCGATTTGATTTCGATTCATTCGATTATTGGATATATATTAGACACAGTACATTTTCTCAAGGAAAAATCTATCCGGATTAATGTAGACAGAGCCTGATTTACCAATTACATTAAACATGATACGAATTTCGGTAAGTTGTTCTGTATCTTTTAACATACCTTTAGATGCTCATTCATGTTTATTTTTTGCTGTAACTGGTACTAAAGCGGAGGAGATGATCCGCTTCTCTTGAACTGAGGCGCTACTGCGATGACTTTGAAATCTGAGACTTTAGCCACGTTTCCACCCGAATTTACCCGGAACAATTTGTCCAAGGAACTTTTTTACCAGGAACTTTTTTCCCCCCAGACCTGTTGTTAGCCACGTTTCCACCGCGGTCTAAAGTACCGTGAAGATTAGGCAAATAGTCCGGTGACGTAGGACTGCGCACGACTTTACAGTTCCCACTGGATTTCATCCACTGAATTTAAGCTTAATAAAGCCTGAACCTCGTCGTCGGTCCATCGGTCGTATTTGCATGTTCAGCGCCCAAGTCCCACCCCTGAAAGTTCCTGAACTTTGAAAAAGTACTACCTCGCGAGCAGGGACTTTCGGAGGGGGAAATATTTACCTGGAACTTCTTTTAGACCCTGGTTCCTGCAGTGTAAACACACCGAGTACCACCCCAAAGTTCCTAGTTCCTGGGGAAAGTTCCTGCGGTGGAAACACGGCTTTTGTTTCATATCAAAAGTAACAAAGCACAAAGCTTATTGCGATTTGGGAGGCGAGCTACAATGTGCCACTCATTCATCAACCTAAAACAGGATATACTAATCGATTCTTGGGATTTAAAAAACGATATCGGTTCGTAATAATGAGAATTGATTAAAATTGAGAAATCGTTATTTTTTTTACCCAGCCCTATTGCACACTGTACAAAACGATGTGTTCGTGGAAACCTGAAGGTAACAGTTTGCATGGCTTTGGAGTTGAATTCAATCATCAAAACGATAGTTAACCCACCCAAAAATGGGAATTCTGTCAGTATTTGCTCACCCTCATGTTGTGCATTCAAACCTGAATGCATTTCTGTCTTCTGTGCAACACAAAAGAAGATATTTTGAAGAACTTTGGGCTCCAATGCTGTTTGACTCTCTAACATTATTTTTATGGACAAAATTAATTGTTATGTTCCACAGTAGAAAGTCCTGCAGGTTTGGGACAACATGAGGGTAAATAAATGATGACAGAAGTTTTATTTTTGGGTGAATGAGAAGTAAATGCCTTTGACTGAATTTTAACTTGTCATCAATAAATCAATTAACTGTTCATATTAAGTAACTCCAAAAAGATTTAAGTTATATCAGTGTGTTCTATGCTAATTGTTTCATTTATAAATATAATTTTTTACATTTAATATTGTTCAATAATATATCCATCTCATTTTTTTAATGAGAAATGTGCATGTTGTGCAGAGCAACAATATTGTAAACTTCTGAACACTAATCATATGAACAATCATGAGACAAAAAACAACAACAACAACACACCAGACCTCAAACATTTGGTAAATGAAACGCAACAATGGTAAAAATCAACTGACCAAAATCAAAAAAAAAAAAAAATTTTTTTTTACACTGAGGAACAAGCTTATCTTGGCCACACAAGACAACAGATTACTAAATGTGACAACAAAATCAACAACAGTCAAACTTATGCAACCTTCTTAATAGTTCATAGCCCAGTGCATGCTGGTTAGAAAGTACATGGGATTGAACCTTAAAATAATGTTCAGTAAAGGTTGAAGAGTCCAGTGCAGATATGCGAGTCCAGCTCACCTGCTGTGCTTCTTGATTTGAACAATATGAAAAATCTTTATAAGGGTATAAAAAAAATGCATTGAGATGCATTAGTGGTGTTCCGAGAACTACGTAAATGATCACGTAAATGAATGTTTAAGATTGTGCATTGCATTATTTTTGTTAGCAGATCAGTACTTTAGTAAATGTGGTTGTTTGTGTATGCTATAAATGCAAGTATGCAGGATTGTATAGATACGTTTATATATATTTATATATTTAGTGTGTGTGTTTTAGACTGCTGTTTCAGTGCAACAGGTGTGACCTCATTGTGGTTGCTGGTGAGCAGCAGAAGCAAACAGAGTCTGCATCAGATTAACACGCAACATACACACACACAAACCCTCTCGACTTGTTCCTTCAATTTTCTTTCTCACACTCACTCTTGTGAGTCATTCGTGTGAACCGTTTTACAAGACTCTTTCTGTATCGTGCATCAACGTACATTTGCAGTATTTTTGTGTTTTCCAATGAAATATCTAAGCATCATTAAAACAAGAAAATTTGACTTAAAAACAATGTATTTAAATTAAGTTTATAATTTTTTTTTCTATAGGCAAATGTTCTTGTTTTATTCCTAAACCTCAGCAAAATTTGTTAGATTTACGCATAAATCAAGATCAAACGCTTTATTATCTGAATATTGTCTTAATATGCAATTTTGCTTCTCAAGTTCTAAGCATGGTTAAATATTTGTACTGGATAACAAGACAAAAATACTAAATATTAAAATTAATATTATAAAAAAAAAAATTCTGTGTGTGGCATAGGCCTACGTCTCATGTCTGTCTTTTTCCAATGAAGTTGAGCTTCAGTTTGGAATTGAAAAAAAAATCTGAATTTAATGAAATACTGTAAATGTTGAAAAAACATTGCAGTTGATTTAGTATATATATATATATATTCAGGGTAAAAATTCAGCATAAATGTACATACCACACATAGTCTTCATTTATTCAGATCGCCTTATCGTTATATTTATTAGACTTACTGTAAACCCTTATAAAAACATATGGTACACAGCAAATGCTCTAAAATAAAGTATGATTTCATATACATAATGTGAATGGCTCCAAAAGCATGCCAGCTTGTGATTTTATTTATGTACACGTACACAATCTGTAGGATATCTGAAAAACTTAGATAACTTGGATAACATAGGCCTGGTTTCACAGATAGGGCTTAGATTAAGCCAGGATTATGCCTTAGCTTTTGTAAACGTGCCTTCGAAAAAAAACATTACTTATGTGCATCTTGAGACAAAACAGTGGCACTGACATATTTTAAGATATGTCATTTTTAAGTTGCTTTCAGTTAAAAAAAGCTCAAACATGCATTTTAGTCTGGGAATAGGCTTAAGATTTGTCTATGAAACCAGGGGTTAATGGTTTAGGCTCTTTAACTGATTCACTTTGGTTTCCTTTTTTTATGGTCGAACAAACTGAAAAATGGATATTGCATATTCACAAATGAATTCCAATAGTAAATACAGCCGTGTTTTGATATCTGAGCAATTCTGACTCTAAAAACAGAAAAAAGCAGAATTCAGAACTCAGAAAGGAAAAAAGATCTATAACTGTTGAAAGTCTACATCAAAACTGAGCCTATTCACTTTCTCAATACCCATTATTACACTTAACTGTTATCAACTCATCAATGTACATTATTGCTAGTAAAAAAAAGTTGTGTACCAAATGACAAACTATACACTATGCACTTATTCACTATGCACACAAGGGCTGCCAACTCTCACGCATTGAGCGTGAGACTCACGCAATTGACACTTTTCACACGCTCTCACGCCACACATCCATTTTCTCACACACAGAAAAATTGCAGAGCAAAGAGGTACTTTTAATATTAAACTAATTCTCAGCTCTTAGATTCCGTCAATTTTATTACGAAATTCAGACAAAAATACGTTTGGCGCTTGTAAATGTGACGTGACAGATCGCTGAGCGCCTCAGTTCAAGTGCACGTGAACGATCATCTGTTACTTTTTTATTTAAAGATGCAGTACAACTTACCAAAAGTATACATAATATCGACCAATTAGTGTTTTTCAACCATGGAAAGAGGTCAATATAACAGCAGGAGAACAATTATGTCACATAACGTTACCTTTACCTCAGGAAAGCCATTTAATGACCATAGCATGTTAACTGAATAGAAAAAATAGCTAGAGAGGAGATTTTGCTGAGCACTATATTACACATTTATTATATTTTTACTTATGTCATTAAATAATTATTATAACAAAAACTGCATTATATTTAATTTAATTTGTTACTTTTGACCTTTAATAATACCAGCAGATTGGGCCCTCTATGTTTACAGCATTAGGTGAGATTATTTTTTTAAATAAAATTTAAAATAAATATGTATCCAAATTAGTCAATATTGAATCAAAATCGGAATCAAATCACAAGAATGGAATTGAAATCTTGAAATTTTTGTCAAGCAATAATAAAAACTGTATCCTACCAGTCATTGTACAATGAACATTGTAACATGTTGCCACTAAACTTCTATTTAGTTACCAAATGTTTTGACAATCACAATTACACTTATTGTGATGCAATATTTGTTTTTACATACCCCCCCCCCCCCCCCCCCCCCCCCCTTCAAAAAAAAAATCTCACTCCAAGCTAAACTCAAAAGTTGGTAGCACTGGCACTGCAACTGCAACAGTTTGAGTGCATGAAGTGTCCAACATTTTTTGGGGAATTTTCAGTGTGAACACACTCCTCACATAGTTTTTAGTAGGTATAAGAACCTGCGCCTGGACGCGACGACAACACAGTCCTGAAGTGTCAACTAGTCTATCCCCTGTGAAGACCTCCCTCACCTCCCTTTAACCCCCTCTACAGATAAAGCGTTGTCGGGATAATTCCGGAAGCGCTAAAATTCTGTACTATAAATTTTAAGGCCAGACAAGAAGTTTGTTGTGGGTTGGTTTGTAGGGAAGGACTACACGCCTGCGCACACATATATTCAAACGCGCATACCTATAGACTGAACTCGTAAAACGCATGTGCACGCCATCAGCGTTCTCACAGGTTCGCGTTTTTAAAGTTTGCGCAGAAAGAACTTAAGAGTTTTCTGTTAAAACTGTGTCGTGTTAACAGCTAATGATCGTTGCGACAGAAGTGAATCAATCAAAACTAACTTTAGCTGGACAATTACTTTATTCTAGAGCTGATGTAAAGCCAAAACAATCTCTGTTACTTTAATTTCCTATTATCACTGTAAAGCTGCTTTGGAACAATCTACATTGTTAAAAGCGCAATATAAATGAAGATGACTTGACTTGACTACAAAACAACATAGAAAAGTGCACAAGTACGTGAATTGGGACACTCTACATCCGTCATTAAAAAACTCTCCTGTTCAATCACCTGACTCCATTCTGTTATGCAACGCTCACTTTGGATCAATTCTGGAAATACACTCAAGCCCCACTCTACATTTTTTCATTGAAAATAAATGAATTACAGAAATAAATTTGGGTTGCAAATTATATTATATTGGTTCAGAAAACAACGGGTTAAAAAATATCCTGCAAACAGTTTGGAGCTGGTACCTCTCTCATCCCAGACTCTTATTTTGGCAACTGTTACTAAAGCAAACACACTTTTTAACACTTCTGTTTTCCATCTCTGTGTTTCATTTTCTTTCTTATTTTTGGCTGTGTGCACTTATTTAAGACTTATTTATTTATCCTAAATCCTATAACTAAAACTCTCTGCTCATCCTGCAGGGATGCAACCACCACAGCCATTGGGATACATCTTCCCCAAATGTTCTGATTAGTGATCAATCAAGATAGTTCAATGACTGAAGGTACTGAACAGGTAGAATGTGAGTGAACACACAATGAGAGTGGAACAGCATGCTGGGAGTTTATAGGAACATAGCAAACAAAACCCCCCTGCTAGCGTTTAGCTACTGTTTACTTCATAGAGTGGATGACATCAGTGTTCACTCTGTCCAATTCTGAGCTACTTTATTTAACACACACAGATCCATCCCAGACTCTACAGTAATGTTAACCAGCTCAGAGCTCTGCTGATGCATGTAAACACAGACTCAACCATACATGTGAGGATCAATTACTTAACCATCTACGCTTTCATGTGAGCAGATGAGTGGGATATTGGTGGATCTTTGTCATCTATGTGAAACGGACTGCAAAGAAGAAGAAAAACAACACAGGCGGGCGGTATATATTGTCTCTGCAGGCCTGGGTGTCGTCACTTAACCAGACTAAAAGCATCACTTGTAATTTTGGCGAGGGGTGATTTGCTCTTTGATCTTAAAGTTACACAACTTGTTTTCTAAAACAGTTTTGACTCTTAATTCTGATTGGATGAGATGCTCTTCAAGCAGTTGCATTAATGCGCAACATACATTGCTTGGCAACAGTAAACAGCCTACTCTAATGAATATTACTTGCTAGAATAATTATTATGATTAATATAAAGCATTCCCAGGGAATGCATGAACTAATGTATACCTTGAATGCAATGTAAGTCACTATCGATAAAAGCACATGTTGTGTTCGGGTTTTATTCGGTTTTAAGCATTATTTGTTGGTAATTTTGACAACATCGAATACATTTTTAAAATGTTCTGTACAATTTATCACACTAGTGTGCTTTAATGTTCATCCAGGAGGCTTGTTTGCTTTTATCTTGTACACAATGGCACAAAGTCACACTTGTGGTATTCCCAGTCAAAAATGACCAGCCTACAAAAAAAAAAAAATTGCTTCAATAGCTGTCAACTTGTTTTATGTCAATTAGGACAGGATTTGTATTTATTTTTGAAACTGACTGATTGTAGAAAAAGATTGTAAAAAATGACAATCCATTGAAAATGATTGGGGAAGATCGAAAATAAGAGAAACACTTAGTGTTCAGGAGCATGTTGATCATGTTCATATTCACATATTTACATGTGTGCTTGCAAAGATAAAGGCCTTGGACCTGTGCATGTGTGGATACACACACACACACACACACACACACACACACACACACACACACACACACACACACACACACACACACACACACACATTTATGTACACAAACAAACTATTTTGAGTATTACAGGCTTTCTTTGTCAGAGAACTTTATCCTCAGATCAATGAGGCCTATGATCAATAAGTTTCAGAAATAAATACAAAACATGTCCTAATTGAAAGAAAACAAGTTGACAAAAAGATTGAATCCAATATTTGGTGATAAAATAGCATTATAAACGATTTACAAGCAATTTTTAAAAGGACGGTTATTTTTGACCGGGAACACAAAAGGTGTTACAGGGTTTTCAACACAGCACAAGGATCAGCTGTGACTTCACGTAAACTTTAAACTTCACCATCCCACCCTAAATGAGTATTGCATGAGGATAATAATTCGCCATTGTTTTTAAAACAAAACCTCAATCCTAGGACAGGAAGCACCTCATCACATGTTGACGTTACCATAGTGACAAATGGCTTCTTCTGAGGCGCTCAGGAGATGCAGATGCCAGTAAATCACTAATGTTGACTTGGGCCCGTACCCACACATATACACAGCGACCACAGAAAGGCCGAGAGTGCCCTGGCTCCAGAAGTTGACTGGTTTGTGAGTTCCAGTAAAGGTTGGTCTAGCTGGTTCCTCCCTTGCGCCCTGCGCTGAGAGTGCGTTTATAGTGCTAATGCTTGCGGTGAGCAGGCCATTATGATCCAAACCCATCAGAACTGCTCCAAACAGACTGCGGCATTATAAAACAAACATCTTAAGAAGGATAAATGCGCAGGTAACTTGCGCTCCAAGTTTGTAGATGCAGTTTACATCTGAAGACAGATTTGTGCATTGAATACCCTGATCTAGGTTTCATATGTACCTTAACACGGTATCTCAGATGGCCAAACAGGCTTGACACACAACATCTATATGATGCTTTATTACATCAACAGAGACATTTAAATCAGTCAGTTTGTTACAAAACAAAACAAGCAGAAACTGCCCTTTTCTGGAAACTGTCAGGTTACACTTTAAAAAGTGTTATGATAGGAAGTTTGTAGTCCATATACAACACATCAAACCCACATGCATGCAAGCATGCACTGTCAAACGTTCATAACTGCTAAACTGTCACAGACACACATGCAAGATACAGCAGACACACCAGACAGATCTCGTATGAATGTTACAACTACCAAAACTAGCTTTCTGGACACCACACTGGCGGAGAAGGAGGGAGGGGAATGCTACGACGGGTGACTTACCACGCAGTAAACTGGGCGAGTAGCTGGAGAATGTGTCGAAGATGCTGTTTGAAGCCATGTGTCCCGCTCAGGAGGGAAAAGAACTGGCCTCTCCGCCGCCTTACCGACTTTCAGCCTGAGAGAATGACAGTCGGAGAAAAAGAAATAGAGAAACTACATAGACTGCCTGCAACCAAGAATTTGGGGTTTGAGAGTGCCACAGGAATCTTTCGCCACAAGCCGACTAACAGAACAGCATATGTGCCGTGTGGTGAGAGCGAGCGATGGAGTGGAGAGAGAGAGAGTGAGAGAGAGAGAGAGAGAGAGAGAGAGAGAGAGAGAGAGAGAGAGAGAGAGAGAGAGAGAGAGAGAGAGAGAGAGAGAGAGAGAGACTAAGTGAGGATAGCAACTCTGAGAGATGGACTCACCTTTGACAATACACTTTTGTATGTCTGTCACCTCTAGAAGTGGTAGTGTCTACGTGGTTCTAGTCAGATAGCTGAAAGTTCAGGTGTCTGACACTCTTGCAATGGTGATCTCCGTGGTAACGGCCTGTCAGTCGCATGTCTGAGGTATCCGAGGTCATGGCTCCTGCGGTAATTCTGCTGCACGGCAATCCCATGATCTGATTGGTGGAACTCAGGTCACATGACTCCCTCTCTCTCACTTGTATGCAGTGAAGTTCTCTTTTCCTTCCAATGTGCATTTCTCAGCAATGATTGGCTGATAGTTGTTTTTTGAATGGTTTCTCAGAGGATGATGTGGCCTTCTATAAGAGGGACCACAAAAATACACAGCTCATACCCAACACAAACTCTCCAGTGAAAGAAATTGCAGAAAACGCGGGACAGAAGAGAATTATTTGGGGAAAGAGAGTGTTGAAGTGTGTTTTGGTGGTTTGGGGGCCTGTTAAACCACCCTTCCACCCTCATTCACCACTTGATAGTTTATCAATGTTAGCCTCATTAAAAACAGCCATGCCAGTCATTTCATTCGTCCTCCCGCTCTCTTTTTACCCTCATTTGTACTCAGTACTCTGCTTTGACAGTTTAATATGGCTGTGGGCGGCCTACTTTTTATTTCCGAAATATTTGCGGTGTTTAACACACCTTTCATGTATGGCCTGATTTCAGTGGCCCTGTTAAAAGCAAGCATGTGTATCTGTTTATCTACACCATCTAACTGTGCATGGAGGTATGCGTATGTGTGCGTGTGAAATTCGTCCCTAGAACGAACCTCACGTGCAACGACAGACAGACAGACAGACAGACAGACAGACAGATAGATAGATAGATAGATAGATAGATAGATAGATAGATAGATAGATAGATAGATTGATAGATGGATAGATAGATAAGGTTGTGTGTGTGTGATTGAGCTTATGTTGTAACCACAGTGCCATGAAAATGAGCACTTGTGTGCTGGTCAGCCGGCAACACAGGGAAAATGACACAGTGGAAGTGTGTGTGTTTGTGTGTGTGTGTGTGTGTGTGTGTGTGTGTGTGTGTGTGTGTGTGTGTGTGTGTGTGTGTGTGTGTGTGTGTGTGTGTGTGTGTCAGGCAAATAACACACTTCCAGGGAGTGTGGCCTATAGTGAAGCCACAGAATGACTTCAGGGCTTTTTATCAACCTTATCCCAACCTCACACATACACATGCAAATCAATCTCAAAGTTTCCCCTATGAGAACGACCCAGCTCGGTCAGTGTGTGTTTGTGTGTGCACCTGTGTGGGATCTGCTGGTTAAACGTCATTTTCACATGAGTGAAACAGAATATAGGAAGAACACTGAAGCGGGACTTTATATTAGTCATTAGGAATGGATAGGATCCAATGATGGGCATTCAGGACCAGAATGGTATGGAAGTAGGTCAAATTTACCCTCAAGAGGATCTTGATGCATACAATATATCGTTATTTGCTACTGTTGCTGTAATGTTAAACTAACTAGTAAGTTAGTAATGTTAATTTCTTACTAGTGGGAAAATTAGAACGATGATTGCCTAAAATGACTAAATAACTTTTCAACATTTTTTTTTATTTTAAATTTGGAATAATGTGCACAGATGAAACATATTAAGACATTAAAAGAGTCAATTAGGATGTCAAGTTCAACATACGTATTCTAATTTTTATGCACATTATAACTGTGTATAAATTTAGGAAGTACACCACAAGTGCGTGCATTCCCGAAGAGTGTGTATCGGACTTTGAGGATGGGGCCATCCAGCTTCTTTCCTCAGACACAAACACCATCTGCTCTGTGTTTTGGGAAAAGGGTTTCTTAGCAGCGTCGTTCACTAACCACAAGCAAAAATGGTCGAAGCAGTGCGGTAGCAATCGGACAGAGATGTTTTTTTTTTCTTCCTCTCTCTCTTGTTTATCAAGCCCCTGTATTTAAGTTTAATATAACTGTAGTGTTTTGCTGAGAGACCTGCGGTGGGCCAAACGTTGCCAATGTCCCTCCACCCCACGGGTGGGGCAGAGCGGGGCGGTGGCTAGAGCGTGCGGTTGCGAGCGCAGATGTGCAGGGGCTTATTTTGTGGTGAATAAATTGCAGGCTGCCCCATGTGCAACTCATAAAGGGGGAACACAGCAAAGGACAGAAGGAAAAATACAGTGATGAGGTGGCCATCTTCACTTCAAACGCATTTTCGGACCAAAAGCAAACGCCCAGAGTCTAAATCTGTCTATGCCGCTGAAGGGGGATATAGGCTCTTGGATGGAAGGATGAGAAAAGGAATATGAGAAACGAACTACAGTCAGCCATTTCGATTTCATTAATCCCAGAGTCACAGGTTTTGTGATTCATCCTGTGACGTTTAATTTAATAAAATGAAAGTTTACCCAATTAAAGCAATATTGACTCAATCATTTGAGTTTGGGGCGGGACTGTCTGTTTTTCCAATTAATGGAAATGTGTTTGAAAATAATAATTAATTGAGAAATTCTGGTAGAAATTATTTCACCTTTAACATTCTTATAGTGATCTTAATCAGAATCCAAAAATTAAATACTTGTAATTACATTATCTTACATTTTAAAAACTATAAATAGCACCGTATATATATATGTATATTTGATGTTAAAACATGCTTCATTCCACAATGCTGTAGTAGCTATTATTTTACTTATGCCCATCACCCTTGCCAGGGTATGGGCCGCAAACCACAGATCTCCAGATTATTCTGTCTTTGGCCATTCTTTCCAGCTGGTTCCAGGTGTAGCCCATCTTGGTGATGTCGGTTTCGAGGTCACGTCACCCAAGTGTTTCTTGGACGACCTCTTCTCCGCTTTCCTTGGGGGTTCCACTTCAACGCCTGCCTGTTGATGTTGGTTGATGCTTTATGAAGAGCGTGCCCTATCCAGCCTCATCTTCTCTTCCTGATTTCTTCCTCTGCAGGGAGTTGGTGAGTCCTTTCCCAAAGGTTGATATTGCTGATGGTGTCAGGCCATCGGATCCGGAGAATTCTTCTAAGACAGCTGTTGATGAAGGTTTGAACCTTCCTGATGGTCATCTTGGTCATCCTCCAGGTTTCAGCAACACTGACTTTACGTTGGAGTTAAATAGGTGAATCTTTGTTGTCAAGGACAGGTCTCTTGAGCACCAGATGTTCTTGAGCTGCGATGTTGGGAAAGTGCACTTTCTACATGAACTAGTTCAAAGTTCAGTTCACAAATTTTAAAATGAACTAGTTCATACTCAAAATTTTTAACTAAGTTCACAGTTCCAAAAATGAACTAGTTCATAGTTCTTTTTTTCCATGTTGCTGCAAGATATTATTTTTCAAAATGATTGCCACAGCCCATATAGAACCACAGACAATGATTTTATCAGTTTTAACACTGAAGCTATGCGTCAGATTTTTCCCATCCTCACCGACCTTGTCATAAAACTCGTTTAAATGATCATACAACGCCTCCTTGCTGCTTTTTGTTTTGATTTGTAACGTAAGTGATGAGTCGTTCATTAATGATCCATTCATTGCGTCTGTCACGTGACAAATGAACGAAAGAAGTTAAAATAATTATTTATGTTCCCTGTAAACGATTTTTGACTGCATTATAATGATTTCTTAATTCAGAGTATGATCAAGATTGCGTAGGTGGATGTGTTCTGGGAATTTGCCAGTTAATAGTATAACATTTAAAGCCCCTTAAATGAACGAAATGACTCGAAAAAAGATTTGTTCATTTTGATGAACGAGATCGAACAAGAGAGTCAGTAGACACTGGTGGCTGGTGTTGTCAGATTGGGTGTTTTTTCCGTTACATATTAAGGCCTGTTTACGGTGTGTTTTAGCCGGGTTTTCGCCTGGAAGACTCTATAGAAATCTGGCACTCTATTGAACGAAGTTAAACTGAGAGAGCATGGCGTTCACAGACACCAGAATGAACGAGTTCACAGTAACGTTCATCAGGTAGTAATACAGTACGTTCAGTTCACGTTCGCCCAAAATATGAACAAGTTCATGAACTATCGTTAAATGAACGCGTTCAGGCACAACACTGTTGAGCTGTACGTAGGCCGCTCTTGCTTTGCCAATCCTCGCCTTGACGTCTGCGTCTGTCCCGCCCTGTTGGTCAATGACACTGCCCAGGAGGTGAAGGACTGAACTTCTTCCAGGGGACTTCCATTCAGCATGACTGGTTCCTTGCTTGAGGATTTTATCTTTAGGATCTTGGTCTAATCTCTGTTTATGTTGAGGCCAATCGAGCTGGTTCCACAAGGTCAACTGGATTCTGCTCTCTTGTGGCTTCCTTCATAACCCAGTCAATGGCAAACAGGAACAGGAAGGGTGACAGCAGGCATCCTTGTCTCACACCAGTTTTCACCTGGAAGATGTTAGTGAGCTGCCCTCCATGGATGACTCTACAAGACATTTCATCATAAGATTTTATTATCAGGTTGACCAACTTAACTGGGATGCCGTAGTGTCGAAGGATCTTCCAAAGGATCTCTCGATCCCAGCTGCCAAATGCCTTCTCATAGTCGACAAAGTTGATAAACAGGGGGGAATTGACCCTTCGCAGGGAGCTTGATTGACAGGCGATCTAACCAATCATAATCCGCCATCCGCCATTTTGTCCGACAAAGCAGCCAGGAGAGATAGCAGATTAACATGGGAGGATTTGAACTTGAAAAACGGAATGTACTGACGCCTTTCCGCGGTTAAAACAACATTCCTTCTTATGTTCATTCATGTTTATTTGATGCTATAAATGAACTAGAAGGAAGAGATGATCGGTTCACGAGCAGCTTTAACTGATGCTCTACAGCGATCTGTCAGACACATTTAAGAGCCACAAAACGGTATGTATCGTTTAAATTTCTTTTAAAAAATGACCAAATTTGAAAGGTGAGACTTTGTTTAATATGTCTAATATCAAAAGTAACCGAAAAGTAACCTGGTCTGTCCTGTCTGTCAGCGTGTTGTCAGTCTCCTCTCTGCTCCGCGATGTATTTTTCACTGCGTGAGAACATGGTGTGGCGTGAGAGCAGCGTAGCTTGTCGGGCATAGCGACAGTAACTAAGGGGGGCGGGTCTTTGCGAAGGGTCAATTCCACTCGAGGGACTGTTCGACTATGATGCAGAGTTTTGCGATCTGGTCCATACATGATCTATTCTGCCAGAAGCCTGCTTGTTGATCTCGAAGATGTGTGTCAGCAATGTCTTTCATTCTCTCCAGGAGGATCCGATTGAAAACCTTCCCTGGTACAGACAGAAGTGTGATGCCTCTGTAGTTGGCACAATTTCCGAGGTCACCTTTTTTAGGGATCTTTACTAGATATCCCTCTTTCCAGTTTGTCGGAATTTCTTCTTCTTCCCAGATCATCTGAAAGAGAGGATACAGCATCTCCACTGATGCATCCTAGTCTGCTTTCAGGGCCTCTGCTGGGATGTCCATCAGGTCCAGCCCCCTTCGCATTCTTGTAGTAGCTATATGTGCGTGATAACCCGTTTAGCAGAAAATGCAAGATCAACAATTAGTTGTATGCTGACATGATGACTTTTTAGGATGTGTTAGCATCTATAAAGAGCTGTGAATGTGTAGTTAATTCATCAGGAGGGAAAAAAGATGTTTGTCAGACCATTTCAGCAGAAATTTAACCACACAAAAGCAACCTTTCACAGCAACGTTCAACGTGTTCCTGCGCTCACTCTGCCTGCCCCACATCTGATCGCTTTCTCTCTTACTGTCATGTCTTCTCTCTGTGGAAACTCAAATGATCATTCTCAGTGAATTGAGAGAGAGAGAGTGAGAGAGAGAGCACAAAACCGACCTCATAAAATTTTTGGCAGCCTTTTTTTTTGTGAAGGTTTTTTCCCATTCATTTTTCTCCACATTAAAGTCATGAACCAAACCAACCTGCTCCAAGAGGAATCACAAACTCATATTAGATCACATCACATAATCAAACCACATTACATATGATTACAGTATATTTGAAGCACAAAAGCATATGAAAATCAGGAAAAGTAGTTAAAAGTACTTTTATGAGAGAATCAGCACTGCAAATGACGTTACTGAATCTAATGGTACAAAACCAAAAATATTTCCTTATAATCATTAATAGAATCAGTAATTGATTAATGTTGGATCTTAGTGTTGGTCTGTATAGAAATATTTAAACATAATGGCTAAAAATTTGTTGGTAACACTTTAGTTTAGGGTCCAAATCTCACTATTAACTAGTTTATTGGCATCCATATTACTAGGATATTAGCTTTTTATTTGTACTAGACCAGGTTGAAATCACAAAAATGTGCCTAAATAAAAATCCTCAGGCATTTTTAAGTAAAAGTTGGCAAATAGACTATTCTAGGGGTATTTTTTATGCTGAATCCATTTTTGCTGTTTGCCAAGCTGTATCTCTTACTTGAAACTCAGTAGAGTGCAAAATCCAAGATGATCGCCTCATACGCCAAAATTAGCAAATTTCTCCGCACTGGCTCAAAGATAAACTGTTTTTATTGTGCTATAGCATTTATTGAGTAAAGGAAACAAACAGAATAGTCAGAACAAGTTAGTCATTCTGTCTTACAATATTTCTGGTAAACACTGACTTGTAATTTTGTGTATTTGAGTATGTCCATTTAAGAACATCAACATCATGCTGGTGGCAGCAAAAGGCCTATATCTCAAACCATCATCCTATTACATTATGTTAAGAGTGTTTATTACTTTTCAACATTTACATGTCCATGTAAACAAGTTTAAGGACTTAAATTTAACCAAACTAAATTCTCTTTTGGTTTATTTATGAAAAAGATATTCTCAGAAAGATTGGTTGTAAATATTAAGAATTGAGACAAATTAACAAATAACCAAAACATATCACAGTAATGTGTCACACCACTAACATTAGCTTTGAACAGATAAAGGAAATAAACACAGTAAACTTGGCCTAAAATTACCTTATAAAGTTGGACATAACATTAGCTGAATAATAACTAAAACATTAACTGCATGGCATATAAAATGTAGCCTAATGTTATTTAAACAATGGTACAACAAGATTCTCCAATATGATCACAACAACACAGAGCAGTGCTCTTATTCAGTTCAGCAATTGCTACGTTCTGCATCACTTGTCTTGCACTTGCATGCAGCAGAGCAACGCAGACGAGACTTTTTACATTTACATCGTGCACTCATACATCTTAAGGGCGCAGTTGCAGCTGATCAATTCCAAACAGTAGTCTGACTAACCGAGGTTACGTTAGGTAACCAAGTACGGTCTCTTACGAGAGGTTCTCTCGTATTGCGTAAGTTGCTTACGCTACGGGAACCCCTTGTAAAGGCTGTGCGCGCCGAGCATCCACTGCATGAGTCCCAGGGAAGCCCGGGGAACACAAAACATGTGGGAAACAGGCGGCCAGCAACGCGGGCCAGCACATGTACATAAGCACTTCATATAGAAATACAGAGCGGCTCCGCCGGTCTATGTATAGAGAATATCGCCCTTATTACAGCTCAACCAGAAGAGCTAATAGTCACGTGAGAGTAGCCTGCACACGAACAAACTGGGCAGAACATACACACCACTTAGACTGATAAAAGTCTAGCCTGCAAGGCGGGAACTTCCAGGTTATAAAACTTAACAAATGTAGAGGGGGAGGCCCAGCCTGCCGCCATACAAATGTCATGAATAGAAATGAATGCCTCTAGTGGAATGGGCCCTGATGCCCAGAGGGCACTGCAGGTGTTTGGACGCATAAGCTGCTGCGATAGCATTCACTATCCATCTGGACAGGCTATGTTTAGGGGCGGCGAGACCCTTGGTGCACCCACCAAACGAAACAAAGAGCTGCTCAGAACACCTGATGGCAGCGGAGCGTGTGATGTAAACTCTCAGCACCCTTACGGGGCATAAGAGGTTTTCACCGCCCTCACTATCGGATGCTGGCAGAGCCGAAAGGGAGATGATCTGCACTCTGAAGGGAGTGCCAATCGCTTTGGGGACATAGCCATGTTTCGGTTTGAGGATGACTTTAGAGTCATTTGGTCCAAACTCGAGACACGCGGGGCTAACGGATAGCGCGTGTAGATCCTCCACGCGTTTTACTGATGACAGAGCTATCAGAAAAACAGTTTTGAGCGAAAGGTATTTTAGGTCCACGGATTCTAACGTTTCAAAGGGAAATGCTTTCAGGGCCTCTAGGACCAAAGAAAGATCCCAAATAGGAACCGAGGGGGTCCGTGGGGGGTTCATCCTCCTGGCTCCTCTGAGGAAGCGGATGATGAGCTCGTTCCTTCCTATCGTGTGGCCGTGTGTCGACTCTGCGAACGCTGCAATAACCGCAACGCAAACTTTGAGCGTGGAAGGGGACTTGCCCTTGTCCAACAGCTCTAGAAGGAAGGAGAGCACCCATGAAACCCCACATGTGCGTGGGTCCAGGCTCTTTGTAGCGCACCATTTGGAGAACACTGACCATTTAGACATGTAGAGTCTTCTCGTAGAAGGAGCTCTAGACTGCGTGATCGTGTTCACGACCCCTTCTGGCAAAGCAACGGTTATTCGTTTATTATCCACGCATGCAGAGACCAGCGCTCTGGATGGGGATACCGCGAACGCATAACACAAGCGGTGCCAGACCACGTGCTGTTCTGTGTTCTGGACAAGAAGAACTCTGTCAATTGCTTCTCTGTGTTGAGGATCGTGAAGCTTGCCTCTACTTTGTGCAGCTGCTTTTAGTGTCAAAAGGCCCTGTTCTGTTGCATTGTATAGCTTATCTTTCTTGGATTCTTGGCATATAATGCAAGCATCCAATGACATTGACCGGTCAGGCTTCAAACTACACGCAGCTTCCATAATAAGTGATCTTATAATCTGACCAACTTCATGGGTACAATTCCACAACTGGAAATATTTTTGTGTTGTTCATGTCGCTCTTTGGATATAAAAATTAATTCTGATGAAAAATACGATGTGTGGAAATAACTGCAGAAAGTAATTGAAAGTAGAAAGTAGAATAAAAAAACCTCTTGGATAACTCTAAACTCAATTCACACACTTTGATCCAAAGACAATAGTATGCATGTGACTCCAAACAAATGACTCTCGCATTTTAGGTATTCTGTTTGTCCATTTGAAATAAGGAGAAAAACATATATTTTCATGACTACAATGAGAAATAATGCAATTATCATTGTCACATACAGTATCTTAATTCCCACCTAAATAAACTTTCTCGTTAATTGATGTCGTGCATGATGTAAAGTTTATAAATATAGAATTTCCTGACATTTTAGAGGTCATCTTGAAGTTTGCGCTCTACTGAGTTTCACATAAGAGATACAGCTTGGCAAACAGCAAAAATGGATTCAGCAGAAAAAATACCCTTAGAAAAGTCTATTTGCCAACTTTTACTAAAAAATGCCCAAGGGTGTCACATTATCTGAAAATCGACCTAGTCTATACTTATAAAGCACATATTAATGCCTTATTCTGCATTACCATATTTTACATCCCTTAATCCTACCCAATACCTAAACTTAACAACTACCTTACTAACTATTAATAAGCAGTAATTAGGAGTTATTGAGGCAAAAGTCATAGGTTATAATAGTTAGTAGTGAACTGGACCCTAATCTAAAGTGTGACCAATTTGGTTGTTTTACTCCTGTTTGCTACATCATTATTATAGCACTTTTTCTAAACTAATCTTGTTTGTCTGTTTTTGACTAGTCCTGTTTGAGGCCCTTTCTATGGGGAAGTGGATGCTCATATGTGTTAATGAAAGATAACATTTGTGTCAATCCCTGGCCTCTCACACTTCTAAAATAACGTAAAGCTCAAATAAGTGTTGGATCCTTTTTTCCCACAGGTGCCATAGCTGATGGTGGTTTCGATTCAACTTTTTTTCTTGCCATTGCTGATGCAAATGGATTTTTTTGTGTGCAAATAATAGGAATCTCAAATCATTCAATTTCAACATTCAATCAATGTAAGTCTATTACTTTTTTGTCTGCCATAGGAAAACTGTAAGTTCATTGGTTAGAAAAGACAGCACATTAAGTCAAAACAGGCTGAACATCTTTTCGTTGTTAAAAAAAAACTGTACAATAAAAGCAATTATCAAGTTTAAATCTTAAACAAGAGAAAGAGAGAGATAAAACAAAAAACAAATTTGGCCTGTTTATCGCTTTGCCAGCCTGATAAGCTCCGCCCCTTTCCACAGAGCTGTACCCGCACCTCCCGCCTTCCGCTTTCTCACACACTCTCTCTCAACCACAGAGCCTTTACTGGCAGAAAAACACACCAGCCGACCGTATTTTCTTCTGAAACTAAATATTAACGAAAAAAGCATTGGGCCAAATGCTAAATTCCATTGGTGCATATTAATGAGTGCTCAATATAACGAATATCATATATGATGACCCACAAGATGTTACAGGTTTCCTACGTCAATGATGTACAAATACAGCCACACTATCTGTGTACAAATTCTTTGTAACTGAAATGCCCAATCTGCACCCTCACTCCAATATTTCACACAGCCTCCAACACCCACTAGTCTTTCGTTTAGTTCCTTAAAGATCATCGGGCTTACGTGGCTTTTAAAAAATATTTGTTTTCTCATGAGAACGCATTGTTGTCAGTCCTCTCTACAGTTATAGTGTTTGTGCAATACTAGAACACTTAATTTGACTAGTGCAATTATATTAGTCATTTCTTAAAAGGGACAGTTCACCCAAAAATGTAAATGATTGCATTCTTCACTGTGAATATACTGTATGCAATGCTGCCTTATTAATTTGGCCTAAAGAAGGCAGCATAATTATGTATGTCTTAGCATGTCTGTGCATGATTTAATAGGGCTGGGTATTGACACAAATTTCACAATTCGATTCGATTTCGATTCACAAGCTTGCAATTCGATTCGATTTCGATTACGATTCGATTCGATTCAATATCGATTATTTTGGATATCAGGTACAATACATTGCAAATTTTCTCAAGGAAAACAAATCTCTTAACTATTATTGTAAACTATGGGAGGCAGTTGTAGCCTATAGCAGGGGTAGGCAACCTAAGGCACGTGTGCCAACACTGGCACGCGGAGGGTTAATCGCTGGCACGCAAGCAAATGCGAGAGAAGTGTATGTATTTCATTCAGATAAAGTAGTCTACCTGCACACAGATCTACATTTTGAAGTAATAATTCCTCATAGTAAAAAAACATGAAACGCACATGTAGGAAACCTCGTGAATTACGACCGTTTCACGCATATTTTTTTCGGCGTGCATGTTAATCAATGAGTGCATTCACACCGGGAGCAGGAGCAGCGCGTGAGCAGCAGTGAAGCGCGGGTTTCGCCGCCGAGTCTATTTTGTCTGCGCTGCTCACGCTCAATGAAACTGAAAGCACACTTTTGATGGACAAAATAAATATGATTTCAAACAAAAGTGCCCAAAATGCACAGAATGTGCATGCCTAGTGTGTTTTAACAAGAACTGGATTAGGTTATGTCAGAAAAGAAAATGAAGACTCAATGAAGACTAAAAAATTTACCCATTTAAACTTGTTTTTATTATTCAGTTTGGGTAAAAGGATATGGTATTTTATTAAAAAAAATATATAGAAAATAAATATTTGTGTGTGCTGTAAAGTGTAAAATGAAATCGGAATTGGCTAAAATCAGTATCGGCAGGTCAAACTCAATGAGAAAACGGAATCGGCCTAGAAAATTGTAATCGGTTAGGAGTTATAAATACTATAAATTGTCTATTTAAATCTAAAACAAATTTCAAGAGAAATATTAATTTTTTTTTGTACTATTTCTGTGTTAGCCATTATGAAAATGTAAAATGTTTGTGTATGTATACGAGTGTGTGTGTGTGTGTGTGTGTGTGTGTGTGTGTGTGTATATATATATATATATATATATATATATATATATATATATATATATATATATATATATATATATATATATATATATATATAGGCTATGTGTGTTGTGGCACAGTGATGAACTCGGAAACTTAAAAATGGCACTTTATGACAAAAAGGTTGCCGACCCCTGGCCTATAGGCTTCATTAGCCTACTATAATATTGAAGGTAAAAATTAACTGATTTGTATACAAACACTTAAAATACACTTTTATTTATTTTTATAATAATAGTTATATGAAATTATATACAAATTTAAATGGTGGCTGTCATAAAAAAAACTTTCCAGATTTATTCAAACATGCATTAAATATTGAAGAACATTAAAAATTATAATGAATATGTAATATGGTGCATATAGGCTATTTAACAAAATGCTCCTCTCTAGAGTTAATTTTTCTAGCTGACTAATAAATATTAACGAGTTTATGGCATGGTTTATGGTCATGTTTTTTCTGAGGTAAATGTGACGTTAGGCTACATGACATTGTTTACTAACGTCTTTCCACGGTTGAAACACTTATTGAGCGATTCCATGTGACATGATACGGACTTCGATAAGTTGTACTCTATCTTTTAACACACTTTCAGATGCTCATTCATGTTTATTTCGCGCGGTAACTGGTATTATTAAGGCGGAAGAGAAGATCATGTGCGCTCCGCGCTGCTGCTTCTCTAAGCTGAGCTGCGCCAGAGCGATCTCACGCCACAGCGCCAAAACGGTATTTATTAGGGCTGGGTATTGACACAAATTTCACAATTCGATTCGATTTCGATTCACAAGCTTGCAATTCGATTCGATTTCGATTACGATTCGATTCGATTCAATATCGATTATTTTGGATATCAGGTACAATACATTGCAAATTTTGCATTGCAAAGGAAAACAAATCTCTTAACTATTATTGTAAACTATGGGAGTCAGTTGTAGCCTATAGGCTTCATTAGCCTACTATAATATTGAAGGTAAAAAATAACTGATTTGATTTGTATACAAACACTTAAAATACACTTATTTATTTTTATAATAATAAAGTTATATGAAATTATATACAAATTTAAATGGTGGCTGTCATAAAAAAAACTTTCCAGATTTATTCAAACATGCATTAAATATTGAAGAACATTAAAAAATATAATGAATATGTAATATGGTGCATATATTTAACAAAATGCTCCTCTCTAGAGTTAATTTTTCTAGCTGACTAACGAGTTTATGGTCACTGGATATGGTTTTTCTGAGGTAAATGTGACGTTACATGACATTGTTTACTAACGTCTTTCCACGGTTGAAACACTGATTGAGCGATTCCATGTGACGATACGGACTTCGATAAGTTGTACTCTACCTTTTAACACACTTTCAGATGCTCATTCATGTTTATCTCGCGCTGTAACGGATATTATTAAGGCGGAAGAGAAGATTGTGTGCGCTCCGCGCTGCTGCTTCTCTTGAGCTGAGCTGAGCCAGAGCGATCTCACGCCACAGCGCCAAAACGGTATTTATGTTTTTGAATTTCATAAGAACATGGACGTAATTTGAAATCTGAGACTTTGTTTCATATTAATAATAACAAAGCACAAAGATTATTGCGATTTATTGAATGGGATGCGCGCAACAATGTTCCATTCATTCATCACTGAAAACAGGATGACTAATCGATTCTTGGGATTTAAGAATCGATATCGTTTCGTAAAAATGAGAATCGATTAAAATCGAGAAATCGATATTTTTTACCCAGCCCTAGTATTTATGTTTTTGAATTTCGTAAGAAAATGGACGTAATTTGAAATCTGATACTTTGTTTCATATCAATAATAACAAAGTACAAAGATTATTGCGATTTATTGGATGGGATGCGCGCAACAATATTCCATTCATTCATCAACTGAAAACAGGATGACTAATCGATTCTTGGGATTTAAGAATCGATATCGTTTCGTAAAAATGAGAATCGATTAAAATCTAGAAATCGATATTTTTTACCCAGCCCTATGATTTAACATCATTATTTTTTCATCTGTAGAACACAAAAGAAGATATTAAGTTGTTATTGATGACAGAATGTTATTTTTGGGTCAACTATCATTAGGCAGACGCAACATTTTGTCAGTTTTTTAAAAAAACATCCAGTATGCTTAGAAAAGTCAATGATCTTAATGGCTATCATCCATGCACAAAGTGCAATATGCAGTATCTCAACAATCACATTCTTCACAACTTCCTAATTTTAAAAAAAATACAATAACCTGGAACAGACAGGTGTACAGTTAATGCATATACAAGTGTATACAGTCGAACACGCATGAAAACTTTGCTAGTCGTTTCTAAAATGCTGTACTAGACATATACTTGGAATTTTGATGATTTTAGTCCATGTTTGCTATCTTTTAGGTCATCTACATGCAAGTGTGCTCCTAAAAGCTGACAAAACCTCTAGTCCAGTCATTTTAAGCCAAAATGGGGGTCAACCTTGAACTAATTGCAACAAAAGCAAACTCAACTGATTTTGTATCCTCAATATGTCCTGAGTAAGGAAAAAAAAGCCCCAAAGAATCCCATTAGGGGAAAGTTTAGAAAAAGACCCAAATATAGCCTATTCATACGCCTATTCATTCTTTTTCTCACGTGAATAGGGTAAAAATTTGAACCTTTAGTTATCACCATGAACGTTACTGAGTTGATTACTTACATCAAGACAAACAAAAAATGTATTACAAGTTTTTTGAAATTGTTTGTTAACATGGACAAACGGTGCATAATCTAATTATGTATGTTAGTACGTAACTCTGTGGCTGGGTCCGTGGGACTGTTTCTGGGGGTTCACTTTTTATTTTACCTACATTTTTGTCTTCTGCACTCGTCCCCCAGAAACAATCCCACGGACCCAGCCCCAAACCCCATCTCTGCAATAATAATTAATAAAGGCTGGTTTAAAGTACTTCTTGCTGCCTCTATGTAGTAATGTTCATGGGTAGCCTAAATGGGTCCCATTCAGACCTTAACATTAAGTATTTTACTGTTATGTGTCAACAAGATTCAACAAGACATTTTCACCTGGCTAGACCCAATGTTTAGACCTGTTGTGGTATTTATGCAAATTAGCACATACGTAATTAGATTATGCACCGTTTGTCCATGTTAACAAACAATTTCAAAAAACTTGTAATATATTTTTTGTTTGTCTTAATATAAGTAATCAGCTCAGTCATTTTCATGGTTGCATCTAAAGGTTACATTTTTTTACCCTATTCACGTGAGAAAAACAATGAATAGGCGTATATTTGGGTCTTTTTCTAAACTTTCCCCTAATGGGATTCTTCTGGGCTTTTTTTCCTTACTCGGGACATATTGAGGATACAAAATCAGTTGAGTTTGCTTCTGTTGCAATTTGTTCAACCATTTTTCATAAAATGACTGGACTAATCAGCTTTTAACAGATATAGCCTACACATTTAAAATGTAGTCATTCTTATGTGGGAAAACAGACCAAATATATTCTAATATGACTAATTTTGGACTACACAAACATGTCTAATCAAATTGCCTCCAGAATGGAAATGTTCCTTCATATCACCAATTTTTAACATGGTACAAGGCTGCAATATAAAAGCCACTGGCTATTTTTAAAAAAAGGGACAAACCCATCTATAGCCGCTTTTTCACCGTTAGCTCATCATGCTGGTAGAATCCGTGAAGGGTTAGGGTTAGGGTTAGCTTCCCTAATTAGCTTCCTAAGCTGCTTTGCCTTCGTCATTTTTGTGATGTCCTGGGGCATCACCATAATGACCTCCTCCACATTAGCTGCTGACGGGGTGAAACTATTTTAATGTGGGGTTACAGAGTTCCACTGGCAGACTCCACTGCGTGGGAGCTCTGAAAGCCACGGTCTCCACCTCAAGATTCACCATCTCACATTCCTCAAACCAGACCAGACCAGATCACACCAGATCTGGGCCAAAGCATGGTCGACCAAAACCCAACCACCAACCTCTGCTCCTTACCATTCAGAGCACTTCAAACATGCAGATGTGTGTCACATACAGCCGTGCCAGTCTATTCCTTGTTCGCAGTTCTCTTTTTCTCTCTCCCACTCTCTCCCACAGCCCGGGCAGAGCATGTGATTTTCTCAGTTTCGTTAGCGGATGGCTTTGATGATACAAACTCATCACTTCACATGCCAGACTTGTTTGGTGTTTCTGCAGTAACTCTGCAGATGACTTACTAATTTTGTATGCCTCAAATGCATCTGTTTCCCTCTCGTTGCTTGCATCTGTGTGTGCGGTTGACTGTGCATATATTATTATTATTATTAATTATATTTTTGTTTATGTGTTTATGCACGGTTTTGTTTGTGTGCGATGTGCGTGTTGTCATGCAGTTGCGTGCTACAGTGCTGACACACAGCTCAAAATGCATGTGAATATGCATGGTTGTGTGTGTCTACGTATGGGGTTTAGTGTCTGTGTGTGTGTGTGTGTGTGTGTGTGTGTGTGTGTGTGTGTGTATTAGACCTGTTGATTTCCTGTGGTACAGACAGAGGTTTCAATGTGCTAGACAAAAAGAAGAGCTCTGAGCTTGGGACAGGATGTAGAGATGTTGTTCTCACTGAATGTAGACATATTTACATACAGTAGACTGTGTCTGTATAATACAGCCAATGTAGAACAGCCCCAAAATATACTTGCAAACTTAAGTCACACTTATAAATGTTTGAATGCCAATTGCAATAAATACAAAACCACATCAAGTAGTGGGTGTTTTTAAGAAAGATAGCATGCTTTATAAGCAACAATTTCACAAAACATTGTAGTGTGCTGTGCAAGTAGTGGAGTCACTGTACACACATTACCAATCAATGTGGCCAATGAATGAATTTTTACCAATGAATGAAAGTTACATTTGAGAGTTAATGTTGCATGCATGCAATCTCTCTGTCGGATGGATGTGATCTGTCTGCAGTCCTGATAAAATCATACCATCAAATGGAGAAATGAGATAATGCATGCTAGCCAGCAGCACAGTTCAACAGCACAGTGAGTATTTAGATGTACACACGTGATATAAACAGAAAAAAATGATTAAAATTTTGGTTTAAAATGAAATAATAATTAATATGTCTATGTCTAATCACTAACATGGTGAATGTTTAAGGAAAACAATTGTAAAAATATAATGTAAGCACAGATTTCTAGGGGTGTAACGATACCCTCATGTCACAATTCGATACATATCACGATAAAATATTATTGCGATACTCCAAGACATGATAAAAGGTTAACAAAAAATGTATTGTTGATTTAAAATGCTACATTTTATATTACATTGTGAGTGTAAATAAATAGGCTTGGACTTGGTGCTGTAAACCCAAAGCACAGGACAATAGTGACACCAGAAAAAAAAATTCATGATTCTGAAGCTGAAAACAGAATTATTTTAGACAAATATGCTTGCACTCTGTCATATATTTAAATGTCATATATTTAAAAATAATATAGGCTGGTAAAGTAAGACATTCGGTATTATCAGGACCCACAAATATTCCCCCATTGCATTATTATACATTATATTCTGAAACTCTGTAAACTTAAATTTTTTCTCACACAGTAATTTTTATTTTGGATGAATTATACACAATACATATTGTCACTATCCACGATACATATTGTTGCATTTTTGTATTGCGATATATTGTGATACGATATATTGTTACACCCCTATGCATTTCCGTTTAATTTGATTAATTTGAGTGACAATTTGAATTAAAAAAATGCATAAAAATTATATTACGATTGAATTCTGTTTATTTGCAAATCCATGCATCTCGTTTTTTACACCCCCACAAATACACACTTTCTGTGCACAAGTTCTGTGGAACTTCAGTTTTTGGGTGATTATCAGAATGCCATGAGTCACCACAGCCATTGCATTCTGGGTAGGGATGTGACCGCAGGTTGAGAAATGAGTGTTCCATGGTAAAGTGGCTGTGTGTGTGAAGTGTGAGTGTTTGTGTTCCGTGTGTGTGTGTGTGTGTGTGTGTGTGTGTGTTCCATGGTTAGTTCTGCGGTTGGTATGACCTGCTTTCAGTTGGACCCATCACTCATTTGGTTCAGAGAAATCCTGTGAATCAGAGAGCGCGTTTCATGTGAGAGAAAAAGAGATTTATTTCAATCTTTTGCCTCCAGTTTGTCCTCGCTTGACATCCAGAACTTACCATGATCTAAGCATGTGTGTGTATGCATGTTCCTAAACATGTATGTTTAAAGGGGTGGTATAATGTGCTTTTCACAAGATGTAAAATAAGTCTCTGATGTCCCCATAGTGTGTATGTAAAGTTTTAGCTCAAAAAACCCCACAGATATTTTTATATAGCATGTTAAAGTTGTCACTTTTTGAGGGCGAGCAAAAACGCACCGTTTTTGTGTCTGTCCCTTTAAAGGCAAATGAGCTGCTGCTCCCGGCACAGAGGGCGGAGCTTCAAGAGCTCATGTCCTTTTACCTCACACAGACATGTTCTGAAATTTTAAAAACTTTTTAGCCTTTTATGTTCAAACCGAAGTCAGAATGATGGAGAGACTCGAGAAGAAGCGACAACATGTAGACAACATTTCTGAATGGTTAGATGTCTTGGTAATGCAAACATTTTATTCTGAAGATTTTATCACACTATTGATTAAAGTCTTCTCTTTCTCTATTTTTCTCTTCTCTCTGTTTGACTTGTCAAGACCACGCAGCCATTTCCCAAGCTTTCCTTTGTTACTCTGCACATTGATGTGAACACGCAGTGTGAAATACTCACACACACAACTGCATATCATAATAGAGCACATAAAACACATGGCTAAATCTGAAATGGACACACTCGTCTAAATGAAACCATTTCTGTTGTGGGCCTATTACAACAAAATTACCGTGACCATCATGTACTTCCCTCCAAATCTGTCCAAATAAAGCAATTTTAAGCGAATGCAGAAATCTATTTTTTTTATTATTAATAATAATAATAATAATAATAATAATAAATATTATTATTATTATTAGACTTGTATAATATTTATATGTATATACTGTATACACACACACACACACACACACACATAATGTACTACATAAAACTACATAAAAGTATTATTATTTTTTTTTTTTTACTGGTGACGTTTAGACAATATTACACAATTAAATCATTCATTAAAATGTATTGTACAATTTGTTCAATTAATTTCATAACTGCTGCATCCGTACTCTTTTTTTTGTTTTGTTTTGTTTTGTTTTGTTTTGTTTTGTTTTGTTTTGTTTTGTTTTGTTTTGTTTTGTTTTGTTTTAGAACATCAGTAAAATAATCATGCAGAAAGATCTCAAACAAATGTTTGATCCAAAGAGAAAATAGTCAGTTTTAATTCTGTCTCACGGTGGGGCAGGTGTTTGCAGGGTTTGTGGTTGTAGTTCAAGCTCTACTGCACACAAATGAAGGAATTGACTGTGAGGACACATGCAGAGCACACCATGCTGTATTCTGCATCATTTGTGTCACACACGAAGCTTTCGTGACAATAGTCTCAGGTCTGGTTTCCGCCACTGCGATATGTGTCTAAGCGTGGGTGTGTGGAAACATCTCTCTCTATCTTTCTCTCATCTGTCTGTCCTTACACAGTAATTCAACTTTCCATATACAATTTAAAAGTCAGATTGTCTGTGTCATCTTCTCATTGCTTGTTTCACGGTGTTATGATAATACTGTCCAGTGGTATATTATTCTATATTAATCAAAAGATACTCTAGTGTAAATTGGCTGAGGTGTGTAATTAAGAGGTGTGTAAACTGAGGCGTGTAACTAAGATCTAAAAATAACTTTTCACCATATTAACCAGATTTTTCACCAACTGAGAAAATGTATCATTAAGCCATAACTTCTTACAGAATATAAAATCATATTTTCCATTATTTAAGTACAGTATATCTTTTTTATTCCTCTGAAAATTGAATTATTTTGCCATTTCATTTTTAACAAACATTGCAGGAGTCACACGAAGATGAGCTGTTTTTCTCTTAGAAAACATTGTGATTTTCTTCCACTTATTTACTTGCTTAACATATGGAATTGACCCTTCGCTAAGCCACGCCCGAAAACCGCCACAGGCCAATCGTGGCTTAGCAACCGTAACTAGGCGCGGGAGGTCTGGCAAGCTTTCGAGCGAGAGGGAAACATGCCGCGTTGTGCGTATGGATTGTGCAAATCTGATACCCGGTATCCTAAAAAAAATTTCCCTTCCCGAAACCTAAAACCCAAGGGGAGAAATGCCGGGCGTCATCTTCATTTATATAGCGCTTTTAACAATGTAGATTGTTCCAAAGCAGCTTTACATTGATAATAGGAAATTAAAAGTAAAGTGTTTTGGCTTTATAGCAGCTCTAGAATAAAGTTATTGTCCAGCTCGTGGATCAAGCAGTGTGATTAAAGGCAAGACGGAGGCTCACTGACATAATTTAACGGTACTTAAAAATATATTTCAGCATTTTGTTAATCGACGGCCAAACTAGTAACGTTGCAAAAGGGTCAGGCTAATGTCTTGTGTTTATTCCACGATACATATGGATAAGCTGTTTGATTTATAAATATTAGAATATTTTCACATTTCACTTACCCTGCTGTGCATGCACAAAGCTGTTCCTCAATTTGTGTGTTTCCCATTTGAATGGTCAGCGTATGAGGTGGCTGCTGCTTGCGCTGAGACCTAACGTTATAGACTTTAGCTTCAATTTTGATGAAATTATTCTCTAATCGTTTGCATATTATGTCGTGGATACAGCCCTCGAATGCATACTGCAGTCTTGTTCTCTCAAATTTTCACCTGTCCGCTAAAAATGACTAATTATCTCCTTGGGAATGTCTGAAACCAGTGCATACATACTGTAATAGACGTGCCAGGCGCAAAAGCTTGACAAATAATGTTGGCAAAATAACATATATAGGCTATATACAGTAAATCCAGTAGCGGCTGGTGCTAAAAAAAACTGAATTATTAATGCAGGACTGAATGTAGGCTAATTGTTAAATAACCATTTAACAGTGATAATAATGTATCATTAGCCTACTGCTTAGCTAAAAATGGAAAATTAAGCATTTAAAGCATGCCATAAGGTTGGGTTGGGCAATGGCCAATTGCCAAAGAAATTTTTGGGCTAAATGACGATGTATGGTATAATCTCAGTATTTAAATTTTTCTATTTGAATAAAAAAAAAAAACTGTATTTAATTAAAAAATGTTTATTTCATATCCTGATCAATATTGTCCTGCAAACAATGTTCATATTGAAGGCTATGAAAACAAACATAGTGAATAACCTTGCAATCTATCTAAGCAATCTATCCAAAAAAAGGGGTCAAATCACATTACAGTCTTAACTTTGCAACATTACAATCTAAAAACAAAATAATGCTTTTATATAGTTAAATTTAGAAGAAGTAGTTGCATTTACTAAACTTAAAATAAAAATAAATAAAAACAAAACTGATATCATAAAAATACACTTCTAGGTTTGAAATTCTTTAGCACATTTAGCATTTGTTTATTGAAACAAATATTCAACAACAAATATTTTATATTTAGTGTTAAAGTATATTTTAATCAGAATTATTGCGCTCCTATTCTATTGCGCTGCGTCTGTTAGGCGCGCATTCACGCACCAGCGCTCGTTCACGGAAGTTTAGCTTGCAGACGCTCGTCCACTCCTGACAGCAAAATGGAAACATTTGCTTGACTTTCTAACATTTACAGATGGAGAATATGTCCGTGGAATGTAAGTTATGCACTGAGGAAATGACTGGATGTCACTTCAGTTTAAAGATTATTAATAGAGGTATATTTGTTTCCACCAATCGCTGCACAAGTTAAGTTTACGTATGATGACGAAAGCACGTTAGTGCGAACCCTCCCGGAACCCATAGAGAATGCATTGCAGTGCCTGCAGTTCGAAAAAAAAAAATCTTTGTATAGAAGTCTATGGGAACGCGATTCTCGGCCAGAGTGAAATCGCCCAAAAAGAGGCGGTACTCCACAGAACGAGACTTGATGCTGATTGGACTATATCCAGATGCAGAACAACAGTGACTGCTAGCGTAACTCTGTGGTTGAATGCGAATGTGATTCCAATCACCCTAATAAAGAAACCGCCCCTGTGTAAAGTGTGAACACCGGTCAGTGTGAACGCCCCTTTATTAGTCAGTGAGGGTTTTTTTAATGTGAAAAAATACATACTGAATGAGAAAAACAGTACTTGGCACAAGGTGAATTTTCTCATTTGGTATGTGGGGGTTCATAGCATTGTTTTGTTTGATCATTGTGGCGTGTCGTCTTCATAGTGTAGTCGTGGAGAGATTTATAGGGTTGCCGAAAAGAGAGGTTTGTTTATCAGTATGAGAGGTTTGCAGTAGGAGGTTAAAAGGGCCAAACGCTCCTGTGGGCTCTGTGATTGGGGCCACAGCAGAGGTTTGTGGGCAAAGACTTTGCATTATAAAGCTCAGGAAATCAGACCAAATCAAGTGCATGAACACACACACACTGCCAAAAGAGAAGCACTAAGAGAACCATGCAGCTGAACTGGTTTTTATCCGGATTCACGGTTCATTGCTCAAGTGTGTTGTCTGAGATAATAATTCATTTAGCAGACGCTTTTTGCTAAACGCAACACTGTTCAACACTAAGGTGGGAGGTAGAAAGCATCTTTAAATGCATGAAAAATGCAACTCAAACTGAATAATTTAGATGACAGAAGGAAGCAAAAAATGAAAGCGTTTTATTCCAAAGCCTATTTTAAGATGGTTGTGAAAGTTACTTTTACAAGTTACAAACTAAATTAACTAGGCTAATTATGTTAAATGGTTCGTATTTATATAAAATTACTACTTTTCTCTCCAGTGTACTGTAGGTTAAAGTCCCCCTGTGGTGAAAATCAAGCTTTGAATGTTGTTTATGTGTCTATGTGGTGTTTTTAATATGCTTTAAGACAAACCATGCGCAAATTCATGTCAACACCATTGCTTTTATCGTTTAGTATTATATCTTTAAAATTGCAGTAAAAGACAGTTTCAAAAATGTGGTTTCAAATTGCTGATGTTTCTGACATCACTAACTGCCTTGTAACCAATCAGATCAATGTGTCTCTGAGCTGGTGTGAGTGAGTGGAGGCGGGGCTAATTTGCATTTTCATAGAACTGCGTATACTAAATGAGGCAAGTGTGTAGAGTTACATTCAACCTATTTAAAGGCATGAAGATTTTTTTTCAAGGAAAAAACTTTTAAATATGTCATTTTGGTGATCAAAGATGAGTTTTAAGGGATAAAATTATTGACTTCAGGGGGACTTGGCTTGTGTCAAATGTGTCAAATGTTTTATTCATTTTTTGATATGGAGACGTTTGTCACTTGACATAGTAGTTGGCATTCAATGACTATACTACTTTATAGATTAAATGATGATTATTGCATTCAAAAACAGCTAGATGGGATGCAAGATGGTGAATATATGCAAGGCGCAAAGCAAAGGACAAATTAGACCTGCGTACATGTGTTATCCACAACATGACTGCACAACAACCAGCTGAAGCCACATTGTGATTGGCTATCTGATCTAGATGTTTCCTGATACAGGTGCATGTCATCCTTGATTTCAGAGATGTCATTTTGTGGAATATCCAGGGTTTTTTTTGCAGATGACGAGTAATATTTGACTTCATAGGACACAGGAAACCACATGGTCTGTGAAAACGGACAGGAGAGAAATTATATAAACGAAATAAAAAATGATACAATATAATAAAATTGAATGTATAAATATTTAATGTTTAAGCATAAAAAAAAAATGTGTTTTCAAAATATAACCAGCTCCTAACATTGTTTCATAATGCTCAGACATTAGCTTTTGTCAGGGGTAATAAATCTTGATAGTTCTGTCGGTTCTAAATGTTTTCATGCTAACATGTCAATTAACTTAGCCGTCATGTTAATATGCGTTAAATCTTCACTCTGCATGATGTAAAATTTAAGTAACTTTTAAAGTAACTTATACTTATATATGACCAAATTATCAGTCAAATTTTCATATAAATAATGTAATTCTCAAGATGTTCCAAAATGTTCCAAAACTCTGTTCCAAAACAGCTAACTTACGTGATTTCCACTTATAAGTTGTTTTTACTTGTTGTTGTTTTTTTTTATCTGGTAATAAAAGCAATTTGTAAGCGCAATATACACATACTGGTGCATCATGGATGAGCAAATTCAGTTTGACCTTGATCAGAGACTCACTCAAATTAAAATATCTTTATGTCAGTGACAGAATCAACCTCCAAAACGTTATCATTGTAGACTAACTTTATTAATGGACAGTATAGTGACTCTGAACATGTGGTCAAATTCACTGGCAGCACACAAGATGGTCTGGTCTGCATGATGTCTGACAGATGCCGTTTAAATAGTTTGTGGCTTAAGCGAGAAATGGAAAGCAACATCTTTTTTTTTCCTCATGAGAAAATTAAGTGAAGAAAACAACTTTTGTTATGCTGAGATCACAACATTCCTGTAGCTTAGACAGTAGTGCATGGTGCAAGCAATAGCAAAGTCATGGGTTTGATTCCAGGCGATGCATGAACTTATAAAACGCATATCTTCAATTTAATGACAGTTGCTTTGGATAATAGGGTCTGTTAAATGCATATTAAGGTGTGATTATGGGAAAAGAGGACTGGGGCAAATATAATGCATGGCCTTCCAGAACTTCCATTCTAACATGAATGCATATTTCACACATACTATACCTGTATTTCATTTAAATGTGGGCGTCATGTAATTTAAAGGCCACGATGACATCTAAAACCACTGGTACCACTCTGACTCACTAAAGGTCTTCAGTAGCGCTTGAATAAAATATCACAGGCCAGGTGAGCTGAAGCAGCTTGGAAATAAACTGTGGGGACTGAGTCCCAAGACAGTGGGGCTGAGTCCCAATTCGCATACTATCTACCCATCCTAAATAGTTTTCAGATTAGAAATAGTGTGTCCAAAATTGTAGCATGTTGAAATTAGTATTCCAAAGATACCCGGATGGTCTACTTTTTCCAGTTAAAATCCGAAGTACAGATACATGACCACTCTTGTACTGCCCACAACCCATTGTGCATTGGACAAGGATTCGATTAGAACTACAAACACGAATAAAAAGTGTTAAAAACTACAAACATGGCGGATGTGCAAGTCCGACGGTTAAGTAGAGAGGTTGAAGTTGCGTTCACGCCATGTCGTGATTACTGCAATTATGTGATTTCAACTTGTAAAAAGTGTTCACGTCCTCGTAGAGCTCGTAATTACAGCCTGTAAGATGGGAATTGTCTGAGAGCTCCTACTTGACCGCTGCAGATTCATTTAGGCGTTAATAATCGTGCCATAGAAACGCATAATTCCCAGTCCGAGGACGTGAACAGCTCCAAATATAACGTCATGTGTTGTCATCTTGAGACTAAGTTAATTACAACATGACATGAATGCAGCATTAGATAAAGGAGTTTGACTGATTAATAAGGAGTATCTAACCTGATGAAAAGACATTTATTTAATGTTATCCACATTATATTTAATCTGCAACAGCATTGTGATATTGTAAAGATATGCAGATCAATGTGCTTCTACATTTCTCTCTGAAATGGTAGGAAATTAAATTACATTGAATGTGGAGGATTTTAACTGTGACAAGATGATTGACAGGGCAGTTTAAATGGTGACAGGATTCACATATCTGAGTGACAGGGCTGTCCGTTAAAGACACAAATATGATGAAGTATGTCCCAAAGCTTGCCTACTCTTTTGCTACACCCTCAAAAGTATGTACTTTTTCTTCACAAAAAGAGTACATACTTGTAGAACATAGTATGAGTAGGCGAATTGAGACACAGCATGAGTCCCCAGGAGCAGGGTTGAAGATAGGTCCTATGGAGGCATATGAATCATGTGCTCAGTCAATGCAAATGTGCATAACCACCTTAGCACAGTGTAAGAGCCGTTCAACCAAAACAAGGTATATTACAGACTATATGGTGTAACACACTGAGAACCCACAACCCAAGCGATGACTGTTGCTGACAAGATAGAACATAAACCTGGCATCTCGCTATACAGTATGTGTAGTCGGACAAGAGCTTGCATCACCTAGAAATTAATGGTGTAATGGAAGCACTGAATTTTTGTTTTTATTATAATAATATTTCATTTTACTGAATGTATAATTTACTTTTAGAATTAAAATTTAGAATTTATAGAATAATATCAACATAAACCTCTAAAATAGAGTAGGCCAGACAACCACCTAGAAGTCTTTGTGACAAGCTTAACTATCAAGACTTCCTTGATTGAGCAATGTCACCAGAAACACCATGATGGCCAACCAGTTTCACCTGCTATTTGTGACGTTACACCATCTAAACCAGTGCCAAACCAGCCTCAACCAGTTTTAGTTTTTCTGTGCACAGTCAACACTTCCACTGATAAACAACTCATTCATGTATTGTAGAATGGAATCTACTGATCATGGAAAATGATTTCAGCATCATTTGATGCTTACGTGATAAATGAAAAATTGTAGGTTTAGTGGACAGACGTTATGACAAGTCCAGTGACTCATGGAAACTTTAGACCTAAATTCAGTAGTGCTCAAACCAATTAATTCACATTTATTCTGTAGAAACAGTCAAAAGAGGCAGTGAGTCATGACTTAAATTTGGCTTTCCAATATGCTAAAAAAACAAACAAATCCACAAAAATTTGATAAACCCACACACAAATACACAGATCATAATACTAGTCAAAGTTACGATAATCAACTAAGCTTGCATCCGACTTCTTAATCTGATTATGCATGGTCAAGGCAGCAATAAAAATATTGGTGGACTTCTATAACAAAATGACATGCATTTGTAAATGCCTTGCTTAAAAGAAAAAAACCCTCAAATTTTCTTTGATCAGCAGCACAGATGAACCTTCATGCATATAAAGCATAAAAATATATGTCAAGTTGTAAATCACAGTGGCCAAACATACAATGTAAACATCTACCATAAATTGCATACATTTTATTTTATGCTTATGAAAATTTCAATGATTTTGTGCTCTCAGGAGCCAATAAATTGCTATGCACAGCAAATTACAATTGACACAAAGAATAAATTGTGAAACAAGGAACAATCAGAGGACCGTAAACACCCAATGAGACACCTGATGACTGATGCCAGTGTGATCTGGATGAAATCGAGAGGGTCTTTATCCGATCTCAGTTACACTTCCTGTTTTTAAATGTGCAGACAGATTTCACAGATGATTCTGCAAAAAATAAGAAGCAAAACAATACACATTTTATAAGATGTTCAGACAGCGTGTGTGAGCTTGTGGCCTGTGACTGCCGCAGCAGAAGTGAGAAACAGTTTACCGTTGCAATAGTGCTGCTTCCGGTCTGAATGGGGGAAACTAAAAGCGTCTGGCTGCTTGACTGTCACGCAAAGGCCCGGCTAATCATCACAGCACCATTGGGCCCTCAGACGCAGAAACAGGAAGTGAGCAGGCGACAGAGGAAGTTGTTGGTTTTTTGATGGCCATTGCCGTGGTTTTCAGACTTCTCTCACAAAAGTGTGTGGGGGGGGTGAAGTCAGACGTTTGGCGTGGGAAAGGACAAGACTGTCCTATTGATCCTTGGAGAAATGTGTTTTTTTACATGTCAACAGAGAACAAGCAGACTTCATCAGCATTTCCTGCCCTCTCCAGCATAATATATGTGATTCATCGAACATGATCATTTAAAGAGACATTCTGCAAACATTCTGCACACTGAGTTTATATTCACAGACATAATTAAGTTGTCAGGCCCTGTCGAAATATTTTAAACTCAAGTCTTAAAGTCTTAATATGATGAGTTTTTTTTATAATTTTTATTATAATATTATAATATTTTATTATTATTTATAATTTAAAATATTGTATTACCCTCTATTATAACCCTCATGTTGTTCTATGCTTTTCTTTTATAAAACATTGAATTTGAAATGAGAGTGAAGGTAAAGTGCAGGACTCTCATAATCACTGATCTGGAAATATCACATGTTTTTAAGGCCTGGAAGTTATGGAAGTTAATACAGTTAATAATAATAATAAAAGAAGTTTATACAATCTTAAAACTCATGGAGATTTCTTTAGTGAATATAATTATTCTAGTTATTCCCTGCTGTAAAACATTTATTTGCCTAGATATTGCTCTTGTGTAGAGCTTTTGTAGAGTAAAGGCCCATTCACACCAAGAGCGAAAACTATAACGATATAGTTCTAAATATAAAAGAATAGCAGAGTCCACACCACAACTAATGGTAACGGCACAGAGAAACGATATTGTTGGAATCAATTTCAGAAAGATATTTTTCAGCTGATGAACACTGACAGCCAATCAGAATCCATTCTGCTTTAAAGAGCTTGAGCATTAAAGTGGCAGACAACCAACCGACAGCGCACACTCACAATAAACAGAGCATTATCCAACGAGCGTGTACGTTTGTGTGGACGCTAATATTGTTATCGTTCTTGGTGTGAATGGGCCTTAAAGTCCCCCTGTGGTGAAAATCAATTTTTTTATGTTGTTTATATGTCTATGTGGTGTACCATGTGCAAATTCATAAGTCAACACCATTGCTGAGTATTTTCTCTTTAAAACTTAATTTTCTCTTTAAAAACACGGTTTGAAATCGCTGGTGTTTCTGACTTCACAAATTACCTTGTAACCAATCACCTCAACGTGCCGGCGGGCTTTAGCATATCCTTAACTATGACCGCTCTGAAGCAGAGGAGTCTCAAGAGAAACCAGGTTATCCTGGTATTTTTTCTGATGATATGAAAAATCTGGTAGATTTAACAATATAGCGGGTGTATGATGTATATTACGATGTTATGATGAACTATATGTCTTTCAGTGATCATAAGTATGTCATAAGTTGTTCAAAGCTTTTTTAAGGATGTGATTGTTAGAAGGGAGGGTTTTAATGGATAAAATTAATGGCTGCAGGGGGACTTTAAAGGGTTAGTTCACCCAAAAATGAAAATTATGTCAGTAATTACTCTCCCTCATGTTGTTCCAACCCCCTAAGCTTTCGTTCATCTTCGGAACACAAATTAAGATATTTTTGATGAAATCTGAGAGCTGTCTCACTCCTCCATAGGCTTCTCTGTAATTGCATCTGCCGGCCCAGAAAAGTTAGTAAAGATATCGTTAAAATAGTCCAAGTGACTACAGTGGCTCAACCTTAAGTTTATCAAGTGACAAGAATACTTTTTGTGTGAAAAAAAAAAAAAAGAAGTTCTCGCACATGTGTCGTGGAGCTCTCTTGAACTCACTCAGAGGCCCACACAGAACAGAAGAAAATGAATAGTTGAATAAAGTCGTTATTTTAGGGGGTTTTTGCACACAAAAAGTATTCTCGTCGCTTGATAAACTTAAGGTTGAGCCACTGTAGTCACTTGGACTATTTTAATGATGTTTTTACTAACTTTTCTGGACCGGCAGATGCAATTACCAAGCAGCCTATGAAGAGTGAGCCAGCTCTCAGATTTCATCAAAAATATCTTAATTTGTGTTCCGAAGATGAACGAAAGTCTTAGGGGGTTGGAACAACATGAGGGAGAGTAATTACTGACAGAATTTTCATTTTTGGGTGAACTAACCCTTTAAAGTCCCCCTGCAGCCATTAATTTTATCCATTAAAACCCTCCCTTCTAACAATCACATCCTTAAAAAAGTTTTGAACAACTTATGACATACTTATGATCACTGAAAGACATATAGTTCATCATAACATCGTAATATACATCCCATATACATATACACCCACTATATTGCTAAATCTACCAGATTTTTCATTTTTGGGTGAACTAATTTAAGCCTTTCTTGCTAGCCATTGGTTGAACTGGTTCACAAGTGATTCACTTTGAAATGGGAAACTCCAGTAGCTCAAACGGTAGAGTATGGCGATACAAATGCCAAGGGTTCGATCCCCAGGGAATGCCTGAACTGATCAAATGTATACCTTGAATGCAATGTAAGTCACTTTGCATAAAAATGTCTGCCAAATAAATGTAAATGAAACCCTTATCCAGTGAACACACAGATGGAAAAGTCATGGAGGTCAAAAAGTGTGGTAACCCTGGAGTAAATAATGTATTCCTCTATATCAAAAATACCATAAATTGAAAGAGTAAAGAGTAAAATGTAAAGAGCATGCAAAAACGTTACAGAATCACACTGTGTGATGCTATTATTATTACTACAGTAGGTGAATGTCATCTGAAGAAACCAGAACTCCCACCACAGACACCAGTCACCTTCCTGCCCTGTGATACCACACCTCACATCGACAGGACAGCTCATGACAGGGCTAAACATTGAAGTATTAGTTATGACTCAAGTCTATATGAAACTAAAACAGAACAAACCATAAGCGCAAAACTAAAATTAAAGTAAAATGAAAACAAATCAGTATAATTTGTTTGACATGTTAGGCCAGCTTGTCTATGGAGTCAAGTCATTTCAGTCTGAGTTTCTGTTGTGGCCAAAACACTGAACCGCTGACTTTTGCTGGAAAATCCTGAGAATTTCCATCTCTACTTCCTTGTACTATATTCTCAAGGAACTGATAATGCTGAGATGGTGTGGTGTTTTCCTATTCAGGTGCTTTTAGAGCACCTTTATAGATCTAATTGAGTAAAAAATGTATGTACATACAGTATATATTCCAAGTCTTCTGAAGACATTCAATAGTTATACTACTGAATAAAAGTATTCATTTCTTCTTTTTTTTAATCGTGCTGACACCAAACTTTTGAAAAGTACTATATGTGTGAGAAACAGACCAGATTTTAAGGCAATTATTTGCTGAAAAACTTGCCCTCTTTCCCCATTCTCAAGACACATTATTCCCAGTTCAAAATCATTCATGTAAAACTTAGCACAATGGTTCCTGATGTAGCTTGAACTGAATGACATTTGAGCGCTACTGTTGAGGTGAAGAAAGAGAAGAGTTTTAACACCAGAGCTGAGGTCATAGGTGTTTCCAGACAGACAGTATAGAGAAATAGGTACTGTAATTTCACAAGTGGCAAGATGGTATCAATGATATCACCCACAATAACCCGATCCCAGCATTATGAATCAACAGCTGTTTGCCACACGTTCCAGCAGATGAGGACTGTGGTGACCCTTCGACAGATTCAAGACCATATAGTGGCTGTATTCGGGTTGTTAAAAACCACTCTCCTCCCTTCGATTTCGTTCGCCATATGAGGAAGACAGAGAGGCCCTTAACTTCATCTTTGTGATGAGGTTTCAGTGTGTTTACAGAGATGTGGAAAGCCTGCTGTTGCTGAGGGTAACTGCCACAAACCAAGGTGAGGCAGGTTCTTGAACACTCAGAGATAAGAGTAACAGGGATTGCATTTGCTAACCATAAAAGACTTACAATATGACATAAAAACAACCACTGAACACGATGAGAAGTAAGTGTAAGAGCTGGTTTGGGCCGCATCCCTTCCCCCGTTAACCTATTCCTTAACTTTGTGGTGGATATTAGATTCAGATGAAATGGCCGCAGATCACCCACAAGTGGTTCACGGATTGTCTGAATGCACATGGCAAGATCTGATCTGATAGGCTGACTTACAGAAGTCGAGTTCCTCAGGATTTTAATCGTCCCATTGAGAAACAAAGGCTGTGTCCGACTCCAATCCAACCCAACCTCAAGAAGCTGCAATAATTTGGTCAAAATCACAAAAAGGAGAAATCATATGACATGGGTCATGCACAATTGAACAATTTAAACTTGAACCTAACCATAAAGGCCAACCCCTTAGCCATAACCATGACTGTGATACAGTGGTTCTCAACAAGGGAGCCTGACTCCACGTGATTTTAAATGATGAGAAAAGAAAATGAAAATAATTTTTTAATAATTTTTTTTAAAAGAATTCATTTTAAATTAAAAGAAAAAATATTTTTCTTTTTCTCTTTGTCTAGAAAAAGCTGGATAGCCTATATGAGGTAACCTTATTTTAAAAGTTTGATATCTAGACCTGGAAAAGCATGTAAAATAATCAAATATGCCAAACCTAATATGCCAAGCTCTTTTCTATACCAAGATCAAAATGTTTGTAAAAATCCTTATCCAGTAAAGCATGTACAAGTGGAGAAGTCATGCAGCCTTTAAATGTTGTTGCGGACAATAAGGGGAATTTGAGTCAAAATGGCCGAGGACCACTGCTGTAATAGGAAAAAAGAGTTACGAAAAAAGTTGTATGATTTTTACAAATTATGTTGTTAATGTGTTTGTTCAAACCTGAAAAATGCTTGCTTTGTGGGCAACATACGTTGGAAGGAAGGGATGAAGACACTGAAGGTCTGAAATCATTGTTTGCATAACATCCTGTCTACCAAAGATGTCTTCATCTTAACTGCTTCTCATGGCTCCGTGTCTGCAGCTTGCCTGTTATTACATTTCGGCAATTTTTTTTTAATTTTTTTAATTTTTTTTGGTGGTGGTGGGCGGGTGGGGGAGTGCTTGTACTCACTTCTGTGAACAAGAGTCATCAGTATTTTGGTTTCCTAGAATTTACAGCCAAAGTAAAAAAATATTTGCCATAAACTAATTTACAGATGACCTCAAAGCTAACATACCAGTGTAGTTATTGTTAATTAAAACTATTAAATTGGTTTTCGGTAATTAAGATTTTTTTTTTAATGTGATTTATTCCGGTAAATCAAACAGACCATAAACTGAAAGAGTAAAGCTTAAAATGTTTTGTTTTGTTTTTTTTAGGATAATGTAACATTATTGAACTTAAACTTATTTAATTTAGTTTCCAAGGCGGTAACATTTCACATATCCCTTTTTATGTGTTTATGTCGAATTACTAAAACTAAAACTGAAATAAAAATAAAGCTAAATGGATTTTTTTTTTTAAACAAGCTTAACAAAATTACTAAAAAAAATTAAATAACTAAAAAAAGCTCATTCAAAATATTAATAATAATATATAAATAGTAAAATAACAAACATGAACTAAAAGTCAGAATTCTATTCATTCAGACTACATAGAAATATATCATATAACTAACATCAGAATTAACGTCACGCTAACACAAAGGTTTCGGTATGAGAGGCTACATATAAATATGAACCACCATCGAGGTTTTAATGGCTTTGACCTGCTGATAGTGAGCTCAAGCTGAGGTTTCCAGAGTCTGGGCTCAGTTTCCCGAGTTAGGAGAAACTAATGACAATTGATCTTTATCAAATTTTAAAACAGAGGGAGAGAGAGGGTTATCCTGCCCACGGCCTGACCACTGCGGCCTGGCTGGAGGTAGTCTGCATCGGGCAGAGTTTCATAGACTCAATGTATATTAAACCTGAGATGGAATTTCATATACTGATGATGCCTGTCTTCTGTCCTTCCAGCAAAACCAAAAGAAGTGGCTCTACTTTCACGTTATGTCTCTTTCCCTTTGTTATCTCTCTCACTCTCTCTTTCTCTCTCACACCATCCGTCTGTCCTTTTCCTTCCATCTCACGTCTTCTGTCATGTCTCCGGTTTGGTAGTAAAAATATCCTGCTCTGAAATCAGCAAGTGATCACTGTATGGTTTATGTTTCAAGACATACATTATATGCAATAAATACTGCTGTATTGTACATTATTTGCACTTGAAGCTGTGACCTGTTTGTTAAATAAAACTGAACTAAATGTAATTCATTGGAACAAGCTAAGAAATATTATATATATATATATATATATATATATATATATATATATATATATATATAGTTCCATCTATTTACAAATGAACTATTTAAATAAATATTTATGTGTACTTTGTGTTTATTAGTGTTTCACCTTATTAGCTGAGAATGGAAGCTTGTTTTCGCCATGGAATAAAAAATATAAAAGGTAATTGCGACTTTGTATCTCCGAATTATAGCGCTAATTTCTTAGCTTTTTGTTTAAAATGTTGTTTTTATGAAACTTACCCACATTCAAGTGTTGATAAAAAAAAATGCATGCTTTTTTGTTTGTTTTAAAATAGAGGCTTTTTTCTTTCTTTTGATATATTCTATGTTCAGATATTCTATAATGCTGGCAACTTTTTTTAAAAACACTGGCGGAGAAAGAATTGAAATTTAACTATAAAAACCACAATGAGAGACATTACTCATTTAACACATCTGCATCCTGAGAGGCAAGCTTTTAAGCCTTTTGTTATAGTCAACTGGTGGCTTTAGAGTGAAAATATCACCCTAAGATGTTTAAACAGCATGTTCTGTAGATCTCCGTCTGGCGTGCTGTGTGTGGCGAGGTGCAGTATGTGATAATGGCAGTGTGGTGTGTAGCCTGCAGTTTCCCTCTCCACCACGCTGCTGACGCCACACCTGCCACAACTGGCTCGGCTGACCCAACATGCCACCGGGGTCTGGCTCGCACGGGCGGATCCGGCGGTGGGACGCCTGAGAGCCCTACAGATATGATTTGAGGCCTGAAGTGAAAGAACAGAAACCACTGCCTACATCCCTGCGAGATCCATGGCAAACGCACAGATCAGAGGAAGAGAAGGGGAGAGATAGAATGGGTGGGCCAGAGAAAAACAGAATGAATGAATGAGTTAGGCCTATGTGCCACCTTGTTTTAAAGAGCAGCCCCTTATAAAAAAGCCAAATCTGGACACCTCAGTTCTTGCAAATTATCGTCCGATCTCTAAACTTCCCTTTATGTCTAAGATTTTAGAGAAGGCAGTCCTCTTGCAGTTACAATCTTTTTTAGATCTGCATGGTATCCTTGAGGTGTTCCAGTCTGGCTTTAAAGCATTTCATAGCACAGAGTCTGCACTTATAAAAGTTTTTAATGATCTTTTAATCTCAACAGACTCTGGAGATTCTGCAATCCTCATGCTTTTAGATCTCACAGCAGCATTCGATACTGTCGACCACAGTGTTCTTATCTCTCGTCTCGAGCATAGCGTGGGGATTAAAGGCACTGCACTAGAATGGTTTAGATCATATTTTTCAGAGAGAGTGTTCAAAGTTGGTTTTGGTGGCTATACTTCACCCGCAGCACCACTGACATGTGGAGTTCCTCAGGGCTCTATTTTGGGGCCGATTTTCTTCTCCCTTTATTTGCTTCCCCTCGGATCCATCTTAAAGAAGCATACCATCAGTTTCCATTTTTATGCAGATGATTCACAGATCTACTTGCCTATAAAAAGTAAGGGTGATAATTCCCTAAAAATACTGTTAGATTGTTTTTATGACATTAAAGCCTGGATGGCTTTAAACTTTATACATTTTAATGAAAGTAAAACCGAAGTCATGATATTTAGACCCAGTAGTTCGACTGGCGCTTCCCAATTCGACCTGGGTCCCCTGACACCCTATGTCAAGTCCATGGTAACTAACCTTGGTGTTAAGATGGATAGTGATAGAAAAGCAGATAAATTCCATTGTAAAAGCTATTTTCTTTCAACTCAGGCTGTTTACCAAACTGAAGCCATTTTCACTGATTTTGAGAGGGTTATACATGCTTTTATCACAACTCGCCTGGATTATTGTAATGCTTTATATGTAGGTATTAACCTGAACGAAAGATCACATTACGCCTGTTCTTGCCTCCCTTCAGTGTCTACCGGTTTGCTTTAGAATACATTTTAAGATTCTTCTGTTTTTTTTTTTTAAATCTCTTTATGGTCAAGCCCCAGCTTATATCTCTGAACTACTGAAGCCGTACGCTCTTCTGAGGTCATTAAGGTCTGCTGACCAGCTACTCTTTTCTGTCCCTAGAACGCGGCTCAAACATAGTGGAGATCGAGCATTTTCAGTCGTGGCCCCAAGGCTGTGGAATGATTTGCCTTTGCATGTCAGATTGGCCCCCAGCCTTCACATTTTTAAATCAAGACTTAAAACTAATTTTTCATTCATTGCCCTTTAAACCTGCTTGAGAGTTGTATTCTGCATTTTTATTTTCTAGTTTGTCCCTTGTTTTAAATGTTTGTTTTTTGTTACTCATGTGTTTATTATCTGTCCGAAATCATGTCAATGCCCAGCACTTTGGTCAGAAAAAGTGGATTCGGACACGGCCTAAGTGCACTTGTGCCGTGCGCTTTAGACCATGCACTTAGATCATTAAAATAGGGCTCAAAGGCGTGTAAATTAGTGGGGCAGTTGTGGCCTTATGGTTAGAAAGTCAGACTTGTAACCCTAAGTTGATGGGTTTTCAATACCGCCAGGAAACAACTGAGGTGCCCTTGAGTAAGGCACCTAACCCCCAATCACTCCCCAGGCACTGCAGTGAATGGCTGCCCACTACTCTGGGTGTGTGTGTGTGTGTGTGTGTGTTCATTTCTCACTGCTCCTAATATGTGTGTACTAACTTGGATGGGTTAAATGCAGAGGACAAATTCCGAGTATGGGTTGCCATACTTGGCCTTCACTTCACTTCTCTAAGAACTTTCACTTGTTGGTGCACTAGTGCTTTTAAATAGAACACAATATGACATACATTAGACATACATTTATTTATTCATAATGCACTGAAAACAAAAAGGTGTTGAATTTCCTTTGAAACAGTTTTTACGCTAGTAAAAGTCACAAATAATTACAGAGGAACAGCTATAGTAACACATTGGATTAAACGTAACATTTTGAAATGGTATTTCCACATAAAACGTACTCCAATAATCTTTGTTTCATTTACAACTTCATTTTTTACAGTGGGCGCATACTTGTTACGTAAAACTCATGCACTTATCAGTAACGACCCCAATTCTTCTGACGTTCTACAGACCACACAGATTGATTTCCATTTTCACTCATCATTGCGTTCCCATCAGCAGCAGTCGAATGACACACTGAGCGGGCCTCTCTAAAGGTCAGCCTGCTCTCATGTGACCTGTGGTTTAGCAGCACTCTATGCTGGAAAAACCCAGAGAGAGCAGCACGCTCACAAAAGGGGTCGGGGGACCTTCTGAAGTGTGCTGCTCTCTGAAAGCAGATCTAGATATGAATCAGAGTGACATATACAAAGAATGACAGGTAAAGGAAACTCATCTGAGGTACGTGCCTAAAGGAATGTCCCACATTCTTTATCTGCTCCTGACTTGCTTGTGATTTGAACATGTAGCTACATTTCATGAGCAGTCTAACAACACAGATTTACACCACCAGTCAAAACGTTGGACACACCTACACATTTTAGAATAAGCTTTTAAATCAAAATGTATTAAGATCAAAAGAAACAAATTCAGTCAAGTGTATTCAGACGTATATTTTTTGGACACGTGAAACAAATGAAATATTCAGACGTTTGCAAAAACCACAAGCTCTCTGAATATTAAGTTAGTTTAGCAATTTATTCCATTGATTCAATTTGACTATACAGAAAAAAACAGGGAATAATCAGAACAAGCATTTTATTAAGCATTTCTCTGATTTAGAAACATTACTTCTGACAGCAGTGATTATTACTTTTGACTGCAGTGACTGTTACTGCTAAAGGCAGTGATTATTATGTATGACTGCTACAATCATGACTTTTTACTGCAGTGACGTTTCTTCTGACTGCAACTTTCATGACTTTTGACTGCAGTGACATTTCTTCTGACTGCAATGATTATTACATCTGACCACAACAATCATTATTTTTGACTGCAGGGACTGTTACTTCTGACTGCAGTGAGTGTTACAATTGCAGTGATTATTACATCTGAACTGCAACAAACATTACTTTTTACTGCAGTGATTATTACTTCTGACTGCAGTGATGTTATGTCTGACTGCAACAATCATTACTTTTTATTGCAGTGACTATTACATCTGACTGCAACGATAATTACTTTTTACTGCTGTGACTATTTCAGTATGCAGTTATTATGTCTGACTGCATCAATCCTTACTTCTGACTGCAGTGACGTTATATCTGACTGCAACAAGCATTACTTCTGTGACTGTGACAGCAGAGACATTACTTCTGGCTGCAATGATTATTACATATGACTTCAACGATCATGTCTTCTGACTGCAGTGACCGTTCTACAGATTTTGTTTTCAATCATCATTATTCTTGATTGCAGTGATTTTTACTGCTGACTACAGTGATCATTACTTGTGTTTGCAGTGATCATAATTCCTGACTGCAGCAATCATTACATCTAAGTGCAGTGATCATAACTCCTGGCTGCACTAATCCCTCAGCGACCGAGTTTTAGAGGCCTGGTTAAAAGACACAAAACCAGTCCGAGCTTTTAGACCTGGCCAAAGGAAAACCACCACTTCTGAGCGATGAATATTTTACCCTCCCGATCGCTCAGAGTGACCACAGACTGCGTTAAGAGTTATTGGCCAGAGGCAAAGAGGGCACTTAACAAATGATAATGCCCATTTCTATCAGGTAGAAGAGACACGGCCAACAGCTGAGAGGCACCATGGTCAAACCCAAACCACTGAGTCCAGAGCTGACCACACACTCCACAGACTCATCAAGAACATGCACGAACACACACACACACACCATAAGAAAAGCATCTAAGCATGATGTATATAGAGAGGGGTGTGTATATTTGTGCACTCACATTAATAGATAAACTCTAAATAACTACTTGCACATATCCATTTATCACATACAAATGTTACCACATTATTAACATTACCGGTCTTCCTCTTTCCAGGAAACACACAGTAGTCATCAATCACACATAATGATACCTGCCAATCCCATTTGTGACTTAGCACAGTCTTACGACCACCATTATGACCACTTCCTCCATCGTCATGCCGAAAATGACCATTCACTGCCCACAAGTGCACAGCACCAAGGATATCCTGAGATTTGGAAAAGTGCACATTTACACATCATTCATTTTACATGAACGTTGTACATGTACTCTATTAAATCTGTAAAAGAAGCTCAAGAAATGTTAGAAGCCATTCAACAATTTCCCCATAATTTGCTAGCTTGAGATGTTCTGAACCATCAACTAAACTTGTTCTCCTGTCTTTAGCAGTTCATCATGAGCTCTAGATCATTTGGCAGCTCTTTTTTTCTCTCACACCAATCTAAAGATTTCATTGTCCCGTCTGAGGAGCCCATAAGACATTTTGAGAGTTCCACGGCCGCCTGTAGACATATTCAGATATTGATCAACCGGGTAAGAGATCTGATTCTTAGAGAGGTCGGCACAGTAATCTGGTTTACAGCTCTGTAGTTTGGAGACAGGGCTGGCTATGATAGCCCTGCCTGATTAAATTTGCAAGTCAAGGGGGATTTTTTAACGTGAGGTAATTGCTGACAGGCAGTGGGTCAGACAGCCCTCGGCCCAATCAAGTGGTATCAGATGTCACAGTAACATTTCATGGCCCCAGAGAGGAAAAGAGAGCGAGAGAGTTATACAAATAACCAGTGTTGGGCAAGTTACTTCGAAACTGTAATGCGTTATTTATTACTTGTTACTGTCATTTCAAAGTAATTCGTTACATTACAATATTACTGTATTTAAAATGTAAGGCATTACACTACTATTGCATTACTTTTAAGTTACTCTCACCAAAATAACTGCAAATATGTATTTGGCAATCTAAATGTAGCGTATGATGCTCAATTAGCTCATTACACATCCAGTAGAAGGTGATGTGGTATCCGACTGAGCTTGGCCCATAAGAAATTTTACCATGATGTACTATAGTACATACCATGGTATACCATAGTAGTACCATGGTACCTTACATCTAACCATGGTACATACTATATAGTACTTCAGATATTATCATGGTACCATGGTACATTGCATGGTACTGTAGATGTTACTATGGTACATAGTATGGTACCTCAGATTTACCATGGCACCTACCATGGTACATACCATAGTACCTCAGATATAACCATGGTACATATTTTATAGTACTTCAGATATTATCATGGTACCATGATAATATCTGAAGTACTATACTGTACAGTATGTTACTATGGTACATAGTATGGTACCTCAGATTTACCATGGTACATGCCCTAGTGCCTCAGATATAACCATGGTACATTCTGCCGTACATATTACCATGGTACATACTACCTCAGATATAACCATGGTACCTCAAATATTACCATGGTACTTTGCATGGACGCATGGTACAGACATCTTTTTACTTTAAGCCCGGGGTAAACTTTAGGCTTAAACTTTAGCAAAAATAAAAATAACTAATAAATAATAACTAAGCCAAATATTTTTATTTTATTTTAATTATTATTGTGAGTGACTGCAGTAGTGTGGGCATAGGCCATTTGGTCTATGAACGAGTCATAGATCTCCAAAATCAGTTTTAAATGTATAATTTAATATTAATGAGATTTTTATTTAAGTAATGTTCTAATTCTAGATGTTTGTAAATGCTGCATGATTTTGACGTGGTTTAATCAATGGCCGTGCGCGTGAACTTTGAACATTTATGTCGCTTTCAAACACTGGAGCGGCCGCGGCACAGAGTTGCCATGGAAACGGCGCTGGACCACTGCGACTGGTAAGCAGGGAACTCCCTCTCTCGCTGTTGAGAATGTAACTTACTATCCGCTGCAGGCTTACTCATCTCGGCTCTGATTAACGTACAGGAAGTGAAACATTTTGCGTGGACGTTTCTCCTCTGCTGATCTCGCGGTGATTTTGGCGAATTTGTATGAAGAAAAAAAAAAACTACCACTTTATTCCAGGTTAACTAACAATGCTTGTAACGCGCGTTACTGACATTTGTACCGAGTAAAATATTACTTTTTTCCCCCCTGTAATGCCTTACATTACCGCGTTACAGCAAAAAGCAATGCATTACAGTAATTAATTACTTTTGTAACGCGTTACTCCCAACACTGCAAATAACTGCCATATCTAACTCTCTCTCACACATACAGTACATGTTCACATAATGTACAGTCTGTGCTGTGCATTTAAATTCTTCAGCTATGAGTGTCAGAGGTCATAGGTCAGATGTCACCATCAAATGACCCACAGCAACCAGTGGGTCGAAGTTTGGCTAGTTAGCTTCGCCAATTCAATTGCTGTTTTTCAGTTACAGTAGGTTTTATTAATAAGCTTGTTTATTGTAAATTGATTTATTTGCTGTTCAATGTTTGATGATCACGTTATTTTACATGTGCGTAAGAAATACTTCTATCGCTTGTTTTTGCTTCTTCTTCACATGTCTTTTGATCAGGAGATTATGTACTCTTTCAGAAGATGCCTAATAACGCCCCATTTCAAAAATCCATCAATGACGGGGAAAGAGTTAATAAATGCTATTTATTAAAACCAATTACTTTGTATGTGCTTTGATAAACTGTCACGCAATCAAGTATTCCAGTATATTTTATTTATAAAATTATTTGCTATTAAACATTCTTGAATCATTCAGATCATTTTGTGAACTTGTTCATACAATACTTTGAAAAGATATGTGTTTTATTCACAAAACACTACCGAATTGCAAGTCATAAAAAAGGAACAATCACACAACAGAGGAATTTCATCGCTGCAAATAAATAAATAAACAACCAAACAAACACTACTGAATAACAATTCATAAAAATGTAACAGTAGTACATTAAACTTCATTACTGCAAATTATTGCAAATAAATGTATCTAATTACATAAAAATCAATAATCACTAAGTATTACTTATAATTTATATATAATATAACATAAAAATCAATAATCATTAAGCAATACTTATAATTTTATTTCATTGTTTAAATAAATAATTGGCAATAATTAAAAAAAAAGCTTATTTTTTCCTGATATGTACAATACAGACTGATATTTGACTAAACAAAATTTAAGACAATTAACAGAGCCATCAAAAAAGCAAACAGACTTAAATTTTAAACAATCAAAGAGTGAAAAGCGCTGAGGATGACCATACAGCAGGCGCGGATTTATGGGTGGGCCTGGGTGGGCACGTGCCCACCCAGATTGACCGGTGGCCCACCCAATCAGATTAATAAAAACAATTTAAATTTTTAATTTTAATAATAATAATAATGAATTAATAAATAATTTCATTTTAATAGTTTCCTGAGGACATTTATGTACAATAGCTACGAAAAATAGCTACAAAAGAAAAATATTATGTCGGCATATCACGTGTCAGTCCAGTAATGCTATCACGCAACACCACTCTCTACTTGCGACTCGCGTGACAGACAGATGAACTTCAGGTTTAAAGCAGCCGCGGAGGGCTGACTGACATGAGTACAAGGTAGTTAAATTCACTACCTACGTACCGATCTGCTATACTTGACATATTTATCAGGCGTGCGTGTTACATAGGCGTAATTTGCGAGTGGGGCGGGTGGGACATGTCCCCACCACTTTTTAAAACATTTCGCGGCACGAATGTACCAATTCTACAAATAAACATCTCCAGTTAACCAGCAGAGCATTCATTTCGTTCGTTTGTTAAATAAGAGACGATCTAGCGCTGAAATGTGTTTTTTAAATCAAGTGATGAAAGTGCTTGTTGCCGCTGCGATAAGTGGCGCGGATACAGTGTTTTCTCGTGTGGCTCGCGCACACACCGCACTGTCTTGACTCGACGGACGCGCGCTTCAATCCGTTGCGGATACTCTCTATTCGTTCTGGTGAAATCACACATCATAATGCACACGTGTCCCTCCTTGATATACAACCACTGATGAACATAATCAGTTTTGATGAAAAAAAAAAAAAAAAAACTAGGCTGGTGCGGACTAGATCCCACAACCTCTGACACTGTTGGCGAAAGTTCTACCACTGGACCATTTAGGTGTACGTTGTTCAAGTAAGCGAATCTATGTATTTTAGTCACAGAACAAATCTATTATACAGCATATATTTGGCTACATCTCATTAAACGACAAATGTAGCACACTATTTAAATCGATGGACATCGTAATGTTATTGTACAATGTACATATATCTAATTTAGCAAAGTTACGCCACTGGGCGTGTATATAAGCTTAAAAAACCGAGGCCCCCCCGTATATTCACCAGGCCCACCTATTAATGACATTCTGTATCCGCCACTGCCATACAGCAGAGCTGTAGCCCAGCGGTAGCGCTCGCGACATGAAGACATGCGGGTTCAAATCCCATCACTCTCACTATACCACCACTGTCCTGTCATTTAAAGACAAAAGCCATTATATATAGGCTAATATAAGAAAAACATTTCTGTTTGGAGACAAATATAGGCCTATGTGTGTGTGTGTGTGTGTCTGAGAGATCAAGCGCCTGTTGGGGCCCATTTCTAACCGGTGCTAAATGGCTTCAAGAGAGTGTGAGCACATTAGTGTTAAAGGTCATATGTTTGCTATGCTAACCTGTGACCTCTGGTCTATTATAGCAGCGTTCTGAGAGACAGAGACGCACACAAGGTGTGTGACATCTCTAATGGACATGTGCTCAGAAAGGGACCGTCCCAAGACAAGTGAATTATTAAACAAGGCAAAACAGTGATCACACACACCCCTCATTAATGTATATACACACACACACACTATCATAACAGAGACCATACACTGACACTAAAAAATGCTGGGTTGTTTCAACCCATGTTTGTGTCAAATATAGACAAACCCAATTTTAATTTAAAAATTTAAACCAACGGTTGAGTTTGTCCATATTTGACCCAAACATGGGTTGAAACAACCCAGGATTTTTTATAGTGTACAACTAAACATTTTTGTATGTTCATCCTCAATATATTATTTCATTTGTTTCTCTCTTAAAGCAGACTTCTCTCATTTTCTCTTTCACTCTTGATTCTATCTCTATTTATTCCCCTAAGAAGCCAGACATTTCCTTATTCTCAGTCATTTTTAAACATGTTAATATTATCAGTCACACATTGTTATCAGACATATTTAAGAGTCTGAACCACAGGCAACATTTAGAACGATTCGTTAATTTCTCACACTTCTGCTTCCTGGACGTAAGCCACAAAACAGACAGACAAGCAGCCCATACTGTCTAGAGCAGCTCGCTGTGAGACCCAGAAATATTTTGTGTGATGAAGATGATGATGATGAGTGTATGTGTGAATAGCGAAGGCTGACTCTCATGAACAGATCTGAGAGTGTTTCTGAACTTGCTTACTCTCACAAATCCTCTATCAGTCCTGGGTCATGTTACTTTATCTAACAAAAATGCTCGCACACATTTACCCAGCTATCCTCAAAGGAAAACGTTATTGCTCAGAAATTGCCATTTCAGAGTTTTCAGTTTTTTCAGCAAATCATCAACTTTGTCTTAGATGTTTATCCTAAACGTTCTCCTAATAAAAACAGACACAAATGGGGAAAGAAATTGTGGAAAATTAAAAAAAAAGTCTCTTTGCTCTTCATTTAGTGTAAAATATTTTACATTTCTCAGCTGAAAACGTTTTTGCATGACCTTTTCATGGATTCATTTTTTAAAACAACTGCTTTATATGTGCTTTGATAAACTGTCAAGAATCTAAACCTGCCTGAATCATTCAGACTGGTTTTGTGGACTTGCAATTCATAAAAATGTCTCAATCACACATCAGAGGAATTTCATGAGGAATTTCTCAAAACATGAAATAAAATGTGCATGTCTCATAAAATGTGCATGCTCCCAATTTAATAAAGCAATAAAACAACAGCTATATAAAAACAAATACTTATACACAATTACTGTACCTAACTGCTGGTTGATGGTGTTGATTTAAAGCTTGATGAGGGTTAAACAGGACGGAGAACTCAAAGAGAGTGAGAGAAAGACGTGCAGATGTCACAGGGGAGGGTGATATGGAGACACGGGGTTCCACCTGCTGGCAGACACAAATCAAACTGATGCTTCTGTATATGAATCAGATTTGACAGCATGTAAACCATCAGGAGTAACTGACTCCATTCATCTGAGTGTACTTACATAAACATGTGAGTCCATGCATGTACAGTGAGCTAATTAATTAGTCAATATTGTGCATCTGATAGATGGTTGCGTGCAGAACATATCTGGGTCAAAGATGTTATGCTCATTCTTTGGCCCAGACCTATTAATATGAAATTAAATAATACATTAATCCATTAAAATGCCTTTCATACACACAGTCTCTGCTATGAGGAAAACATTAGGTGCGTCCCTATTCACGTACAGTAATTTTGCACTATTCTATGCCATTTTCTACAAATAGTCTGAGTAGTGCATTCAAACTTTTTAAATACATGTCAAAATTCATAATATTAGTAAAAAAAAATTAATTAATGTTTTTAAGACAAAGATTAAGATTGGTGCAAGGAAAATATTTATTACTTTTTACTTGATTGTTACACCACTTTACATTTTTAGAGTTATTGGTAACACTTTATTTTACAGTGTCCTTGCTACACATATTACTTGTAGTTACTGTAATAACTAAAAATTATACATAATTACATGCAACTAACCCCAATCCTAACCCTAACCCTAGTAAACATGTAGTTAATTATTATTACTCAGTACTTAAATGTATAATTACACTGTAACAAGGACACCTTAAAATAATGTGTAACCGAGTTATTATATCATAAAAGGTTTTCAAAAATGAATACAAACACTGCCTTTCTAAGAATTTGCCACATGCATTTTAAAAATAGATATGTAAAAAATAAATAAAAAAAATCTCCTCTTCGACACACTTACAGGTCATACCAGCACATGTGATGTTGTTGCACTATATGACTGAGTGCTTTGTGTTTGTCCATGTTTACAGAGACATTTGACTTCACTAATAGCTGTGTGTGTGTCTATTAGACTATTTGAGATGTGTCACTAATGGCTCATGTGGAGTCCCTCCTCACCCAATGACCCTTCACGTCCCTGAACGAACATCATCTGTCACTTTTCCCTCTCTATCTCTCCCCTTCTCTCTCTCTCCTCCTGCGGGAGTTGTGCTGCAGTTCTGTCGGTAACCTCTGGGGTCAGATTGAATATATACTCTCATAAACAACATCTATTATTCACCAGCTGACACTGATCCTCAGCCTCGTCTCCGGGAATGGCAGTCCGTCAAAGCATGAAATATATCCATCTATCCGTCCGCAGTCTTTCATTAGGCATATCAATAAAAATCTGCCTCTGTTCTATTTAACCGAGCTCACACATCCCGTCTCAGTGTTATGGAAATTACGCATTTCTTCCTGCATATGACTGTCTGAAGTCATTTGCTGCATTCTTCAAATATGCTCAAGGATTTTCAATAACATGCAAGAAAAAGTATAGAAACGGATACATTAATGCTCAGATTCTTAGGCTATGTTCACACTGCGAGCCTTAGTGCTCAATTCTGATTTACTGCTCAGATCTGATTTTTTTATTTTTTGTATAGCTGTTCACATTTTTGTTTTAAATGTGGCCAATTTCAGATTCCAGTGTGAACAGATCGTGATCCTGAACTGACCCGCATGTGCAAAAGAATGCTAAAAAGATGACACGCAGCACGCTGTGATACGGAAGAAAGGATGGAGAACATTAAAGCGATTACGTGTTTATTTGAAGTGTGATCTGCCGTGGAAGCCAGTGAATTTATGAGCAGGCAATATATAAAATAAAAAAAGACGAGGAAGCGAAATAAGAGAGTTTTTAAACATTTATGATATGAGCCCTCATGTTTCTCTTGTATATAGAGCTGTCACTGTTATACTTATGAGTTCTGAGACTGTCCTCCACTGACTACCTTTCGCAATAGTCTTGATAACTTCAGGAATGTTAAATCTCTCAGAAGTGACTCAGAATTGTGACGAATGTTGCTTTAGAGGGACGTAAAAGTCGCATGAATTCTGATTTGACTGTTCAGATCGAGGTTGCATTGCAAAACCTGACCTGTATCAGATTTAGGACCTCTTATGGAAGTGGCACATATCGGAATTGAAAAGATCAGATTCTATGTGGTTTGTGCTGTTTTATTTTAAAGCCATAAAGCCACATTTACCTGCACAGTGAAAAAAAAAAAAAATGTGTGTAGGATTTACTTTGAAACTATTTTTAAAAAATTTGTGAACGGCCCCAAATCTGCACTTATACTAGAAAGAAATCAGCAGATCTTTTAGAAGAATTTTCCACCTGTCCCACATTTGGTGCAAAAAGTCAAACATATTATGTTATTTTTTTGAGTGTGTCTTTTGAATTAATTACATGAGTTTATGACATCCTTTCTCCTTCTTCAGGGGAAATGATGTCATGTATCACCATTAAATACATTCTCCACGTCTCGTGTGTTTTCATAAACTGAGAGAAATCCCCCCTAAACAACACCAATACATTATTTACTCACTCGACTCTCCTTTATTCACCAGAACCTTCATTAGACAAGGCTAATGTCACTACACAATGCTGGTCTTTCTGGCCCTGCTCTTTGTGCAGGTCTTCATGTGTTTGGCCCATAATCCATTAGATCCCTCTGAGGGCTTATTACGCACAACTCTAATGCACATGCACATGGCTTACAGATGAGGAGGGCCTGTCTGTGCTTCTCAGGGGCTTTCCCGTCATTTTCTTTGGAAAGAAAGAGTTTGTGTGAGAAAGAGTCGCCACTATAAAGTGTAGGCCTGAACCAAGATAAGGAAAAGTAAAGCTTCCAACAAACAGTTTTGTTTTGGTTAAGTATGACTTTTTTAAACAAAATAATACTTTATTCAACAAGGATGCATTTAAATGATCAAAGATGGGTGGCAGTATAATTAAAGACTTCTATTTCAAATAAATGCTGTTTTTGAACTTTCTTTTCATCAAAGAATCCTGAAAAAGAAAACGGAAAACACGGTTTCCATAAAAATAAAGCAGCACTTACTGTTTTCAATATTGATAATAATCAGAAATGTTTCTTGAGCAGCAAATCATCATATTAGAATGATTTCTGAAGGATCATGTGACACTGAAGACTGGAGTAATGATGCTGACAATTCAGCTTTGATCACAGAAATAAATTACAAAAATTATAAAATGGTGTTTCTGATGACTTTAATATAGTTTTTTTTTTTTTTTTGATTACATAAAATATATATTTTTAAATAATATATTTTTAAACCAAACACTACAGTGGTGCATAAATACTTAAATCTGCATTACAGTAATGAAAACCTATGCTGAACGCAATTTTCATGACAAATTATTATGGCACCTGAAAAAACATGTTGAGATCAAGACAAGACCAGAACAAAGGCAGGGTGAGACCAGAGCAGCACTTCTTAAATTCATCTAAAACATCCACATTTACTGCCTGAGAAGTGTCTTATATTTAATAAATGAATACAATAAGAATTAAGACACTATACAGAGCTGTTACCAATCAAATGAAATCACTAACAAATAATTTGCATAGCTGAGGTGGCACAGAAGTTGCATCTGAATTGGTACAAATAAAACTGCATAAATAATGTTGAGATTAATGATTAAAAAATAAAACTTTGTTCTGATCGTTTGTATAAAGTCAATATCACATTTGCAATCATGCTCATTTGTGAAAACAACTCTCTTGCTCTAAATATTGCTTAATTATAGCATACGTTATAATATAAAAATTAAGATCACGTTCAAGTACTTTTTTGCAATCGTATCTTGAATTTTGTGGGCATTTGTATTAAATTTAGTGACATTTTTGAAACAATCACTCGTTGATTTCTGACCCGGCACAACAGTAACAAAAGAAATCAAATTAGAAGTAAGTTATTGATTGAACTTGAAGCAGAAAATTTCACATCCAAGATGTTAACATAAATCAGACAATGCTCCAGCAATTTAATAATGTCCCTGCAGTAGTGAAATAAAATCCCAAGTCCTCTTGTACTTGCTACAGACTGCGATTTCGGGAATCCTATCAGATCATTACAAATCACGCACTGTAAGACATGGATCTAATAAATTTGGGTACGACATGTATGTAGACTGTACGTGGATGACAGCTATTGAATCGTAGGCTACGACGCAAGTTAGTATAGAAGAATAAAACGTCACCAGCATGCACTAGAGGTAAACAAATAGAGCAAGATGAATCACACTTTGGCAATTGTAGTTTTTATGTGTGCTGAAAAAAGAAGTGGAAGCGAAAAAGGAGAATATTGACGTGGTCATGGCTACGGAAAAGAGGCCAACTTGGCATGCCAATCTTGTAAATGGAGCTAGTTTTAAGTTTTAACACCATGTTGCATTGATCAATATGCAATTCATGTTGCATTTTTATTGGCTAGTCAGTAGACGTAGGTCGTAGCAGCAAACGCACTGTGAGATGATCATAGTAACTTTCTGAAACTGTTATTGCAGGCTTTCTTTGGTTGCAAGACAGTGACAACGACCGTCTTTAAAACTCTCTCACTGTTTAGGAGCCACGACCACAGAAATCACCACGATTGGTCATATTTCATCTGGAACTGCCCAAAATCGTACAGTGTGTACTGGGCATTAGTACAAGGTTTTGAGACCAAGAATGGTCTCGAGTACTACAACACTGGAATTTAGTGAATATATAACAATGTTATTTGGGCTGAAATACCTTCAGTGAATCAGCCCCTTTGAGGCCTCTGTTACAAACTGCTCTCTCTTGGACAGCTTACAGTGAAGCTGCTGAGACACACCCGGGGCTTTCTGGTCCTCACGCTTACTGTCGGCAGCACGAGATTCGCCAATCACTTCCACATGTGACAGCCATCAAAGCCACGAGAGCAGCCCTTCTCCAATTGGATCTCATTAAGAGCGGAAGCCAAAGCTGGCGTGGGGGTACGAGCCTTACATAAGCGAGACCCGGAGGATGGAGCGAACATCACTCTTTAGTTAAAGGGTGGAGAGCAATTGCACACGTTTGAAAAACTGCTGTTTCTACCCTGCAAGTTATTGTGACATGAACCTACCTGTACAAACATACATTTACCAAGAGCAAAACTCTGACCTGCGAAGAACGGTGGCTAATGCAGAACAGATGGGAGCTTTTCTTCCTCTCTCTCTCGCTCTCTCTCTTTTACGCTCACACACACCTTTCAGTCTGTTTCTATCTCTCTTTTATGTGATCCATCAACACCTGTTTCTATAAAGCAACATCATTTTGTGGTTCGCGGGGTGAACTGCTGTGCGTAACTCAGTCCAGAACAGAGTAGCGGACTCATAAATCAATCCCCCTGCATGAAACACATCATAAGAGAGGAATAATGGGTACAGCATGGATGGTGTTAAAGAAAAATAAATCACACTGTTATAAAGTTATGAAATTCAGCTGATAAATGTATGCAATGGTGAGACAGTTGCTGTTTCCATCTGATATATTAACTACGGGCTGTTCTTGCACAGCTATGTTAAGCCGAACAACTATTCTGGATTTGTTCTCATAAAATAGAGAGATAGAAAGAGAATGAGACAGAACTATAGTGATACTTAGCCCTCAGTACTTGATGTCATATATGGAAGATGTGCAGAAATCACCAACTCAACTGAACAAGTTCAAGCCACTTTCTTTGCTGCAAATCGCTATAGCTAGAGTCCCCATACAAACAAAAACATACGCTGCGTCCAAAATCACATTCTGACTTGAGTAGATACTACATTTGAATTTGAATTTACTTCGCGACCATTACAAAAAGTATGTTCTATATAGTATGAATGTGGGTAGTATGAAGGATTTTTGGATGTACTACATACGTCATGTTGTTAATACTGTCACCAGTGTCAGTGTGTCGCTTCACTGCCATTCATAAATCCTCTCCCGTGGCCTCATGGGATAGTAAAGTGTCTATCGAATGCACACTTCAGAAACTTGCCAGAAGTTATAGATCATCCGGGGACTCTTTGCCTACTGTTTTTCGATTACTGATAGAAAGATATTGTAAAAGTAGTATGAGTAGTATACTAGCATGCGGTTCCGAATTCAGCATATGTATTCGGATATACTACTCTTTTGGCATACTGTTTTTTGCATACTATATAAGGAAGTATTCGATTTCAGACGCAGCAGTTTCACATAGTCAGATGTTTGAATATCAGCATGAATTCTGGTCCAGTTTGCAGTGTCATCCTCTCAGAAAAATTTCCAAATGACCAACATTAAAGGAACCAACAATTTGTTTTGGTTTTTTAGGTTTTGTCTAGGGTTGAGGTTTATCTGAAGTACATGACACAACATTAATAGAATAACATCGAAACAGTCCATCAAATAATTCCAATGGCAATCTTTGATCAGCTGTATTCACACAAAAAAAAAAAAGAAAAAAAAAAGAAATGTCTATAGCCTTTGGAGAACAAAATCCAGTCTAGTTCTTCCTCGGAAGTGCTCACTGTATCAACCCAGTAGCTTGTAAGCATGACTTTATATCGAGGTGAACTGATGAACATCCAGCTAATCTGATTGTATCTGATGCATTTCAGTCAGTGGTTGCCATTTTGTGTGTGCATCAGTGATTGGGCTGTGGGTGGCCTGAGGCTGTGCCATTTGTTTCTCAGACTAATAGAGCCCCTAGATGTAAACACAATTACACCTTATTAAGCATTTTTTTTGTAACTCCCATTATTCTCAATGGTGATTCTAATAAAGAATCTCCAGATCAAAAGGCATGTGAAGAAGAAGCAGAAACAAGTGATATAAGCAGATGCATATGTAAAATAATGCGATCATCAACATTAAATGGCATGTAAATCTAAACTGCCTAATGTTACCGAATGAAGTGTAGAACCAGGACGAGGTAAAGGACTGTGAAGCATTAGTGGTGTTGATAGACTCAATCTACTCCATCTGTGTTTTGATCATCGTTCTGAATCTGATCCAGACGCAGTCTTTAAACAGAACGCGATTTTCTCAGCTTTTTGCTCAAAATAGTGCTTTTTTATGAAACTTACCCACATTCAAGTGTTGATAAAAAATAATTATGTAATTTTATCGAATTATTTAAAAGGTTAAACTTTATTTCATTGGTCCACTTTAGACATTCTACTAACTGCTAGTAACTTTGCAACTACATGTCAACTAACTCTCTTTTAGAGTATTAGCAGACTGGTAGTTTAAGGTTTGGTGTTAGGGTTAGTAGAATAAGTTGCAAAGTTACTTATAGTCAGTAGAATGTCTGTTGAGCATCAGAATAAAGTGTTCCCTTTTAAAATACTGTATTATAACTATTATTTTTGTAATTTCCATTATTCTCAATGGTGATTATGATTACTGTAATACAGTATAATATATAAAAATGTAAACTCATGCAAAATGCTAGACAAGTATCTGGCCACCATGGCATCAATTGGTATTAATATGTCAAAATATTTGAACGTCTTGCGATAGTCGAACAGTCCAAGTTCTAGTTTGTGATGGTTGCAGGTTCAACACTTTCATAAGGAAACGTCAGTCTGCTGTCTTATTTGGTTTGTTTCTTAGGATTTTACCAGAACTTTTCCCAGGACTTAACCCGAAGCTAAACTTTTGCAAGTTGACTTGCTTTTTCACTGTTAGTCTCCAAAAATGACAAAAGCACCATAACAGTCACCAGTTCTACTTGAGCGCTATATTTCAAGTCTTCTGAAGCCATACAATAGTTCACAATGTGTAAGTGTACGGCTTTGGAGGGTCATTGGATTGGAGGGTCACTAGCATTCATGATCTAGTCATTTAACCTCACTCTGTCATGACAAGTAAATGGGTGTGTTTGTAATATTTTGGCTTGGTGGACGTATGGGTTGCCAGAACCACAGGAATGGGACCACCCAGATTACTGGCAGGACATTGGCGAAAGATCAGGAGAACTGAGGGCAAGCTGTACCCGGGGCGGAGCTGTGTGAGTGTGTGTTCGCTCGCACGTGTACAGTATGTGGTGTTAGAAGTGTGTGTGAATGGATGTTCCATTTGTGGAGAGGAGATATTTTTAGTCAGTGGTTCTCCTCAGATATGTGTGATTTCACCACTGGGTGAAATAAAACACATTTAGTGAAAAATCTAAAGGGGTCATTGAAGGAGAGGGCTGTTCATTTCAATTTGTGTAGAAACAATTTTCACTCAGAAATGACGGGTAAATTTCACAATTAATTACAAAGTAAAAAAAACAGCAAGTAACACAATGAATTAGTCAACTTCAAATTTTTATTCTTTACTTTTTTACAGTGTATTTGTTTTACCATATTACATACTGTAATATATCTTAAAGACCCCGTGTGTTGAAAATCAAGTTTTTAATGTTGTTTACATGTGCTGTTTTTAATATGCTTTAAAGGGATAGTTCACCCCAAAATGAAATTTTTTCATTATTTACTCACCCTCAAATTGTTCCAAGCCAGCATGAATTTGTTTCTTCTGTTGTACACAAAAGAAGATATTTTGAAAAATGTTGGTAACCAAACAGTTAATTTGACTTCGATAGTATTTTAGGAGGACATTCCTCAAGGGTGTCTTTCACTTGATTCGTGCCCGAGATGGTGCATCCTGCCTGGGATGCAGTTTCACAAAACCAGCATGGTTTCATACTTCCAGAGCTCCACCGTGGTGGAAATTGAACTCTCACCCCACCCAGAGTCACTCTGAGTGGGCCTCACGACGGTCTAAGGAGGCCCTGTGCACCCACCAGTGCACCTCCTCCTACATCCTCCGTTTTCGCCCCGGTACATACTTGAGAATGTCCTCCAAAGGGCGGACGGATCTGACTTTGACCGGGAATGAGCCACCCTCCCTGGGCTGGAGGGGGAGGTCGGGAAGCATGGATGTTCGGCCAGGTTTGTCCATTTGGTCTTCCTCCATTGAAGTCAATGGCTGCCATCAACTGTTTGATTACCAACATTCTTTAAAATACCTTATTTTGTGTTCAACAGAAGAAAGAAACTCATACAGGTTTGGAACAACTTGAGGGTGAGTAAATGATGACAAAATGTTGAACTATCCCATTACGATAAACCATGCGTGAATTCATCAGACAACACCATTGTTGAGTATTTTCTCCTTAAAACTGCAGTGTGCCAAAGAAAGTCTCAAAAACACAGTTTGAAAGTGCCCCCGTTTCCTACCGTCACAAATATGTAACCAATCCCATCAACGACGGGGCGGGGCTTTTCTCCAATGACATTCACAGATGTTCAAAGCGTTTGTAAGGATGCTGATTTTTAGAAGGCAGCTGTCTGACTCTGAGATGGTGAACAGGAACATGGTTTGTGTAATATTAGCAACACATTATTAGCTGTTTGATAACGCAGTCAGGCCAAAGGCTAATCACATCAATTGCCGTTATGTGTCCGACGTTGTAGAGAGCGATACATAAAACACATTTCCATTTTGATACATCGACTTGTATAATTCACTCTTATTCTGAGTCAGTTTCTGCTTCAAACATACATGGCTGAATTAAATCAATTTTCCACTTGTCATTGTGTAGCGACGCGTTTACTACAGTTGAGTGAATAAGGTAGTCAGAGCTGATGTGATTGAGTGGAGGCGGGGACTAATTTGCATAATGGTTGCATATACTAAATGAAGCAAGGGTGTCGAGTTACATTCAAGCTTTACAGTATGCCGTAAGTAAAACATGGCACACAAAAACAGATTAGATACAAGCTTCGGAATAATGAATATGAATGACTGACTTGAATAGTCCTGTTCCTTACACAAATGTATTGTATGGCTTCAGAAATCTCACGCATAAGCCACGTGAACTACTTTAATTGTGATTTTTGACCTTTTTGTTGCCCTTGGTCAATATGAATACCGTTTTTCTAACTTATCCAGTTACATTTTCTGAGTAGTTTGCTACTGATAGCCTAGCTAATTACTTTTTCAATGGTTTTCAAATGAACTTCACCAACATGAATTCTCCATGCTTTATATTACGCAGAAAAAGGATGCAGTCAGGACACAGATCCGTCAATGCTAACCTCCAGAGGCATGTATACAGTTTTCCTGTGTGTCTCCTGTGTGCTGCTAGTTGTTCCACTCTGAAAGAGAATAAGAGAGTTTATCTTTCTGTTTGTCTCCTCTGAGAGAGCATTCACTTCATCTCAGCACTTACAGCTTATAAACTTACCCGGTAATCACGTTAGCTTTCAGCTTCCCCCGACACGGGCGGCCCGTCTCTGGGCTAAAGAGACCTTTATAGCCCATAATTGACTCTTTCTGAGCCCGAAGAGAGAGACAAAAAGTGAAAACAGTGAAGCCTGGTAGACTGAAGACAGAAAAGGACAAAAAAAATGCTTAAGTGGAGAGAAGCAAAACTTAAAGTGCAAATGCTGAAACAATCAACAATCACAATACACGCGGGTGTCAAAATAAAGTTAACATTCATATTTTAATGAACCCTATTAATTTTTACTTAATTTTGAGATACACTAGCGTTCAAAAGGTTGAGTATTCTTTGAATAATAGGACGTTCAAAGGAACAGCATTTATTTTCAATTAAAAAATAAATGTCTTTAATTTTACTTTTATCAATTTAATGCATTCTTGCTGAATGAAAGTATTAACTGCTTTTTTTTTTTTACGGTTACACTTTATTTTAAGGTGTCATTGTTACAGGGTAATTATATATTTAAGTACTGAGTAATATTAATCAACTATATGTACTTACTGTAACGGTCACCAGCTGGAGTGCCCTTGAGAGCCACCAGAGGGCACTCCACATAAGACTATTATCACTCACAAACTACATTTCCCATAACTCACTGCCCGGACTTATCATCACTTATCACTGATCACATTCACCTGTACCTCATTCACTGATTGCATTCACCTGTGTCTCATCATCCTGTTAGTCTCAGTCTATTTATACCATGTTCATTCATTCACTCACTGCGAAGTCTTGTTTAAGTGTTACACTGCATTTCTGAGCATTCTCCTGGTTTTCTTGTCTCTTGGTTTTTGGATATCTTGCCCTGTTCCCTGGATTACTCTCTTGCCTCTGGTCCCTGGATTACTCTCTTGCCTCTGGTCCCTGCCTGTTTTGTTTGTTTGTTTCTTTGTTTCTTTGTTTTGACTGCCTGTCTGTGTATGACCCTTGCCTGTACATTGGATTACGCCTCTGGATTGCCCTCAAATAAAGCTGAGTTTGGATCTAAACCTTCTTGTCTCGGAGCAGATCGTAACACTTACTATAGGGTTAGGATAGGATTTGGTTGAGGGTTAATTGCATGTAATTATGCATCATTTACTGTTATTACTATGGTAAGTACATGTAACATATGTAACAAGGACACTGTAAAATAAAGTGTTACCAAAAAATCTTACTGACTCCAAACTTTTGCATGGTCGTGTAAAAATGTTCTTCAGAAACTTAAATGACAAAAATTGGTATGATGATAATTTTTTGGGGGGTGAAACAAACCAATTAATATCATAAATACCTTTGCAAATGACTAACATGAGGGAAAATTATATTTGTAAATGTCATGGTTTTTTTTGTGTGTTTTTTACTTTTACATTAAATAAAGAAAAACATCTTGCATGCTTTGGTGTAGTTTTTATTTTCCTCTTTTTTTTCCTCTCTGTACATTTTTCATGCTGCCCTCTCCTCGTCTTCCCTTGAGTTCACTGAGCTGAAGGTTAAGACTTGATTCAATTCTACCCCTATAAAACGCTCACTAACACTGACAAATATTTGCTTTCAACATTTATCATATGATGCTTGTTTTGTTTACAGAATGAAAAATAGAGCACCCTTCTATACTGAGAAAGTCTGTGGAAGAATATTCTCCCTTCTTACATGCAATATTACTGAAGAAAACAGTAATTTGCAGATTTGAGTTTAACATTGACAGATTTCACCACTGAGATCCTCACCTCAAATCTGACCCCGAAATCGAGGCCCTATATAAACATAAATGTATATAAATATTTATAATGCATTCAGCCACTACTGAAAGAAATATTGGTAGTGATAAACAAGTAATTCCAGTTGTGCATTCAGAAGTTGCTTGAATTTCCTGCTTGATTTTTCCATTTTCCTCACCCTCAAAGCTCAACTTACGATTTCCTATCCATCAAACACACATTCGGAGCTTCCTAACCGACATGTTGAATGATTCGGATGGATTATACAGTCACAGTTTAATATGATTTCAGTGGCAATGTCTACATTAACAGTGTTTTCATTCTCTTAAATTGCACTCTAAATGCAAAAATGATATTGGTAAAAAAATATAATGTTCTTTATTGGAATCAGTGGTTCCTTGAAGAACCTTTTAACATCCATGGAATCTTTCAATCGCTAAAGGTTCTTTATAGTGGAAAAGGGTAATTCAGATTATTAAAATGTTCTTCACACTGAACTGTTCACTGAAAGGTTATTTAGTGGACACCAATTGGTTTTTCTATGGCATAACTGTGAAAACACCCTTTTGGAACCTTTATTTTTAAGTGTGAGATCTAAGTGGTTAGATTATTAAAATGTTCTTTACACTACACTAAAAAATAAAGGTTATTTATTGGCATCTATGAATTCCATGAAGATCCTTTAACATTCATGGAATCCTTGCATTGCACAAAAGTTTCTTTATAGTGGAAAAGGGTTCTTTAGATTATTAAAATGTTCTACACATTGAGAAAAAAGTGGTTCTTTTAAGAACTGTTCACCCAAATGTTCTTTGGGGAATCAAAAATGGTTCTTCTATGGCGTCACTGTGAAAACATCCTTTATTTTGAAGAGCTGAAACAAAGGTTTTATCATGTGTACCTCAGTCTGTTGTTGTAGTTTACGGCCCTCGGGGGCCCTCAGGGTACGGACGATCTGTGAGTGTATTCTGGGAGCCGATACGAGCGCTGGCACAGGTGTCTGCCCGATCACACCGGGCGTTCTCTCTCACCTCCTCCATCACTGTCACCCCTCACTAGCCCACCCGGAGCCAGCACCACATCTAACCAGCACCAGACCGCCGTCTCTAGCCGTCCGTCAGTCTCCCCGCCCCTACGCTACATTTGCAAATCATTTATTTTGCTTTGGTTTCCTGTACTCTTCTGGTTTCCCCCCTACTCTTCCTCCTCTTGATCAGGAGTCGGAGACATCTGGAAGTCATTTTAACGCGTTAGTGGTATTGTGTGGCTGCCTATCGGCGACGCTTTTCACATTCACGCTCTGTACTGAAAAGAAGCTGTACAAGAGAGACGCAGAGGGAGGGAGAGAAGGGGTTATTCAGTGAAAGCCTGCAAAATGATGGTCTTTAAACTGCATGGAAGTAAACAGAATTAACCAAACACTAAGTAGTACTAAAACGGAACAATGTGGCTTGACAAAGCCTTGTCTGAAAGTTTAAAACAGACCCTTGTTGTATAAGATTTGTGTGGTTCATAGTTGCTAAAGTGTTCACAGTGGCTGAGGTGTATTTGGTGGTTGCTAAGGAGTTGATTGGTTGCTAGGGTGTTCTGAGTGGTTGCTATGCAGTTGCTAGGACAATGATACACTGCCTTTCAAAAGTCTGGAGCTGTGTCTGAAACCGCTCACTTGTTCACTCATTCACAAATCCCTATATAGTGTATGGCATTTGAATGCACTATATCTGCAAGGAGTAAACGAAATTAAGTGAGTGAATTCGGACGCTGACGCTTACACTGTGCATCGGAGAGCTGGAGCTGTCACAGAAACGTCACATGTAGTGATAAAACTACCTTAATCTTACATGTTAGATTAGATTAGAAGAATTAGAACATCTTTATAGTCTCATCGATTGTATAATTGGTTAATCGTGCTTAATATGTGTATAATCAGTTAGAAATTGTTAGAAACTCTCACACTCACAGATGACGTGGTCGTTGAGCGCCCTCAGGCGACTGTTATGATTACAATCGAATGAATACGATGATTAACAAATATTTTTAATTCATCCACCAAATTATCATTGCTTCCTTACAAAGCTCAAAGTGTCAAACCTAAAGAGATATTCTTTATAAAAGTTAAGGCTCAGCCACGCCTTCCTAAAACGCTTCGTTCAAACACGCCCCCACAAATCTACGTCAGTGTGTGGGGGAAGAGTTAAAAAAAAAAATCTTACTTTTACTTTTGCTTGCAATGTAATAACTGTAATTCCAACAAGTTATCCAGGAAAACAGGCTGAAGGACTGTGCCGAGTTTACCATAAACAGTATCTTTGTCAAGATGTTTACTGGCGTGAGGGCGGGGCAACCTGTCACTCACATGAGATCCACCAATAGCAAACCACAATTATTCAACCATCCAATCAACTCCTCATGGACAAAATCAAGTCCTGCCCCACATTTTTTCTTGTCCGAGAAGCAGTTTCACTCGGATATGTATCGGATTCATGGCGACTTTAACAAGACAAAAATAAAGAGATCAAATAAAAGCCCCTCGCAGACACTGCTGTAACTCAGCGGACAGTAGACGGTGAGTTTATTATTCAGCACGCTCAGCAGAAACGGATCTCAATGCTGTACTTAAGTCACTGGTAAAGATTTTACATTAGGACTTTAACTCTCTCTAAATGCTCTGTCTATATTTAATGAGCTGCAGTCCAGAGTTCTGCATCAGAGATGCACACCAAGAATGTCAATGTTAAGCTGCTATTGACTAGATAAAAAATGCTTGTTCCAGCAGCGAAAAAAAAACAAAACAAAAAACACTGATCATCCATTAGAATATTCTCTTATACAAACCCAAGTCAGAAAAAAATTCCTAAGGAATTCTAATGGAATTTTGATTTTAATTTGGAATCAATCTGGAGTGATAAATTCCACAACTGGATAAACTTTTTATTTAAGTTTTTCATCTAATATTTATATTTTATTTTATTTCAATAATAATTTTAGTTAACAATAACTTTTTATATAGCAACACACTTAAACCACTTGGAACACCTCACATAATGACAACCTGCCATTTTTTGGGGGCCGATTCAGCATTTTGAATCGGCGTCGGGTCATGGGTGAGAGAGAGAACTCTGATTGGCTGTTCAGCTTAGCAAAGAAGTGCACAAGAATAAAAGCGAGCAAAGAAGTCAAGACGGTACAGACAGAAGGCTGTTTTAATTTTACATCATCTTACCTGAGCATTCGAATGCACAAATATTTTCATAATAACATGAGCCAACGGGAATGAAGAAAGTGATCAGTGTGATTGATATTCTGCTTTGTTTACGGTTTGTATATCTGCAGTAATAGTTTCGGTCTCCCTTTTTGAATGACAAAAATAGACTATTGATACTGATATAGATAGATATTTACTTACACTCAAGCGCAGAACGCACGTGCTAGTTGACAGTCCTTTTTTTGGCCGGGACGCAGCAGACGAGAGGCGACAACACAGTCAGCTTTCGTCACCGCTGGTTCTTTGACATCGGCACTCTTAACATTGTGAGGACAACCTTACTTGCATATTCTTTGGAAAACTATAATAGTATATAATATAATAGTATATAAATAATCCTAAAATTACACTTATTTAAAACAGGTAATTGTAATAATTTTGCAATTATCTCATTCAAATGTAATTCCAAAGGAACATTATTAGAGCTCTAGTTTCCATGGAACCTTTCTGTTTTCAAAATATTAATCTGTTATCTCACTTTGTATCTTAAAATCACCCTGATGTGATATGTATTCTGATACCTTCTGGATATAATTGTTCTTCTGGCACATGCTTCTGTTTTCCAGTGCAGGTCTATTGATGAAAGCTGTCTTTCTTTGACAGTAGTGGAAACCCTTCTCCTGCTTGAGTTTAACCTCAAGAGGTGTGTGACTATATATCATCCAGCACAATCAATCAATCCAACTCAAATCGTTAACTATGACATCCCAGGACCTTACAAACACACGTACACAGATTTGTTTCGCACTGAAACTGCACTTATCAAAAGTGATAGCACACATGTCTTCATAAATCCACATGATTTGAGGAATCATTCATGTTTGTAACCAAAACTGCAACACTGTAACACTGCAGGACAAGAAATGTAATACTTACGATTTGGGGTTTGGCAAGCAACACTTGAAGAAAAAACAACAACTAGTGGAACTGAAACTGTAAAAGACAAAAAAATATTGTTAGTTCAATTTATTATGTAAAAATATATAATGTGTGAAATGATTGACTTTCATAAAGACATTGACTAGATTGATATGAATGCAAAGCCAGCAAAATGACTACAGGGATTTTTCACAGAATACAACTATATCCATTTAGAGATTTTTTAAATTGCAGCTTTTTCTTTAAAAAAAAAAAAAAAAAAAAATGCATTAAGGTCACCTAATATGCGTAATGTGAGCTTGCCTGTATTTAAACACACATGCTGAATGCATGATGACGGCAGTATAGTTTAAGTATAGGGTATGACCTTCAGAGCGAACGCCTGGTGATTCACTTTCTCCATCGCTCTGATCCTGACCAGGAACTGGTGTTTATGGGCCTGTGGTGTACATACAGGTTACACAAGGTTTGCATCTTTGCAAGGCAAAGCCTGACTTTTAACTGTTGGCTAAACTGTGAGATCTAATAAAGTGAGATCTACAGTGCTTTGCATGAACCATGAACTGACGTATGAATGTTTATAGAAAATATAGAAAATTCAGCCTTGCGTATTTATCTCAGTATAGCCATTTACAGCATTTCAAATATTAGACTCAATGCTGTGTTCAGGCAGAGGGAATATGAAGTGTGTTTTAGTCTGTGTGGCCTTCAGTGTAAAACAAGGGTTCACCGACCCGCCCGCAACCAAATAATGTCAAAAAGCAATTAATATCTTAATACCACCATCAGCTGCTGTGGGGCCAAAGCCTCTCCACCTCTCTCTATCTCTCTCACTCTCTTTATTCCTCCATCAGGCCGTGGTTTCCCTGAGGTCCTGGTGGTCAGATGCGGTTTTCGGGGCAAGAGGACTTGGAGTGTGGGCAGCGCGGTCCTTCTCCTTTCTGAGAAAAGACAGAGAGAGAGATAGAGAGAGAGAGAGACTCATCTAATGCATCCATCTCTTTTCTCAATCCATTACAGTAAGGATGGGGTCACGCTGGGTTTCCACTAATAGTCTGGCTTGTGGACTCTTGGATAAAATGCATCTTTAAAAAATGCAATGCACTATTTTATTTTCCATATAGTTCACAGATAATAAAAGTCTTTTGTACAAAAACAGATTTCATTTCAAATTAGGATGGAAATGTTTTTTGTTTGTTTTTTTGAACTTGACAATATGAAAATTCAGTTTGGAAATTCATCTAAGTACATAACTGCATAGTTAAAATAGCTAAATAAATAGCCTTAATGTTATCTCTTTTTTGTTGATCAAAAGCCAGGTGTCTACATTTACATTTATGCATTTGGCAGATCTTTTATCTAAAGTGACTTACATTCAAGGAACACATTTGATCAGTTCTTGCATTCCCTGGGAATCGAGCCCATGACCTTTGCGTTGCAAGCGCAATACCGTTTTTATGTGTGTGAATCGAACCCATGTCCTTGATGTTGCTAGCACATGCTTCTAGAGATTTCGTTCACTTATCTACAATGAACAATACTGTGTTGGGACATACCTTGATGTCCAGTGTTATATCTGGGTCCTGATACAAAACCACTTGCTTAGACTATGTCTATATAGTAGGCCACACAACTCAAAAGAGAAAGGAAATCCATATGAGCCCTTTAAAACATTTAAACAGATGAAGAGTATGTATGAGTGATCATCATATACTTTTTGGGGGGAATGTTGAACATATAAATAAACTTTTATAATGAACTCAAGACTACACTATAACTCTTACATGAACTACCAAAAAGACAAGATAAATATTCCCTCTAATTTATCCTTTCCTTTGCTAAACACTGGATGTGAATCTTCATCGTCTCTCTGCATGTGTTCTTCCTCTTACAATGACCTCTCATTTCTGTGATTTCCTAGAAGAAGAAAAAGAAGTGATAGACACAGAGCGCGAGTGATACACCCACCCAGGCCCACACACCTCGCCTGTCTGGGCGGCACAGCGTGTGGAGTGAATGCTGAGTGTGTTGTGTGGTTTTGGGCAGGCCGCTGGACACCATTAGAAGAGATCTCCCCACCGGCACCAGCGTTTCAACACCACCTCACCTACTAAACCAACAGCCAATTACAGCTGAGTCAGTGTAGACATACAGACAAACCACCGTCCATGTGCTACTTTTAGCTTTACGTTTCTAAACGCTCAGCAAAGGCAGAATACGAATTTCAATTACTGATGAATACTAGTAGAAGTAGTTTTCCATGGACAAATACTTTTTCTTGGCTTGGTGGTCATTTGAGGTTATGCAGTCAGGAAAATAGAGACCGAAAATGACTTCTATTCATTAAACTACACTGTGATTTTTAACCAGTTTTGACAGACAAATAATATAAAATGCTAAAATTAAAACCTGTTGATTGGTTAACCGTGCTGTTACTTTATCACATATGGTTAAATTGTATGTTTAAGAAAACAATACTTATAATAAATATAGTTTTTTAATAAAAAATAAATAAAAATTGTATAGTTATAAAATCTACAAATATATATATGTGTGTGTGTGTGTGTAATAGTTACAGATAACTAATTCTATACACTAAGAACTAATTCTTAGTGTATAGTGTAAATAAAAACAAAACATATCTACAAATATTCCAAAAATGACTGCATATAATATCTGTAACATTTACAGAAAACTTTAGTTCAAGTTAGTTGAAATATTAACATTTTTTTAACAGTTTTTTATTTAAAACCAAAAAGGCATCGGAGACATAAGTGGAAAAGACGGGCCACTGCAGGAATGGAATAAATAATTACGTTAAATATGCTGCAGTGCCCATAGTCCTGCTTTACAGTTTAAATAGCCTAATTTGAAGTCATTTTAGCAGGAAAAACCTAGCAAAAGTTTCCTAAATTATTTAACGCATGTTAATGTCACTGAAGTTAAACTGTAGTTTGCAACCTTACGTGCACATCACAGGAGTCTGTGTTATCTCTGTTAAACTGCTGTGAGTGGGCCGCATTCAGCACCAATTGATTTCCTCTCCCCCTCGCTGACGGCTCTGATAGAGAGCAGTCATAATTCTCTGCACTCGGGAGATTAAATTCCTGTATCGCTGTCAGCTACATTAACTCACTTCCTGGATCTAAACCCTATTAGCGTAGCAGGCCTCGCTAACATTAATAAATCAATGTTCCTGATGGCAGATGAAGATCCGGAGCTACTGTATGCATCTCCCTCTCTCTTAGCGCTGGTGATGATGAAGATTATATAACTTGAGTTATATTTACAATTTTAAAGACACTTTTGTTTTCAATTTGTATGCCATTACCTGATAAAACGTGCATTTAAAGCCCCCGTGAACTGGAAGTTGCAAACGACTTTTCTCCAGTGTTGTGACATATTTGAAAGGGAATATTGAACAGAGGGCAGAGTTTTAATTTAGCGCTCCTCCTCTCCATCTCCGCTCATCATAGCAGACTAGCGGTTTGAGTGGTTAAGCGTTTTCAACCCAAGCCGTCAAACTGACGTCATCAGAAAAGGAACGCCATTCCAGACCGGAAGTAACTTTTCAGATTTTGATTAAAGATTACCACGGCAAACAATTTTTTTCTGTGTATTAAATTGCACGGATTAATTGTTCACCACAAGACTAGTAATATGCGCTAACAAAGTAAATAGGGACAATTTTGATTTCATGTCGACTTTAAAAAGTTTATCAGACAGCACAGGACAGGACAAGAGGAGATGAGAGAAGGGCACAGAAGAGGAGAGCATAGGAGTAGAGGAAAGGAAATCAGAGGAAAGGAGAGTAGAGTGCAGGACAGGACAGGACAGGACAATAGAGTAGAGCACAGGAGAGGACAAGATAAGAGCGTAGAGAGAGCACAGGACAAGACAAGAGAGTAGAGAGTAGAGCACAGGACAGGACAAGAGAGGAGAGGATATGAGAGGAATGGAGAGTAGAGCACAGGACAGGACAAGAGAGGAGAGGATATGAGAGGAATGGAGAGGAGAGCACAAGACAGGACAAGAGAGGAGAGGATATGAGAGGAATGGAGAGGAGAGCACGGGACAGGACAAGAGAGGAGAGGATATGAGAGGAATGGAGAGGAGAGCACGGGACAGGACAAGAGAGGAGAGGATATGAGAGGAATGGAGAGGAGAGCACAGGACAGGACAAGAGAGGAGAGGATATGAGAGGAATGGAGAGGAGAGCACAGGACAGGACAAGAGAGGAGAGGATATGAGAGGAATGGAGAGGAGAGCACAAGACAGGACAAGAGAGGAGAGGATATGAGAGGAATGGAGAGGAGAGCACAGGACAGGACAAGAGAGGAGAGGATATGAGAGGAATGGAGAGGAGAGCACAGGACAGGACAAGAGAGGAGAGGATATGAGAGGAATGGAGAGTAGAGCACAGGACAGGACAGGACAAGAGAGGAGAGGATATGAGAGGAATGGAGAGTAGAGCACAGGACAGGACAAGAGAGGAGAGGATATGAGAGGAATGGAGAGGAGAGCACAAGACAGGACAAGAGAGGAGAGGATATGAGAGGAATGGAGAGTAGAGCACAGGACAGGACAAGAGAGGAGAGGATATGAGAGGAATGGAGAGGAGAGCACAGGACAGGACAAGAGAGGAGAGGATATGAGAGGAATGGAGAGGAGAGCACAGGACAGGACAAGAGAGGAGAGGATATGAGAGGAATGGAGAGGAGAGCACAGGACAGGACAAGAGAGGAGAGGATATGAGAGGAATGGAGAGGAGAGCACAGGACAGGACAAGAGAGGAGAGGATATGAGAGGAATGGAGAGGAGAGCACAGGACAGGACAAGAGAGGAGAGGATATGAGAGGAATGGAGAGGAGAGCACAGGACAGGACAAGAGAGGAGAGGATATGAGAGGAATGGAGAGTAGAGCACAGGACAGGACAAGAGAGGAGAGGATATGAGAGGAATGGAGAGGAGAGCACAGGACAGGACAAGAGAGGAGAGGATATGAGAGGAATGGAGAGGAGAGCACAGGACAGGACAAGAGAGGAGAGGATATGAGAGGAATGGAGAGTAGAGCACAGGACAGGACAAGAGAGGAGAGGATATGAGAGGAATGGAGAGGAGAGCACGGGACAGGACAAGAGAGGAGAGGATATGAGAGGAATGGAGAGGAGAGCACAGGACAGGACAAGAGAGGAGAGGATATGAGAGGAATGGAGAGTAGAGCACAGGACAGGACAAGAGAGGAGAGGATATGAGAGGAATGGAGAGGAGAGCACAGGACAGGACAAGAGAGGAGAGGATATGAGAGGAATGGAGAGGAGAGCACAGGACAGGACAAGAGAGGAGAGGATATGAGAGGAATGGAGAGTAGAGCACAGGACAGGACAAGAGAGGAGAGGATATGAGAGGAATGGAGAGGAGAGCACAAGACAGGACAAGAGAGGAGAGGATATGAGAGGAATGGAGAGTAGAGCACAGGACAGGACAAGAGAGGAGAGGATATGAGAGGAATGGAGAGTAGAGCACAGGACAGGACAAGAGAGGAGAGGATATGAGAGGAATGGAGAGGAGAGCACAGGACAGGACAAGAGAGGAGAGGATATGAGAGGAATGGAGAGGAGAGCACAGGACAGGACAAGAGAGGAGAGGATATGAGAGGAATGGAGAGGAGAGCACAGGACAGGACAAGAGAGGAGAGGATATGAGAGGAATGGAGAGTAGAGCACAGGACAGGACAAGAGAGGAGAGGATATGAGAGGAATGGAGAGTAGAGCACAGGACAGGACAAGAGAGGAGAGGATATGAGAGGAATGGAGAGGAGAGCACAGGACAGGACAAGAGAGGAGAGGATATGAGAGGAATGGAGAGGAGAGCACAGGACAGGACAAGAGAGGAGAGGATATGAGAGGAATGGAGAGTAGAGCACAGGACAGGACAAGAGAGGAGAGGATATGAGAGGAATGGAGAGGAGAGCACGGGACAGGACAAGAGAGGAGAGGATATGAGAGGAATGGAGAGGAGAGCACAGGACAGGACAAGAGAGGAGAGGATATGAGAGGAATGGAGAGGAGAGCACAGGACAGGACAAGAGAGGAGAGGATATGAGAGGAATGGAGAGGAGAGCACAGGACAGGACAAGAGAGGAGAGGATATGAGAGGAATGGAGAGGAGAGCACAGGACAGGACAAGAGAGGAGAGGATATGAGAGGAATGGAGAGGAGAGCACAGGACAAGAGCGTAGAGAGTAGAGCACAGGACAGGACAAGAGAGGAGAGGAGAGTAGAGCACAGGACAGGACAAGAGAGGAGAGGAGAGTAGAGCACAGGACAGGACAAGACAAGAGCGTAGAGAGTAGAGCACAGGACAAGACAAGAGCGTAGAGAGTAGAGCACAGGACAAGACAAGAGAGGAGAGGAGAGTAGAGCACAGGACAGGACAAGACAAGAGCGTAGAGAGTAGAGCACAGGACAAGACAAGAGCATAGAGAGTAGAGCACAGGACAGGACAAGAGAGGAGAGGAGAGTAGAGCACAGGACAGGCAATAGAGTAGAGCACAGGAGAGGACAAGACAAGAGCGTAGAGAGAGCACAGGACAGGACAAGACAAGACAAGAGCGTAGAGAGTAGAGCACGGGACAGGACAAGAGAGGAGAGGATATGAGAGGAAAGGAGAGGAGAGCACAGGACAAGAGAGGAGAGGCAAGTAGAGCACAGGACAGGACAAGACAAGAGAGTAGAAGAGAGGAGAGTAGAGCACAGGACAGGACAAGAGAGGATATGATATGAGAGCACAGGAGAGGAAAGGAGAGGAGAGCACAGGAGATGCGAGGCAAAAGGAGAGGAGAGGAGAGTAAAGAAGAGATGATCTACTCTATGTAGCTCTAGGCCAAACTGATATTTCCAAAGCCAAAAAGAAATCAACTCCCATCACTGATCTTTTAAGAAGCAGATTTATTTTTGAAGAGCTGGTCTGATGTTCAGGAATATTTATCTGGACCTGAACTCTCTGGCTTCATTACAGCCATTATTCTACAATGTTTCCACTGACACAGACAGTCACGGGGCTTTGGGTTTATTTCTGTTGATTGCAGAGTCTTTTTCCAGTGCCCATGCTTTGTTAGAAACTGGTTTGGGTCTTGATTGCGAGCGTTATCTTCTAACTGTCAACGGTTCATTTAGCCTGTCTCAGCAATGAGATAGTTGATATGAGGCATTGATTGCCTTTTTTTTTTGCAAACATTGGAGGTTTGCAGTATGACACCAACGTGTTGGTACAAACTTCAGCAGAAATCTTTCCATATGGATCAGTTTGTGTGTGGATAGACAGAGAGAGAGAGAGAGAGAGAGAGAGAGAGAGAGAGAGAGAGAGATATTTGTGGCTTAACTATTGTCCATAGCCACTAAACGTGTCCATGTGGTGATTCTGCTCAGCATCACAGTAGATGAATGTTCTCCAAGCCTGTTGCTCATCCCTTTTCTGTCACTGACACAGATCCAGCAGAAGATACAGAAAGACCCATTTTTTCCTGGTGTAGCCTCACCGCAAAACTCTGGAACAAACCCACAGCACATACACAAGAACCTTTGGAACAGGAGAAAAGAGAAAGCCTGATCAAAACAGGGATAAAACGCACTTCCACACAGCCCCAAATAAATTTGATCAAAAGCACTGGCTTTTTTTTCTATTGGTGAGGGCATTCATGTCAGTAATGTGAAAATACGTTAGAGCTGTTAAATCTCGAGTAAAACAGCTTCTGGAGACGATTACACCGGCGATACGAACCAGCTGTGGCTTTGGCACGGGTACGAGACGGTGCTGCTCACTCCGGGTATCAGAAATCAAACCAGAGATGGCTGGAGCATGATGGAAAATCCAGAGGGAATAATTGTGAAATGATTTCACACATTTATCACTGCACTTTTTAATCCACACTAACAACCTGCCAAAGTGAGACGCTTCATCTCTGTCCGGGCTTGGGCTGTTCTTGCCATTTCTGGAACTCGTGTTACGGTCCTTGTGATAAATGGCTTGTATTGTAGAATTCATTATTTGTAGGTTCATTTATCTTTATCAGTAATTAGGATTATAAAACTGTTCCAGTCCTGGATGTTGATTGGTCAATACTGAAATTCCAGTCATGCTAAAAACAATAGCAACTATGACATGAAACACCTGTTCTCCAGTTGTACTTTTATATTCAGCACCCATATCTGTACATACTCTTGGTTTATATAGCGGAGACTAGCCCTATTCGGACGGGACTGGTTTCCTCAAAAGACTTTAGAGACGTACTATGTGATTTTAATTCTGTCCAAATCTGCCATGTCTGTGTTTTTCTCACACAACCTCAGTAAAACCTCAGTTTTTTTGGCTAACTCAACGGTGCTCTGAGAAATCTAATACTGTCCGAAAGCGAATGTCTGTGACTGTTGCTGTTGTATTATCCTAATGCTTCTCCTCGTGTTTTTTGACCTAGCTTGCACACCAAAAGCATGCTTTCATTTAATTTAATTTCATTTCAACATGGACAATCTCCGATGTAAAAATAAAATCATAAAATTAATAAATAGAGCCAAACCGTGGAAACTGCTAAGACTGGCCATTTTAATATCAGTGTCGGGTAAGAGTAAAATACTTGTCCAAATTTCTCTTTATTATAAACAGCCAATTCTATAAACTTATGTGAAGTTTACTTATACTGTTTTTATGATAAATTAAAATTATATCAATAAATAATTAAGAGACATATACGTCATACATGATGCATACAAGACAGCACAGACCTTCTGTAACGCCAGCGTCTAGAAAACACACACTCACACCTCTGTAATAAACACGGTTTGTCTCTTCTGAATCGGTACATGAAATCTGTAACTCAAATGGCATTAAAATTAGTTGAAAATGGTTACACTTTATTTTATGGTGTCATTGTTACAGTGTAATTATATATTTAAATACTGAGTAATATTAAGCAACTACATGTACTTACTATAGAGTTAGGAGGATTAGGATTTGGTTGAGGGTTAATTGCATGTAATTATGCATAATTTACTGTTATTACTATGGTAAGTACATGTAACAAGTAACAAGGACACTGTAAAATAAAGTGTCCCCACTAAAATAATTAATCAAGATCTCTTAGTATTTGGTTATTTTTATAACAATTATATATGTTCTAGTTATGCTAAGTATATTTTATTGGGTAGAAATTGTAAGTGCGCCAAATATTGTTGTGGACTTGAAGTCAAAAAGATTGAGATCCACTGGGGGCAAAATTCAGTGCATTTATATATTGATTACTTATGTAAAAATCCTACTTGCAGTACATTACAAGAGCACCTCAGGAAAAACTATTACATTTAAAGTCCTCTTTTTATATAATACATTATAAAATAAAAAAATGTCCTTCTTCAATATCTACCAACATCAGTGTGTGAGAATGTGTGTTGTGTGCTTGTGTAGATGTGCTTTTTGAAATATTAATGCAGAAAGAGTGTGATGTTTCTGTAGTGTTCTGTAGGGTCCCATATCATAAGCACTCTCTGAACACTTCATTTCCCATTATAGCCTGTCGTTTAGTGCGACGCCTGAATGGACAGTTGGATTTATTTTCCCCTGTTGTCCCTGTAGAGATCCTCATAAACACTGGCTGAATACTGTTTGGACATCCACTAATACTTTTCAAGAAAAAATGTGGGTTTATTTACAATGACAAATTTAAATCATATAAATAAATGTAATACATTTGACCAGTTTGCCAGGCTCAACTATTTATACTATTATTGACCCAATTAAGGCCCAGTAAACAGATTTTATTTAAACTTAAACCCTGTTTTAAAAAAGTATTTTTCAAATTGTTATTCAAAATATTAATTTGATCCCAGCGAAACACACTGTGAATAAAAAACTGTGAACAAATAATTTAATTATATTAGTAATGTAAAAAAAAAGATGTAAAATCTTATGTAAAAATGCTGAAGTATGCTATCATGAAACCTTTTTTTAAATCAGTTCTCATAAGTTTAAAGTACAAACCTTCAACTAAAACGAGGCTAAACGCTCTTGACACTGGAGTCTCCAACACTTCAAACAGAAGATGAGGGTCAAGGTCATCAAGTGTTTCAATGACAACAGCTACGTTTTAATTAACGGCTGATTGTGGTTCTGGTGTTTGAGCTCTCAGACTACAAAAGACCAGCACTTCACGGAGGAAATGTGGAAAACGAGAGGGGAGGGTGACGTCTGTGACCCCGAGGTCAAGTGGTAGCATCCCTCCACCATGTCCACATCACTTTAGAAACATTAACTTCACGCCACACCTGCCTCTTCAGTCAGACTCTCATCTATTTAGACGAGGCCTCATCTATCAAATCGGCTTCAGAGAGAAAATATATTGGCACCAGACCCTCCTAATCAATGCCATTACCACTGCACCCTTTCCTAAACCCAGAGAGGGTCATCTGCAGGGTCACGCGGCGGTCAGACCGCGCTCAGAAAATGAGGCCAGGCTCAAGTTCAAGGTTGGGGGTCAAAGGTCAAGCTTCCAGGGAAATGGGCCCAGCTGTGCAGGGATGTGGTGGCGTACGGGCTGGACGTCTGGACGGGTGACCAGTCGCGACCCCTGCTTTTGTGCTTGTATTGGTGAGTGGCGGTTTCCTTATGGTCTTGCGGTCGGACACAGGGCTCTGCCAAGCTGCTAGAGAAACGAGAGACGACTATCGGTTTAAAATAGTGGACAGAGGTCAAAACGAGGCCAAATGAGAGAGTTCATGTCATGGATAAAAGTCTGACAGCCGGTCAAGATACTGTAATGTTCAGAAGCCTTTTATCATCAACAAACATTTATCATATTACTGAAGTCTCTCAGAGCCTGAGTTTTATTTGTAGTGCATTTGTTGCAGTTCATTCTGCTCAAGCAGCGCCTTCTTAGAAAAGACTTGGCTGACAAATGACCAATCACAGATCATTTTGTTTGTATATGCCATTTAGGGTCAGGTAAATTTCAAATTGATTTGAACATTTTTGAATATTTGAAACCAGGGTTTCACGAACGCTGAAGCACAACACGGTGTCCAGTGCACACTTGTTTACAGCATTTCCAGGGTACGTTTACACGACAATGATCTACTAAAAACAAAAAGCAAGTTTGCAAACAAACTTCCCTTTTTTAAAAGCTTTCAGGCCCCCAAAACGCCACTGTCGTGTAAATGAACGGCCAAAACGGATAAAAAGTTTTCCGTTCTTTCGTTGAAAATGGTCTTGTGTAAACGGCCCCTAAATGTGTATCTATTTACTAGCATATCATGCGATTATTATGTGTCGTTGAATTATTGAAATGTTAACTTATTGTCACGGTTTTGTTTTTGGGTTTGTTCATGTCATGTGATTCCCTGTTTGTCATGTGATCCTGCCATGTGACTTGTCATTGGTTAATTGTCTGATCATTGTTCACAGGTGTCCCTTGTCTTGTCATTAGTCTGTGTATTTAAGCCCTCATGTTTGCCATGTGTCTTTATCAAGTATTGTTAGCTGTAACCTCTGTTTGTGAGTTTCTGTTCATGTCTTGTTTTTGAGTTTTCATGCCATGCCATGCCATGCCATGCCATGCCATGGTTTTGTTTCATGTTTGGTTTTGTTTATAATAAACTGCACTTGGGTTCTCATTTACACTTGACTCCAGTGGATATCCTTTTACACTTATAATCTAAACCTGTGCATCCAGACTCCCTGAAACATACAGCCAATCACATCTGCATGCAAGAGTCCCATTCCCCGATCAGATCACTGTCCCGCGTGCCGTCCGGTCGTGGGCAGGAGTATTGCGGAGAGAAGAAGCTGTTTATACAGGGTGGAGCGTAAGTTAAATATTTCCATTCTAAAGTGTTACACTGGGAATACGAGAGCACGCTCTGGTCAGATCTCTGCCAATAACACAAGAGAGGAGAACAAACACGAGGCAATTCTCTCCAGATGTGTGTGTGCACAGAGGGGAAGACGCTTTCTTTCTTGTTTTTTTCTGAGGAATTATAAAATTATATACGGTTCAGTTCTAGTTCTGGTCTTTAAAAGTTGGGTATTATTCTTGCATTTCAGAAGAGATAGATGAAGGTGAACAGAGAGAGAGGAGAGACAAAACATTTCAGTATATGAAAAGAGATGTTTTTGAGAGCTGATTCACTTCTATTAATTCAAATAATCTTACCAACTCTAATGCCATTCTTGCCAGTGAAGCTAAAAAAGTAATACAAATATGAGAAATAAAATTCGTATTATTATAAATTTAAAAAATATTACATTTAAAAAAGAGTTTATTGTAATCTCATGTTTTTAATTAACCTCCTGTTTCTTTATTTCTAATTTCATATTCAAAACATGAATTTCATAACATTATTTCAGTGGTTGTAATTTCTATATAGGGCAGGGACACGGAACTAAGGCAGCTTTATGGCTAAATAAATAGTGTTAAAATCATCTTAATATTTATGATCATAACAACATCATCACAAATATATAGTGAATACTGGATCGCCAGCAATACTTGCAAACCAGAATAGAAACACAGTGTGTGGTGTAATGTTGCTGCTCCAGTAATATAAAAACGCTTGACCTTTGACCTTTGACCTCTGAGCTTCACAGGTACTCACATACTCTCTCACGGGCTTCTAATGTCAATCAAGTCATGTTAAGAGCAAATTGTGATCTCTCAAGTCAGGTTTCCTGTGCTGAGATCTTACATTTACTTAGTTTTTTTGCATGTTTGCATTTTTTGACAATTTAAAGGTAAGTTCTAGATCTATAAACAGCATTTGTGGCATGAAGTCGATTACCACAGAAAACATTTGTACGCTGTAAAAAACCTCAATTGATTATATTTTGTTTATTTTTTGCACTGGCTTTTTTGAGTACTTGCTCCCAAAAGTTGAGAGAACTTTATTATGTCAATTCAAATACATTGAAAGACAAAGACAAATCAATTGGATAAACACAGTAAATTAAGTTTAGTTTACTAAAAAAAATAGTACAGTGTATATAAAATATTGATTACCATTAAAAAGTTTGGGGTCGGGAAGACTTTTCAAATGTTTTTGTAGAAAAGTATCTAATGCTCATTTATTTGAACAAAAAATATAGTAAAATGTGAAATATTATTAAAAATTCAAATAACTTTTTTTATTTGAATATGTTTAATAAATGTAATTTATTACTTTGATAAAAGGGCTGAATTTTCAGCATCATAAGCCGATTTATGTTTCTGCTGGTGGGTGCCCAGTGCCCAAACCTCAAAGGGTCCTTTAATGAAAAAAAAAGTACAAATGAACTGCATTTATTTGAAAAATGGCATTTCTTGTAATAATACAGTGTTAATTTTAATCAATTTAATGCATCCTTCCTGAATAAAAAGCACTATTTTCTTGACCCCAAACTTTTGAACAGTGGTGTATTTCAGAAGTTTGCATCGTTCGTAATAGCGGCAGCAACCACATATACAGCAGAAAGGGAAAATCTGACACGGAAACACCGCAGAAAGACTAAGAGTGATAGAACATGAAGGCGAAGGAGGAACGTAAACAGAGAGAAAGACAGAGGGAAAGAGGTAGACCACAGATCTTCTGGTCTGTGCCTCTAATGTCTCTACAAGCCCTGATGCTTTACACCAGTGTAAACGTACTCTGTAAGCACAGTATGTGAGGTTTCTCAACCTCTTAAACACTGAAGCTGCTAAAGAGAGTTTTTTCATCTAAAAAAAAACATGTTTTTATCTCCAACTATCCAGCACTAGATGGGTGGGGAAGGCAATAATTACCAGGCTTGGTTTCATTATTTGTGTTATAATGGAAGTCTAAAATTTCACCTTTCTTCCAAACGTCTGCACCATTATGTAAATGATCTTCAATCGCAGGGTCACCGCGCAGTTTTCCACAGACCACCTTTGTCTCCGTTTTTGGACCGTGTGAAACCCGACAGGAATTACAAGCTTTCCTTCCCTCTTTTTCACATTCCTTGTCACTTTGGGTTTTCACCTCTCCTTTCCCCTGCACAGACCATTTCTGTCAGAGAAAGAAGCAGTTCGCTCTTAGCGACAACATAGAGCCGAATCTAAACCTATAATCTTCTGGTAAACCTATCATTCAAACCAAAGCTATATCCTCAGAAAACCCTCAATCACTTGCCATTCGCTTTATTTTCTTCGGAAGTGCAGAACGGACTTCCTGTTGACCCTGGTCATGTGACTGTAAATAGGAAGTTAATGCTGATAACAGTGCCAGATTGGTTTGGCCTTCATTGACTAAGTGCTGCTGCTATTGTTCCTCTTGGTCCCGCCGGTTTGATTGAATAACGTCCACCGAACACACTGTAATCAGAGGATCCGCTCTGGTCAGGCCTGGCGTAGATTCTCTCAGTGAGTTTACAGAGGAGAGATTGTTTATTTGTTGTGAATGTGGAAGACACTTCTGTGCTTTGGCTTGGAGGGGAAGCAGTTGTCATTTTCCAGGTGGAAGTGGGAGGAGATCCTGTACCTCCTGTCTGTTCTATGGTTTATTTTCTGTGTTTTGCAATCTGCATATAATCTCTGTGCGTATATCTGAAATCATACTATATATAGAATGAATGTGTTCATTAAAAGTACTATAGCTATAGGTTTTTGATAAGTCCTCGGTGTTAAAGTGGTTGCTAGCCTAGGCTATTTCTAAGGTGTTCTGAGTTGTTGCTAGGCAGATTCTGGGACATAATTACTTTTTTTATTTTTTTTATTCTAATATGAATAAATAACACACCAATACTGGGTTAAAAAAAATAGATAGTTCTCCCAAAAATGAAAATTCTGTCAATAATTACTCACCCTCATGTCGTTCAAAACCCGTAAGACTTTCGTTCATCTCCAGAACCCAAATGAAGATCTTCATAATGAAATCTGAGAGATTTTTTTGCTGAAGCTCAAACGTGCTGCGTAACACGAGAATGAATAAATTCTCACTAGTAAAAACAGTAATATTGTAAAATATTATTACAGTTTTCAAATGTAATTTATTCCTGTGATTAAAGCTGAATTTTCAGCATCATTACTCCAGTCTTCAGTGTCAAATGATCCTTCATTGAAAATAGTTGTTCTGCTTACCATTTTTGTGGAAACGTGATACTTTTTCAAGATTCTTTGAAGAATAGAAATGTCAAAAGAACAGCATTTATTTAAAAATCTTTTGTAACTTTATACATGTGTTTACTACCACTTTTGATCAATTGAATGCATACTTGCTGAATAAAGTAATAATTTAATTTAAAAAAACCATACAAACACCAATCTTTTGAATAGTACACTGTAAAAAAAATCGATATTTTAACGGTGAAAGGCTGTAAAAATACTACCGTAAAAAAACTGTTAATTGGTTAACAGAAATTTCAGTACTATATCCGATGAATAACTGTAATAGATGCAGAAAAGAACCAAGTGCAATAATTAGAAGTGAAAAAGAACAAGTCATTGTATAATTTACACCTTAAAAAATGTAAATTGACATTCCCAGAATTCCCTGCATGATAATTCACATTTGATAACTGTTAACTGTTTCTTCTTAGTTTTTTTGCTTAGTTTTTTTCAGTTATGTACATTAGGGTTTCATGTTACATCTAATTTTAAATCTAATGTTTATTGCATTAATTTAATGTCATGGGTGTTACAGTGTTTGTGTGAATGAGACTGTGTGCACCTTCTAAATGTGAAAAAGCTGCTTGTGATGAGCTTTGATTCATCATGTGACTTTCTCATGATCATCACCACTTCATATTTGTGGTTGTCAGTGTATTACAAAGGTACAAAGCAGATATTAGTTCTTCAAAAGGTTGGTAATTTAACATTACATCAGTTTGAAATACGTTTTTTTGTTTGTTTTTTTACTGTAAATTTAAGTTAAATCTGTAAAACCTAAAATGTTGCTACCGTATTACTTTACGGCAAATTTCTGGCAACTACAGAAGCCAGTTTTTTTTTTGTTGTTGTTTTTTTTACAGTGAAACTATCAGCAGCCTCAGTTCCTGTGTGTTCTTTTGAAATGTTACAATATTTTGTTTTGTGATTTAAATAGTTATTCACTGGCTTTAGGTAATGTCCACATCATTAATTGCAATGCCTGTAGTCGAGCATATCCGACTTAAGCGCATAACACACAAGTGAAGTGTTGTCCTGTCCTGTAAGCGCTGTTGGTTTGCCGTCTCTTGTGGTCTAGTGCTCGGATCCAGCAGCACATGGACTGTGGAAGAAATCTGGCCAATCAAAGACTTTGTGATAAAGATCTCTGGAAGCTTCAGCTAGTAAACAGCACCATAAAAGTGGCTTTTGGGGTGGAGCGCAAGAGAGAAACTTGAAGCAGTGCCCATCACCAATAAAGCCACAACTTCTACAACAGCTCTCCCCTCCTGTCTTGCTCTCTATTTACTGTTCACGGTTACACTTTCATTCTCTCTGCACACCAATTTTCAGCCCTTGCACTACCGATTTAGAGGTGGGAATCCTTTCTGTAACATTACGTGTGGAAAAGCGCCAGTCGTTGTAAGGAAGTCATCCATGATGGCCACTTACATAATGCCATGAAGAAACCTCAGGGCCTCTGTCTGTGATATTGAGCGCTTTCATATTGAAGCGACTGAAATAGACTGGCAGCTGTATGAAGCCAGACTCAATAGCGCCCCCTAGTGTCTGCCTGCAAAACACAAAAAACGTGCTTTATTAATTTGGATATAGACTGGAGTAGCAACCTACATAACACCCCATCAGTTTTGCACAGACAAGAAAGAACCACTAAATCTAGTTGGATATGTTTTGACATACCGTTTTGAATTAAATTATTTGTGTAATTTGATTTTGCAGACTTAAAAGCAATGAAGTGCACTTAAAAAAAAGAAGTTTTTCGGTTCATTTGCTCAGATTTAATTCTTTCCCTCAAAATCTGATTCTGAAATGTCACGCAAATTAAAGACAGAACAGAAAAAACTATATTGTGCAGAAATTAAAGTATTTGTGGAAAGAGTTTTATAGAAATCTCAGGAAGGTTTGATATTTGAGGCCATCTTGCCATAATTAGAGGTTGTTATTGCATCCGCCACAAATAATAAAGAGAACACTTGATTAATTCCTGTCTTTTTCCACTCATCTTTTCTTATTTAAAGAAGCAACTCGACCGTTTCTTCATCTTGTTTGGTAATACGCAGAATTATGTTATGGTTTGGTGACTATATGATTGGTGATTGAGATTGTGTAGCATTTAATTAGATGAAAGTATGAGAGGAAATTGAAATGAAAGGTCAAATCTTGACGTGCAGATAAATACAGCAACACATGGACTACGTTTGACCAAAACCCTTGTAGCAATCCAATATAAGTAAATTCTAAAGTCATCAAGTCTCTGTACTTCATTGATTCACATGAATTAGTCATTAATTAATTCATAGAACGTCTTTGTTGTTCTGGGTGGTTGCCAGGGGGTTGCTATGCAGTTGTGGTTGAATAAGTAGCCTAATGAAACATTTAATGAACATTTTAGCTCAAACCGAGTATAATTGTAACGCACATTCCCAAACTCAACAGATTTATACTCAATGAATGGAACTAAATGGTAAAACTCATCTTGATTCAGTGACCATATCAGTTTCATTTGATTTAAAAAAGATCATTCAGAGAAAAACAAAAACATACCAAATAAGAAAGTGATCATCCAAAATGATTGCCATGAAATGACGCTGCATGTAATCAACTAGTATCAACAGAAAATAAATAGACACATATTTCTTCTGTCACATTATGATTTCAAAGCTCATTTCATCTTAGAAAAATCTAACAAAAGCCTTTATTAAAGTTTCTTGTATAACAGCTAGTGTTTCCAACAGAAATGCATAACAGAAGACAAGGCAACACAGTAATGAGGACAATATTTTAGTCATGGGTTTGTACTTTTGGTGAAAGTCTGTGTCCATGAGTACAAAGTGCCACAAAAATCCCATTACATCACCATCTGTCTTTCCATCACTGTCCTGTCCCTGTGACAAATGATTTATGCATTATTTATAGCTTTACTGTAAGGATGAAGGAGGTACAGTATAAAATATATAAGTGAACTACATGATGAGACTTTTGATGATCTTGTATGTATTCCTGACAAAAAAATGCATGCTTTCTTGATGTCTTAATGCATGCTTGTCTTAAACTGATCAAGCAATGCTGTGCATGAACATCTTATTTTTAAAGTTACCTTCACCTGTGAGACCCCTTGGAGGTCATTGCTGTTTCAGAAGACATACCTTGTGCATCTGCACTGAAAGACATCGTATTTCTGAAACTCCCTATCTAGACAGTCCCAACCAATGGATAGTCATCTAACAGCTTGTCATGCTCCACGAAGACCAACTCTATCAGATGTGATGCATTTACTTCAAATACTCTAAAATGCACCAGGAACAAATGAAACTCAGTCTGCCAAAATTGCATTATTTCTACAAATTTAGGCAGAAGAATCGTCTTGGCTCGATGTACTTCCCTTACATCTGGGTATTTCTGTTTGATGGTACAAGCTATTTCCTTGTTCAAAACTTTTACTGGGATATATGACACATTTGTTGCTTCAAACAATGACCTCTTCAAGCTGGGTGAACACAAATATTTAGTAAAAACTGCACTTTTTTTTAAACTGTGCTTTGCTTCAAATCTTGTTCACGAATTCAAGTTATGCTGTTGACTTGCATTACATTGATCATAAGTGCCAGTAAAGACATTTACTTTCGATTTATTTTTCAAATAGGCTAAATACTGGTCTTTTGAACTTTCTATTCATTAAAGAATCCTGGAGAAAGAAAAATGTGTCATGGTTTCCACAAAAATAAAGCAGCACAACTGTTTTCAACATTGATAATAATAATAAATGTTTCTTACGCAGCAAATCATTATATTAGAATGATTTCTGAAGGATCATGTGACATGAAGATTTACACAATCTTAACCCAGTAAATCCCAAATTTTTCCCAGAGATGACATATATGAATTTGTGCAATCAATGTCAATTATGTTAAAAAAATAATAATTGAAAAGTCCATGAAAAAGTGGGTTTTATGTGACTGGTAGAACACAGGGAGTCGAGATCTATGGTGTTAGTGCACTTACAAACTGACAAACCTCCAGCAATTAGTTTAAAGACTGGGTTAAATAGTTGAAATTAGTGTTTTATTCCATTAACAAAGAAGGAAACATTGTCTGGCTCAGTTCAAAAAGGACAAAATAGCATTCCTATGCAGCAGTACGGTACAAATAAGCAAATAAAATGACGACAAAATTACAAATTATAGGAAATTAGAAGGTAGTTGTTATTAACTTCATTATAAATTGAAATAACACAATAAATGAGTAAAGATAGATAGATAGATAGATAGATAGATAGATAGATAGATAGATAGATAGATAGATAGATAGATAGATAGATAGATAGATAGATAGATAGATAGATAGATGAGGTCAGTCTGAAATAGAGTTCATAAGAATAACACAGAATAATGAACATGTGCTTCATAATAAGAGTTGCTTTTTAATACCACATTAAAATATGTGAGGAAAAATTGTGGTCACAATTTTTACCAGTGGGATTAAATGGGATAATGACATTTTCAAGAGTTTTCCCTGAATTAGAAGAAGTTTTAGGGGGAAACTTTTGAATCTATGAAGATGTGCTGTATGTGAAGACGAAGAGGAGTGAGAATTACAGGAACACAGACACGTGGATGTTTCAGGTCACCCCTCCCGTCTCCATCCATACAGAAATAGAGTTATTTCAGTCGGCAGCTTCGGATTTCTGGTTTGCACGTGTAAATTACATGTCGCCAACATTAAATATTAAACCTAATCAGTGCTTAATTATTGATGCCATTGCTTTTTATACAGGAGTGCCATTGGTACTTGAGATATCCAGCAAAGAGCCTTTCTGCATTACTGTATCTTTGAGGTTAAGGTCTCTGGCCACGATTCCCACTCACTTCTCTTTGGTTTTCTTGATTGATGATCACAGGAAGTCTGTAAAAGAGAGAGAAGGAATGGAGGACTAGATCAGGTTGGGCAGTTATGACTGCTCAGAGGACGACTAAGTGCCCGAGTAAACCACAACTGAGTGTTTGATGCGCGTGTGTGTGTTAGCAGAGGGTTCACTCTGGACCTGAGCATCTGTAATGATCGCCCAGGAGTGGTTGGTGATGGAGAAGATGGTTACCCACAATGCTCTGCTGCAGTGGCTCAGGTGGAGATGTCTACACTGGTGTTAATCAATACACTCAAATGTTAGCAAGCCAGAAAGAGTTGTAGACAGTTGTTTTGATGAAAACATCAGAACAGAAAAAGTTAAATACTGTTCAACTGGTTATCAGTGGTCTTTGCTAAGGCAAGCATCACTATTACTATTTCTCATACTAACTGTTTGTTTGTACTACAATCTTAAAAATAAAGGTTCTTTATTGACATTCTATGGAACCTTTTACATCACTGGAATCTTTCTATTCCAAAAAGTTTCTTTAGATTGTTAAAATGTTCTTCACATTAAGAAAAAAAACGGTTCTTTTAAGAATTGTTCACTAAAAGGTTCTTTAGGGAACCAAAAATGGTTCTTCTATGGCATCACATAACCCCCTTTTAAGTCTATCTACTTCAAAATGTCATGTCTTATAATTAAAAAGTAAAAAATTGTTTTCAGAATAAACCTACACCATTTATTTTTCAGTGTATTTTTCTAAACAACTGCACATACAGTTTTTACATGGCAGACATTAAAAATGGTGAAAGAAAATCCCATAGACTTACATTGAACCATATCTAAAGACCAAAGTGAGCTCTTTTGAGAAATGAAACCCCAAGAAACCACTCAAAACATCCTAGCAAACCCACAACAACACCCTAGCTTAATCTTGCAATGCATTCAGTTAGAGAAAACATCCACTCCGGCTGAATAACCATTACTCACATCTAAGGGATCGCTAGAATTATACACAAAGTGACTGATTGGTGGAAATTAGTGCAATAGTATAGATATACACTGGCTGAAATGACGGGAAATGGTTGTTTAAAAACTAATAGTAACTAATAGTGGGTTACTTTGATCAGTCAGATGCAATCAAATCCTGTATCAATCAGGAATACGTCCAAATACAAATGTAAAATGCATTGCGGACATTTCACATTGAGTTTTAAAGACCCCGGTATGTCTTCATAGCAACAAAACAGAAAAAAGTTCAAACAAAACAGGCAGAAGTGTGAAGAACATGTTTTACAACAATAAAAGAATATTAAACACATTTTTACGAATCTTGAATGCTTAATATAATGGTCATTTACAACATACGTGCTCTTCTTTTTTTGTATTGGTAAAAACTTGAAAAAGTTTGAATGCATGATGCATTCAGATTCATTCAAGTTCACTCAACAATAGTCTTAATAATTATCCTAAGTATCACTGCTGTTTTATCAACTTTTTGTTCGTTCATTCGTTCCTATGCAAATGCATAATTGCCTCAATGCATGCTGAGAACTCACAAACCCTTAACGTTTCATCAGTATTACTTTGTATTAAATTCTTTGTTCAGACAACTGTGTTTGACTAGCTGGGATAACATTTGGGGAAATTCTGTTGCTCTAACATGGGTTTTTATGTAGTTTCATGAACGTAAATTCATGTTTCTTAGACTTTGTGGTTCAAAATGTCCAGTAAACTGAAAAATACATGTAGGTGTTTTTTTTTTTTTTTTTTTTTTTTTTTTACAGTGAAAAGTCTCACACTCTTCTGTCTTGTCTTATGAAAAGCTCTTTTCTTCTTTACCTTGTATGACCTGTGACCTTTCATTTTTTAAATTCTCTTCTATCAGTAACATTTTTGGTCGCTCTGATAAAAATCTCAGAAACCATTTACATAACATAATTTTTTTATTCTTGCCAGAGCAAGAAAAAAAAAATCGGAAACTTGTCCACATCCCTGTTTAGACTGCTGCCGGTTTCTGTGAGGGGAAAAAAAATGAAGCCAGAAATTTAGGCTGAAAATATCTGAGGTTTCTTCAGGTTTCTGAGGCCGCTCAGTGTCTGACCCCCAACACACACAGACAGAGCCGCATCAGAGAGACACAAATATTAACACAGTTTCTCTGTGTGTGTCAAACCTACCGATTTAGATTGTGGTTATCTGTGTCTCTGTTGTGTGACTGACTGTGTCAGTTTGTGTCTCACGTCCAGGCGGTGTAGACCACCCATACAGAGAATCTGAGTGGGCCACTATTCACTTCTACAGCCCAGTCTCACCATGGCGGCGCCCCCAAAACCAGTCCTGACACACAGCTCACTATGTATGCGTGTGTCCACTCCGAGGCCTGAAAAATAACCATTCATGTCCTCCATTTTTAGAAAATGAAGAGGGATTTTTTCGGTCTTAGATCTACATCAAACAGTTTTTGTAACGCAGTGATTTTCAGTCAGCATAATCACTTCACAGTTTGATTCGGTACGGTAGCACTTTGGTCCACTTTAGACATTCTACTAACTATAAGTAAGTTTGCAACTACATGTCAACTAGCAGTCATTAGAGTATTAGTAGACTGTCTGCTTAATATCTGCTAACACTTTATTCTGATGCTCCTAAACAGACATTATGACTATAAGTAACGTTCATGTCAACTTATTCTACTAACCCTAACAGTCTACTAACAGTTTACTACAGTCTACTAATACACTAATGACTGATAGTTTACATGTAGTTGCAAACTTAGTTAGTAGAGAGTCTAAAGTGGACCATCGAAATCAATTGTAACCTTTGATTCTACTAGAATTACTCTAGAAAGTCTAGAAAGACTCTCAAAAAGTGAGGTAATTCATTTTATTTTACTATTGTTATTTTCTTTAAGGTAGTTTGAGGCCAGACGAGGGTTCTACTTTCACACCGGTCTCAGTGTGGCAGTTACATACACATATACTGAAGTACACAGTGTGGTGTGTTTAATCCCGGATGTTTGTGCTTCTGTGGGTTTAAGTCCTCTGTGGAATAACACTAAGAGTAATGGGCATGCATGTGTGTTTGGGAGTGTAACTTCCTCTCTAGTGCTGGTGACAGAGCAAAATGCTCCATGATGTTCACTAACTCGTCTAGCGTGTGTGTGTGTGTGTGTGTGTGAGCCACTTTGTCACACATTAGTCTTCCTGCACATGTGTTTCTACTGACAGTGATTGGAGTCTTTAGGGTCTGGCAAATGTACAGTCGTTCCAGGTTAATAAAACCCCAAACCTGCAAACGTGTGGAGAGAGACCCTAGAGGACCTTTACGGTGTTACTACGTAGCCTCCTTTGATCGGACGTCAACCGGGTGGTCCCGCGGCTTGTGGAACGACATCAGCTGTGGCTAATAAAGCTAACCTGGGGATATGTTTTGGAAAAACCATAAGAGAGTGTACAAGTTAAGTAATAACTGAGAAGAACATACGATTTACACAACACACCGACAATTCAAATGAAAACCCGGCCTAAACGTGCCTTTGGCAACATCTCTGCAAAATGATCTTACGTTGCTTCTTGAATGTTTTGCGGCAGTTCGAAATAAAATGTCTGGTGAGTGGCGCTAAAGGGGCATTCAGTTTTATCCGAAACACATGAATGTGAATCTGGCAACATTTTATTTTGCTGACACTTTTGGACGAGATCTGAACCTAGCTCGATCATGACATAACTGTTTTAACTTATGTCATAATTGATTAACTTTACACAGTTATTGACCCAAACTGAATCAACACTGAACTGACTTCAGATGAATAATGACACTATTGTCTTTTTAAAGGATTAGTTCACTTTCAAAACATTTTTTGCTTATAATTTACTCACCCCGATGTCATCCAAGATATCCATGTCTTTCTTTCTTCAGTCGAAAAGAAATTAAGGTTTTTAAGGAAAACATTCCAGGATTTTTCTACACAGAATGGACTTCAATGGCAAACAACTATACCAATGTTCAAAGAAGGTTCAAATGTCCATCTCAATGCAGCTTCAAAGTCTTGACACGATCCCAGTCGAGAAATATGGGTCTTATCAAGCGAAATGATCGGTCATTTTCTAAAAAAAAATATATATATATATACTTTTTAACCACAAATGCCCGTCTTGTACCATCTCTGAGATGTGCCACGTATTACGTCATCACGTTGGAAAGGTCACGAAAAAAAAATTAATAATAATTATAAATGAAAACAAAGATGTCAGCCTTAATTTCTTTTCGACTGAAGAAAGGAAGACATGGATATCTTGGATGACATCGGGGTGAGTAAATTATCAGCAAAAATTTTTTTGAAAGTGAACTAATCCTTTAAAGATGCTTTACAGCAGAACATTTCGGCTGAATAACAGCCGAAATGCATAATTTTTCTTTTTTTTACTGTAAAGCTGCTTTGAAACAATCTGTTTTGAATAAAACGCTATGTAAATAAAGGTGACTTGACTTGACTTGACTTGACTTGACTTGACTTGACTTGACTTGACTTGACTTTTTTGACGTATCGTGTCAGTTCAGAAATGAAATGTCCGGTCAGCGGCACTGAAAAGTTAATGCTCTTCACATTTGAAAATAATTCACGCCTAAACTAAACCTAAACATACCCGATAATGTTAACAAAAGCAAACGTGAGATAAAATTGCATTTGCTGAAGCAACCATGCCATTCCCTTTAAAACAAGTAATTTCACTCGGTGGCCATCTTTGAAACTCCTCTTGGGGATCTTCAGTATTTCAGTCATGCAAGTACAGTCCTTTCTCTTTGAATGGGGAAACATCAAATTCTCCAAAGCTGTTCACCAAGCTTACGATTAATTTTCATATTTTAAATCACCAATGAAATCTGACAACAACTGTCTCATGTGCAGTCATAAGCTTCTCAGAAGCTGCAGCGACGCAATGACTTTATCAATGAGTGACTGGCTCTTTTATTTAGAAGGTGAGAGCTATTCTGTCATATTGCCCATTGCACTTTCTCCCATTCATAGTAATATAAGTGCAACATCTTTGTATATCTAAAGTCTTTGATTTTAATGGAGCTAGATCAACCTGTCACTCACATAAGACTGACCAAACCACATCCATCCAACCAACCAATCAATTCCCCATGGACAAAACCAAATCCCGCCCTTTCTTTTTTTACACAAATTTAAGTTTGCTACTTCCGTTTTATGCTGACTTTAATCAATAATCTGCTCTAATCATTAAGGATGGGAATCGAAAATCGATTCATATTCTGGAATCGGAAACTTATTATAAAATAAAAATGTTGATTCCTCTTATCGATTCCTTTGTGTGCATTTTAATATGACTTTAAAGGTGCTCTTGGTAACGTTTTAACCTTAACTGAACAGCTTCGGAGTCAGTTGAATGGTTATATCGGCCTCGCCGTCAGGAAGTATCGCGTGATATCAGGTCTCGCGATGTGACGAATTGCTTGACGGCACTGCACACGTACACGCCCCCATTCAAGCACCGGCTAGCTATAAGCAAAGGGCAACGATAGATTGAGTTATGGCTGAGCCTGTAAAAAAGAAGCAGAAAGCTAGGAAATCTTTGTCGGAGGACCAACGAAAGAGGAAACGGGAGACTGACCGAGCAAGAAATCAGACTCGAGACATGCCCATTCTCCCAAAAACAAACAAACAAAGCAGTAGTTCGCCTCGTTCATATCGTTCGTTCGGTAGACATAACTGGTTTTGAAATAGCCGGTTCCTCTGCTCAGCTGGGTTGACAGCTGATCAGCTGGGTTGCTCGTGGCGAGGGGGGAGGGACAACAGTTCGTTTTTATGACAGAGTGTTTGAAAGCATTTACTACCAGACACTAGGGGGAGCTTCGTAGAGAAAAAACACTCAGACTTGCCTGGTGTCCCTTTAAACCATTCAAGCCCAAGAAGACTCGCACGCTGTTTACTGTGCTGCGCACACATCCAAAACATGCACACAGAAAGCTGCCTCTCATACTGTATAGTGTGCGATACTGAACTGAGTTCTCTGCCGCGGAATTGTTAAGATTCAAACGATTACCCAAACCTAGTAATCATAAAGTGTTCATTTCAGTCAGAAACTGCAGTGATTGTACACTGTAAAAAATTAAACCGTGATTTTTACGGTAAAAAAACGGCAGCTGTGTTTGCCAGTACTTTACCGTCAAAAATACGGTGGCAACGTTATTGGTTTTACAGACTTAACTTAAAATTTACAGTAATAAACCGTAATTCATTATCTGATATAATGTAAATTTAACGTCCTATTGAAGTATTAATATCTATTTTGTACCATTGTAATACACTGATAACCAACAATCACAGCAGCGATGAGAGTCACATGATCAATCAAAGCTCATCACAAGCAGCTCTTCCACAAGAAATGTAATAATAATAGAAGCTGCACAGTGTCATTCACACAAACATTAAACACCATCATGGTAACACACATGAAATTTTAAAAATGCAATAAACATTAATTTAACAACATTAAATGTAACATAAAACCCTAATGTACATAACTAATTAGAACAAACTAAGAAAACTATGAAGAAACATAGTTATTTTAACAAAAATAGATCAAATGTGAAGTGTCACGCAGGGAATTGTGGGAATGTCAATTTACGGTTTTTCACTGTAAATTATACAATGAGTTGTTCTTTTTCACTTTCACTGTAAATTTAATGGTATTTTACAGTAAAATTACATTAAATGTACCATTAGATCTATCACAGTTATTTACAGTATATAGTACGGAAACTTTCTGTTAACCAATTAACAGTTTTTCACTGTAGTCTTTTACCGTTAAAATCACGATAATTTTTTACAATGTAGGTACATTTTAAGAGTTTTGCAAAAATGTATATAGAGACAAGCCTACAGGTTGGAAGAAAAGTCTCCTATCTGGAGATCTCTCATTCACTGACCTCTCTCATTCATTGACCTCTCTCTCTCTCTCTCTCTCTCTCTCTCTCTCTCTCTCTCTCTCTCTCTCTAGTATGGTTTACTCTGTGACTGGGCCGCCACCATACAAGTGTTAAATTCAAACGGCTAATTAGAGGAGATGTACGGATCAATGAGATGTATTGTAACTGGAATCTGAAATGAATCTGTTTAGGATCAATGTGAAGTAGTGCAGGAAAAAACAGGAAGAGCGGAGAGGACAATAAAGGAGAGTAATGCATATGGGGGGTTGGGAGTTTGACCTTTTCCATGAGTACACATTTAGCAGCTAATATTTGAGTTGAGAAGCACCGAGAAGCATCATGAATGAATGCTGCACAGACACAGTGTTGAACATGTTTATTTCTGCTCTTGTGTATGTCATGCTTCATGACTTATGTTTTTAAACTGCAGGAAAGTATGCTACTATTCAGATCTTTTAATAACTCCCTGTCTCCTGCTTCCTTCACATCTCACTCATATGAAAATGAGAAAACAGCACTTCAAAACTCCACTTATGTTTGTTAAGATTGCTGTGACTGAAAACAAAGGTTGTGTGACCTGACTACATAACTACAAAGTCAGTGGTTTTCTAAGGCAGCATCCTAACTGAAACCGAACCTCATGAGTGAGCGGATCTAGGCAGAAACATGAAGCGCAAGGGAGACAATTGATTTAAGTGAGTCTGGAAAGCACTGTAATACTTTAATACAGGGATTCCTAAACATTTTGTCTGCTTCTAAAATATATACTTGAAAGTTAATATTTCAATAATTTACTAACACTTTTGCATGTTCACGGTCCTCTAATGTCAGTTAATGGTCACATGACATGAAGGTAAACAAATGAAATATTTTACTTTTTTTGCAAGTATAAACGTATTAAGTATTTATTTTACATTTTTATTTTTATTTATATATATATATATATATATATATATATATATATATATATATATATATATATATATATATATATATATATATATATATATATATTTGATTTAATAAAGCAATAAGCCCAGCGAAGCCGTGATTTACAGTGAATTTAGCTAAGGAGTGCCGAAAACCCCCTTAGCTGTTCTAAATTCACTGTAAAACATGGCTTCAAGGTGCTTATTGCTTTTATAAAACGGTTACTCCATAAAAATATTCATTTTAATAGTTATTTTATTCATAAAATAAACACCAGCAACAAAAAATATAACGTTATAACACATTATTCCTCCGCCAAGCAATGTAGTTCCAAAGAGGTTGCCAAGCAACACATTCAGCAACAAAGAATCACAAGGACGGAACTATCCGTTTTATAATAAATTATCAGCTTTTCATTAACAAATATGGGCTAATTATTTTTTTTTAATTAGATCGAACTAATTTTACCAATACTTTTCGCTACAGAATTAATTAAATTCATAATAATCAATAAGGTATCAACCAAAATTGATCAACCAAAATAAGTTATCACAAAAAAAATCATATATTGTAGTGCTTACTTTTTAGAACAGCCTTTGCCAGTAACGTGTCTATGATGCTTTCAGTTCATTAGAATGTGAAAATATTGTATAATATTGTATAATAGTAAGAACAATACAAAAAGGCAACATGGAAAACCTGACTGCAGTAGGCCTGATGGCTGAACCATATGCTAGTTATAAGTGTTGCTAATATATTTTTAATGGCAGTGAGCTATTTCTTTCTGATTTGCTTGAAATTCCTGTGTTCATATCACTTTGATGACTCATGTACATGCCTGATTCATTTCAGTGGAGTTTTTAATGCAGTTCTCTCTTTTTTCTTTATAGTTCATAAAATGAACATATTGAACATGTTAGAGGTCGAGTCCTGTTTTCCTCTAGCCTAAAAAATTGTAGTTGACAGACCAAAACATATTTTTGACATTAAGTGCTAATTGTGTGGGTCACTTCAATATGGCTCTTATTTAAATGAAGAGTTTTGGTTATTTGGTTTTGTATCATGTGACACTGAAGACTGGCGTTATAATGCAGAAAATTCAGTTTTTCATCAATAAACTCTATTTTTAACTCCATTTTTAACATATTAAAGTAGAAAATTCAGACTTGGTGTTTCTGTGTATGTACATACACACACACACACACACAGAAACACAGTGTCTGACCTTGAGAGATCCGCAATTTCATGTCTGCCTGATGTTAAAGCCATTCACAAACGTAACATTTCTATACATCCTGCACTACAGCCCGGCACAAATCCAAGCATCGTATGGCCACTGTAACCATAATGAACCCAAACAGCAAGATGTGGTGGAGTCATGCTTTAGGTTAACCATGATCTTACATCAGGTTTGTTATTGCAGTCTCAGACCAAAGGCAGGCCAGAAATGAAAGGCTCGTTTGAGATGTGGTGTGATAGTTTAATTGGCTCGGGCTCAATTGTGTTAGCAGGCATGCAGACCAGAGAGTGGGTATATATAACCAGAGACAATAAATGCTCTTGTTAGGACAGAGCCAGCGGCCACCCAGCCACCGCAGACAGGATCCCTTCAGATATGTGAGCACATCTACTGTTGACATACTGTATAGACCAACACACACTCACAGTTTTGCCCTTGATGCACAAGATAATTCTAGAACTACATAGACATTTATTTATACTCAATATGCACACAAACCTGTGCTTCTCTGAAATATTTCTGCATGAATAAATGCATATTTTCTAAGCAGAAACACTAAATAAAACATATATTTGAACTATTACAGTTGATCAATTCTTCAGAATATCAGCAGCAACAGTTAAAGCACATAAATAATTTATATCAGCATAAAAAGCATGCACTGATTAATCTCACACATAAGACCAGGAACATCTATTAAACAGTCCCTCCAGGATTTTGTGATTTAGATTAAGAATTAACTCCACCAACCCTATAAAGCTTGGAATTTTGTCTTATTTCCAAGCATAAAGCATGAACTTGAGGGATAAAGGAAGCGATATCAGCTAATCAATATCCATGAGACCCAGGCCAATCATATCGATCAACATGCTGTTAATGCTGAACTGATCTTCTGCTATTTTGCTGTGAAATTCATTCTAAGCATCACTACAGTACTGGTGTTTCATTGACTTAATTAAACCGAGAAAAGGTTTCCACACAATTGCAAACTAAAACTGATCCATAGAAATTAATAATACTGAACAAACTCAATTAACTGATCTTCTTGTGTAGAAACTTAACTGAAGTAAACGGCAATAAAATTAGACTTAAATAGTTCACCTAAAAATGATGGAATTGTCATCATTCACCCTCATATTGTTCTAAACCTGTAAGACGTCTGATCATCTTCACAAATGAAGATCTTTTTAATGAAATCTGAGAGCTTTCTGACCCTCCATTGACAGATGTGCAACTGCCACTTTGACACTTAAAGTGCACAAAAAGTACATAAAGAGATCGTAAAACTAATCCATATGAATTGAGCGGTTTAGTCCAAATTTTCGAAGATACACGATCGCTTTATATGATGAACAGATTGAATTTGGGCTTTTATTCACATACAGGTGCTGGTCATAAAATTAGAATATCATCAAAAAGTTGATTTATTTCAAGAATTCAACTTAACAGGTGAAACTAATATATTATAGACTCATTACATGCAAAGTGAGATATTTCAAGCCTTTATTTGTTATAATTATGGCTTACAGCTTATGAAACCCATGAAATCAAAATCCCAGAAAATTTGAATATTACATGAAATCACACAGTAATTACACAGTGATACCATGGTCATTGAACCAGGTTTTGGTTCTTTTGGCAGTGTGGGCAGGTGCAAATCCTGCTGGAAAATGAAGGAAGCATGAAGTGCTCTGAAAATGTCCTGGTAGACGGCTGCGTTGACTCTGGATTTAATAAAGCACAGTGGACCAAAGTCCTCTTTTCTGATGAGAGCAAATTTTGCAGCTCATCTGGAAACCAAGGTCCCAGAGTCTGGAGGAAGAATGGAGAGGCACACAATCCAAGATGCTTGAAGTCCAGTGTGAAGTTTCCACAGTCTGTGTTGGTTTGGGGAGCCATGTCATCGGCTGGTGTTGGTCCACTGTGCTGTCCACTCAACGCAGCCGTCTACCAGGACATTTCCAGAGCACTTCATGCATCCTTCATTTTCCAGCAGGATTTGCACCTGCCCACACTGCCAAAAGAACCAAAACCTGGTTCAATGACCATGGTATCTCTGTGTAATTACTGTGTGATTTTATGTAATATTCTAATTTTCTAATTTTGATTCCGTGGGTTTCATAAGCTGTAAGCCATAATCATCAAAATTATAACAAATAAAGGCTTGAAATATCTCACTTTGCATGTAATGAGTCTATATAATATATTAGTTTCACCTGTTAAGTTGAATTCTTGAAATAAATCAACTTTTTGATGATATTCTAATTTTATGACCAGCAGTTTTATTTCATTGAGCAGTGAATATAAACAGAAGCTCAACAGTATTTGATTCATGTGTATAAGAACAAACCTCATTGGTTCTTGCTGAAGCTCAAACGTGCTGTGTAACACACAAGAATGATAAACTCTCTCTTAATGATAAACAGTGAGTTTTCTCTGCAAAATAAGATAAAAATGCATGAAAATGTCATCTGAATATGCAGTCATCTTGGCCCACGGTAATGTAGTTTCACAAGCTGCTTGTAAAGAGGGTCAATTTAGATTTTAATAGCAGCATATTTTATTACTTTTTCCAAAGACCAATTTGAAATAAACCATCCTTCATTATTTCAGATTCACCAATTGAGACGATTTACTTCTTCTGTGTAATGAAGGTACAATTTTCAAGCTCTAATTTTGTCCATTAATAATTAACTGGCTTTTAGCGTATGTGTGTGTGTTTGAAGTATACAGTGACGCCGCGCGTGGCTCCCTGTCACAGAGCAAAGGATTCTGGCCCATTTTAAGATCCGAGGTGCGGTTGAACCACACATCGTTCCGTAGTCATTTTATCCCGGCCACCTGTAGCCCAGCGAGGGAGCAACAGTAAATCACGTGACCGCTTCCCCGAGACGAAACCCTAATCCTGAGCCTGATCGGGCCGGTCCAGGGATGGAGGGGATGGTGAAACTCGAGGCGACAGCTTCACCAATGAAGAGGCGGAAAAGTGGTCCCTGCGCTCGCCTTGTTGTGTCAGCACGGCCCCATTAATGTCACTTTAGTGGCAACGACCCCTCCCTCCGCACGTGCTGTAAGTGTGTGTGAGCGAGAGCACAGGAGCGGGAACGAGCGGGAATGTGGGGTGTGTTCCGGCCCCTGGTGATACTCTACACCCTCTTCACGCCTGACGGGCTGTCAGAGGTTATTAGCGTGACCCGGTGACCATCCGCGAGGAGAACACGAGATGCGCTCGGAACTGATCCGCACACTGGAGGAAGCAGGTGAATAACATGGGCATGAAAACATGCTTATTTACACAAATATAATCAAATTTCATTTGCTCAGTAACAAAAAACCAAGAGCTGCTTATATACGTACATGCATTTTAATGCATCACAGGTTTGAAGCTGTGTTAAAGTGCAACAGACACTTCAGTTGTGCATACTACTGTTCAAAAGTTTAAGGTCAATTGTTTTTTGTTTTTTGTTTTTTTATAAATCAGCACTTTTATTCAGCAAGAATGCATTAAACTTATTAAATGTGACAGTTAAGATATTTATAATGTTACAAAAGATTTCTATTTCAAATAAATGCTGTTCTATTTTTACTTTCTAGTCATCAAATAATCCTGAAAGAAAATGTATCTACAAAAATACTGAAGTGTCTTCAACATTGAGAATTAATAAATGTTTCTTGAGCAGCACATCAGAATCAAGGAAATTGTTATAATACTTCATAATTTTACTAATTTTGATAAAAACAAATAAAAACAGCCTTGGTGAGAATAAGAAACATAAAAAAAAATCTTGCCAACTTCAAACTTTTGAACAGTACTGTATTTTCTCACAGCAAATGGTTAAAAATTTGTTGATTCAAATTTTATTACAAGTGATAATGATCACATACAAAGTTTATATTTGAAAATATTCAGATAAGCAACTTTACGCTATTTGTGTGAGTAGCTGCCCATTTTAGAATGACACTTTTGCATGATATACTATTTTAGTTTAATCACCACTAGATGTCTAATCTGTTTCTTAAAGCAGTTGAGAACCACTGCCTTTCAAACCAACACATGAATTTCACATGTGATTTTTATGTGGTTTTGGAAATATTCCCAAATATTTATATGATAAAGTCACATATGTGGAAATTTCAAGCCGCAAATGCCATTTTCACACAAAAACACATGGATTCAACATGCACATATATGATTAACATGTGTTCACATGTAAAATTCATGTGCATTTTCCACAAGGGTCTGCCACACAAAATATACATAAACAGCTACATGTGAAAAAGCAGACTGACAGTAATTCCCTGTCCCTCTTTGTGTGAGTTAGGGTGGCAGGCCTGTGTTCTGTTGGTGTGTGGGCTGGTCAGATGGTCTACCGAGTGCCCACATTTGCCACAGATCTATAGCCTCTCTCCCAGTGCAGAATCACCCCTAAAAAGCCTGGTGTTCAGCAGCTGATCTCTAACTCTAACCACCAGTTAAACCCCACTCACTGGGGTATTTGGGATCTGGTGAATTACACTTCTCACAAGGCATTCTGCTCAGGGTTTGTGCGAAACCTCTAACCCTGAACATTAAACTTCAGCAATTCATTCAGTCTGAACCGCTTACTGACTCCATTCAAACCTGCCAGATGTTTTAATGGCATCTCTGATTTAAACTTCAGCAAAAATGCGCTTGATGTTGGTAAGATTGATTCGTTTCCGTGAATCTTTTTAAACTGTCTTTTCAATTCAGTGATTCATTTGCATAATGACTCAAAAGTTTTCATAAGTATCAGCATTTACATACATGTACAGTACTGTTCAAAAGTTTGAGGTTTTTAAATGTTTTAAAAGAAAACTTTAATGCTCACCAAGGCTGTATTCATTTAAGCAAAATTACAGTTAAAAAACAGTATTATTGTGAAATAATATTACAATTTAAAATAACTATTTTTTATTTGAATATATTTTAAAATGTAATTTATTCCTGTGATGCAAAGCTGAATTTTCAGCATTATTACTCCAGTCTTCAATGTCACATGATCCTTCAGAAATCATTCTAGTGCTGATTTGCTGCTCAAAAAAACAACCACATTTTATTATTATCAATGTTGAAAACAATTGTGCTGCCTAATATTTTTGTGGAAACCATAATCCTTTTTAGGATACATGATACATTTTTTAGAATGTTCAAAATAACAGAGTTTATTTACATTATAAATTTATTTACTGTCACTTTTGATCAATTTGAAGGATCCCTGCAGAATAAGAGTATACGTTTATTTAAAAAAAAAAATAATAATAATCATACTGACCCCAAACTTTTGAATGGTGTAGGAAGATGATGTTATGTTGGTGTAAATAAATGGTTAAATGATTCACAATCATTCTTGTGTTCAGTAAGTGAATAACAGTTAGATCTTTACTGTATTTTAGTTGCATTAAACATTTTGAATTTAATTGTATTAAAATAATGGTTCCTTGGAAAAGAAACGTAAGAAAAAAAACTAAAATATTGAGACATCGGATCGGATATCACCAAAAGGCTGAAAAATTAGATAATACATTTTTGCCCAACCATAATTTGCAGCAATGCCCTTAAGTATGATTTCAATTCTAAAAACACATCTACACATCTACTAACAGACACACATTTACACGCATCTATTCATCAGAGAAGGTGTGCTCACATGCACACACAGACAGATACAGCTATTCTTTGAATACAAAACACTGGAGGACACTCATAGTCTCTCTGCCTCCCTCAGTGCATCAATAAATAAAGCAAACAGCATTAAGCATAACTTGAACTATATGATTGAGGCTCTAATTTAATAGCAATAGTATTAGTGTTTTAAGGTTTGGCCATTTAGGTGAAACTCTAAGCCGATGTGGGAGTAATTTGGCCGTAAGGAAATTGATTCTGACCATCAGGCAGTTTCTCATGTTCAAACAGAGGCTGCAGTTAAACAGGATCATTGCTGTTAAACACATTACCCAGGTACCCCCTCTACTCACAGCCAATGATTATATGTCCACGCTGAGGGATTGAAATTCTGCGCAAATATAGAAATGATCACGGAGCATGACTGGAAGGGAAAATTAAAGCCATCTTTTACGCCGCAGGAGACTATGACGCAGATGTTTCTTGTGTCGAGGATTATTAATGGATCAACACTGTAACATAAGAGTCCATTTTGATGTATGTACACACTTGTCAGCGGACCTTATCATATTTGTTCATGCTGAAAAGGCCTACCTGCTGCCTGTTGCTTTAAGGAAGAAGAACGAGAAACTGCTAGTGATGACTTTAAAAAACACGAACAAAGACTTAGGCAGAATACCCAAGGTTTATTTGTCCCCCGTGCAGATAAAGTGGATGGTTATTTATACTGCCAAGTTCCAGAAAGCACAAAAAATACCCTAAAAGCAAAAAAACCAACGAAAAAAATCATTTAATTCATGACTTCAGAGGCTCAGTTTCGTGTGAGAAAATCAGACAAACATCATCAGGATAACACATAGGACAATAAACATTAACTAAAGAACATAAAATGTAGCAAAACACAATGTACATTACTAATAAAAAAAGAAGAAACTAAACTAAATGAAAAATAATCATATGTGATGTGTCACACAGAGACATGTCTTTTACAGTTTTTCACTACATGATAGTTGTTACTTGCAAAAAACATGCACTATTTTACAGTAAAATTATATATAATGTGATATTAACATTTTTACCATATAAGGTAACTTACAAGTTACTAATACTAATTTACTGTAGCATTTTTACAGTTTTGTTCTGCAAAAATTAATTACAAACATTTAAATCTCAGTCACTGACACAATGACTTTCGACCTTAAATCTCATTCAGTCAATGGTGACATTTGGATTGTCATACAAAACTATTGTACGGCTTCAGAAGACTAGTTAGCCATTAGTGCATAAGTAATATGAAAACAAACTATGAAACATATGTAAATGACAAAGGATCAGGGGAAGGTGCTTTATCCATAATGCATGAAAAATCTGAGTTTCCAGCAATCAAAATAGAGGTCATTTACACACATACAGGGTCTAAATAGTAGCAAAAACAGTCTGTTTAACTCTAATGGTCAAAGAGAGGATCAAAAGGTCATATAAAACTTATTTATGTTTTTGGAGCAAAAACTTGACCATTTAAGTGGACTTCAGGGGGAAAATAAAGTGCTAGAAAAGTGTAGAATATTGCTTTTGCTGGGCATACATATTCTCTTAATGAGGCATAACACGCATACACACTCTCAAATGCATCCTCTCTCTAAAACAAATTGAAGCACACCTCATCTTGACTTGCACATCTCCAGGGTTTCTGTGGCCAATGCTCCCTGCAGTGTGGCTGCCCAACAGGAGGCATTTACCGTACACTCCACCCTTCCCTAAGTACAAACAATCACAAAAGCACTGATGGCAGTAAACAGAACCAAAGCCACAAACCCACTTCCAGCTCCTTCAGTAATGCAACCGACCACAGTCACAGAAATTCAGAGTGCTGCGTCAGGTACATCTGCACACACAACTCACTTTACAATCCTAAGGAAACTTGTATTGCTCAGCGCTTGGTCTTTTTGGTACCTCAGTCGCGTTCAAAGTTATGTGCCTAAAATTCCTTTGGAGAAATGTGCATAAGAAGAATGCGATGAGCTTCTCCAGTTCATATTGAGATCTCTGACCTTTGATTGCAGTTTTTGGTAACTTTTGAAATCACTTCTGAAACTCTAACCCCCAGTTTCACAGACAAGGCTTAAGCCTATTTCCAGACTAAAATGCATGTTTGAGATGTTTTAACTGAAAGCAACTTGCACTGGCATATTTTAAAATAGGTCAGTGCCATTGTTTCTCAAGATGCACATCAGTAATGTTTTTTTTCTAAGGCACATATAAAAGCTACTTAAATGTCCTAATTGAAGGCCTACAAAAGGCCTAATCCTGGCTTAATCTAAGCCCTGTCTGCGAAACAGGGCCTAAAGGAGACACAGACAGCAACATAATGTCTGCCCATATCCGGCCCACATCCGGTACACGTGGATTCCAAACGGCCCAGACATGGGCCGGATCTGGGCCGACACTATGATGCTGTCCGAGATGAGATAACTGGGGACTTTTACTTAGGAGAACATTTGACATGAGGGTGAGGGTCATTATCATGTGAACCTTTGACTTTTAGGTCGAGCGACGACAAAATGCTGCCAAATGTAGCACCGATAAATGCATTATCCCAAAAAAAAAAAAAAAAAAAAAAAAAGAATAGCACCAAAACATTACAATTTTCAGATGGTTTGTGAAAGCGCAAAATACACTACACTTCAAAAGTTTGGGGATTTTTTTTAATGGCTCTTATGCTCACCAAGGTTGCATTTATTTGATCAAAAATACAATAAAATTGTGAAATATTATTGCAATTTAAAACAACTGTTTTATATTTGAATATGTTTTAAAATGTAATTTATTCCTGTGATCAAAGCTGAATTTCAGTGTCTTCAGTGTCACATGATCCTTCAGAAATCATTCTAATATGATGATTTGCTGCTTAAGAAACATTTATTATTTCTTCTTTGGGGAATAGAACGTTCAAAAGAAGAGCAATTATTTGAAATGGGAACCTTTTGTAACATTATAAATGTATTACTGCCACTTTTGACCAATTTAATGCATCTTTGCTGAATAAAATTATTAAAAAAATCTTACTGACCCCCAAGTCTTTTTAGTGTAATTGTGAACCAGTTTTCTCCTACTCGACTTGTTTGTATTTAGATCTATATTTGAGGAACTCTGGTACTAACACACTCCACTTACCCATTTTCTGTACCTCTCTTTTCCGTTCCTCGAGTCATTCATGGGTAACGCTGGCATCGCTACAGAGGGCTGACATTAAAGTGACTGACTGTAATAAGATATAAAGACTGAAATTATTAGATTTTATTGAAACCGCAGTCATTGGCGCAGTAACGCAGTGCTATTCAACTGTGAACGCACAAGGAAAGAGCCAAGACAGCAAGAAATGGCCCTGATTATACTGCACCAACCCACCACAAATATCTAACATCCCTACACAGACCTACAGCAATGCCAACAAACTGAGAGGTATGAAGATTCTGAATGCATAAAGTCAAACAGTGCCAGGGGGGTCCGAGGCCTAAAAATGAAGTCAAAACAAAAGGTTTGGAAAATCTTAAAGGTACAGCATGTTACTTTTTGGCCCTCTAGCGGTAAAAAAACAAACAAAACTACATGCATTTTGCGGAAGAATATTGTTTTGGTTGTGCTTCGGCTCTGGGTGACTATGCGGATGAATATGGTTATCCTACTGCTCATAAGAGGCTTAAGAGATATAACCAGTTTAGATGGAAAGGATCTCAAGCTGACTAGGAGACGTTACTGTAGCTTTACCCATTAATAGACACGATACTTATATATGAGTATTGTGAACTTATATATATTGATATTATATATATGACTCAATATATATAAGTTCACAATACTCATATGTATTTATTTTTAAACTTAAATGGTTTGCCGCAATCAGTTTCCTCAATCGGTTTGAGTTGAGTTAACTTGTTGGGTTTTACAGTGTACTGATAAAACTATGCATTTATCAAAAGTACAGAATGTTTAGTCTTCAATGAACATGATGGAAAAGCATTTGCTGAATGAATGGAAGTCCTTGTCTCTTCCTGTGTGTTTGTGTGTGGTGTGTGTGTAGACGGTTTCTCCACCACCTCATTGGCTTTGGGTTTCAAACTCAGTGGCCGCAGCGGTGGCCTGCGCGAGACTCTTTACCCGTCTGGTCTGGAGTGATCTGTAGCTGTGCTCAGTGTATCTGGGCAGGAAAATACCACCAAGCCAACAGCGGCCGCGGTCGCCCAGACCTGCACGTGGTCGCAGCATTAAAATAACCGTGACAGGAGGCCACACATGATCCTCAGGTTGGTATGAGGTTACGCCATTGGGCTATAGGAAAAAAGTGACTTCCGGACGATATTGTTTAACCAATCAGAAGACTTTGAGGTGCTGCCTATTTCTAGTGGAAATTACCAATATAGCTAACATTGCTTACAGCACATTTAAAGGGTTAGTTCACCCAAAAGGGAAAATTATCCCATAATTTACTCACTCTCTCTCAAGCCATCCTAGTATATGACTTTATAAATTATAATCACTGGCTTCCGGTAACGGCCGTACGCAAGTCTAATTATGGTGGAAGAGTGACCTCTGACCCGACGCATGACAACATGCCAAGGCAACATTTCTTTCTTCATTTAGTTACTAAAAATAACTAAAACTGAAATTAAAAATATATTTAAAAAAATACAAAAACACAACAAAATTACTAAAACTTTAATGAAAATTAAAATTGAAATTAAAAAATATTAATAAAAACTATAATTGTGTGTTTTTGAGTTCAATCTACCAGTCTGTCATATTTATTCCATGTTTCTCTCAACAGCATCCACATTATTTCATGGAAAGAGACTGTAAATAAAAGGTCATAAGTTCTGCCTCTTGTCTAGATTCTTCTGGAACGGCAATAAAACAGAAGAGGAAAATACTGGGCAGGGTCTTCTGGATCAGATCACCGTGTTTGTGGATTTGGAAAGCATGTTACTGCAGTAATTCTGTCATGTCACCAGAATTTTGAAGTTTCTTAAAAGCCGTTCCATCATGGATCTCTAATGATCCAACTTTGCTGCTGAAGATCAATTTTCCTGAACGAAAGATTTGTCGAATGCATTTATCATCCAAATCATACCACATTTGTTTCAAATCACGTTCAGATTTGTAATTCAGTAATATGTTTTTTACTTGTGCAAGCATTACATTTTGTCATCAATTCTGATTGACATCAGAGACTCTAGAGCAGTGTTCTCCAACACGATGCCCGTTGGAAACTTTTTCCATGATTCTTACATGGCATGAAGGATTCCATATATTATATGTGAAAAATATATTTCCAGCATTTTCATGCACAAAATAATCCAATGTTAAAATATTTATATGTTTATGTTTATAAACGCATATACATGATCATGTGACACTGAAGACTGGAGTAATGATGCTGAAATTCAGCTTTGATCACAGGAATAAATTGCATTTTAAAATATATTCAAATAGAAAAATAGTTATTTTAAATTGTACAAATATTTCACAGTATTACTGTTTTTACTCTATTTTAGTTATCAAATAAATGCAGCCTGGGTGAGCATAAGAGACTTCTCTCAAAAACATTAAAAAATCGTGTCTATTTTTGTGCATGTAAATTTAGTCTTGAGACTGCAGCTCACAGAAAATGAATGATGTACAGTGTAACCGGAACAGATCTGTACATCCAACAGTGAGAGAATATGAGCTGATGAGAAACTAGTGTAGATGATCACTTCTGATGCACTGATCAATAACTGGAATGAATCTGACGTGAGATTGAATATTAATTTCACTGATTCTAAATCAATGGATCCTGTCAAAGCTCAAAACCCTGTCATGCTGAACAGGGCACACACACACACCACACAGGGCATGTACACACAGTCGGTCTTAGTGTTGGCTTCAGATGAGAGCTGGTTTGGTTAGCAGGTGTGTGTGAGCCAGACAAAACTCTTCTGGCGCCACTCACGCATTTCCAGTGTGTGACTGCCAACCCCCCCTCCCCACTTCCTCTCCTGTCAATCATCAACCACCACACACTAGTACATACTCAAATAGACACACACACTCTGATCCAACGAAAACTCTTCGAGCAGAAGGGTATGTGCATAGGCTGTAGAGCTAGTAAAACCAGGCATGCGTCAAATGTCAGTTATAAAAAATAATAATTAAAACTATCTGCATTTTTTTTTTTTTTTTTTGTCTAGTTTGGCCTGTTGATCCTATTGTTACAGGTGAAGTGTGTCATTTAGTCGATATTAAAATAACTATATCACAGCTTCATATACAGAGAGGATTTGTAGGTCGAGCATCTAATTCACACTCACAGATGAACGTTGTGCACCATTCAGAATTGGGAAAACATGCAGAATTTCAGTTCAATTCCTGAATATGAACAAAATTTTAATTGAGGTAGAAAACAAGATGCAGTGAATGTTGCAAACAGAAAATCTGAATGTTCTACTGTAATGCAAAATTACAGTGAACTGAATCCAAATCAATTCTGAATCTTGACGTTGCCTTGTTCTGAAGAAAGTTTGAAAAGCCTTTTAGTTTGAAGGATTATAGGCCTGATATACAGACAGATATAGATAAGCAGAATGTATTACCTATGCTGAATTTATTTGCATTACAATTCAGAAAATTCCTCTTCCTCTCAATCCAATTCAACTTCTGGTGGGCTGTGGCCAATTCAATTCAAATTCACACTCATGAATTCATCAATTTTGCATTTTGCACAACATTGGTACGTACTTTACACTAAGTAGTCTATCATGAGGAACTACCTCTGCTTTCAATTGGTTATTTCCTTAAGTCATGTGACAACAATAGCTAGTCTCATCATATATTAAGCATGTGGTTTTATCATGGAGAAAGACAAATCTCAGCTAGCACAGTTACCAGATTAAGAGAAACTGAAGCAAAATTTCGGACACACGTTAGATTTGGTTCAATTCTCACAATAAACTACAACTTTTGCCTCAAAAAAGGTAGTTGTTAAGTTTAGGTATTGGGTAGGAATAGGATTAAGGGATATAGAATATGGTCATGCACAATAAGGCATTAATATGTGCTTTATAAGTACTAATAAACAGCCAATATCCTCGTAAATATGCAGGCTAATAAGCAACTAGTTAATAATAGTGAGAATTGGACCCTAAACTAAAGTGTTACAAAAATTTCTAATAGATTTGGCTGTTTTTAGAAAGAAACATGCCTAAACATTGTTGTGGAACTGAATAAAAAAAGAAATAAAAGAAGACTGCAGTGGACACAAGCAATTCAAAAATTGTTACCCATCATCATTTTGATTTCAAATGCTTTCTGCAGCTTTTGTGTGTGTGTGTGTGTGTGTGTGTGTGTGTGTGTGTGTGTGTGTGTGTGTGAGAGAGAGAGTTTGGAAATGTACTCCATTCAATCCATGCATTAAAATAGAAAAGTGAAAAAAAGGGATAGAGGATGGAGAACGTTCTGACCGCATGCAGGCGTCTGGCTTCCTACTTAGACACTGTGTTTAAACCATCGCTCCATAAAGAACAGAGGCCTACAAAGTCATTGGCTTCCCATTGGGCCACAAATCGTCACAGCAATCGGTGGCCAATCTTAAACCGCTATGACCGAGCAGGGGAAGTGAGATCACACGCCACAGCTTGGCACGGTTCATCCGAATCCCCCTCGCCACGCACATGTGGGCCTGTTAAACATGGTGGGCGGGACAGAGTCCGTCAGCGAACCACAGCGCTCCTTAATGCATCCCAGAAAGCCCTCAGCCTGTACGAAGCCTTTTAAAAACTCCCGTCTCTTTCAGTTATGGCTGCTTACTTACTGCGGTTAATACTCGCATCCAACTCCAGCAAGCTCTGATTCAGCTCTCAGAAGCTTGATTTTCCGTGCCGCTTCATCCTGATTCAGGATGTTTCCACACAGATGAAAGAGCGTGAGCTTCAGCAGAGATGATATAATCGTTTCCAGCTCCCGCTGGAAGGATATCCTATGATCACACAGACAAAAGGAAGAGAAGGAAGAAAGACGTGACAAGTGAGCATTAAGACAAACAGACACATGGTTCATTGGCATGCTGAGCTCCTCTCTGGCAGCGTGTTTATTCATTTACATCATCTGAGAAGGTGAACCAAACACTCGTCCACGTGGCCTTGAGTTGGGAGAGGTGGGTTGAAAGGTCAAATGTGTGTCTGTTTGTCTGATGAAGATGATCTATAGCAGCAACTGTGTGCAATATAAATGTTGCAACCCGAGACTCGACTCACAATTGATTTCAACAGTGTTTGCCGATAATATGTTGCTAATCTAACCTGTGATACAAATAAAAATACATAGTATAAAGAAATATAAGTGAATAAGTTCATTTTGGATATTGGAGGAATTTTATGCATAAACTATATTTCTTTTGCTTCATCCACCATCACAGACAATCAATGCACTATGTTATTGCCATCAACAATAAAGATACTGCAATGCCTTTTAATAATAATGTCCAATGATAAAATGCCTGTTGGGAAATCGAGCTAGTTCGTTTAAGTTGGTTTAACCTTGTCAAACTTTGTCAAGCATGGATGGTAGACCATCTTGGATCTGGTATGACCAGATTTTCCAACTAAGTATGTATTTATATCTTTTAAAAGTTTAATCTGTACCCATAAAAGATGGAATATACAAGGCCAGTGTGTTTAACAAAATGGACTGTTTCAAAGCAGAATGTCAAACAGAATAATAAGGTCTTGGGATTTGAGGAGCACATGTTCACCATTCATTGATGTCTTTGGAGCATTTGGAGAAGAACATGTGATAACAGTGCGCAAGTTTGTTCAGTGCATTTATGAGTGATTCTTTAATATTTAACAGTCAAACATTTTCAACAAAATATTTTTATATTTCAATATCCTGGAATAAATATTTCAACCAAACGCAACAGCAAAAATATTTTTTATAAATAATTAACAGGTTTCCTGTCTATGGTAAATGGGGCAGATTTTTATTTTATAATTTGAAGAAATAGTTTTATTAAGCAAGGATGTTTTAAATTGATCAAAAGTGACAGAAAGACTTTTATAAGGTTACAATAGATTTCTCTTTCAAATAAATGCTGTTCTTTTGAACTTTCTATTTATCAAAGAATCCTGAAAAAAAGTAACATGGTTTCCATAAAAATATGAAGCAGCACAACTGTTTTCAACATTGATAATAATCAGAAATGTTTCTTGAGCAGCAGATCATCATATCAGAATGATTTCTGAAGGATCATGTGACACTGAAGACTGGAGAAATGATGCTGAAAATTCAGCTTTGATCACAGGAATAAATTACATTTTAAAATATATTCAATTAGGAAACAGTTGTTTTAAATTTTAATAATATCTCATTATGTTACTGTATGTTTTTTGATTAAATGCAGCCTTGGTGAACACAAGAGACTTCTTTCAAAAACATTTTTACCGAACCCAAACTTTTGAGCTGTTTTGTAAATGATTTTTCAGACTGGCCTTTAGCTGAAGTTAGCTGTATTTGAGCATCACAGTCTCAATCTTTGGTCTGTGTTGTGCTCGTCTTGTGTTGAAATCTAAGACAGAGCCTCATGCTTCTTTTGTTAAAGATTAAGGGATCAGAGAATGTAATTATTTCCAGCTGATGAGCTGAGCTGAATGAAATCTGAAATCAAAGCCCATGGCAATGCCTTCAACTGTCCTTACGATGGAAAAACAGCAGCACACACACACACACACACAAAATCAAAAACTTTTTCTGCTTGATTCTGCTATTGATGTTACATGGCGCCCCCTATTGACACGCACCTTAGAGCAATTTTTGAGTGACAACAGGAAATTGAATGAATGAATGAGGCATTTATATAGCGCTTTCATATGTACTACTGTACACCCAAAGCGCTTTACAATCATATCGGGATCTCTCCTCAACCACCACCAGTGTGCAGAATCCACTTGGATGAGGCGACGACAGCCACAGTAAAACAGCACCAGTGCGCTCACCACACACCAGCTATAGGTGGAGCGGAGAGAGAGTGATAGAGCCAATTCAGTGGATGGGGATTATTAGGAGGCCATGCTTGGCAAGGGCCAATGGATGGAGTGTGGACAGGGTACCGGGGATACACCCCTGTATACTCTTTACGAGAAGTGTCATGGGATTTTTAATGACCACAGAGACATCGGTTTAACGTCTCATCCGAAGGACGGACATTCCTATAATTCTTTTACAATTATGAGTAAAATCAGGGTCTAAACATCACAAACTGAGCTCTTGCTACAATACAAACACACAAAGTTCAGGTGCTGTAAGAAAGTGTAGTTTATTTTTCTTACATCTTACATTTGTTTTTGGAGTTACTCATTTTAGGGATAATTATGAAAATATCCATCAGCCTGTTGTGCTCATGAGTGCCCCTAGGATACAAGTAATGACAGTTTACTTCCGAAGCATAAAATCAGTCCAGAGAATTACGTCTGATCAGATAAGTAGCATATGATTACTGACGCTTGAGTTCCCAGACTGCTGACACGAGATGTGCGTGTGATTCAGCTCCTGTTGTGTCACAATGTGTGGTGTGTGTTTGTTTCTACAGCAGAACTTTCTACTTTCTACTTCCATCTTTGCACAGATGTGGATGTATGCAAAGTTATTAAATTCTGTCATGATAACATGGTTTATGAAATGTTTGCAGAAACAGGTGCGCAAAACAGGGTAAAATGAATTCTGGGATTTTCTGGTATCTTGTGCTCATAAAGACTAAGTTTATTTGATCAAAGTTTTAGTAAAACAGTAATATTGTGAAATATTATTACAATTTAAAATAACTGTTATGAATATATTTTGAAATGTAATTTATTCCTGTGATCAAAGCTGAATTTTCAGCATCATTACTCCAGTCTTCAGTGTCACATGATCCTTCAGAAATCATTCTAATATGATGATTTGATGCTCAAGAAACATTTATCATTATATTCAATGTTGAAAACAGTTGAGCTGCCTAATATTTTTGTGTAAACCGTGATAAAAAAAAAATTCAGGATTCTTAATTGGATAAAAAGGGAGTTCGAGCATTTATTTAAAATAGAAATAGTTTGTAACAAATGTTTTTATTTTCACTTTGAACAATTTATTGTGACCTTGGTGAATAAAAGAAGTATTCATTTTTTTTTTTTTTTATCTGACTGACCTCAAACTTATGAATCGTAGTGTATAGGCTATGAAATAAACAAATTTTTATAGGTGCATTTTAATATTTAATATTTATGCATCTATCAGTAAGACATACGTATAAACATGTTTCAAAACTTTGTCAAGGCAAAATTCAGCTTATCTGGATAAACTTTATCCTTTTCAAGTTTAAAAAGACAGCTGAATTTCTTTGAACTTCCTTACATTCAAATTTGAAATAGCTTCCTGTTTGCTACCTCAATTCAAATTAAGGAATTGAATCATTCATTAAGCATTCTCAATTCAGAATAGCATTTTTAAAACTTCCAGGGCTAAGGCTGAAAAAGTAAGCGGTCACTGAAGAATTCGTCTTCCAGGTATTATTTTTAACATCCACAAATCATGGCATCATCAGTCTGATGCTTGATAAGCAGGCCACCAGACGATACTCTGTGCTGCATCTGAAATCGCATAATTCTGAAGTGTGCATACGATGGACACTTTACTATCCCATGTGGCCACGGAATTGGATTTATGAATGGCAGTGAAGCGACGTAACTGACTCTGACAGGTCACGTGATAATGAGAGCATAACAAATGTAGTGCGTCTGGATTACATTCATACTACTCACACTCATACTATATAGAACATACTTTTTAGCGGTCGTGAAGAAATTACTTATTCAAAATAAGTACCTACTCAAGACAAGAGAGTACATACGTGATTTCGGAGGCAGCCATTGTGTGCATGTTTGGACCCTCCCTTGCTGGGTAACTGAGCTGGTGCAGTCAAAGCTTTGTTTGGTTTGGCCTGTTCAAGCTCCTGCTCATGGTCAGCGGAAATGAAAGAAATAGTAATTAGGGAAATGGAATGATTTTATTGGCTGTGTTTTCTATACCAGTTACAACCCAGATGTCATGCAGCTGAACACACTGGAGCTAGCTGGTCTGAGCCATGAAACAAAATGGAGGATGCATCAATTTATCAAACAACACTACAGTTTAGGTAGTTTGCTGATGGAATCCAGCTGAATGACCTCCTACATTGAAAACTTGCTCAGACAGGAATCATATATCTTACTGTTTTCTGAATACTATAAATATACACAGTATTCCATACACAATGTTTAAAAATATATATAGTAAGGGAAACAGCATTTGGCCTTATTTTAATTCACTTTTTTCCATATTTGTAATTTGAAAGCCTGGTCAAATCAAGAAAATTAATAATACCTTGAGAAAGCTATCTGTTAGTATCATCTGAAGAGCAGATGCTTGACATGATGCGTGTCCTTCCTGGATGTATGACTTGAAATATCCTAGAACATTTTGAGTCAGACACTTGAGCTGTACATGCCATGTGACTAATCACTCTGAAGATTAATGGTTGAAGGTTAGCTAGTTGCCTAGTTAGCTTGGTTCATTTAGCCCCTGCTGGTATATTCTGGAACTATACACACCACCTGACTACAAAGAGAATCATTCTCCATTTACAATATTCATCAAAAATGACACGATGACTGAATAAATTATTTTCCTGATGTGGAATATATGAAATATCATAAAAAGCAATCACTTGATGTTAAGTCTTGTGTTTGAGGGTGGTTTGGTTTTTGTACCATCTGGATTGCAGAACAAGCACATCAGTTCATTAGTGTAGCTTCTGATCTAGAGGTTGCTTTAATCTAAAATTGTAAACTCTAGTTAATTACATCCTCTTAAAAAGAACTTAATTATACATAATCAGAGCAGATGAGCAGTGCAGTTTATGTTAATGGCGCATAGCAGATGAGTTGGGATGAGTCGCCATTGTGTTTGAACTGCAACTTCATTCACCCTGTTAAACCATCAGGTTAAGGTTAATATACAGTACATCTATAGAGAGATGGGTATTATTATACTTTATTCAAAACCGTTTCCCCTCATATTATTTAATATTATTATATATATTATATACTGTTAAGAAAGCGGAACTACTTATTAAGTGTTTAGTTCTCGGTCGAACTGTATTGTGTGACGTACTTCCTCTTTAAGAGAAGCAACATGGCCACTAGCGCAGAGGTAAACAAAATACGAGATTACAAATACTTTGAGTGTTAATCTAACAGACGTCTTTATTGTTTATTTATATATTTATTATGTTGTTGAATAATTATTATAACCGTGGAATTATCGGTTATCTGTTGTCAGAACACTGTTCTTATTGTCATGGCTAATAATGCTAACATCAGTCTCGGATGTTCAGTATCTGAGATTTCAGTGATATTATTAAGCCCTGAATGCGGTCATTGCTGTCTTCCCCGTTCAGGTTGTTGCTCCCAGCAGTGAAGAGGAATCCGCAGAGTCTCCAGCAGCGCTGAAGAGGGAAGAGAGACTCAGAAAGTTCAGAGAGCTTCATTTCAAGAGGGTAACTAACGTTACGTCACATTTTTCCTCATATCAGTGAAATAATTAAACCGAGACCATTTATTATAGCCAATGCCCATTTTAAATCTGTCATTAACATCTGTCTTGGGTGATTTGATAATATCACATTCACAAGTGGTCAGGTATGACCGCTTACACCTGGTAGCAACATTTGCCTCCTGTAACCACTTGTAATTGGATTTTATGGCAAAATACTTTAAGACGAACAAAAAACAAAACACACTTAAGTGTTTCTTTTTTTTCACACTTTTATATAATCTGCTTCTGAAGATTTAAATTGCAATGCATATCTTTAAAGGCTATTTTCTCAAAATTAGTTTTTTCTTATTTACTAAATCATAAATCTTCTCTTCCAAACAAAGGTTTGGTCGTAAATCAATCGTCTGGTTTATGTAACATTTAATTGGAAATTAATGCAAATTGCTTCATATTTAATTAGATAATGCAGTGGTTCTCAAAACTGTCCTGGGATACCACCACCAGCCCTGCACATTTTGTATGTCTCCCTGTATTTCTCACACCCATTTCAGGTCTTGCAGTCTCTAATAAGGAGCTCTTGAGTTGAATTAGGTGTGATAGATGAGGAAGACATACAAAATGGTTGGAGAACCACAGAGATAATGCATCAATTGCAGGTTTTAATTTGAACATGTTTTAATGTACTGCCATTAATCAACTGAGGAAGTATGTTGAGATCTATTAGTTAAGATTTTCTACCCTATTCACTTGCAATCTCTTGTCTTAAAGGTGCAGTAAGCAATTTCTGAAAAACACTGTTGCTATTTGAAATTACACAAACAAACACAATCTTCCCTTCATTCTCTTGAATGAACACGCAATGCAAGAGTGGATGTCTCTTTATCATAGCTGAAGCGAAGCAAAATAGTGCTTCACAAGCAATAAAGTGAAGATGACGAGTGAAAGGCAAGGAAGAACAAAAAATGAACATACAGTACACAAGAGTATATACAAGCAAGAGTTGGTTATTAGTCACCAACAGCACTCCAGCTCCAGACAAACAACGACACTCAAAAGTTAACTGTCCTGTTACTGTAGCTAACATTACAACAACAGCTTGGTTCTGTGCAATGACAAAACCAATGTTACTCAGGTATGGAGCAGAAACAACGCAACCTCTGCTTCCATTATCAGGTCTTCCTGCTTGGGTCTCTCCAGCGCTGATCATCTCGCCTGATCATAACACTTCTTTTTCCAGTGATATTCCTCTGACCTTTTCTCTTTTGTAATGTCTCTCAGCCATCTCTCTTTCTACAGTCTTCAAATCTCCCTCTTGCTCACTCTCTCTCTCTATGCCCCATCATGAGTGGACACACCCCTTAATTCTGATTGGCCACAAGTGTGTTGTGGTGCTCAGTCTGATCCACTTTCAATAGTGTTTCTCAGAAATCGCTTACTGCACCTTTAAGAGGAGAGTCTTAGTCAAAATGGCGCATGATGCCTATTTTGTGAGGCAAGTGTCACATCCCTGATGTAGTAAGGACCTTTAGTGTAGTTGGTGTAGATCGAGAGCAAACTCTGTGCTGTTGTTGCTTTGGGTGGAAACTGTTGACACGGTACAGCAGAACCTGCTCCATTACATCCGTATGAAATGTGATTGTGTTCTGTTGGTAGAATGAGGCCCGTAAGCTGAATCATCAGGAGGTGGTGGAGGAGGACAAGAGACTGAAGCTGCCCTCAAACTGGGAGGCCAAGAAAGCTCGTCTAGAGTATGAACTCGTGGTGGACCAAAAGAAGAAGGTACAGGACTTGGATTCAGGCCTGCAATGTGGTGTTTCTGCTCCATCAAACGGAGCTGCAATAATAATGACAACACAAACACTCACGCTATTTGCAAATGATCATATAGTTACCAAACTCACTATAAAGTTCATTATACTAAGACATGCTGTAATCTGAATGATTTCTTGTCTGTCTTTGATTGAATCTCTTATGTCATCAGCAAGGGTCAGACTGTTACTCAGCGCTGGTCCCTAACAGCAATTTCTGAATTTGAATCAGTGACTTTTGAATAAATATTGTGTAAAATAAGTGTTCATTTAATTTCCAATTTTTTTTCTGTACATACACTGATAAATAAATGTGAATTGAATTTGATGAAAAAAATATGAAGATTAAAAGAATAGCATTTATTTGAAATAGAAATCTTTTGTAACATTATAAATGTCTTTACTGCCACTTTTAGTCAATATAATGCACTGTTACTGAAAAAAAAAGATTTTTTAAATTAATTTTTTTAATTTTATTTAATTTTCAAATAATACAAACAACGAAAACAAAGGCAGATAAGCAAACAAACAAACCCCAAGCGCTGCAAGTTAAATAAAATGTGCAATATACAAATGTGTCTGTTTACAGAAAACATAAATCAAAACAAGAGAAGCCAAAACTTTCTTAAAATAAAAAAATTCAAGATTTGTGTAGAAAGGATTAGAGAGGATCCCAAAGACTCCTGAATTTGTCCTGTTTGTGGCTGAGGTCTATTTTTAATTAATTTATTTTTATTTAATCTCACTGACCCCAACCAGTAGTGTTATTTGCTGTCATCAATCAAGCACTGATTCTGTTTATGCAGTCTGTGAGGACGAGTGTGTAACGCAGTGATTTCTGTTTGTGTGTCAGGAGTGTGCGGAGCGTGGCGAGGACTACAACCGTGTGAAGCTCCTGGAGATCAGCGCTGAAGATGCAGAGAGATGGGAGAGAAAGAAAAAGAAGAGAAACCCTGATCCAGGGTTCTCCGGTATAAAACACTCATTTCAGTTACATCATGAATATTATTAGGCAGTCTTGATTGATTGGCTGAGAGAAAGAGGGAATGTGGCTGCCATGTGTGATGCTGAAAATGTGAAAATGAAAACATGCAGAGCTTGTGTTTCACGCCTGGTTATCATTGGTTCTGGCAATTATTATAATTTTCCTTCTGCTTCTCCTTGTAAGACCCCTTTTCCAGACCCCCACAGCTGGATGTGTGTTTTTATTCGTGTGTGTGTGTGTGTGCAGGGTACGCTGAGGCCCAGTTGAGACAGTACCAGAGACTGACGAGGCAGATCAAGCCAGATATGGACAATTATGAGAGACAGAGAGAGGAGTGGTGAGACTTCATTTATTCTCATTCAACCTCTGAAATATGCACACACTCTATCGAGACTCTAATTCAACACTGAAATCACAATGTGGATTAGTGCAATCATCAAATCGCAAAGCCTGCGGTGTAATTAAACAAATATATGCTGCATGTTTTAGAGTGAAGAGCTTCTTTTACACAGTGTTCTTTTTGCAGTTTTACTGTAAAATGTTATTATTATAGTCATATTGATTTCACATTTTTTTATTATTAAATTGTGCAGCCCAGCAAACCTGGAGCTTTTTTTAAAGCCACATTTTAAGTCACATCTTTTCCCAAATTTTGCAGCCCTATTTAAGAATATGGATTGATACTGGAATCCTTGAGCAATAACTGTTTTATTTAGTCATATGAAGGTTTTTTTTCTCTTTAAATATAATATAATAGTGTTTTTTTGCATTATAATGAAAGTGAATGGAGACTGATATTTGTCAGCCCTCCAAAATGACAATAAATTTACATTTTTTTAAAAGTCCTTGTGCACTATATTCCAAGTCTTCTGAAGTCTTTTAATTATGAGGCATTCATACCAATGAATATGCATTTAATGACATTACATCTGGTGTGGCGCATCTCCAAAAGTGAATTAGGAAAAGTCTAATGAAGATTAGAAAGTGAGTCAAAGGACAAATTTCGTGTCTGTTCTGCTGATGCTAGTGGTACATAAACTACACACTATATATAAAAATAAGAAGTTGATGATTTTGTATGATTTCATTTACTCCTAGTGGAGAAGATTTCCACCCCACCTCCAACAGTCTGATTCACGGCACTCACGTTCCCTCCAAAGAGAGCATCGATCGCATGGTGGACGACGTGGAGAAACAGTAAGAATCTGTGTTTGTGTTTCAGCAGAAGCACCTGGTGAGCAGATCTGTGTACACACACCTCACAGACACAGCAGATAGCGGCTCTTTTCAATGTGATGTTTGAGAGCTCAGCCTCCTGGTGTGTGTTTGTTCCTCGCTCCAGATGTGTTTGTGCCGTTGCGTGCCTGTCGCACATGCATGTGTGCGCCGCCGAGGGTTTGTTTATGCGTGAGAAGGCATTCTTCTATTTTGGAGGAGCTGCTTTTAGCTTCTGAGAAACATTAGACAGGGCTACGGCTGCCAGATTGTGACGCACAAACACTCTTTGAAGATGTTTGAAGAAACGTCTGTGTGTGGGGGTGTGTGTGCGAGTCTCTTTGATGGACTAAACTGACATTGTCTGTTGAAGCATCAAACTTTTAGAAATGAATGGATAAAGAGTATAACTGGGTAATATATCAGATGTGTGGTGCTTCTGTGATGATTTTGATGATGTCAAATTGTAATGTGCTTTTTTTGACTGTTTCCTAAAGACAGTGTTATTTTTGTATAATTTATATACTATTATAGAGTATTTATCAATATTTTGTAGTATTTCATTTAATATTTTTTTTAAAGAGGGGTTTTTTTGTGATTTGTCTTAGTCATTTTTGGGATGCACAGATGTATCGATGCCAGTAATCAGTATCAGCCGATAAAAGCAATTATTTTCAGTATCGACTGATTACATCCTGTCAATCAAAAAGGGGCAGAAGAATGTGTCTGTTAAGTGAAGTGAATACTGTGTGTAAAGAAATCCTCTCTTGTGTTGAATTTAGGGCTGTCGAAGTTAACGCGACATAATAGTTAAAACTCTATTTGACCCAATGAATCACCCGTAGTTCAAGCCAGAGCTGCCAGATCCGTGTTTTTTCCCTACACCAAACATTATTTGTAGCGCGCGCCTTCCATCCAATAATCGTGTAGAGCTTTTTACTTCTGATGATAAACAGTCTCAGCTTTCAAATTCTGCCCATTTTATCACGGAATTCAAACAATAGTGTTTTGCCGCTCTTAAATGTGACGTGACAGATCGCTGTAGCGCCTCAGTTTAAGAAAAGTCTTTTCCTCCACTTTAATACATGTTATAGCATGATAAAAACATGCATGAACATCAAAAGGTATTTTGAAAGATACAATGTACAACTTGCCAAAATGAATCATGTCTCGTGCAATCACTCAATCTGTGTTTCAACCGCAGAAAGACGGCAATAAAACAGCTCATGAACTGTCACGTAACGTTGCATGTACCTCAGGAAAGTTCTCCAGTGTTCACAGTTTGTTAGTTAGCTATTAAAGAAACACTAGAGAGGAGATCATATACTGTTAATTGTGTATGTATGATATTTGCTTGTTTGCATAAACTTGCCATAAAGACAAGTGTTTATGAAAACTACTACAGTAAGTTATACAAATATATATTTTTTTTTTATAGTTCATATTTGAGTGTAATTATTATATCTGAAAATAAATAGCAGTTGAGTATAAAAGCTCTGTTGTTAATTGTAACCTCTAATAATATAGTATTTTTTTCCAAATGAGAGGGTTTCCTTTATAGTTTACAGCATTAGTTGGGAAAGATCTTTTTCCTTAAGTAAATCAAACTATAGGTATCGGTATCGGCAGATATTCGGAATAATCGGCTATCGGTATTGCCGGAGAAATTTAGTATCGGTGCATCTCTAGTAATTTTAGTTCTTTAACTTCACCTATTTTATTTCAATTAGTTGCCGAGGCAACCTTTAAAAAAAAATGTAATCTAATATTTATAATATTAGATGAAATATTAATCTCTGATTTAAACTTCAGTATAAAAAACAGCGATTCAAATTCTTTAAGTTTTTTTTTTTTGTGAATCAGTTTAAACCATTCGTTTTAATGATTCGTTTACTGAAAAACAGTGTGGATTATTTGTAACTAGGTTTTTGTGTTTTAGTTCTTTCATTCTGGTTCTTCAGATTGTTTTTTTTTTTTTTTTTACTATTTTCCAACCCTTTTTAGAGTTCAAATATATGTGCATATTATCTCCATTAATGTGTTCTTGTGTGTTTAGGATTGAAAAGCGCTCGAAATACAGTCGCCGCAGGGCCTACAACGACGATGCTGACATCGATTACATCAACGAGAGGAACGCCAAGTTCAACAAGAAGGCTGAACGTTTCTACGGGAAATACACCGCAGAGATCAAACAGAACCTGGAGAGAGGAACAGCCGTGTAGAGACGGTTACTATCGACTCCAAGCCTCCATCCGCTAAGAAGTCATTCGCAAATATTTTTAAGATGTGCTCCATTGAGGATTTTCTCTACGGTGGTTCTTTTTTTTCCGTTTTCCTCTTCATATTGTATTTTAGAAAAGTTTTCATTCCGCTAAAATGATTTGCCTGCAGTGGGAAAGCAGATGTCTACCTGTCAGAGTTTCGCTTTAGTGTGTGTAAATTCATTCATTTCCGCAGCAGTTGATATTTACTTCAATAAAGCAATTTCGTATCAAACACAATTGACTTTAATGGGGCTTTATGATGTTTGGGGATTTGTGGATTCTGGTTGGTTAACAGATGTGACTGGAAAGTTGTTGTTCAATAAAATTTAATTTACGTTTCAAGACGGTATCTGGACACCACTCATATGCAAAGTGATGTTCACATGAAAACTTACTATAGTTTGAAACGTTCATGATAGAATAATGCCTACTGAAGGTTTTAAATCACAATATTTGGCAGTATTATAGTATATACTGTTCAGTATTCATTTAGTAGTAAGTATTCAGTTCTAAATGCTGACAATAGCTGAATTATATAATTGAATTAAGCTGAAATAAAATATAAATACTAGGTGAAAAACTTCTACTTAAAAAAACGTATACGAGAAGCTTTGGCAAATAAGTTTGTTAAAGTACTAAAATGACAAAAACAAAGCTATTTAGAAAAATAATAAAAATTAACAAAGTAAATTTAAATGACAAAAATCAAAGCTAATTCAAAATATGAAGAAATACTATAATATTTTATAAATAATACTAAAATAATAATGCACCATGTTCTTTCTGTACTAGTTATGGCTGTTTATTACTTCACCGGTGGCATAAAGAAGTCGTTCTAAACACAAGTGCATTTTAGGAATGAAAACATGTTCATTTGTTAACCATGTACTAATTAAAGGAAATTGACTCCAGACTGTTTTATTTAGCATTATTAGAATATCATTGAACACTTGAGGTGTAAGAGCCACATTGACCACCAGGGGTGTGTATTAATTTGCAATAATTCAATCCAAATTGAATTATTGCATGCATACATCGGGGAAAGAGAGAGCGATTTAAGCGGCTACATCAGTGAGTGTGAGAACTCGACGTGGTCGTTTATCTTTTATTGAAGATTCCTTCAACATCAAAGTGTCAGTTATTGTGTTATCTCCATCATCGTTGCCCTTAAGCGTCGTGAGATAAGAGAAGAGGCTTGTGACCTGAACCAACTTCAAAGCGAATCAGATCTTTCCAGACTGTTGTAACTGTCTGTTACTGTAAATCATATCAATAATAAAGTGTCATCACAGCACTTTCTAGTATGATTTAAAGTAAACGGTTCATCAAATTTGCATTCATCAAGGCCCCGTTCAAATCCACAAGCAAAAATCATAGGACTGAACATGTATCAGAGATCTCTGGCATCTGCATAAATGAATATGTTATGAATTATCCCTGTGGGGGGAGCAGGGGTAATTGTCTTTGGGCGGCTGCTTTCAAAGCTCAGTGTGTTGAGAATTAGAGCCATGCGTGTTTATGATTTCCTGCTTTTGTTCTCAGTGGCAGTATTGGCTGCGGGTGATTAGATGAAGGGGGCCACACAAATCAAACCCTTTGATATCTGAGCTGCTCATTGGGCAACTTTGACTTCAGTTCTTCATATAGACCTCTTTTTTCAAATATGGAGAAATTGGCCTTCCATTGTGAGAAAGAATGCCATTCAATAGTTTCTCCTCAAAACCATGTGTCACAATCCACAAGAGGCGCAGTCATGACTGAAACAGTGCTGGGGGTGTTTTTACTGGTTACCTCAGAGTGACAGATGTCTGCCAAAGGCTCGTTATGTCCGACTGGTGCCTGCTTTACGATCCCAATGGCCCTTCCCAATCACCGGAAGGAAGTCTTGTTCTGTTTCTGGAGGATTGGACCGATTATATGTGTTAACCTTTAGATTTATCTGTCGCTCTGTTTGGTTGCCTGGGTTTGGACATCAAGCCAAAAAAATAAAATATATATTTTTATATGAGAGAGAGAGAGAGATTTTTTTTAATGTGTATATATAGAGAATACTGTGTGTAGTAATTTCAGTGATATGCAATATGTATGAAAATTCATACCATTCAAATAAGTTTGGGATCGGTAAGATTTTTTATGTTTTTGAAAGTCTCTTATGTTCACTAAGGCTTCATTTATTTGATTAAAAAAAAAGAAAAAAAAAGAACGATTGTCCTATATTATTACAATTTAAAAGAACTTTTTTCTATTTAAAAAAAAAAAAAAGTAAATTGTTCCTGTGATCAAAGCTGAATTTTCAGCATCATTACTCCAGTCTTCAGTGTCACATGATCCTTCAGGAAATCATTCTAATATGCTGTTTTGCAAAATGTAATGCAAATGCAAAATGAGGGTTTTATTTCTGAGTAGACAACACCCGCTGAACATGCAATGTAGTGTAGTGAGTTCAAGTGACAACAATGTATGCAATGTCCCACTTCTTGTGTGCAGTGTAGTGTAGGAACTGATATTTCTGGCTGTGCCACAGTAAAAATATTTCTAGATGATAACATTTGTACTGCGTAAACCCTCATGCAACACTTATAGATTGTGTTTAGTGTGCTCCCACGCAGGTTCGAGTCCTGCTTGGAGCGGGTCGAGTAGGACCGGTTACATTTGGTGCCGTGACCCGGATGGGAGTGAGGTTTAGGGGGGTGAGTGCCTTACATCGGCCTGTAAGAGCTGTGTGTGTAAACCTCACTCCCCTGGCCTCAAAAGGCACACTAGCAACTGTCTTAAGCATCCTTATTAGCGCGCCAGCGACCCAGGTTCGAATCCCGCTCAGAATGAGTCGACTAGGACTGGTTACATATGGTGCCGTGACCCGGGTGGAAGTGAGTGTAACTGACGTAGGCTAGTAAGAGCTATGTGTGTAAACCTCACACCCCTGGCGTCAAGAGGCGCACTAGCGACTGATGTTAGCGGCTGCTGTTTCTAGCGCCCTTGTTAACGTGCCCGCCTCCCACGCCAGAGACCCCGGTTCGAATTCTGCTCGGACAGGTGACAAATCTGGCAATGGTCTCCACGATCAACTTGGGCTCACGATGTGATTGCCTCAAATTGTGATAGAGTGATTGGCTCAAATCTACCTGTTCTACAGCCTCAAGGTATTATGTAGGCCTATAGACCTCCTTAGTCCACTTCTTTATAGAGCTGTTTCACTTTCATATAAGGATCAATCGAATGATTCTTTTAAGCGAAATGCAGATGAGACAGATTCAGTTATTTCAGGAGTTTTCAGACCTGTCTGTGTGCCAGAGATTGATGGATACTGAATGAGTTTCCTTTGCAGACTTGTCTGATGATGGATGTTTCGGGAGAAAATCAGTGTGTAGGCGCCGCGAGATTACACTCATGTGATGAGCGCAAATAACCGCCTGGCATCCGTGGCATCACAGAAAGCAAATTAAACATCAAATACCGTTTGCCTGCGAGGGCTTACATGTACCATTTTTCTCAAACTGAAATGAAAAGGCGTCTTGTGTGTGGCGAACAATGGCTTTCTTTATCTGCATCTTTATATACTTTTTTTCCCCCCCAACTGTATTTCTCTGTGTTCATCTGGACTCCTCTGTGACTGTGCCAGGGCTTTCCAGACTCGAGGCCTGTGGTGTCTCCCGTTGGCAAACTGCAAGTGCACATCAGAACGAGTGAGGAATAGCTGGAAATCTGAGTGAATAGAAAAGAGTCAGACAGATCTTTGTATGTGCGCACCTTTGATTTTAGTGCATCTCTTATCAAGTGATCCGTATTCCGATTGTTACTTCATCCATAATAACCGTGTCCATCCCTGAGGCAGCGGGACATCTGATCTGTGATCAGGAACAGCTGTAGGATCGTGGCACAGCTGACAGCACTGAGGAGAATAAACCTCATGCTAGATTACTTCATCTGGCAAATGCCAATTCTGCTTTGAAAATATGATTAAAATAACACCGTGTAACTTTTTTTTAACTGTTTTTTTCTTCAAAATTAACAAAATTTAAATGAGTCAACATTATCAATCTTTCTTCCAAAACGTGTTTTTTTCTTACCCTCATTCACTATGGGAAGCTTATTATAAGTGTTTATATTTTAGACCTTTCGGGATGGTGTTCGCGGGAAATTGCATAATTTGTCCATGCGTGTCTTGTCAGTCATATCCATAAATATAGATTTTATTAAACAGATAAATTGCCATATGTAGCTCTCTAGCGTTCGTTGTAAAGCGTTGTCTATTGTGAAGGGTCGTTTCATTAATTTATTAATGGAATTTATTGTTTGAATTTATTTTCAAGTAGCCTTCTGTGTCTATTAATGGGTGTAGTTTATAGAACTAAATCCTTTAGTGTAGGTGAGTCTTGAAATTATGTTGACCACTGGTTGATTAGTGGTAAATTTGGCCAGAATATCAGTTATAAAAAATTGCAATGTTTGACCATATCAGACTGGCATTAATCATGATAACTTGAGTAACGTCATTACTTAAAAAATATCAGTGTTTCCAATTAGTCAAAACAACAGCCTAATATATTGGATTTACATGCTCAGATTACATTATTTTTAGATTTCCATATGTTCACAGGTGCCGCGAACCATATTCATTTATTCAGAGGGTATGAACAATTGTTTTCCATATCCATTTTCTTGAAAAGGGGCTTAACTTGTCAAACAGTGGTGGATTGTTCTGGACCTCGGCGATTAACTTCTTCACAATGTCGTCTGCCATTTTAAAAGCGCGAGCCCATTAAATTCGAGTGGATTCTGATTGGCTGTCAGTGTTTTATCGTTCGACAGCTGGAATAAAATCGTTTTGAAAGTGATCCCAATGATATTGTTCCTCATACCTTTATCGTTATAGTTGTGGTGTAAACTCTGTTATTCTTTAATATGGAGAACAATTTTTAGAACTACATCTTTATCGTTATCTTTATAGTTATAGTCCTTGGTGTGAACGGGCCTTTAGACAGACGTCAGTCACAGAGAGCCACAAACAAACAGCAGCCGCCTTTTACAGTTCCTCCTGAACCAAAACAGCCAGAACTACTGTAATTTGTAAGAGATGGAAACCCGTGACGTTATACTCTGCAGTTTGTGACTTGAATTTACGCATTTTAATGGCAACACTATCAACGCCGAAATGAATCTGCAGCAGTCAGGTGGTACAGGTCAGAGCTCTTTAAGTTGTTTATGTTCAGTATTATTGTAATGTTATCTGCTATGAGACATGAGATAGTTTAACGGCGCCTCTTGTGACACTTTTCATGTGTTTTGAAGGAGGCGTGGCTTTGGAGACGCTCTGAAGGGTGGGATCTCGTGCTCTCAAAGCTAGCTTGTTATTGCTAGCCGCTCTGAAAATTGCCTTTAATTTTAAAGAGTGTGTTTTCATGTTAAAATACTTTTCCTATAACAGCTTAATATACAGGGACATCTATAAATAAGTGATTTTCATAAACACTGTGGTGCTATTCACTCCTTGATCTGTTTGGTTGATCATCATGTATTGATAGACACTGCTTTACATGATCTAATCAATTCCTGAAGGACATCTTACCCACCTTACCCCATCTCATTGATCATGTTTCACTCTGAAATACACCATATCGCTGATTTAAAATGTCTTAAAGGTAGGGTAGGCAATTTCAGAGAGGCTAGCAATAACGAGCTAGGCCCTGTCCCAAATGGCACACTCCGGACTTGTGGACTTCCTCAGAGTCCACACTTTGGTGACGTCATGTAGTGCAGACCTATAGGGCCATTGGCGCGAGTCCACGAGGGCGCATTGAGAGGTATTTTTGGGACAGACTTGATCGGCACGCCGGAAATAACGGCCTGGTTGTTGTTGGACAGGAGAAATCACATTTTTGCGCTCCGACGTCTTATCTGCATGTCAACTACACAGCCTAATTTTACAGTTCTATATTTTGATATTGTGCATATCACCTGGGCATTAAACAATAGATATATCATGCTTGATATATATTATATCATATAATGATGTATACAGTTGTACATAATAATAGGCTACATAATGTTCCATTTGAACTAAGATTACAGGTTTCAATATTCATACTATGTTACATATGACTCAGTAAAGCCCTGACATTCGGTTCTATTTATTTAATGAATCATAATGCGATCGTATTATTAAACGCGCTATTATTATGTTTGAGACATCAACCACTGGTCGATGACCATAATGTTTGTATAAACTGTTGGTAACAACTGGTAAAATGTACATTTAGGTCATAAAAACCGTAATATTTTCTTCTCAGCCATGTCAACAATTATCCGTGAGTGAAATCTCCTCCCATCTGTTGTCTGATTGGCCTTTCGCAAGGATTCCTAGGTAGTTAAAGTGCGTGGAGCCTGCTTCTGTGCGGGCTTCGCGGAAGACCGCTTCAAGGGTACAAAGGGGGCGCTGCTGAGCACACTTCAGAGCGGTAAAATGCTGAATGGGACGGCCTACGGACTCGTAGACTCAGCGAGCATGCGCAATTCAAGCCCACGAGACCGAAAGTCCGCATGAAGTGCGCCATTTGGGACAGGGCCCTAGTGTTGAAAGCATGATATCCCACCTTCCCTTCAGAGCGTCTCTAAAGCCACACCTCCTTTAAAACACATGAACACGCAAAGCATCACGAGAGAGAGATGACGTTAAACTACCTCATGTCTCAAAGCACATAACATTACAATAATAACAACTTACAGAGCTACTTGTAACACCTGACTGCTGCAGATTCATATGGGCATTGATAGCGTTGACCGTAACGCATAAATCTGAGTCTGAGGACGTGAAGAGCTCCGGGGCAGAACATCACGGGTTGCCATCTCGTAATTACGGTTAGGACATGGTGTGAACACCGCATAGGCTGGTTGTTTTGGTTCAGGAGGAACTGTGAAAGATAGCTTTTTGTGCATATGTTGACACGCAAGTAGGCCATTGTATCATTGTATTCGTACCAAATGCAATGATTGGACAAACTTTTTTTTTTTTTTTTTAAATCCTGAGACTTCCACAGAAGATGTAATTTTTAAAAAATATTTAGACCACTTCTATTATTGATTGCTATCAGGATGTGAAGAGAGTTAAAACCAGTATAACAAGAAGTGTTTATATTATATAAAAAAATAATAATAATGAAGAATTTAGTACAAAGAAACTAGCATGATCTATATTAAAATTATGGGTAATTCCAATAAGAGCTAATTTTATGTTCAATACAAAACAATTACATTTAACATTGTTAAATTATTAGTTACATCATTTTGTAAATATATTTAAATAGAAAGTAGTTGACAATATTTCACAATATTACTGTTTTTACTGCATTTTTTATTTTAAAAAAAAATGCAGCCTTGGTGAGCAAATGAGACTTCTTTCAAAACCATTAAAGAATCTTACCGACGACCCCAAACGGCATTAGATGATGGCAAAGATAATCTAAATATAAAAATAGAGGAAATGAGAATTTACAATTAAATAAATAGTACAATATATAATGATAATAAACAGATTGCTCAATAAACTATGTGATACTGATATACTGGGCATCCCAAAATTATATGTTTAATTTAATACTGTAATGTATTAAGTCTGAAATGAGTTCACATTTCAGACCACTTTACTTTTATGGTGCAATGTGTTTACAAGTGAAACAGGACATTAAAAAAGTTCAGGACTTGATTGTATCCATCAGGAATTGATTGGATTGGGAAAAGTGGCCGTTAAAAAAGAATGCATTCAGGTTGTTGGAAGGGATTGAAATCAAGAGGGATTGGCGACTGCTGAAAAGAAAAGTCGTTTCAGCATTTGGAAATAACTTTAGATTAGAACAATGTGCACTGATGAATCATGCACAATAAAGAGCATTAAAGTGCTTTAACTAAAGTAAAAAGTGTTGACTCCATGTTGACTTCAAATGTAAATTCACAGATAGATCTGCTTGCAACGATTTCAAGTATTCCCAACTAGTCTGTTTTGTTCTTGAATTTGCATATATATTAGCTAGACAGACACCTGTGGAACGCCGTGTGTCAGTGAATGTCTGAGAGATGTTTCATTCCGATCTTATCAGCACACAGCAAAAACAAAAGACACAGATTCTTCAGAACGATAATGTCTCTTCCTGTGCTCCAAAACATGCTTCATCAGATTCTGTGGTGAGTTGCACAACACAGACTTCAATTTATTCGTGCACAGACAAATGTCACATAATCACCGCCATGGCCAGAGAGTTTATGAAATGTTTTATATTCGTGCTCATGTAAACCTGCATATGCTCACATCTTGAGACTTGAGAGGTAATAACTAAACCTTTTTATCACCATCAGTTTAGGCATACGATAAAAGGTGTGTGGTATTTACAATCCTCCCTCCTTCGTTCCAGCTAGAACAATCGCACAAAAATCATCAGCTCTTCTTCAGAGTTGATGCCATGTGGAGTCAAGAGTGAACATGTTGAAAAGAGCAGCACAACAATAGGCGTTTTGGCACGAGCTCTCAGAAAACAGGCTAAAACACACAGGCCTACAGAGACGGCAAGGGGAGGAACAGAGACCTTGACTTGTGCCCGTGCCAAACCAAGCTTCTCTAGACACGGTGTGCTGAATACAGCTACTGGATCATGTACAGAAGTCTTTTTACACCGCAATTTATCAGACTAAAATCATTAATTTAAACCACCAATCACCTGAGGGAAGAGTGTGGGTGGGAATGAGCGAGAGAACATTCCAGCTCATTAACTGTGTTGTGGAGGAGGAGTATTCCTCGGTCTCGAGACATGTCGGCACACATCAAATACTCTTTCTGTGCCAGCAAATGACAGTTTGATTGAACGACTTGATTTGACAGTTTAAGGATAAAAACAACAGGCTGCTGTTTTCTGTGCTATTAGTGTCGCCAAGCGGTGATTGTTTTAATTGTGCCGAAAGTTGCTGTTGGTCTAGTTGTTGGTCTAGTTGCGATGCTCAAACAACTTGCTTTGACTCAGTCATTTAGTTTTCTGTCATGCATATTTAGCTATCGTTGGATACTGATTTTTTTTTGTGTGTGGGAACAGTCTAACATTGTTTTACTCTTATTTCAGGAGCAATTATGTAATGTTATTCTGATTTGTAATAACTACTGTAAAATATTTTTTGGGAAAACTTGGATGTTTTGATGTCTGCAGACCTCATCCACCACAACTAATGAGCAAGTGCAACAGCGCCACCCAGAGTTCAGAACATGAAGATCAGGTTGTTTTCATGGATTAGATCTCATTCTCTTCCAGAAAAATACCCTCTTCATATTGCAAACATTAAGATACTAAGAATGTTTAACTGGGAGTTAATCCTACGAAAATATGTACAGGTCACATTTCGCATCAGAATATATATATATGATTTTTTGACAATTAAGAAAATCATTCGAAATGTGCTTGAAATTAATATCAAGCCTTACAATAGCCTTCATGTTCTTATAAATCATGTATAATACATATTTAAATTTTGGTGTAAAATGACTCCAGGCATGTTCTAAGTTTTGTCCAAGTCAATTACCCTGCATTTTGGATCTAAACTTTGTGCTAAAAGCAAGCAATTCTGGAAATACTGTACCAGGTGATATTAATCTAGTGGTTTGTCAAAATGCATCTCTACTTTACATGTCAGGAGTGTATTGTTTTTGAACTGTAACTTTCAACTAAATTGGAAAGTCATTCATAACCTAAGGTAAAGTTTATTACAATTTCTGGAGAGAAAAAAACAAAACAAAAAGTGCACACCAGGAATTTTTTTGCATTCTTTATTCAGAAACATCCACAGTACAGCACAAAAACACCAATATGTACAATATTTCCCACCTGTTTGACATCTTGCCTTCTTCCAATAAAACCAACTTTATATCTGAAAGAAAACATTTGTGATGAATTCAGATGCTCCCACGTCCCAACTTACCCACCCCGACCCCAAGTGTTCACTACACAAACTATTTACAATATTTACAGTCTTTTTACACCAGTTGAATCTCAGTGTTTATTATTTTTAGAAGAGTATTTGCCGAAGGGGACCCACTGTCCATATGGCTTCCTGTCCGCCACACTGTCGGCTCTTGATGTTACCTTACTGTCATGAAGCGTCGGGCTGTTAGAAGGTTTGGCAACGGCATTCTGTGAATATAAAGAGGTATGATCAACTTCAATATTTCAGTATGTTCTAACAATCATCATTTTTGTCTGAGGTTTCATGAACTTACATTGAGGCTGAAGGTAATTGGCTTCATCTTGGGTGATGTCTGAGAAGTCTCTGCCTCACCATCATCATTGGCAACACCGTTTACCTACAGGCAAAGAAAAAGGGAAAAGGATATTGACCACACTGTTGTCTTGATATAAACCTCACTTCAGTGTCACATGATTTTCAGTTCTAAATGAGACGCCCTCACCCTGGGCTCAAGTCATGCAAAAGCAGCAAATTGAAGAGACTGTAATGCCAGTGCTGCCCTTCTAATCAGTCTGACATAAACACCATTCATCATGGCGTAACACCCGTTTACATTTTCAATAGCATTTTTACAAGCAAAAATGAAAATCTATACATAAGGCTTTGTTCACACTGCACCCATGTCCAATGACTGTTTCATAAATCTGCATAGTCATTTTGCAAGTACCGGTAATGCAAATTTATTCACACTTCATGTGAATTAAAAAAAAAAAAAAAAAAACAGAATTAATCAAACCGAAAAACAAACAAAAACAAAAAGTAAAATTTTACACATTGATGCCTTTGTAAAAAATGTATTTATTACTACACTTTTTGCATTATACAAGCCACTAAACGGCTCTGAATCGGTCAAAGAAATAATAATAATTTGGATTTTTGCTGCTTATGAACAAAGCCAAAAAATTATTAAATGATGAGAGTATATATTTCCAAACCCCCATCCATCATCGTAGAATGAGCTGTCTGGTCTTCACGCACAGTGAACAGAGGAAGATTCTGGAAAATGACAACCCAGTTCAACCATCAACAGATAAGTCATTTCCTGTAGTTCTAATAGCGGTAAAATACACTTCTGGACAAAAGTTTGGGGTCGGTACGATTTTTTAAATGTTTTTGAAAAAAAAAAGAAAAAAAATTATATATATATAGTGGAAACTGTGATGCATTCTTTCAAGATTCTTTGATGAATAGAAAATTACTTGAATTACAAATCTTTTGTAACATTATAAATGTCTTTACTGTCACTACTGATCAATTTAATGCATCCTTGCTAATTTCGAAGAAGAAAAAAAACCTTCTACTGACCACAAACTTTTTGTACATGTGTTGTATGGTGGCTGAAAGTGGCTCAGCTCTATGTGAGGTCAATTAATGCAATTGGTCTGTTTTTGTTCAACACAAGGCTACCGCTGACATCATACACGGTTACTTAACCTTCGCAGTTGTGCATATAAGACTTAAAGCTGGTGTCATTCAAGTCATGTGACCTCCCTCTTTGTCCAAAGGGTGGAGGAGTTTCAGCTCTACAGGAACAGAAACGATATAAAAAAAAACAATGCAATTGAAGCTAAATGCAGCTCCTCAATACAGTGAGAGGAATAATAGCCATGAGCTCATTCATTCACACACATACACACTCACACGCACAGTAGTACATACTCTTTAACGTGTACCGTTACCTAATCCGGACATGAGCTGTTCATCATTCCATTAAATCCATCAGGCAAAATCATTCATGTCTGAGGAGACAGATTACATGGTGACCCAGGTTGGGCAAGTACAGCGCGCAATCACAGTTTAAACAGACGCGTTTCAATGGGTTAGTCAACGTCCCAAGATCAGATTTAACAAAGTACAGATGAGAATCTTACTGGAGAAATTAGCTGGAATTCCGTTCGGGACGTTCATGCAACATTACAGAATTCTAACAAACACTGTGTGTGTGTTAGTAACACAGCCATGTGTGTGTGAGGCTCACCTGTGCTAGTGTCTTCTGAGGTGCCAGGTCAGCCCTCAACCTTTCCTCTTTATCTGATGAAGATCTCCTCTTCTCCTCCTCTTTCAGACTAGCTGGCAGCTCTAAGTTCTGCACTCCCAGAATCCTGGCAGCATTTGCTTTGGCAACATCCAACAGATACTTCTTCTCTGTGGGAGATTTTAGGATGCCAATTAAAAAAAATAATTAAAAAAAAATAAAATAATATATATATATATATATATATATATATATATATATATATATATATATATATATATATATATATATATATAATAAAAAAACAGATTATAAATGTATATAATTTGTATAATAGTAATAATTATAAAGTATACAGAATAAAAAAAAAAGAAATATTTTTATTTATGCTACCATTATTCTTTCAAAAGGTCATCCATTCTAAAAATAAATGATGGAACAGTACTGATATTTAGGTTATTAACAGCTGTGGAGACCATGAACAGTTATGTATGGAAAAGAGCTCGCTAAAAATATTCTAATCCTGCTTTTGTCTTCCATGTAGCATAATTTTAAAAAGATGTGAAACTGATCTTACCCTCAAGGCTCAGGCGGATGGCAGAGCGTTCAGGGCTGCGAGACCGGCTTCTGTTTGCTCTGGGGTTGTAGGGTGAGCGGGAGAAACGGCACCGGTATCGCCCCACAAACCTACTTCCCCTCCAGTAGACTGGTGAACGGCTGCGAGAGCGGGATCGGGAACGGGAACGCCTGGAGCGTCTGGAGTAGCTGTAGGGAGATGGAGAAGGACTGTGGCGACGGTAGCGTCTGCGGGAGGAACCCTGGGGAGTAGGGCTGTATGAGCGAGAGCGAGCACGGTAGCGGCGAGGAGGAGAATGGTGTCTGTGGCGGCAGCGTGAGCGGCCCGAGCAGCGTGGATGAGAGCGGGAACGGGATCGGGAACGTGAGCGTGAGGAAGAGTCACTGTCGGAGGATGAGCTCCGTGACCTGCGAGAGGAACGGCTTCCTCTGCTGCTGGAGTACGAGCTGTCGCTGTCACTGCTGACACTGGAGCGAGAGGAGCTGCGACCCGATGGAGCTTCCTGATCAAAGATGGACTTCACACGCTCACGCCTAGGGCTGGCTTCCTGCTTCATGATCAAACCTACGAACACAAAGCATTACACGTTACTCATGAATTAACAGTTAAATCAATCAGTTCACATTCAGTGATGAATGCATCCATTAATGCTCAATTTTGCATAAATCTGCATGTGAATTTGGTTCACCTGGAACCATGGAAATGGTCCCAACCTGGAAATCACAATTTTGAAATTCCCTTCTTTTTCATGTTTTTACGATGCTAGAACCTTGATGCATGTAAATAAAAAATTTTCAAAAGTCTTTAAAGGCTGCACCAAACTAATCAGGGTTAATTCATGTGTGTGTGTGTGTGTGTGTGTGTGTGTGTATAATATATATATATATATATATATATATATATATATATATATATATATATATATATATATATATACATACATACACTGAAGGTTTTTACAGAGTGGCTTGTTCAAATATCATTTGCCTGGTTTATATAGCATTTATTCCTAAAAAAAGGTGATTTTTTTTAAGGCTGTTGACAGGAATTACATGGAATTACAAAAATAAAATCTCTAAAATAGCCTCTCTAAAACCATTCAACTCAACAAAATGAAACAAGAATTGCGAACATGGCTTTATCTAATGTTCAGATTTCTGTTTTGGAAATTTATGCAAATTACTGCATATGCCTTATGCTTACTTCAGAAAACGTATAATACAAAAAAATTGTCTTAAAGTGACTAATCAACTGGAGCGTATGGTGATATATATTCGTTAAACTTATATTCAAATCTTAATATAGGACATTTATTTTTTTAAATAAAAGTTGACGACGATAACAAAGAAATCAGAAATGAGCAACGTCGAATGAGAATGTTCTGGAACTGAAAGTAGGTCAGGTGATGTCTCCGCCCCCTCCTGTCAATCAAATTACACAATCGCGAATCTAGAACATTCCGTAAGAAATTTTCACTTGTTTCTTTCAGGTGATCCAAACAAATTTCATATCACTTTGACAGAATCCAAATGTCACAATCCATATATCAATCAATCTGTTCCGGTAATGAGCCGTTCACTATCTAACTTAATGTTTACTGTTAACGGTTACCGTATTGCTAACGTTAATTCAGTGGGGACAGTAGATATATAACGTTTTTTTGTTTAAGGTGCTTTGAATAAATATCATTAATTAAATAGATATACTATAAGCAACATTTAGCTGTAACTTACCGTCAAAATGACTTGATCCAACAGTAAGACTCTATGAGGAAAACTCTTTACGTTAGGTAACGTTATATCACGCGATTCGCCTCGAGCGAGTTCAAAACTGAGAGAATTTTAACTCCAACACAAAAAGCTGTGAAATAAACAAATGTTTATTCCCTCGTATGTGTCCTTTTTAGTGAAAGGACAATTTCTCGAAACAAAGGATCTGGATACTGTATCAACCGTCGATGATTTCTCGCGAGTGGTTCAGCGTGAAGTGGCTCGTGTGCAGAGAGACCGTTTTTTCAAACGAAACCCACTGACGTCATCGGGGATTTGGGAAAATTCGAGAAGCACCACTTGGGAAATCCATAGACATAATAAAGTTTGTTTATTTATTTTTTTATTTTAGTGAGATTTTAGTTTATTCTTCTTTCAGAATAGTGGAAAGAAAACATCCATAAAACACATTTAAGTATTTATTTTATCACACTTGAGTAACGTTACAGGTTAAGACTTAAAGACTGTAATTAGGAAATAATTTCATATATAGTGTTTTTTGTCGTGTTTTTTTAAATAAATTAATAAGTAACATTCCCTATTTTTTTACAGTCTATGGTAACATTATATAAAATTGTCTCTCTAGAGAGCTCGCGTTTTATCGCGAGACTCTGGGGTACTACACGGCACTCGCCTTTAACACAAATATATCACGGTTACGTGATCTGCGTGATAGAGCATTTTTTCCCCACTTCAAATATAGAAGACTATCTTGTGCTTTTGGAGACAGGTCTTGACTATTGCATTGGAAAATGGCGATTGAGAACGTGCTTCCGGGCAACTTTGGCTATGCGATTTTTACATATTTGTATAGTTTTGTCATGTTAACCTATCTCGGGCTACAGGTTGGTGCTGCAAGAAAGAAGTATGGGATAAAGGTACAATAAGGCTTCGCATGCAATGCATACTATTACTAGATTGGCCAAAAAGATACTGATGCGTAGTTAACTTTGATTTCTGATTTCTGCATGTTTTATGACAGATGCTTAGGTTTAATGTGTTTTTCTGCGCTCGTGTTTTGTGTACAGTATCCCACCATGTACAGTGATAAGGAGCCACTTTTCAACTGCATTCAGAGAGCGCACCAGAACACACTGGAGGTGTATCCACAGTGGCTGGTCTTCCAGACTATTGCTGCATTAGAGTATCCTGTGAGTATCAGAAATGTGTGCCATTGAGAATGCAAATTCAAAGAAACCCATAGAACTACTGTAAATGAGATTTTTAATATTGCATTTAATGTGTTCAGTTTAAATTACTTATAAAAATGTTATCATATAGCACATGGGTATTTCCTGAAACATGACATGACATTAAACAAATACATTAATACATTTTAAAGAAGTTGTGAAGAACATTAATGTTGCAGAATACCTAAACTTTTTATGTCATCTCAAACAGTCTGGTGTGCATTTTGTTAAATCTGTTTTGATGAGGTTGTGTTGACAGTATTGAACTCAGTTTAAAGCAATGTGAATCAAGCATTGAAACATGAAAGTGAATCATGTTTTGTTGAAAGATTTGTTTGTGAGTTTATAAAATTTCTTTTAATCGTAATTCAGGAAATTCCTCTTCCTGCTATTCCTATTCAAATCCAGTTTAAAGTGGAGGTAGCCAATTCAAATTCACACTAAATTGGGCTTGTAACTGAAATGTTGTTTGTTTAAACTCCACAAGGGTTTATAATCTATCATCATTATGCCTTTGATCAAAACACTTGACCTTTATCAAGGATGTAGAGGAAGGAAGTGTGTAAAAAGTGCACTGTAAATCATGTTCATTTAGTCTCTTTTCATGTGCTCTCCTTCTCTCATGAAAACCCTCTCACCCAGTTCACTTCTGTTTATCTTGCATGTTTTATCTCCCATATCAGCTTGTTGCCTCGGTGTTAGGAGTCATCTGGGTTACGAGCAGATTCTCTTATGCCTGGGGTTACTACACGGGTGGTAAGTCTTTACAATGCACATATAGAAGCCTGTAGCAATTCTCAGATGTTTCTCAGAAGTTATCACAAATGCAAAAGCACATTCACATCTGTTTCTGAATCAGAGTACAAATGTGAAAAGCAGAGCTTTTATTTGTGCATTAAATTATAGATTTAAATGACATGTATATCCATGCATTTTGAATCGCTGTACATACATACATACACATATATATATATATATATATATATATAAAACTGACTGTTAGAGACTAAATAAATCTGATTTCTATTTAGAAGAAAAGTGTTTTTGTAAAACTGTTACACAAAACAATAAAGTCTGTGTCTGCAAACTTTTTGGAGGTTACACCAGTATATATTTCAGTGTTTAGGTCAGTTAGTGGTATTGAAATAGCAGATTGGCTTGGTTCCATCTGGCGCCATTTTACCATTTTTACAGTTTAAAGTGAGCAAAACAACGGAGCGGTTCACACCACAAGCACTCTGGGTTGTTTATGATTTTTCGGAGAGATTTATCTAGAGCCAAACACGCTTCATTCAAGCCCTTTCCACTCCATGCGCGTTGCTCCCTAACCCTAACCCTAACCCTAACAAAGGTTTGTGACAATGTCTTTAGACGTTTAGTTTTTTCCCCCTTATACATTTAGCATTATTAATCAGCATATTAAGAGCATTTCATAATAAACAATATTATAATTTGGAAATTTATTTGGAGATAGCAACGGTAGACAAAAAACTTTGAAATGACTAGTTAACTTTGTTTTGTTCTCATGATGAGAGCTTTGATTATTAGATTATGTACGTTGTTTGTTTTTAGTAGTTTATTACTTTGCTATTACTGAGCAAAATATAAAAATGGTCCACCTGCACCCCCTGCGTCTTCAATGTGCCATATACGTAAGTGTCTAAATGTAAAAAATAAATAAATAACAATAGATAAATATAAAACATCTGATCTAACCTTTTAATATTCATATCCAGTTGGGAGAAATAATTTAAAAAAAAATTCTTAGTCATCACTGTTTTGGTTCTCGGGCCCAAGGTTCCCATCTTTGATGACTATTTTGAGTGTTTAGGAATTTTTCTTTTACAAAGTATTGCGGCTGCCCTGATGGAAATGTATAACTGTTCCAAAAAAGTATTGTCTGGACCTCTTGGAACTTTAATTGAATACCCCTGGTTCTTTCGAACATTATATGAGTATTATCCATGGTATTATCCCTCTTCATCAGTGTTGTTTCTCTGTTTCAGATCCTGCTAAGAGGATGCGTGGTGCATACGGATACATCGGGCTGTTCGGAGTCATGCTGCTCTCCATCTATGTGGCTCTCAAACTGCTTGGAGTCCTTTAAGGGAACAACATACCACATAAAACCAATCCTTGCCACTAAATGTAGTCTTCAGCAAGTCTTTTGTTCACTTTTTTACTCTGTTTTTAAATTGCATTGTTCCATCCTGTAATTTTTTTTTACAAATTATAGAATATATTAATCAGACTTTTATACTCAAGCTTTATGCTGTATTTCTCAGATTTCAATTAGAGTGACCAGTTAATCATTTGATGATGATGTTTATGTGCAACGATTTATTATTTGAGTCCAGCTTAGGTCATTTTCGCTTGTTGATCACTGTCTGACTCTGAACAGGATATTTCAGGTGCAAATATTCAACAATATAATTGATTTGACTGCACTGACACAATTGGATGAGAACTGAACTGAACTGGGCGATGACAGTTTTCTCCAGAGCTACTGTATAGATAAAATAACTAAATGAATAAGTAGTGATTTTTACAATGGAAATGAATCAATGCTGAACTTACTTAGGCTGGACAATGACACTATTTTCTTCTAGAGCTGCTGTTCAGCCAAAACAAATTATGTTGCATTATTTTCCTGATATCACTGTAAAGCTGCTTTGAAACAATCTGCATTGTAAAAGCGCTATATAAATAAAGGTGACTAAACTTGACTTGTAAAACTGATAACTATCAGAGCATATCAGGCTGTCCTGATTTGATTGGCATGTATGGTCATTGGTCACCCTATGTTATATCAATAGATTCAGAGAAATTAATAATAAAATGTCAGTGTGAGATTCAAATAAACCATGTGTGAGTGCTTGATTGATTTAAAGTGAGAAAATGTATGGTGATCATACTTCATACTACTCATTTTAGCAGTGGAACATGCTCTGTCATTTCTGAAATCACTGAGAGGAGATTACAAAAGGTCCTTTATTTCTGAAAAATGAAATTAATTACATGATTCTGATCACTATGGTAATATTTAAAGTAGCATATGGCTGGGCTTTGGGACAACTGGAGCGTTAAATCATTTATAAACAGACCGTAGAGTTACTATGATGCTATGGTGTTGTCGTGTGTGGTTACTATGATATTCTTATCACTCCATATGGCTCCTTAAAATCAGTTTTCCTTTTTTAGAGGTTAGTTTTTGAGAGAGTCTTATAGATAAGAAAAGCATTAGCACCCTTCTCCTCAGCAAACTATAAGATTTCACATGTCATTTATCACACACAAGCAACGTGGCCAAGTTTAATATTTAGAGTTAGGAGTTTTATCTGAACACTGTGAACAACTGTAATGCAAGCGCCACTAATAAACACAGATATTATAAAGAATTTACCGTAGTTAGAAAAGGCTAAAAGTTTTATTGTCTTTACAATTTTAGTTTAGTATTTCCAGGTTTGAAAATGGTTATGCAATGTTTATGCAATATATATATATATATATATATATATATATATATATATATATATATATATATATATATATATATATATATATATATATATATATATATATATATATTTGTTGTTGGAAGAATTAAAGGAACAGTTTCATATCTATCCTTGTATGGTTCAACTGGTTGAGTACTTTGATATGGGATTTAGAAAGTAATAAGTATTTTTTTAGAGACAGTATAATTAGTACAGTAATATAATTACTCTGTTGAAACTAGTAATTAATTACTTTTTAGAGTAAACTAACTTACCCAAAACTGGATATTGCAGGACACAGCTGGTCATGTGATGTCAACATAGGCGCCTTCAGGGGGCGACCCGCTTCTTGTAGAATAACCTTTTATAAAACCTTTCTTTAAAAAAAAAAAAACTATTTTCTTGCAATTTTATCAGACGTGCTGTTAACATATTTAGGTGTAAAAGCTTTAGTTGGTGCACATTTTGTTTGATAGGATGTGCTCAGTGTGATGGAAAGCTCACTGTTTAAGCTCACAAGATAAACACTTCTGTTTATCTTGCATGTTTTATCTCCCATATCAGCTTGTTGCCTCGGTGTTAGGAGTCATCTGGGTTACGAGCAGATTCTCTTATGCCTGGGGTTACTACACGGGTGGTAAGTCTTTACAATGCACATATAGAAGCCTGTAGCAATTCTCAGATGTTTCTCAGAAGTTATCACAAATGCAAAAGCACATTCACATCTGTTTCTGAATCAGAGTACAAATGTGAAAAGCAGAGCTTTTATTTGTGCATTAAATTATAGATTTAAATGACATGTATATCCATGCATTTTGAATCGCTGTACATACATACATACACATATATATATATATATATATATATATAAAACTGACTGTTAGAGACTAAATAAATCTGATTTCTATTTAGAAGAAAAGTGTTTTTGTAAAACTGTTACACAAAACAATAAAGTCTGTGTCTGCAAACTTTTTGGAGGTTACACCAGTATATATTTCAGTGTTTAGGTCAGTTAGTGGTATTGAAATAGCAGATTGGCTTGGTTCCATCTGGCGCCATTTTACCATTTTTACAGTTTAAAGTGAGCAAAACAACGGAGCGGTTCACACCACAAGCACTCTGGGTTGTTTATGATTTTTCGGAGAGATTTATCTAGAGCCAAACACGCTTCATTCAAGCCCTTTCCACTCCATGCGCGTTGCTCCCTAACCCTAACCCTAACCCTAACAAAGGTTTGTGACAATGTCTTTAGACGTTTAGTTTTTTCCCCCTTATACATTTAGCATTATTAATCAGCATATTAAGAGCATTTCATAATAAACAATATTATAATTTGGAAATTTATTTGGAGATAGCAACGGTAGACAAAAAACTTTGAAATGACTAGTTAACTTTGTTTTGTTCTCATGATGAGAGCTTTGATTATTAGATTATGTACGTTGTTTGTTTTTAGTAGTTTATTACTTTGCTATTACTGAGCAAAATATAAAAATGGTCCACCTGCACCCCCTGCGTCTTCAATGTGCCATATACGTAAGTGTCTAAATGTAAAAAATAAATAAATAACAATAGATAAATATAAAACATCTGATCTAACCTTTTAATATTCATATCCAGTTGGGAGAAATAATTTAAAAAAAAATTCTTAGTCATCACTGTTTTGGTTCTCGGGCCCAAGGTTCCCATCTTTGATGACTATTTTGAGTGTTTAGGAATTTTTCTTTTACAAAGTATTGCGGCTGCCCTGATGGAAATGTATAACTGTTCCAAAAAAGTATTGTCTGGACCTCTTGGAACTTTAATTGAATACCCCTGGTTCTTTCGAACATTATATGAGTATTATCCATGGTATTATCCCTCTTCATCAGTGTTGTTTCTCTGTTTCAGATCCTGCTAAGAGGATGCGTGGTGCATACGGATACATCGGGCTGTTCGGAGTCATGCTGCTCTCCATCTATGTGGCTCTCAAACTGCTTGGAGTCCTTTAAGGGAACAACATACCACATAAAACCAATCCTTGCCACTAAATGTAGTCTTCAGCAAGTCTTTTGTTCACTTTTTTACTCTGTTTTTAAATTGCATTGTTCCATCCTGTAATTTTTTTTTACAAATTATAGAATATATTAATCAGACTTTTATACTCAAGCTTTATGCTGTATTTCTCAGATTTCAATTAGAGTGACCAGTTAATCATTTGATGATGATGTTTATGTGCAACGATTTATTATTTGAGTCCAGCTTAGGTCATTTTCGCTTGTTGATCACTGTCTGACTCTGAACAGGATATTTCAGGTGCAAATATTCAACAATATAATTGATTTGACTGCACTGACACAATTGGATGAGAACTGAACTGAACTGGGCGATGACAGTTTTCTCCAGAGCTACTGTATAGATAAAATAACTAAATGAATAAGTAGTGATTTTTACAATGGAAATGAATCAATGCTGAACTTACTTAGGCTGGACAATGACACTATTTTCTTCTAGAGCTGCTGTTCAGCCAAAACAAATTATGTTGCATTATTTTCCTGATATCACTGTAAAGCTGCTTTGAAACAATCTGCATTGTAAAAGCGCTATATAAATAAAGGTGACTAAACTTGACTTGTAAAACTGATAACTATCAGAGCATATCAGGCTGTCCTGATTTGATTGGCATGTATGGTCATTGGTCACCCTATGTTATATCAATAGATTCAGAGAAATTAATAATAAAATGTCAGTGTGAGATTCAAATAAACCATGTGTGAGTGCTTGATTGATTTAAAGTGAGAAAATGTATGGTGATCATACTTCATACTACTCATTTTAGCAGTGGAACATGCTCTGTCATTTCTGAAATCACTGAGAGGAGATTACAAAAGGTCCTTTATTTCTGAAAAATGAAATTAATTACATGATTCTGATCACTATGGTAATATTTAAAGTAGCATATGGCTGGGCTTTGGGACAACTGGAGCGTTAAATCATTTATAAACAGACCGTAGAGTTACTATGATGCTATGGTGTTGTCGTGTGTGGTTACTATGATATTCTTATCACTCCATATGGCTCCTTAAAATCAGTTTTCCTTTTTTAGAGGTTAGTTTTTGAGAGAGTCTTATAGATAAGAAAAGCATTAGCACCCTTCTCCTCAGCAAACTATAAGATTTCACATGTCATTTATCACACACAAGCAACGTGGCCAAGTTTAATATTTAGAGTTAGGAGTTTTATCTGAACACTGTGAACAACTGTAATGCAAGCGCCACTAATAAACACAGATATTATAAAGAATTTACCGTAGTTAGAAAAGGCTAAAAGTTTTATTGTCTTTACAATTTTAGTTTAGTATTTCCAGGTTTGAAAATGGTTATGCAATGTTTATGCAATATATATATATATATATATATATATATATATATATATATATATATATATATATATATATATATATATATATATATATATTTGTTGTTGGAAGAATTAAAGGAACAGTTTCATATCTATCCTTGTATGGTTCAACTGGTTGAGTACTTTGATATGGGATTTAGAAAGTAATAAGTATTTTTTTAGAGACAGTATAATTAGTACAGTAATATAATTACTCTGTTGAAACTAGTAATTAATTACTTTTTAGAGTAAACTAACTTACCCAAAACTGGATATTGCAGGACACAGCTGGTCATGTGATGTCAACATAGGCGCCTTCAGGGGGCGACCCGCTTCTTGTAGAATAACCTTTTATAAAACCTTTCTTTAAAAAAAAAAAAACTATTTTCTTGCAATTTTATCAGACGTGCTGTTAACATATTTAGGTGTAAAAGCTTTAGTTGGTGCACATTTTGTTTGATAGGATGTGCTCAGTGTGATGGAAAGCTCACTGCGCATGTGCGGCTCAGAGCCACTGTTTGAGACGGAAGACTGCGGAGTCTATCTCCACTTACTGCGAACCACAAGAAAAACTCAAGAAAAGTGCAGGTAAGAATTTATTGTGCTATAGAGCATGAGTCATTGTGATCATTCATGAGGTATTCTCCAACACTGTGCTTGTATTTATCCTCGATACTTTATATAAACAGTGATGTAGCAAATATGGGTTAGAAATCATCCGGACATACGAGATCAATCATGTTTACAGCATTAACACTCGACGTCTTCGTCCGAAAATGAGCGCAAACGTAATTTTGAACTATTGTGTTAAATATCGCTAATGTTAATATTCAGATTTTGGTCACAAACATGACAAATGGAAATCCTTTTGTGTGCTATTTGTGTTTGGTTTCGGGATGATCATGTGTGCTCTGCGTGTGCGCAGTCAGTGATGCTGCGCCGCATTTGCGCAGTAACAGTGGAATTTATTACATTTATTATTATGATTGCTGCTAAAATGAGTTTGTGAACTCTCACTTCCACCTGTGTTTTTGAAATAAGTCTCTTATGCTCACCAGTCACCAAGCATACAGTCACCATTGTGAAATATAATTACAATTTAACTGTTTGCCATTTCAATATATTTTAAAATGTAAGTTCTTACTGAATAGAAAGTTGAAATGAACAGCATGAATTTGAAATATAATCTTTTGTAACATAAATGTCTTTACTGGCACGTTTGATGAATTTAATGCAACCTTTCTGAATAAAACTATTAATTTGTTTTATTTACCTCAAACTTTTGAATGATACTGCATCATGGTTTACATAAAAATACTAAGCAGCAAAAAACGTATATATATATATATATATATATATATATATACATATACACGTTTTTTGCTGCTTAGTATTTATTTATTTATATATATATATATATATATATATATATATATATATATATATATATATATATATATATATAACTAAAAGCATAAGCAGCAGATAGATAGATAGATAGATAGATAGATAGATAGATAGATATGGAGGATGGTGTTTTGAAATTAAATATCTATTTATTTGTGCAGATTGTCACTGTAATACATGGGATTCACTTTGGATAAAAGCCTAAGCTAAATGTTAAAAAGTTCCTTACGCAATATGAATAAGTATCTTTAGTAGGAAAACCAGCACAACATCTCAAAAGAGACGCATTTCTTTGAATGATCAGGTGAAATCAGCAGCATGTCGGGGTTTCTGGATGGGATCAGATGTGGCGATTGCGAGTGTAATGTGGATTGGGGTGAGAAGAGAAACACCATCGCCTCCATCGCAGCCGGAGTTCTGGTACGTCTGCCTAATGACATCAAATAAATCTCAAAAATCCAGTGATTTCCAAACTAATGATCTTTCTTCTCACACTGTGCACACGTGCAGTTTTTCACAGGCTGGTGGATCATCATCGACGCAGCGATAATGTACCCTAAAGAGGAAGAGTTCCACCACGCATATCATACCTGTGGGGTTATCGCGACTATAGCCTTCCTCATGTGAGTCACACTTGTACAGATTCTCTCTTGGCTTCCTCTAATGAAGGGAACAGTTGTTTTTAAAGTGTCCAGCCCGACAGACTGTCCCAGATGTTTCTTCCTGTTATTTAACTGCAGGGTTGTGCAATGACTGCATTGTTTAACTCCCTGTTGAGTTTCACTTTCTGTGGATTTCAATCAAAGACTTTAGATATACAAAGACAGTGCAGTTGAGATGCGCTTATGACTTCAAATGCAGTTTTTTGAGACAGTTGTTGTCAGATTTCATTGATTTTAAATGTGAAATTTAATCGTAAAGCTTGGTGAACAGGTTTAGAGATGTTTCCCCATTCAAAGAGAAAGGAGCTGTACTTGATGACTGAAATACTGAAGCTGCCCGAGAGGAGTTTCAAAGATGGCCGTCGAGTGGAATGACTTGCTTTAAAGGGTCTTTGTTTGATTGCAGGATAAACGCAGTGTCAAATGGCCAGGTGAGGGGAGACAGCTACAGCGAGGGCTGCTTGGGACAGACTGGTAAGTGCTGCATTTGCATCATGGGTTTTTTTGACGTGATTGTAACATGACTGAAAAGTGCCTTTAGGGTGTTCTTCTCTTGGTTCTTTTGGTCTGGTCCAAAAAAGAAAATAATACATATATTCCTGGTTCGCTTGGTCTTCATACTGTCATTTTTAAGATGGGACCTAAAGATTAAAAACAAAACAAAAAAAAAACAGTATTTTGCAACAGAACTTAACAAACATCAAAACCAATGCTGTGTTCTGGGCTAAATGCGCTCGTTGTATGTACGTAGCCTATAGACCTTATGCGCCAGAGAAACGAGGGCGCCGCCATCTTTAGAATATTGTCTTTGAACTTCTGTTTTTGCGGTCGCTCTGTATATTTCTATGGCATTGCTGTCCAGGAGTAATTAGTTTTTGAAGTGGATTTACTTAATGTAAAGTTAACGAAAGTTATCATGAGGATTGTAATGTTTAAAGCAGATGTCTTAACAAATGTAAAGATTTTAAAACGAGTCGTTCATTGATAAATATGCAAGATCACTGTGAAAATACAGACCGGAAGTCAAAAGACAACGAGCGCAGCGCTGAAAAGGGGCGGGGCTACATAAGGTCTATATGTGATGGTATTTCGACCAGCTGAGAACCCGTGGAGAGATTATAACGTGTGTAAAGGAGTCAAAACAGCGGCAGGAATCCATGCGTCAAACACACAGATGAAGATCTGCTGCGAGGAGACATGGTTCTGATGCCTGTACCGAACTGTGATGGGCAACATCACGACTATAATGAGAAAAATGCGTGAGCATTCTGTCCTTTTTAGGGTCGCATCTTGTGACATCATGTCCTGTTTTTGGTTCGTTTACATGTCTTTGGTCTGTGTTACGTTCATATTTCAGTCGAACCACACCAGAGTTGGTTTGGAGGCGGACTGAGACTCATCTTTTCAGCGTCTCGGTCCGCTTGTTTGGTGCACACCAGGGTTCAGATGGCAGTGTTTACACTCATTCAAATGAACCACACTAACAGAGCAATCGCACTGTTCGATTTAATCGAACCAAACATGCCAAGTGTGAACACACCCTTTTTTTAAAAAAAAAAAAAAAAAAAAAGAAAGAAAAAAAAAGTAAAAAATTGCATATACTGCGTTAGACTAAGCTGGGAAGGGTCACAGCTGTCCTATTGTTAATTTAATTGCTTCTAATGCTCTCCTCATTTGTAAGTCGCTTTGGATAAAAGCGTCTGTTAAATGTAAATGTAATGCGTGTCTGTATAGGTGCCAGAGTTTGGCTCTTCATCGGGTTCATGTTGGCGTTCGGGTCTCTCATCGCCTCTATGTGGATTCTGTTTGGTGGTTTTGTTGTGACCGGTAAGAGATAAGATTTTGCTTTCTTTTTTCTTTTTATAGAAAAAAAGATGTTTCAGCTTGTGTATAGTTTCTAATTAAGTTTTTCTTTTTTCTTTTCATGAATGAACAGACAAGAAGGATCTGTCAGTGTATCCTGGTATTGCAGTTTTCTTCCAAAATGCATTCATCTTCTTTGGGTAAGTTTGAATCTCACATCAGAAGAGGTTTGATATGTCACTGAAGGCCAGGGCTGGGTGATATCTTTTATTGGCCTTTTTTTCTTACCTCAGTAGTTTGACAATATATACACTAAATAAATATTATCAAATATATAAATATTGTCTTTTATTTATATATATATATATATATGTATATATATATATATATATAAACTTTACAAAAGTTTGGGGTCGGTAAGATTTTTTTAAATGTTTTCGAAAGAGGTCTTTATTGTTCACCAATGCTGCATTTATTTCATCAAAAATACAGTAAAAACTAATATTGTTAAATAATGTTATTTATTCCTGTGATCAAAGCTGAATTTTCCGCATCATTACTTCAGTCTTCAGTGTCACATGATCCTTCAGAAATCATTTTAATATGCTGATTTGCTGGTCAAGAAACATTAATTATTACTATCAATGTTGAAAACAATAATATTTTCATGATTCTTCACAGAGTAGCAAGTTAAACACAACAGCATTTATTTAAAATAGAAATCTTTGTATCATTATAAATGTTTTTACTGCCACCTTTGATCAATTAAATGCGTCCTTGTTGAATAAAAGTGGAAATTTCTTTAAATAAATAAATTCAGAATGTTTAATGCAAGAAGTAAATACAGTACAAACTTGAACTTGTTTTTCTACCATGTTTTCACCAAATGACCACAGGGATGTTTAATAAATTATGTGCAATATTATACCTATATTGTAGTTTTATTACCTATATTTTTACTAAAACAATTTACTGTATGTAATTGCTATGTGGAGATAATTATATTTAAGTGATTGATTACACAAATGAGTTGTTAAATTGAATTTTCCATAAATCTGATTCAAACTGAATGAAACTGAAAATGAAAGAGAAATATTGTTTTCTACTGATGCTATTAAAGCAACACTGTATTTTTTCAACCTTCATAATATATTTCCAAGACCCTTGTGATGGTACATCGACTTACAATAGGTTGAATGACATGTCTGCCATAGCCTGACGGTCTGTATCGCTTTTGCTGGCACTACGTAACTTCGGGGTTCGGGTAGTAACCCGAGCACAAAAAGAACTACAAAATTCGACTGCTTTACGGCATACGTCACTCCCCCACCACTTCCTCAAATTCGGACGCGAGAGGCCAACCAGCGTTTGTTTTCCGGCTTTCGTGCGTATGTTTTTGTCATGGCCAAAGCAGCAACCATAGACTGTAAAAAAAAAAAAATGGACGTAGTGTCCGTGACGTCACCCGTAGGTTTCTGAAGACCGTGTTTGAAGCCTAAAGTGGGCGTGGCCGACCGTCGCCATCTTGGCAGCGCGTCACTCCCGAATTTATTTATTTTTACAGTCATACAATGAGCTGAGGTAACGTGACGGCTAACAGACAGCAGACAAACGGCTAATGATGACTAATGACCACAGCAGAGGGAATCCACCTGTAACTCAAAAGTGGACACACCCTTAATTATGCCGAAATTTAAGGCTTAATATAATGTAAACGGATGAGTTATAAAAAAATTCACCCCCTCACAGTTGTCATGAAGGGTAAAATTAGCTATATAGACCAAAGCCACTTTTTGCACCAGGCTGTAAACGTGTTTTTTTCTGCTGTAAAGTTGGGCATTTTAACATGGGGGAGATACAGATTTGACTCACTTCTGCATCCAGCCTCAAGCGGCCAGTCGATGAATTGCCGTTGAATTCACTTCCGTGTTGGTTTCAAGAGAGAGACAGGGAGGTTGCCGCTTGGCAGCAACGGACAAAAAAAAAGTCAGAAGTAAGCCTATGTCTAAACGGCGTGTACAAGTTTGGTAGGGGCTACATTCTTGCAAGTAAATAATAGATGATTAGACGGACAAAATCATCTTTTAGGCTAGCCTATGACTGCAGGCTGATAGTCATGTTTGTTTATTTATTTTTCTGGTGAAAGTGTCTTGCCGCAGGCTATAATGCAAATCGATTTTTCAACTTTGTAGATTCATCTATGGTAGCTTGATATTATAATATTGACGATATATGGCTATTACCTACCACACAAACATTGAATTGAATTAGCATTCTGTAAAACAGTAGCCAATAGGCTACTATAATGACGCTGGCTTGTAAACGTGAGCTACGCAATCTTTTGGCGTTTGAAAAAAATAAAACCCATGAAATTATATTCATGACATGCTGAAATGTATGCCACTGCACCTGGGATGAAGACATTTCACAAGCAACGCAGGCAGTCTGCCCAAGACATGATGCACGTGTATCCCCTGGTGTTACCATGACAGATTTTAAGACAGTAGTAGAAGACAATACTGTTTCCCAACTGTAGGGGGACCCCGAGAGCAAAAGTTACTTGGTGTTGCTTTAAATATCTGTTAGTCGCAAGACATTTAAATGACCTTCAGAATACTTTTTAGGAAGCCTAATGCCCCGTTAAAAGTGCATTAAAATAATTTTGAACAGATCATGAATATATTAACTATCGCCCTGGCCTGTAATTACCTGCGCCAGAGATCTAAGATTTTGAGCGTTCGTGCAAATCATAATAAATTACTCTGCAAATTCTGAAAACAATATGATAATTTGATTGAGCTCTGATTTGTGATTCTCCTTCACTCTTGCAGTGGTCTGGTGTTCAAGTTTGGCCGAACTGAGGACCTCTGGCAGTGAAGCTTCATTTCCTTCAATCAAATCCCACAGTCCATCAACACACAATTCCTCTGTACTTATTGCTGCTTATTTGCACTCGCTATTTCTTTCTCTCCTCTTTTCAACCCCTCAGACGTTCTTAAATATATTCCTTCTTCCTTTCTTTGTCTTGTTTCCTGTGTGGCCACAATGGGTGCACACAAGAAATGCAAATCAAATCCAGACTCTGCAGTCAAAATGGACACGTTTTGACCTCACTCTGCATTAAAAAATTACATATATGCAATAGAATTACAATGACATTACATATAGAAATTGTATAATTCTCAGATTAAAAGTGCACAGTTAGAGCTAATATCTTCAGCCTAGCTTTTCCAGAGATCTCAAAAGGAAAGAAAACATTGATTTGCAAAATATAGTGACATGATTTTATGTGATTGCAGCAGGGAGTTTTTGAGCAGAATCGTTTATAAACCAAAATGAGTGATTCACTGTGTTTCTATTTTTAATGTGTCATCATTTGAATAAGTTTGCTTTTTTTACATAAGCCACCAGATTTGTATCTGTCGGATCACTTTCATGCATAATCTCTTGAAATTTCATCATATTAGCTCAACCTTCTGTCAGTTGACACTACAACAGCGCTTTATTCAATGTTTTACTTTTGGAAGATTTTTATATATTATGTTATATGGATTCCCATACTCTTTTCGGTCATTCATTATTACAGATTTTTAAAAATTATTTTACAGAGATTGCACTGAGCAAGAGCAGTTTCTTAGAGCTGAGCTTTAGCAGAAACATGTACATTCACTGTCAACTTTTTTTCTTTTTTTTTCTTTAAAGAAGTGTTTAATTTCTGTGCAACTAGTAAAACCAAACAGCATATTTTCCTTGACTGTGGGAACCCTGGTTATATATTTTGTGTTTTGGAGCATTAAGGTCACTCTCTATGTGTATGCTTGGGCATGTGGGAGTTGTATAAAAATGTTTTTAAAAAAAGCACAATTTCTTATTATTTCAGTGGTTATGGGAGAATAAGGCGACGCAAGTCAGAGATTTTGACTCGTCTATCAACTGACAAATTAAAGATTCTGTGATTTCTACATGCTAAAAGAATGTAACATTTTAATGTAATCCATGTCTCTCTTTCTGACAAAAAGTAGCTAAACTTCATTCAACTGTGGGTTTCAAATGAATAAAATTATTGTAAATATGTACAGAGCCAGTGTTTTTTTCTTTCACTATGTTCAAATACAGATGAATAACGGGTTTATGGACTACAGTCAATGTACTGACTGACATCAGGTTATTTTTAGATATTAAGTTAGTTGGTGTTGTGGTTTATCAGCTCGCCATCGTCATGAAACAAACTCTTCTCTGTGCGTCTTGCTTCCACTGAAGTAATTTAATCCAGCCACGGGCTTGGAAAATTCTTTGCAAGATGATTTTTCAGTTAGAAAACATACTGATTTGCATTTAAGGACATTTTATATTATAAATTGTTTACTTAAGCAACCTCTGACTTCTCAAACACACACATATATTTTGTGTTAATTGCATTTATGCCTGGAGTTTTCTTTTCGATGTGTCCACAAGTTCTTCATACACGTACCGCCAAATTTGGAAACTACATGAGAAAGAAATACATAATTAGCAGTGATAAACATGTTTGGAAATATAAGTTAAGGTTTAATACATTTTTCTAAATAAGTATGTCATTAATTCCACTTTAAACGAAAAAGATGAATGCAAACACAGAAAGAGTAAGAATTGGCATTTAGTCCACTGTATTTATATTGTGAATGAACAAAACCATTTACCTCCCAGAATGCCTGGTCATCAAAGCACTTCCTGTCCTGCTGGGGTCTCCAGAAACTCCATTTAAGGAAAAGTCCTGCAAATTTTAATTTAAGTTGTATGTATAGTCTGCCTCAGTAAACTAAAACACAAAACTTATCAGCAAGGGTTATGCAAAAACACAACACTTTATTTTGATGGTCCACCAGTAGACATTCTACAAACGATAACTTCGCAACTACATGTCAACTAACTCTCATTAGACTATTAGTGTAGTGGAGTGTTAGATTAGGTCAGGGTTAGCAGAATAAGTTGACGTACTTGCAAAGTCACTTATAGTAGAATGTCTGTTGAGGAGCATCAGAATAAAGTGTTAGCAGACAGTACTAATACTCTAATGACAGTTAGTTGACATGTAGTTACTTAAAGGGATGGTTCGGAGTAATTTCAACCTAGGGTCCTTTGCACCATGACCTCGAGCCAAACACCCCCCAGAAGCCTTTTTTCCCTTGGTCGAACATTATTAAAGTTAGAGCTTATTTAGAGTTATCAGCCGGATGGCTTAGTGCAGGCGCTAATGGATCCAAGGATGTATCTCGTAAATTACCCCACTAATAATGCCCAGAATGGTACCAAACTTCTACAGTAGTACAAATAGGTTCTGTACTCATAAAACGAGGCATTGGAAAGTTTGTAAGTACATCAGGAGTTTATTTAAATAACACTTTCCTGGCGGCTCATGCTACCGCTAACCTGGACGTCGAGGTCACTTCCGTGATTTGGGAAAAGCCTGTAAAAGTCGATGTGTAAGGATGTAGTGTAACAACGCCCAGTTCCAAGAATGCACTAATATTTTGTTGGTAGTACCAGTTTACAACAATTATTAGTTAACACTAAGTTGTCAACACTTCGGAAAAAATACATTTCAATGAAGTGTTAAATTCACTAGCTTGTGAGTTTTGCAAAGGACTTTTACGGACTTTTCCCAAATCACGGAAGTAACCTCGACGTCCAGGTTAGCAGTAGGGAAAAAAGGCTTCTGGGGGGGGGTGTTTGGCTCGAGGTCATGGTGCAAAGAACCCTAGGTTGAAATTACTCCGAACCATCCCTTTAACTTACTTATAGTTAGTAGAATGTCTAAAGTGCACCATCAGTCTTACTTTTTTTCTTTTTTTTTTTTTAGAAAGAATCTGAATCTATTACAAATTAGCTCACAGACAGAAATGCATATCAACAGATATGCACAGGGAAAACTGTTTAAAACAGCCTAAGGTGCTTTGCTGATCTTATTCATAACACAAGGAAATGAAATATGACTGTCAAATGATCTTCATCAGTGGTGTACCTGTAGCTGTTCCCATCACCAGACTCATGCACACCGTTATGAGGAAAACACAGATGTGATACACAGCAAACCGCACAGCTCTGAGAACACAAATACAACAGTCAACATTAAAAGATCTGAAAAACATCTAAAGCTCAGACATTTTATGCCTGTAGTCATTGCTTTTACTGTTATTCTCTGGTTAATTAATGCAATTTATTGGATGCACAAGTCATATGATTGACTAAAAGTGAAAATCACTTTACATTGTGCTTTCACTACTGGCCAGCCGTATAAATAAATGAGCGAACCATCCCAGGATTCCCGGTATGGCGTGCACGTTGAGAACGCCGCAGGTGTCATGACACTCAAAAGCAAACAACATGTGATCCTGAATGAAAGTGAAAAACAGAGAATAGATCACTGTAAGTTATAGTTATTTTAGTACTTCAACTTTAAACAAAAATGACAAATACTGAAATACAATAAGTTTAATTTAAGCTTAAAGGGATACTCCACTTTTTTTGGAAATGGGCTCATTTTACAACTCCCCCAGAGTTAAACAGTTGAGTTTTACTGTTTCGAATCCATTCAGCCGATCTCCGGGTCTGGCGGTACCACTTTTAGCATAGCTTAGCATAGATCATTGAATCGGACAAGACCATTAGCATCACTTTTTAAAAAATGACCAAAGAGTTTCGATATTTTTCCTATTTAAAACTTGACTCTTCTGTAGTTACATCGTGTACTAAGACTGACGGAAAATGTAAAGTTGCGATTTTCTGTGTATACTCTCATTCCTGCGTAATAATCAAGAAACTTTGCTGCCGTACCATGAGTGCAGCAGGCGTAATGATATGACGCAGCGCCTGAAAATGGGTCTAATAGGTTAGACAAACTTGGTCCCAGTCACGTTGGAAGTTACCGAGCTGGGGACTATTTTCAGGCGCTGCATCATATCATTACGCCTGCTGGACTCATGGTACGGCAGCAAAGTTTCTTGATTATTACGCAGGAATGAGAGTATAGTTCCTAGCCATATCAGCGTAGAAAATCGCAACTTTTCATTTTCCGTCGGTCTTAGTACATGATGTAACTACAGAAGAGTCAAGTTTTAAATAGGAAAAATATCGAAACTCTTTGGTAATTTTTTTGAGAGAGATGCTAATGGTCTTGTCCGATTCAATGATCTATGCTAAGCTATGCTAAAAGTGGTACCGCCAGACCCGGAGATCGGCTGAATGGATTCGAAAACGGTAAAACTCAACTGTTTAACTCTGGGGGAGTTGTAAAATGAGCCTATTTCCAAAAAAAGTGGAGTATCCCTTTAATGTTTTATTTCAATTAATGTTTTTTTAGTTAACGACCCTGACTTATGGGGGGAGATCAGGAAAATTTGAGTTTTCCACTTTGTGATGGATGTGGCTTGACCTTCATGTACTGGAATCCCAGGGCTGATAAGAGAGCGGCACAGAAGCCAATCATCATTGCGATCCATGGCTCGTGGACTGCCGTCATGGCAACACTAATGGCAACGCCACCAGACAGGGCAGAGCTCTGGATATGAACCTGTAAAACATGATGCTCTTCATGATGTGTCCATTTTCTGAAAAACTGGATCCTAACAAGTCAACATGAAATGGAGTTCATGACCCATTATACTTTCATGATGTGTCAGATTTCAGAGTATTATGTTATGATTGTTTTCAACTCTGTGAGGGAGTTTGCTACGTGGGAATGTTCTTATACAGTCGCTCACCATGTTCATCTTTCCTTTGGAGCTGGTGAGCATAGAAACAGACATCGCCATGACAACACTGACGGCCAGAGACAGATACGTCCCATATATCACAGTGAGTTTCAGTTCTTTCTCCCACCTTTGAGACACCAGTGCCGAGTTAAAACTGGGCCAGAACATCCACAGAAACAGTGTTCCTGTGAGAAAGAGAGAAAGGGAGGCAGTTCCCGTACATGATTTAATTAAAATATAGAGATAAAATAATTACACTTCGGTCCTTGAATCTGATTGGGTGAGCATCGTTCAAAAGGGCCGTGATATCCAGCAGCACTGGGACTTTTCACTGTTTCGTTCGTCTTTCTTTGTTCCAGACAGACTGTCAGTGTTGGGGATTTTCAGGGACTCTTTCAGCAGGTTGCACAGTTACACCAGTAGGTGGCGACAAATTACTGTCTTTGTAAATGACTCACTGAATCATTCATTGAGCCTATTGAACCGATTCGTTCACAACTTTCAGGATTAATTTAGGATCTAAACAAGTGACTGGCTGTGTCTGAAATCGCCCCCTATACTTTTTAATAGGGCACTATTTGAGGGGTCAGCCATTTGTAGTGGTGTCCGAAACCATAGTGGACGTTATCGAGTGCACTCATTCAATCCCATAATGTACTGCAATAACGAGTGTATAACCGAAGTACACTCAACGGCTACAGAATACCCATAATGCACTGTGAGAGTCGTGTGCTGAATAAATTCCTGCGTCTGACCAGAAGATGGCGCCCGCAGATGAATCATCCATCCATCCATTTTCCAAACCGCTGGTCCATTGTGACTACAGCGTAATATTATAGGCTACACATATAAATTACTTCTTAATTGATTATTTAATTGTTTAACTAAGGTTTACACATAGGCTGTGTCTGAAATCGTCCCCTATACTCTTAAATAGGGCACGCTGCAGGTTTCCTTGACAGAGTTCAAGATAAATCTTTTCATCGTTACTGGAGCTGCCAGTTTGCTATTACTTTCAAATGATTATTAAACAGCAAGCACAAACTATGCAAAAGCGGCAGCCCTTCCGGTGCACTCAGTGTCTGAATTCACTTACTCATTTTCATTCACTTCTTCAAGTGGACTATATTAGTGGAGAAGAAAATAGTGAATGAGGGTATAGGGGGCGATTTCGAACACAGCCAATGTGGCCCTGTCCCTAATGGCCCTCGATGCACACATTTATCAGAGCCCGCATACATATACACACACAGTGCTATGCATAAGTGAATACACCCATGCTAAAGTTGACTAAAAAGAGGAATAAAAAATCATATTTTGGAAATTGAACGTAATGCCTTAATTAAAAAAATTAGGAAAAATCCAACCTTTAAGGACACCAATTTTCTTTGTGAATGAATAATGTATCGTAAATAAATAAATGTTCTTCCTTAAAATACAGGGTGCATAAGTTTGGACACCCCTATGTTAAATTCCCATAGAGGCAGGCAGATTTTTATTTTTAAGTATTTAAAAAAAAAAAATTTAGGATACTATGCATCCTGATAAAGTTCCCTTGGCCTTTGGAATTAAAATAGCCCCACATCATCACATAGCCTTCACCATACCTAGAGATTGGCATGGTTTTATTTCAGTTTGATTTGCATTGAGAGATGATCTTATGGAAAGTACCCCATGCCAATCTCTAGGTATGGTGAAGGCTATGTGATGATGTGGGGCTATTTTAATTCCAAAGGCCAAGGGAACTTTATCAGGATGCATAGTATCCTAAATTTTTTTTTTTTTAAATACTTAAAAATAAAAATCTGCCTGCCTCTATGGGAATTTAACATAGGGGTGTCCAAACTTATGCACCCTGTATTTTAAGGAAGAACATTTATTTATTTACGATACATTATTCATTCACAAAGAAAATTGGTGTCCTTAAAGGTTGGATTTTTCCTAATTTTTTAAATTAAGGCATTACGTTCAATTTCCAAAATATGATTTTTTATTCCTCTTTTTAGTCAACTTTAGCATGGGTGTATTCACTTATGCATTGCACTATATATATATATATATATATATATATATATAGTGTTGTGGTTACATTTTCTGCAACAGCTGTGCCACATCAACTCAATAATTATATAATAGACCTGCATCACACAAATTGTAAATAATCTGTGGCCTTAAAACATTCTTACTCGAGTGATATTGATCTATATAAAACTATTTTTGCTTTATAAAATGCTTTTTGCTTTGTGGGAAGAATAAAAAAGCTTTTTGCTTTGTGGGAAGAATAAAAAAGGCATCCAATGGAGTGATTTAAAGCAGTAAATTAGCTTAAAATATATATTTTAATTGCATGAACGAAGCACAGGTGCCATTAAATATTCACTCGGTTATCTTTAAAGAATCACTTGAAGCTCACAAACTCATCTGATGTGCTGTCATGGTTAGAGTCTGAAACCTGATTTAGAGGTATCTTCTGAGTCTGAGAGATAACTGTTAGTTATTGTACTCACCAAACATTGCGAATAAGCCAGTGCTACGGTCATTTTTTTCTTTCTCATGTTTTGGATTTATTCCCTCTCTGTGCAGCACCCATGACACCATCACACCAAAAAGAGCTCCAAAGATATGCAGCATCATGATGCTGTACAGTGGATCTGCCTGAAACATGAGCACAGCTTCAATCATTGCCTTAGTACAGAAAGAAAATACTCAATCTGTCTAAATAAAATAGTATGTTCATTAGTGCTGTCAAATTGATTAATCGCATCTAAAATAAAAGTTTGTAAATATATGTATGTTATATATATATATATATATATATATATATATATATATATATATATATATATATATATATATATATATATATATAAAAAACATAAATATATACGTTATACAAATATTACACATAGGCTATATGTGACCCTGGACCACAAAACCAGTCACATGGGTCAGATTGAAAATCTAGAATCAGAAGGTGCAAAAAAATTGAAACATTGAGAAAATCGCCTTTAAAGTTTTTCATTATGTTCGCGATGTGGATAATAGGATTAAAATTAGTGCTGTCAAATCGATTAATCGCATCTAAACATAAAAGTTTGTAAATATATATGTGTGCACACAGACATATATTGTACATTTACAAACTTTTATGTTAGATGTGAATTAAACGAGTAAACGATTTGACAGTACTAGTTTATATATATATATATATATATATATATATATATATATATATATATATATATATATATAGGATGAAAGTGATCATTTTTATCAGGGAAAGTAATACTTCTCTTACACGGAGCAGAGTTCGCAGGATCCACTGATTGGTCACAAATCCAGTGACCTCCACCAGAGCCATTAGTAAAAGCTGGACAGGATTTGTCTTCCCATGGACCGCTCCCATTGCAACCAGAGCGGATGCTGCACAGAGCTCTGCCTCAATCACACTACATGAGGAGCACAGATAACATTTGATGTAGTGGTGCTGTCAAACCTACTCTCAGAAAAAAAGGTACAAAAGCTGTCACTGGGGCGGTACCCTTTCAAAAGGTACACCTTTGTACCTAAAGAGGGCATATTAGAACCTCAAAGGTACATATCATCTGTACCAAAAGTGTACATATTAGAACCTAAATGGTACATATTAGAACCTTTTTATTCCAGTGACAGCTTTTGTACCTTTTTTACCATCTTAAAGTATGAAAAAAGTTTTTCCAGAGTAAATGTACCAGAGCAAATGTTTTGACTTTTTTTTAAATGATAATGTTTCATATTCAATCTAATGGCTTACTGTCAGTGTATTGCCGTTAACATTTACACATTGTGGGTTGCTTTTGTAAGAAAGCATCTGCTAAGACCTGTAATGTAGCTGTACCTCTTCATACTGATGTGGATCTCTCTTCTGTGGTGGCGTTGTGGCAGCAGGAAGCCATTCATCAAGACGGCCCACTGGATGGCCATGGCCGCTAACAGCATGTTAAACCCTGATCCGCTGAAACCATATCGTACAAGGAACGTGGCCAGGAATCCAAACCCCATGAATATCATCACATGAACATCTTGGAATTCTGTAGAAAAGATTGCATTTCCAATATTGCCAATGTGTCATTTTATGAAAAGCGATATAAACTTTAAACACTCGGCGGTCAGTCTTTTAATTGCTTGTGGGATAGAGAAATGCTTCTTATCATCCAAAACCAGAGATGGTGTGGCTCCACACCCCAAACGGCAATGTGGCACACATTTACAAACACAATAAAGCCAAATCATAATAATTTTAAATATGTTCATATGGATAGGAATTTTGCGATTGGTTTTGATATGTTAAAGGTTCTAAAAAAAAAAAGCCCAGGAATTAATTTTTGAGCTGAATATGTGCTAGTCTTTTGTTATTAACATATGAAATTAACATAGCAGGTTTACAAAAGATGATGTGATGCTGTTCATAAATAACCCCAGGTTTATCCTTAAGCTGAACAATGAATGCAAGTTTGATCTCTTAAGAATCATAGCACAGCTTAAATGTAAATCAGACTTACTAACCTGCATATGAGCGGATGAAAAGCTTACTGTCAGACTCATGCTGCTCTATTTTCACAAAAAAGAAAAATAGTAGGATAAAGATGGTTTCCAGAAGGAAGGCCACAAGAGGAAGTCTTGAGCGGAGACTGGGGGCGTACTGAGGTGCCATTATTACTGTGACAAACTCTGAATGTCTTTAATCTTCACCGGCCAGAGATGAAGAGTATGCAAGATCACGTGCATGTAAGAGGAATGGAGGGGTTTCCCAAAAATGTCACCTTGTGCAATTGGTTCACAGAGACCCACCCCCTTTAATTAGTGTTGCTATGTCCGACAAGCCACACCATGTTCTCATACAGTGAAAAATACAGGACACTGACAACGCGTTGACAGAAAGGACAGACCAGGCTATGAAACAAGGTCTCACCTTTCAAATTTGGTCATTTCTAAAAGAAATTTAAACAATAAATACCGTTTTGTGGCTCTTTAATGTGTCTGACAGATCGCTGTTGAGCCTCAGTTAAAGCTGCTAGTGAACCGACCATCTCTTCCTTAATTTATAGCATCAAATAAACATGAATGAACATAAGAAGAAATGTTGTTTTAACCGCGGAAAAACGTCAGTACACACTGTTTTTCAAGTTCAAATCCTCCAAAGTTAATCTACTAACTCTCCTGAATGTCGGATAAAAAATTGAGGATTCGGCGGATGGCAGATTATGATTGGTCAGATCGCCTGTCAATCAAACTCCCTGCGAAGGGTCAATTAATCATCATGTTGTGTGTGTATAATATCATGGACAGTGTTTGTTTGTATAGTAGGACCTATTAGCAACATTATCAAAAGCCGGCAAAGAAAATGATGCAACTAATATAAAAAGTTTGGGTTATTCCTGTTCTACAGCACTTAAAATTGAGTAAATTCTATACATTTTTTCGCTCTAAAGTAGCGAAATTGTTACTTACTTAATTGAGATCAAATGAGGCTAATTAATTTGCCTCTTTGGTAATTATTAGTTTTACATTTTATCCAGTATATTAAGAAATGTGTTTGGGGAGATTAAAATGCATATGCATACTGCATATTGTAAAAAAAAAAAAAGAAAGAAAAAGAAAGAAAAGAAAAAGTGATTATTAAACAAAATATTGGTCATTAAATTCATAAATCAATTAATCAATGTATTAACTTGTTTGTGGGGCTTTGTTTGTCATGTAAGCGTTTGACCGTCACACAATGTACAATTTACATCTGCCTACCAACGTAAAGTAAGTTTATGTGGAATTCGCATCTCTCACATATCATACGAAAAAACGTACAGAGAGTCCCGCCTGAATCTATCCTATTGGTCAGCGACCACTACCTGATTTGTCCAAAAAAAGAGCGACTGGTCGGGCCAAGAAAACAGGTCAGCCGCCCTTTTCCCTTTCTTTGGTACCGCCACAAATCAGACCGCTGCCTATTGGCTATTTGTCTTGTCATTCAAAATGACAGCCGACAGGCGCGATTCTTATTGGCTCGGCAGCCTGTCAGTCACATCTGTCTAGGCCCGTGTGTGTGCGTCTGCGCGAGAGAAGGAGGAGGGTCTTCTACTCAGTCTTTTTATTTATTTCTTTGTTTCCATCTGGAAAAAAAACAACCACCGCGGTATATTCCTTTGCGGAACCGCCAATGTTTCCCATCCGAATAAGACAGAACCCTGGACCATACTGCTGTACGTATTAAAAAGCCCGATTTAAGGGGGCGAGGATGAAGCGGCGCAATGCGGACTGCAGCAAGCTCCGACGGCCCTTAAAACGGAACCGAATCACCGAGGGGATCTACGGCAGGTACGATTCAGACCTTAGGACGGAACCGTTATCTTTCCCGAGCTGTAGGAAAGACCCAGATTTTGCCTTTTATTATGGTCTAAGACCCCATTGAGAGACAGTAAATCGTTTAGCTCAACTGAGCTACAGTCAACAAAGCTGGCCGAAGGTAGACAGTCGTTTCCGCAGAAATGAATAAGCTGCCGTAGGCCTCATCATCACAGCGATGTGCTTTAAAAGAAAGAAACCCGCGAAACCTACTAGTGAAGGCTCGAGACGCAATCGTTAGATTCAGTAAGTGTCAATCATCAGAATGATTGACGTGACAGCAGCACCTTCAGTCTCTCGGTATCCGCAACGAAGGCAATGTTTTGATTTGATCTGGCAAGACCGTAAGAAGAATAACCGTAATTTAATTTGCAAATTTCAAATGTAAAGTGGCACAGAAAGCGTGAAGTTTATTCAAATAATGGTTTCTAAGAGACAGCTGCAGTTTTGTTTTGTTTTTTAAATGCCTGAGACTCCAAATAACTCAATAAGGTAAGTTAGTAACTTAAGTTACTATTTTTCCGCAGAAGTTGGGAAGACCGGGACAGTTTTTATAATTTCCTTGATCACAGTTACTACAGATTTGCCTTCCATCATTTGGTGTAAGAAACCTTTATATGTGCCAGAAATCACAGTATATTTATGGTAGTAATTTGTTTTCCTGTTAGGATTTAGATGTTTAAATCTGTGAAACACACAAGAAGATGTTAGGGACTGATATTATCAGTCACCGTTCACTTTCACTGCTTTTTTAATTATAATTTTTTACATACGTTCTTCCAGAAAATGTTTGGAATTTATTTATTATTTCCTTTTTTTGTTGTTGAGTATAATATTCTTTATTAAAACCTACATATTTCATTGTGCTTTTTTTGCACAATTAATGAAATTAATTCTTGAAAGCTGTAGTTTGTTGGTCTTAGTGGTTGTGTAAGGTTTGTCAGCGAGCATCTGACCTATCAGTCAAAAGTGATGTTGTAAGAGTGTTTACCCAACAGTATTGCATGTTTCATATTTTATCAGTAGCCATAATCTCTCATATTATAGTTTCAATCTCTATGCATGAAGTGGGAGTCATGTTGTTTATAGGAGACATCAGTGTGGTCAAACAGGTCATAGGACTCATTGTCAAATGTGGAAAGCAAGATGTCAGTAAAGTGTTTTAGATGGCAGCAATTTACAGATAATTACGTTGCGGATATGAATTTGCTTTGAAACTGTTTAAAGTGGTGGTTTTCTTCAAACAGAGAAACCACAGTTTCAACCAAACAGTCATTAATGCCAAGTAGATTCATAATGCCAAAAGTGAAAAATACAGTAACAAGATAGTTATCAAGAAAAATAATCAAGACATGTTTTCCCACATAATTTTCAAGATAACACAAGGAATGAGTATATTTTATCATACCAATGAACTTAATTAACAATGCACTAATAAAGATCAATATTTACCTGCACAAGTGTTTGAAGAATGTGAAAAATACCATATATACGCATACTTACATTAAATTGTTGAATCAAGTTTTTAGTTGATTCATTTACAGCTTGAACTGATTCACAAAATGAATTGAATTTACAAACTATATCCTTGTCGTAATGCACAGTCCTTGCCAGCAAAATAATTGCAGATATATCATGAATAGTTTGTGCCGTAGATGACGCAGTTAAACCCTATGATTTGTTCACAGTGGGTAAATATCTGGCACTATCCCTGCCATTAAAGAAAGTTGCCAGACTTCACCCATTATCAGTCATCTGTTATTCTGCTTGATGTTCGGCATGTTTGACTCTAATTTAGTTGGTCTAGAGCTTAAATTCAGTCATAATGCCAACATTTCAAATGTTGACATAATGTTGCATCTGGGAAATATGTCGGTTAGGGTTCATATGGAAATTATTTTTACCCCAAAACAATTTTCCTTAAAGGGATAGTTCACCCAAAAATGAAAATTCTGTCATTAATTCCCCTCATGTCATTCCAAAACCGTAAGACTTTAGTTCACCCTGAAACAAAATCAAAGCTTTCCGTCCCTCCATTGACAGCTACACAACTACCACATTGATGCTTCAAAAAGTTCATAAAGCGATCGTAAAACTAATCCATATGAATTGAGTGGTTTAGTCCAAATTTTTCTTAAGAGTCTCGATGGCTTTGTATGACGAACTGATTGAATTTAGGCTTTTATTCACATATAAACATTGATCAGTGAACATAAACAGAAGCTCAACCGAACCTGCTTGATGTGCGAGAACAAACCTCATTGGTTCTTGCTGAAGCTCAAACATGCTGCGTAACACGAGAATGAACCTCATTGGTTCTTTGCTAGTCAAGCGAATATGCTTGAGCTTCCGTTTACCACAACTGATGTGCGAGTTGATGAATGTTTATGTGAATGTATGTGAAATAAATGCATAAATTAAATTTGTTCATCATATAAATAAAATTCTTAAAATTTGGACTAAACCAGTGTCAGTAGCGTAGCTGTCAATGGAGGGACAGAAAGCTCTCAGATTTCATTAAAAAGATCTTCATTTGTGTTCTGAAGATGAACCGGTGTCACGGGTTTGGCGAGTAGCCTAATTGATGACAGAATTTTCATTTTTGTGTGAACTAACCCTTTAAGTAATAGATTTGGTCCTAACTGTGTATATAAGTACTTTGTGATACTAGAATATGAACCAAATAATGTTTATGTGAAGATCATACAATTTAGGGTTTATTTTTATTTTTCTTGTCCTGTTAACATGTGTAATATGTGTTGCATATGAAGCCTTTGTTTTGGATCCGTCCATCCAGTGACTGAAAACTTTGATGACATAATCTGTGAAGATGCATCTATAACACCTGTTATCTTTTGTTTGTTATTTGATTCGTTTTATCGCTTTCCTCAGTGAGGTGGAAATGAACAAGTATGTCATCAGCCCAGATCTACCAGTCCAGTGACTGCTTATTTTTACCTTGCATTAGCACAATTATCTCTGTCATCAGGACACTAATAATAGCGCATTCATCACCTGTAAAAAGGGAAGTCATTTGTTTTGAGGTGTGTGATTCTACAAATTTCTATGACGAAGAAATTCATTGAAATTAAACTTACCAACACTAACAGTTCTGAAGGCTCTATTAAAGTATCTAGATGATTTCTTATTGTTATAATTATTGTTGATTTTAAGGATTTATCTTAGTTTTTTATGCTTTATATTTTTAAACGTTTTTCTTTTTTATATACCTTGCAGCACTTTAACCTGTATTTTATGTACGAAAATAAAATGCAATTCAAATAAAAATTATTAATAATTATTATTGTTATTATTACTACCAGTCTTAAAGCTCTGTTGTTTTAGAGACAAAGAATTATCATAAAATTGGTCTAAAGACACAGTCTTAAAAAGCACATTAAAATCATGATATTCACAGTGTTGCTTAACTACACCTTATCTGCATTTCTACATCTGGAGATGGTTTTGTCTCGTCCTTACATAAAACATAATCCACTTCATTTACTACACACTGCATTGGAGAAAGCCAAACAGTGATTCACGTCCTCCCCCATGCACCCATGGTTCATTGGTTTGGATTTACTGCTGGAGCTCATGATGGAGTTGCTTTACGTGCCTCTAGATGTGCACTGGCTCAAGGCCACATGTTGGGGTCTTATTCAAAGAGATCTAGGGTTGAAATCTTGAAATGGATGAATGATTGAATGTTTGTTTAATAATATCTCTTTCTCTCTGTCTCAGTACATTCCTGTACCTGAAGTTTCTGGTGGTCTGGGCGCTGGTGCTGCTGGCAGACTTTGTGCTGGAGTTCCGCTTCGAGTACCTCTGGCCTTTCTGGCTTTTCATTCGCAGTGTTTACGACTCCTTCAGATACCAGGGCCTGGTGAGTATGTGTGTGTGTGTGTGTGTGTGTGTGTGTGTGTGTGTGAGATGAGCTTTTTCATCCAGATTATGGGACTTAATAAACAAAGGAATCAATTGCTCGCCCTCATGTTGTCCCAATCAAAAATCTGATGTTTGTTTAGCAAAATGTCTGAGCTTCTGTTTTCTGTGCAAAGAAAGTGCATGGTGATTCATTCTGCTTATAAGCTCCATAACAGACCAAAAAAAATTCTGAATAATTTTCAGGTGAACTGTTTTTTTAAAATCAACTGCTACATATTATATATTGTAAAAATAAAGAATAATAATAATACAAAAATAAAGAATTAATGCATATCTTATTTGTCAATCCATCACTTTAAAACTTGTTTGTATTATGTCTCTTAAATCAGGACAACTGCATAATATTTATAAAATGCTGTTTCGAGCCCTATTCGGATGGTACTAAAATATGTGCAGTGGCTGTTTATAATAAATAAGTGAGCAGAGGACTCTAGACAAGTATCTTACACTTACATGACACTGATATTATAATGGGCAGTCTTCGCAGTTTCCGCGATTTGGTTCAGTTTATTAATTGCATGTTTTTTTTTTGTCGGACACCATCCATATTGAAACTAAATTAAAGCATGCTGAAGATTGGTGCGCAAATGGTAGCTCAGGTAGGTCAAAAACACATGAGGAGAAGCATTAGAGTAATACAACATCAGCAATCACAGACATTTGCATTCGGACATTAGATTTCTCAGAGGACTGAGAGTTTGTCGAAAAACAATTGGTAATTTGCCCCAGAATTTTTACAGAGGTTGTGTGAGAAAAACACAGACTTGGCAGATTCAGATGGGATTAAAATTGCAATGTCTATGAGACATGAATTTCTCTAACAACCCCCCTGGAAAACTAGTCCTGTCAGAATAGGGTTTAGGGCTGTTTATATGATGTTTTGCATGCAAAATATAATGCCAAAATATAGCCTATTCCGTGCTGAAGCGCACGCAGAATGTCGGGAAAAAATAGCAAGGAGACATTTTAATTATTTAATAAACTAGTGTTTTCTGAGTCTGTGTCGGCTGCAAAGATGGAAAAATGATTGGTGACTAAGCCTCTTCTAGTCAACTATTAGGGGGCTGCCCTACTGTCTACCCAAATGCTGAAAGAGGACTGTAAATTGACATGTCATGCCAGTTGCACATGTGATGATCTGATGCATCTCTTTGTGTGTTTCAGGCTTTCTCAGTGTTTTTTGTGTGTGTGGCATTCACATCAGACATTATATGTCTGCTGTTCATCCCAGTGCAGTGGCTGTTCTTTGCAGCCAGCACATATGTGTGGGTACAGTACGTCTGGCACACAGGTAAGAGCCACACACCTGTTCATATCACGTTCACCCTGCCATCAATGTTCTGGTATTTTCGTTTGAATGTTTCTGAAGTCTAACATCAAGCTTACAGTTAATTGGTCTGTGGTTAGTGAACATTCATGACTTGACAGTTTTGACATTTCCGTTATAGACAACCTCAAGCCAATGTGTCCACAATGTCAGTTTGGTTTGTTGTAGACACACCCATCTCTGGTTTTTCTAATCCTCTTTGTAAAGATGGGCTAAAAAATATTTTATATCTGTTTTGGGAGCTGCTACCTCAGTTTGGACACACAAATTCTTACGCACACATCCATTGGCGCACTCCATGAGAGGATCATTCCCATTCTGTTGTGAGCATTTGTTGTCATCGCATAGTTTATTCTCTCTTTATAACATGCACACACACACTGTGACCTTGCAGCTGTAAGCTTGGTTATTTCTGCCGGTGTGACTGAGCAGCTCTGGATCTTGGTGTCAACAAAGCATTTGCTTCAAATGACTCGCTCAGATTGACCCACCGAGTGTGTGCTTGAATCCTTGTGGGTTTGTTTAGATTAATTTGTGCTGTTAATCTCTTGTCTCTCAACAGAACGAGGGGTCTGCCTCCCCACTGTGTCGCTGTGGATACTTTTTGTTTATATTGAGGCAGCTATCAGATTTAAAGATTTGAAGCACTTCCACGTGGACTTGTGTCGTCCATTTGCAGCACACTGGTACGTCATTTTCCCAAATCCACACATATGCTGACAAATCTAACGCTTCCATTGATTGTGAGCAAGTTTCTGCTTTATATGTCCAGTGTCCTCAACCATTTCAGAACGTGTTGGTCATGTTTTTTATTACTATATGTGATATGAAATAGTGATGCACTGAAATTACAGCAACTGAAAATAATAGCCCAAAATAGTTTTGGAGGGCTGAAATCATTGACAAAACATTTAGAGCTCTGATTGTGCATATTTACTGTGTGAGTGTCTATTTTGTGCAAACAGTGTGGATAAGCTACAATAGGTAAAGATGTCAGCAGTGTAGACGCACTTCACCGTGACCAAAATGATGCACCAATATATAAAATTTATTCAGCTGAAATATCAAGATATCTGATTTATTACCTTTGAACTCAACACCATTAACAACAGCATACGGAATTGCTTTTTACCCCAACAGTGCTAATCATTTGATGTACTATTTATTTTTATGTTTACAGTATCGGGTACCCGGTGGTTACGCTGGGCTTTGGTTTTAAGAGTTATGTAAGTTATAAGATGCGTCTACGAAAACAGAAGGAAGTGCAGAAAGAGAACGAATTTTACATGCAGCTGCTGCAGCAGGCACTACCTCCAGAACAACAGCTCATACAGAGACAAGAGAGAGAAGCAGAGGAAGGTAAGGACTGAGGTCTTGACGGAATAGTTCACCCAAACCAGTGCTGGGCGATATACCGTTTTTATTTTGTGTAGGAAATGTATTTTTCCAATACTGGAATACTGGTGCATGGCTGAAATAATTGCTGTATCTATTCAGTGGCCACAGAGAGTGCATGGATTGAGATGCATTAATGGAAAGACCCCTATTAACTGCATACCCTTCTTACTAATGGTTCTTGCATTATAACACTATTAATAGCCCACACTAACTCTCTTCAACAGGGCAAATATGTAATACAGAGCCCTATAATGGAAAAGGTGGATGAAATCTTGGAATCCAGTAAACAAAAATATATAATAATAATAATAATGTGAAATGTCATGGAATTTGGCAAATTTTGTATAAATAATATATAATTTTGGTACACTATTTTATGGAATATTACACAATTTTCCATCCATATTTTAATTTAAACCGTACACCTGTTGTGCAGCACTTTGCCAGCAAATTAAAAGGAATTGTTATATTTTTTTATTTGATTACATTGTAAAAGGTAAATTAAATTAAAGTTTCATAAAATATTTGTTTACCACCGTTTTTGATAGTAAATTTGGCTAACACTTTAGTTTAGGGTCCAATTCTCACTATTAACTAGTTGCTTTTTTTAGCATGCATATTACTAAGATATTGGCTTTTTATTATAACAAACATATTAATGCCTTATTCTGCATGACCATATTCTACATCCCTTAATCCACCCAATACCTAAACTTAACAACTACCTGACTAACTAACTATTAATAAGCAGCAATTAGGAGTTTATTGAGGCAAAAGTTAATAGTTAGTAGTGAGAACTGGACCCTAAACTAAAGGGTGACCTAAATTTGTATGACATTACAGTGTTTTTATATTCTTTCTACTCTTGACAGTAAAAATAAGCCACAATAAATAAATGTACAAATTTAAAGTACCAGTCATGAAAATAAATGATTAAAACCATTATATACCATAAAATAAACAGCCGTGAGAAAATTCTGAAATTGTTCATTGTTGCAGTGACATGAGGCTGAGTGTATATATTGACAGATTTTTCTGTTTTGGATAAACTATTCATTTGAAGTCTTTCTTGCTCTTTCACTTTAAAAAGCAGCAGCAGCAGCAGCATCTAAAGGCATTCAAGATGTAGACTCTCCAGCTGTGTCACAAAACGGCTCAGCGGGCGGTAAAAAGCCCTCATCCAACACGTTACCAGAGCTGGAATACAGAGAGAAAGAACGGGGCAAAAACGAGTCCAAAAAGCAACACAACCACAACCAGAACCATCACAGCAGCACCAGCAGCATCTTGCCGTCAGTGGACAGTAAAGCTCAGGAGATGGAGTACATGGAGAACCACGTGAACAGTAAGAGACTGAGCAGCTCAGATCTGCTGGGCAGCACTGAGAACCTGCTGAAAGATGAACACTCTTCATCCTCCTCCTCTTCTTCCTCCTCCAACTCCAACAAAAATTACAAAAATGCCAGCGGAGGAGGAGGGGGAGGGAGCTCCTCGCCCCGGGGACACGGAACAGCCAACGGCAGCGTGCCATCTTCCTCCGGGCCTTCATCGTCCACCTCTTCCTCGAATAAGGGGGACAGAAAACAGAAGTGTGGAGGAGGGAAGAACGCAACATCACACAGAGACCCTGTGGAAAACTGCATTCCCAACAATCAGCTGAGCAAACCCGAGGCGCTCGTCAGGTTAGACTCGCACACATCATCTGTCTCAAAATTGTGAATTCGTGTTAAAACAGCGTCTGTCATGTTCAAAAGGGTTATGTGAAAACACTACATACTAGCAAGCATGTTTTGTAATGTTTTTCCCTACACTCTGCTGTCAATATTAAGCATTAAGCTTTCTCACTAAGCCAAAAAAATCAAGTGCTTTCAGTGAGAAAGAAATCTGTTCTCGTTGTGTTCACGTTGATTTGGAACTTTGTCCACTTTTGTTTTGGCATTACCATTTTAGGGGTCAAGTGTCATTTCAATAGGAATCTACACAATCTTGAATTTCACTCCAGGGTGAAAGATTTCCCAATGCAAGTTTTGCATGGGGTTCAAGTAGGGGTGGGCGATATGGCAAAAATATGTGACGATTCACAATTTTTTTCATGTTGGTTTTACTGTTTTGCAAGTGACCGAGCAGCACAGCCAAGCTAATTTCCCTATTTTAAAAATGTAGCTTTACAAGGTAACAAAATATACAAGAAAAAAGAATGACAGACCATTTAGGCCAAAGTAGGGGTGGGCAAAGATGAAAATATTTATTCCATTATTTTATCTTTGTTATTAAAAATTAGAACAAAAATGCACTTTACAAATACAATAGAATATACAAATGAAATAAACAGTAAACAAATGTAAATATAAAACACTACAAAGACTGCACTGTATAAATTTAATTTGAGACCAGTGTGTGAATAAAATGTTTAAGCGGCAAGGCTTTATAACGCATGCAAATAATGCACTTGCATGATTGTGAAAACCTGCAATGTCACGTGAGCGTAACCCTTGCGTTGTACAGTATGTGGGGACAGAGGTGCTAGAACTGCAACTGATAGAATGCTCTATAGCTACGATATTTCTCTAAAAGCAGATCGTGGAGACATTTTAATCATTCACGATCAAAAGTCGTGATATCGCACACCCCTAGGTTCAAGTTCACATGAATTTGCCGCATTGACCAACAGCTGCATGGTTTAAATGCGACTTTTATGTGAACTCGGCTTCATTTTGCTAATGTGATCACACCTTTAGGGTCATAAGCGGAGTCTGAAATTGTTACTGCCAGAGTAACTTTGTGACTGTTAAAAAGTATGTATGTATTTGCGTAGTATGAATGCAGATGGATGCACTACATCTGCTTTGTCATGTGAACTACAACATCAATTGCATCAGTTTCCCACCATTCGCTACTCCTCTCCTGTGGCCTCATGGACTAGTAAAGTGTCTATCAGGTGTGCCCTTTGAAATCTCGGTGGAAATAGTAGGTTATCTAGGTGCTTATCGCCTCCTGTTTTTCAAAATCTGAGTATTCGTCCATATTACTCCTTTGGTCAAGTCAAGTCACCTTTATTTATATAGCGCTTTTTACAATACAGATTGTTTCAAAGCAGCTTTACATGGATAACAGGAAAATAATGCAACATAAGTTTGTTTCTAGAAGAAAATAAGCTTTGGTGTAGTATTTTTCATACTATGTCGTAGGGAAGTTGGCATTTTTGGATACGAGGTCAGTCCATTTTTGATTAACACTATACTATATTATATAATTATAATATTGTGGTTTCACAAACCTTTTATGTTGCGGACCACTTTAACAGAAGTTGCAGACCACCTAACATCCCAAATCTGGGGGAAACTACCTCAAAATAATTACTTTTATATCATCTACTTGCCTCCTTAGACAGCATTTTTGGGCATTATTTGTATGCATATTATGCCTTGTGCATGTTTGGATGCACGCAAATGCTGTCTATGTAGGTAGCCTAATAGGTTTTGTGTAGATGTCGACCGATAAGGATTTTTCTCTGGCTGATGCCGATATTTCAAAATGATGTACGATATATGATGCCAATTTTCCTTCTTTTTTTTTTTGTTTTTTTGTTATCTCATAAAATCTAACCGTTAATAAGAAGTGATAGAGAAAATTGCTTAAATTAAACATTCACTGAACAACACAAGCCTCTCCAATCAGTGCACTTGTATAAAAATAAAATAAAATGATGTATACATTAAATATTAAATACACAAAACAGGTCATCAAAAATCTAGACTGTCAAATAAACTTTTAGATGAAAAAAAAAAAAAAAGTTTTAGTGCACTAAAACAAGTTTTAGTCACGTGTTCCACATCAACGCTTAGCTGCCCGCAGATGCGCCTGCCTATTAATGGGCCTAATTTGCAGCACAATCAGCCCATGCCGATTCATTAAAAAATGCCCAAAATCAGCCCGATCAATCGGTCGACCTCTAGTTTTGAGATGCAGACCTTTTTCTCTGATTCATGTTTATTATAATGACCCCCTAATGGACTTAATGGTCTGTGTGTATGTGTGTTAGGCTGGAGCAGGATGTTAAGAAGCTGAAGGCAGATCTGCAGGCAAGCCGACAGACCGAACAGGATCTGCGCAGTCAGTTGGGCTCTCTGGGCAGCTCTGAACGCAGCATACGCTCTGAACTCGGGCAGCTGCGTCAAGAGAACGAACTACTGCAAAACAAGTGAGACATCCCTCTTTGAGTTTGCTCCATGAGAGAGTGCAGAGAAGCCAGGGGACTGTATCTGTATTAATGCAAACTCGTGTGTGTATGTTCAGACTTCATAACGCCGTGCAGGCGAAGCAGAAGGACAAGCAGACAGTGGGACAGCTGGAGAAGCGTCTGAAGGCAGAACAAGACGCTCGTGCTGCAGCAGAGAAACTGCTAGCAGAGGAAAAGAAACGCAAGAAGCTGGAGGAGGCCACGGCGGCCCGTGCAGTCGCACTCGCTGCTGCAACCAGGTGCTTCCCATCTTTCCATTATATTTCATAACATCCAATCCGTTATATATGCAACCCTCATGCTTTCCATTCTTCTTTCCATTTCATTATACACCACTGTTCAAAGGTTTGGAGTCAACAGGGTTTTTTTTAAATTAAGAAATTAATACTTTTTACTGTTCAGCAAGGATGCATTAAATTGATCAAAAGAGACAGTGAAGTCTTTCATTCTTACAAAAAATATACATATTTCAAATAAGTAATGTTCTTTTGAACTTACTATTCAAATAATCCTAATCAAATGGAATGAAATGCATAATATACACTACCGTTCAAAGGTTTGGGGTCGGCAAGATTTTGTAATGTTTTTGAAAGAAGTTTCTTATCATCAAGACTTTATTTGATTGAAAATAGAGTAAAAACAGTAATATTGTAATGTAAATTAATATTATAATAATTAAAAACAACAGTTTGAATGTAGTTCCTGTGAAGGCAAAGCTTTATTTTCAGCATTATTTCTCCAGTCTTCAGTCACATGATCCTTCAGAAATTGAAACCGTGATGCATTTTTTTTTTCAGGATTTGTTTTAATAGAATAGAAAGTAATTTTTTTTTTTTTTTTTGAAATAGTATTCTTTTGTAACGTTATAAATATATGTTGCTGTCAAACTGCTGATCATTTTTGCTTAATAAAAGTATTAAATTCTTTTTAAAGTTTTTGAACGGTAGTGTACATAACATGCATACTATTTCAGAATATTTTCCACTCCATTCTGTCTGTGTCTCAAATGATTTTCCTTTTTCTCTTGTCAGTTCTGTCTTGTTTTATTCTATTTCCTTTCCATATAACTGCAGGATATTTAACACTTTTTATGTATGTGAACTAACTTGCATCTGTATTTGTGTGTGTGTCAGAGGTGAGTGCACAGAGTCTCTGAGGAGGAGGATTTCTGAGCTGGAGACGGAGTGTAAGAAACTCACGCTTGACATCAAGGTGAAAGAAGATCAAATCAGAGAGCTGGAGCTCAAAGTTCAAGTGAGGAGATTTTCATGTTATATTTGCTCTAAATCTGCTCAAAAAAATGCAGAAAAAGTAATAAAATAGACATTTAATGTCTCATCCTTCTTTCATATCAAGGAACTTCATAAATATAAGGAAAACGAGAAGGACACAGAGGTTCTGATGTCAGCGCTGTCAGCGATGCAGGATAAAACCCAGCACCTGGAAAATAGCCTCAGTGCTGAGACCCGAATTAAGCTGGACCTCTTCTCTGCCCTCGGAGACGCTAAGAGACAGCTGGAGATCGCACAAGGTTTGCATCACGCCCTGTCCAGAGAACTCAAAGATCAGCTTTTAAATTTGGGCTCCACTTTATTTTGTAGCTAAAACGGGTGTGAAGAAAATTTGGCATCATTTACTCAGCCACTTGTCATGAAAACCCATTAAACTTCTTTTCTTTCCAGAAATTCTTGTAAGAATTACATATTTTAATTTGAGAAGAACTACAGTACCATTCAGAAATTTGGGTACCATAACCATTTCTAATTACAGTACCATAAGAAATTAATACCTATAATCAACAAGGACACATTGAATTGATCAGTAGTGGCAAAATAAATTTCTGTTGAAATGCTGTTCTTTTGAACTCTCTATTCATCAAAGAATCCTGTATCAGTTTCCTCAAAATTTGAAGCAGCACAACTGTTTTTAACATTTATAATAATTGGAAATGTTTCTTGAGCAGCAAATCATCATATTAGAATGATTTCTGAAGCATCATGTGACACTGAATAAATCAAATCAAATCAAGTATATTTGTATAGCGCTTTTCACAATACAGATTGTATCAAAGCAGCTTCACAGTATTAAAATAAAATAATACAACAAAGTTTGTTTCTTTGTTGTATTATTACTGAATACTGGAGTAATGATGCTGAAAAAGCTTTGCGTTTGTTTAAAAATATATTTGAATAGAAAACAGATATTTTAAGTTGTAATAATATTTTGATCAAATAAATGCAGCCTTGGTGAGTGAGCATATAAGACACATTTCAAAAACAAAACAAAAAATCTTACCATCTCAAAAGTTTTGAATGGTGGTATATGTATTTATAGAATACATCATTCTCAATCATGGAAAACATATCAGAACTTTTAAGTTGTTATTCTCCGCAGAGATCACTTAGATCTGCATCTCAGCTATCATTAAATATCCCGAAAGCTCGTTTGAAAACAAAATGAGATTTTCAGTCTATGCTCCAACACTTTGGAACACACCACCGTTAACGATTAGAGCTTCTCCCACATTAAACGCTTTTAAAGCATCGATTAAAACCTACCTTTTTTCTCAAGCTTATTAAAAACTCGGTTTTATTTTGTGTGCATCTTTAAATGCTATGTGGTTGCAGTTTTTGTGATGGTTCCAGGTTGAACTTCTTTTGCTTATAAATTTTTCTTGGTTTCAAGTTATTTTTACTGTGTGTGTATTTTTGATTTACTTGTGAAGCACTTTGGTCAACATTCGTGTTGTAAATAAACCTTGACCTTGACCTTTGAAAACCACTAAAAGTTGTTCCCGTCTGGATTTGTGTTCTTTTAGGTCAGATTCTGCAGAAAGACCAGGAGATTAAAGACCTGAAGCAGAAGATAGCAGAGGTGATGGCCGTCATGCCCAGTGTGGTGTATTCAGCAGATACGGGCAGCATGACCCCCGTCACGCCCCACTACTCCTCCAAGTTCATGGACACCAGTCCGTCAGGACTGGACCCCAACGCATCTGTCTACCAGCCCCTGAAAAAATGAATGCTTGTTTCCCACCTCAACAGACCTCCAATCATTCTTGCAACCACAGACACACACACACACACGCACACACACACACACACACACACACACATGGTCTTCTCTGGTTGTTTTTTTTTCCTCCATAAGCCCAGATTCAGATTCATCTTTGGCATGTCTGTGGCTCAAATTGCTTTTTTGTTTTTGTTTTTTTCGTCTTCTAATACTACAGCTTCTTGCCTGGTCAGAAGGATATTGTATTGTGTGACTGTATTTGTTGTAGTAAAAATACAAAAGACAAAAAAGAAGACTTTTAAGGGACATCACACATTGAGCAGGAAACTGCCGTTTCTTTTCTCTTGTAAATGTCTAGAAACCTCACAGAAGTTGGTGAGTATCTTCCCTCAGTCCATTCAGAGACCGGCCTCCTGGATTTCGGCCTTGATTTTACGGTTTTTTGTTTTGTTTTGTTTTTCGGGGGGGGGGGGGGGTTGTGCAAAGCAGGGCAAGTGTAAGATCTGTTGTCCCAGGTGCTCTACCCCATATCAGAGGCAAGAAGATTTTCACTCAAGAATGTCACCATCTAATATGACAAGAATGTAACGCAATGTTCAAACAACAAAACGTCTCCATCGAACGTCCCAGAAACAATGCGACAATTCTCATGCAAAACATCTTTTAGGACTCGAATGACGAACCGAAGCTTAATCTGTGGATTGCTGTTCAGTTCTTCCTCATGGTACAAAGTGACGAACTGTGCGCCACAAACACAGTCCAGCAGCGTAACTCACCAATTACAGATAATCAGTGCCTTCGTATGGGACCTCGTTGGTGGAACAGAAAGATCTCTTCCCTCCCTCTACCACGTCATGCCTCAAACACATCTTTTTTTTGTTCGCCACGTTAACAGGCAACCTTTTGCAAACGGATCACCAGCCCATTGGCGTGACGACTCTGCTCCTGTTTTGGTCCGCGCTTGTGAATTCGGTCATTTGTTTACATTTATTTATTTATCCAGCGTGGCACTAATGCACTGTTGACTTCAACGAGCTCGCAAGGGAATATGTCAAGTATGGAAACGCAGGATACTTTCCTCTCCTGGTTTTCTTTATTGTATTGATTGACCATCTTTCAGTATCAGACGGAAGCTAGTGTAGTCCAGTGCCAACTAAAGTAGTAGGACTGCAATTTTGTTGAAAACAAAAAGTGTTTCAGATCCATCAGGTTACTGGCTGGTCCAATGATCGGAAGCTAGAGGAGTGTATTATTATTATTATTATTATTATTAATAATATGATTATTATTATATGGGTTGTGTATTGTTTTCAGAGAAATACTTGGTTGTGCCACTTGATGGCGCTGTTGCTTTCAGAAAGGTTGGCGACTTTAAACCTGTTACACTCGTGGAAAGGTTTTCATTGGGCCATCATCACACTTGCTGTGTAAACGGATACAGATCCAGATGTCATCTATGTCTGCTAAGCATGAAGTATTATCAGGCTAAAGGGAGAATGTCCCGAGCCGACCCACCTTTTGGAAAAAACCCTCGGATTTGTGTTAATGCGAATAGATTTTGCCAACTGGAGGAAGCCAGCTCCTCCAAACGGTCTCCAGCGAGTTCTGGTGCGGGTCGTTTCAGAAGGAGAGATGGTTACTGTGTTAGTTTGGTTAATGATGGGTGGGAGGGTGGGGGGGCGTGGGTTTAGCCAGAGTCAGTCCTATGTGGTATTGTAGTGCTCTGAGATGGTTGTTGTTTTAGGTGTTGTGATTTTTTTTTTTTTTTTTTTTTTTTTTTTTTTTTTTTTTTTAAGTTATGATGTGATGGAGGAAATGGTAAAGTTTGCGATGTCGAAGTGGTTTAAATGAAAGAGGGGGGAAAAAAAGACAGTTGCTTTGTTTTCTTTGCCCGCTGTCACTTCTTGCTTTCTGTCTGTCGTTCAGCCAAACCTCGGCTGCACTCGTTGTGAGGTCTCTGTGAGGTTTCAAGTAATAAAACATTTTGTTTTCTGGCATCTGAGTTTCTTGTGATTTGTCTGTTGATTGTTAAGGCTTGCGTGCACACAATTATAGGTGGGTCACCAATCACCATATATGTGTGTGTATATAATATATATATATATATACACTACTCACAAAAAGTTAGGGATATTCGACTTTCGTTTCGTGTGAAATTTATAGAAAATTTAAAAAGTTCATGCTACAGTGATATTATATCATGAAAGTAGGGCATTTAAGTAGAAATCCCAAATCAAGTTCATGTGTAAAGGTTGCATTTTAGGTGCATTCTGAAATTTCACCCGAAAATCGCATATCCCTAACTTTTTGTGAGTAGTGTGTATATATATATATATGGTGTTCTGATGGCAAAGAAAAACTAATTAAAATGATAAAATTCAACTAGCCGTATAATTGGGGTTAATTGAAGCTGAGGAAAGGGTTAATTAATGAGTAAAAATGGGAAAAAATTTTATTGTTGTGAATGCCATGGTTTCATCTACACGAATTTAAAAGAGTTAAATTAAATATATGCTATATGTATATTGAAGTGTTTTAATGTCAGTAATATAGGTGTTCAAAGTGCAGTGCCATCGGATGGTAGACTCTAAAGGGTCATTTCATCTTGCATTGACTCTCAAATCACTTTCAAAGTCACAACAAAACATTTTTATAGCTTAAGAGTTTAAATTTAAAAGGTTTTTAGGTTTACCCTAAAAGTGGTTAAGATATAATGGGGGAATTAAGAAAGCACATATTACACCAAGAATAATTTTACTCTCAAAACATTTTGAAACACTTATTTTTTGCAGCTGGCATTTGCTAGTTTGTGAACTATTGCAACATCTCGTGCCGACAGATTCTCTGATCGCTGTGAGTGTGGAGCCTTCATCTCTCATTCATGAGATGATATTGCGTGCATGAATAAATAACCAGAGCTTTCATATTAAACACGTCGCTTTTTATAACCATGCATGCAGTTTCTATGTTCCTCTCACACACTCACGCTTTCTTCAGTGCATCAGTCACATGATGTCCACAATTTCACATGTGGGCTCTTGTTTTCACATCACTTTTTTTTTTTTTTTTTTGCAAGTTTATATAGCTAAAGATCGCCGTTCCAGACCTTTATGTATACATCTATCTATTGACCTATTAAAGCCATTATATTCTGAGATGAGCTGCAGACTGTTGCTGTAATCAGCATATGGAGGCATTAATAATGTACAGAAGCCGTTTAATATGTCACCCACGTTCCTCAAGCTTCCAGTTCCAGTATTGTAGGATGAACTGGGAGAGTGAATTATTCCCATGGGATGCACTGTTTCACATTCAGCCTCCCTGAAGAACCTCGTCTGTATGCTTGCCTTAACAGGTGCACATGTTTTTTCTGCAATAATCTGAACGAATCTGTCATGCTTGCTCAGGAATGCTGAAGATCTGGCTTTCTCTTGTTAATCACCTGAATGGAGTGACTCACCTGTTGTTCTGCTGGGAGACCCTGGTCAATGGTATTTAATGTGTGTCTTCACATGAAACTGAACAGGTTTTGGTGGGTCACGGTGAAGAACCTGATGCCCCGGTCTCTGTTTGCTAGAAGTACATTCAAGATGCTACCCTGAAGTGACAAAAGACAAGCAAAATCACCTCTTTCTCAGAGGAGCCCCCTTGAATGCCTGTTTTCCCCCTCTCAGTTTCTTTATTTCCATGTTTCCCATGTGGTGATGGGCTGTCAGTGTAGACGCACTCATGCGGATGAGTTTAGATAGGGCTGAGTGGAGAGAAAGACAACTATACACTCTCAAAGTAAAGTTTCACACTCACCCTCGTCATTATTGCTCTTTTCTTCATACTAAGTATTACACTGTAAACAATTATATGATCAATAAGTTATGACAACATATGTTTTTACATTGCTTTAACTTTTCAATTAACATTGCAATTTTTAGTTATACAAGATTCAACTTATTTTTAAGTCAGGTTAATTTAATTTAAGTTTAAATGACTTAAAATTTTAACTTGTAGCAACTTTTTGGACATTGCATGGAATGAACCTCATGCGTCATGAAGGTGAAAATGGAAAGAAATATTTTTCTTTATTTAATTATTTCTGTGAAATTGAGTGACTAATGTAATGTCATTAAAATACTTTTTTTAAAGAACAATGCAATTAAAACATTTTATTATGTGTAACATATTTTAACTGCTACATGACTGACTCTAATAGAATTGGCAACTTAAATTCTTCTACTTATTTGTTATGCAAATAATAGCTAACAATAATAGAGTTTTTACATTAATGATAACTAATACAAAACAAATCTAAGTTAAAATATTCTGCCTTATAACTGCAATATGCTTCATAAGTATTTGTATTCTTCACTAATCTAATGTGTGTTGTTATTGTTTTATTCAGTGTCCAAATACTTTGTGGCCAATGTGTGTCCTTGTAATCACAACCTCCAAGATTTTATTTTATTTTTTTACCTCTACGAAGTAACTGAAAAGTTTATCATTTAAAGGGATAGTTCACCCAACAATTTAAATTCTGTCATTCTCACCCTCAAGTTGTTTCAAACCTGTATGAATGTCTTTCTTCTGCTGAACATAAAAGAAGATATTTTGAAGAATGTGAATAACCAAACAGTTGTTGGACCCCATTGACTTCCATAGTATTTTTCATATGGAAGTCTATGGGGTCCATTAACTGTTTGGTTACCGGCAATCTTCAAAATATCTTATTTAGTGTTCAGCAGAAGAAAGAAACTCATACAGGTTTGAAACAACTTGAGGTTGAGAAAATGATGATAGAATTTTCATTTGTGGTGGGTGAAATTGTAGTATTATCCCTTTAATAGTAATCATTGTTTCAATCATGCACGTCAAACGGCACTCACACACACACACACACACACACACACACACACACACACACACACACACACACACACACACACACACACACACGAAGTCCTAATTTGCATACTCGAGCCCCGCCTTCGCCTACTCACGGCAGCGTCATGACGGAACATTATCCGCCTAATTTACATACTAAACCCCGCCCACCGTGGCGAGCATGTTCGCACATCCACCCGGGATCATCCGCGGAAAAGGAAGAAAATCACAGGCTGTCAGAAAAGTTTTCCTGCGGACAGAGGATCGGGCTCGACCGGGCAGAGGACAGTCGGAGGATCGCGCTCTCAGGATTATTAATTGTCACATAAACTGGTATTCATCATCATCATGGACGCGCTAAAATCAGCCGGACGCGCGATCATTCGCAGTCCCAGTCTGGCGAAAGAGTCCTGGACCTCTGGAAAACATAAAAGTGAGTTTTACAGCTGTCAATCTGCATGAATTTGCCTGGAAACGACCGTTATTTATATTGTTTATATCCGCGGATCTGTTTTGAAGTTCAGAGTCAAAGTTGTTTGCAACTTGTATGCTAAACCAGGAATTTACTCGCATTTGCACATGACATTTCATAACAAATATCTGAACGGTTTAAGTTTTCAAAGTCCGCTATAGTCAAATCCATTTTAGTGCAATGTCCAGGAAATAGCACGCATTTTAATTACTATAGTGTGTGTATATTGATGTATATTATTCTCCAGAAAGGTTTTGAACCCTTTATTATTCAGAACCGATTTTGTTTTGCCAAATCCGAATTATTTTCCTGGCGTTTCATTTGCCCTGCACTGTTTTTCACTGAAGCTACAGCGCGACCAGTCTCGGTTCCCAGGCGAATGCTTCTTTTGAGCCGATTCTTTATAGTGAATCAAAAGCAAATAGCGCGATCATGTAACGCGATTCTCGAACGAATGACTCTTATGAGTCGGTTCTTTTGGGGGATTTGTAAACATACAGCGAGATCACTGTTGTCAGATTCCTGAATTATTGATTCGTATAAACCGGTTCAAAAAAACGGACAGCATCCATTCCTATCTATAGGAATCAGATCTAAAAGAACAGAATCTGGTGTTTTGTGTTGCTAACAGAGAGCATGGCAGTAGAATCTGAATGATTTGGCAACCCATTGTTGCTAGGCAATGCTTTTTAGGTGTAGGCTACATGGATTTGCTTTATTTGGGGGGAAAAGTAAGACTGCAAAGAAAGGTATCCTCTGGTGTTCTCTCTTTTTCTGTCACCATGTTTGACAATTTCTTTTGCTATGTTGTCTCGGCTCCAATAAAACACACCCTCAAAGGAATTGTTCCAAACCTCCATGACTCATTTTTTTCAGTGGAACATAAAAGGTGAATTGCTTTTATAGAATGTTGGCTGCTGTTTTCGATACTTAAAGCGTTAGTTCACCCAAAAGTGAAAATTCTGCCATTAATTACTCACCCTCATGTTGGTCCAAACCCGTAAGACTTTCGTTCATCTACGGGAACACAAATGAAGATCTTTTCAATGAAATCTGAGAGCTTTCTGTCCCTCCATTGACAGCTACGCAACTACCACTGTGACGCTTAAAAAAAAAAAACATAAAGAGATCATAAAAAGTTCATAAAGAGATCATAAAACTAATCCAAATGAATTGAGCGGTTTAGTCAATTTTCTGAAGAGTCTCGATCATTATATATGATGAACAGATTTAATTAACCCTTTAAACGAATGGGGACTAAAGCTGTGAAGCTCCAAAATGTTTTAGTGTATTATAAAAGCATCTTAAAAGTGGTCCATATTACTTGCACGTCATCTTAAACCACATAATAATTTAGTGTGTGAAGAACTTAAATTTATTGTATAAAAAAAATAAATAAATAAATAAATAAAATATATATATATATATGTATATATATATATATATAATATAAATTAATATTCACTGATGAGCACATAAAATGGTTCTGTTTGGTCATGTGAGTGGCATCAAAATGCAATTTTTTTTTAAAGTGAATAAAGACTCAAATTTGGGTCTGTTCCTCCCACACAGTTATCGTATTGTGTAATGTGTCATATGGTATCGTAAGTTATGCATGTACTTTTATGATGCTTTTTTTTTTTTTTTTTTTTTGGAGCTTGACAGCCCTAGTTCCCATTCGCTTTCATTATATTGAAAAGAGCAGCCAATACATTCAACAACATTTCAGGATAGTCTTCAAAAATGCAATTTTGGGTTCCAATGAAGAGACAAAGTCATGTGGTTTAAAACAATGTCAGGATGGGTAAATTAAGACTAAGAGATGGTCATTTTTCAGGTGAAGTATTTCTTTAAACGTCTGTGCACATGGACACTGCTGGTCTCATCGGCTCGCGTTCAACCAGTCTCTGATCTCAGATGCGGTGTGTGTAAGTCCCATTCCAGCAGAGTTCAGTCCATCTGATGCACAAAAACAAGCTTAACTGCCTGGTGACCTTTTTGTTTGCTTTCACATGGGGAACCCCTCCGCAAACACACTTCGCTGTCAGACTGATGTCAGCACACTGTGATGTTTGGGTTCTTAGGGATGCATGATATACTGGTGACCATATGACGGTATTGGCCAATATTAACATGGTTTATATTATCGGCATATCAGCAGTTATCATGTTCCACCATGTCTTCATGAACGAAATACGTCATCCATCAGCAGCATTGAAGAAATGTTATGTATATTATTTGTTATATATTTACAAGTGTGAAATGTTATATATATATGAGTGTGTGTGTGTGTGTGTTTCCTTCAATTATTCTTTAATTAACTTGCCTTTAACTTGGAATGTCTGGGGTTAGAAAAAAAATCCCAAATATTCCACTACTGTTGCCATTTTCAATTGTTCTTGTGCCCTTATCTCATAAATATGATAATTTTAACTGATTCTCCTTCTATCTGTGTTTACGTTATGGTGTCACGCTTTGTTACTAATGTTCCGTGTCTTCATCCAACCATCCTGCAGGAGAATGACACATTTTCTAACATTTTTCTATACATTTATGGTGTGTTGACTATTGCAGTTCGGTTTGCTTGGCCAATACAAAACAAAAAAAACATTAATCCTGTTCCGCTTTGTGTTCAGATTTTAACAGGCTAAATGTGCTCGTTGTTTGTGCGTATGATGGTATTTTTACCAGCTGAGAACTCGTGAAGAGATTATTAGTGATGCACCGAAATGAAAATTCTGGGCCGAAACCGAAACCGAAAATTTAGGATGCACTTGGCCGAAAACCGAAACTGAGGCCGAAAATGGCTTCTTTTAAAAACTTATATATATATTGCTTGAATTTAATGGATCTGAAATGAAAAATCACAATATAATAATCAAACTTTTATTAACAGTTACATAACAAAACATAAAATATTTTTAACAATAAAAATAAATAATAATTATTCTTCAAGTTTTATGTTCCATAAAATAATATAGTTTTTTAAAAATTGTGCAAAAAAAATCCACAATTTTGGAGATTCTTGCAGAACAAATGTTACATATTGTAACTTGGTGTCCTCTCGTATAGGGCTGTCATTTTTGTGAAAAAAAAAAAATCCTGTTCGATTTTTGAGACATAGGCAAAGTGTTCATTGAATCGTTAGTAAATTGCCTATATTTGGCGTTGATCCGTTTTCAACAGCAAATATAGGCAAATCCACGGACAACTAAACAGGCATTAGGGCGAACGTAAAGAGGGCGCTTGAGACGCGCACAAGTCAGCAATGTGGACTGCCATAACATCAATGAAAAACATTACTGAAGGCTACATATTATGCACTATATTATGCAGAAATAGGCTATGTGTGTGTGTGTGTGTGTCAGAACCTGCAGTTGCTGTGTGACACGCGTTCGCTGCGAGCGTATAGTGACGAGCTGGACGCGTTCCGAGAGAAGGCCGTTAAAATCGATTCCCTATTTTCGTTTTCGAAACTTGTGTTGGTTGGTCCGATCGATTGTGCAATAAGTGACAGCCCTTTGACATGCTTAATCTTTGATAGGCAGACGCGTGATAACAGCTCGACCGTGAGTGAAACCTTGCGCACGGATGGGAGGGGCGGGTGACATTCATTTTCGGTTTACGTTTTCGGCTGTTTTTTTTATTTCGGCCCGAAACCGATAATGCCATTTCGGCCGAAAATTTTCGGCGACCGAAATTTCGGTGCACCCCTAGAGATTATAAAATGTGTAATGGAGTCAAAAAAACTGCAGAAGTACCTCCGTCACACACACAAAGGAAATTAATAACTTATGATTTTTACAATGGAAATGAATCAATCAAAACCTGACTTAAACTGTACAATGATGCTGTACAGCCAAAACATTATCTGTTCCATTAATTTCCTATTATCAAAGGAAATTAAAGATGCTATGAAACAATCTTTATTGTAAAAAGCGCTATATAAATGAAAGTGACTTGACTTTTGATGCCTATATCGAACTGTGATGGGCAACATCACGATTATGATGATAAAAAACAGGTGTGCTTCAGCATTCTGTCCTTTTTAGGGTCGCATCTTGTGACATCTATTGCACGCATTGTGTTTATCGTGCTATTTATACGCGAAAATTAGTTTTTCGTGCATATGATACGCAGTTTATTGCGTGTAATACACACGCACCCCACACCACTAATCCTAACCAAACGTATAATACATTATGAACCCCACACCACTGCTAAACCTACCCTTGCATATCATATTATGCACGTAAAAACAAATTTTCGCGTGTAAATTGCACGATAAACACAATGCGTGCTATAAAGACACATTTAGTGTGACTGTTGGCTTGGAGGCGGACTGAGACTCATCTTTTCACCGGTCTCGGCCCGCTTGTTGTGTGATCAGGGTTCGGGTGGCAGCGTTTATACTAATTCAAATGAACCGCATAGCAATCGCACCAGAGTTTGTTTTTATCAAACCAAACATGCCAAGTGTGAACACACCCTTAATCCCACTTCTGCTCTGAGGATATTTACTCGCATCATCTGTGAGAGTCTCCACTGCAAGATCAGCAGACATTAGCTGTTGCTTTCGAGCTTGTCTTGACAGGAAATGTCTCACTGCAGCAGACTCACAGAGCATGACGCCTGAAACCCACAGACACTTTTACACTAAACACATGATGCACTTACATACCCGTGATGGACTGTAGATTTTAGTGCTGAATCGTGAGATTATGTGGCCACGTTTGGCGCCTGCAGCTCTCTAATGACATTTTCTAGAATATGTTTAGTTAAACTGATGGTTCTGAGCTCTGATTGGATGAGTCATTTTTAAGCCAGTGTAAAATACAGATAAACACAGCTGCATTGCTAAACAGTCTACAAATAAGCTATAGTTGATGGACCCATTGACTTCCATAGTATGTTTTTTTTTTCCTACTATGGAAGTCAATGGGGTCCAACTGTCCGGTTACTGACATTCTTCAAAATATCTTCTTTCGTGTTCAGCAGAAGAAAGAAACTCATACAGGTTTGAAGCAACTTGAGGGTGATAAATGATTTTTTTAAAGTGAACTATTCCTTTAAATAAGCCATTATGTTTCAAAGGCCAGATTGAATTATTCCTGAAGGCTGTAATAATTTCATGTCTGAGCGTTTAGTCACGTACAGTCGTGCTGATGTGGAAAGGGCTCTCAACAGGCCAGTGGCAGTTGGTTTCAGTAATCTTGTGCAAGCGCAGGGTTGGGTGAATGAAAAGCTATCATTTCCTGCTGTTAACCATCTTCCCACAGAGATGTCAGTCTTAAAGTCAGTAGATTTGAGAATCTCTCTTGTGGTCGGCGTCATATCAGCTGAACTACTGCCAGATGAAAGGGTCACATGAAACATGAAGCCATTATGTCTTAAGTTAGACCAAGTTTAGCAGAAGTCCCAGTACAGCTAACATCATGTATCAACCGTAGTTTGCAATGTTTTCTGTTAATGTGTGAGACTTCTGATTGATTTGCTGCTAGTGAAGTAAAAGAATGACAAAGTGCAGTAAACAGTAAAACTATTTGCGCTACATAATATGTTATGATTATGATAATAAATTAAAATAATATGATAACAAATGCCATTTTGCAATATCAAGCAGCATAACGGACTGTTTTTGAACAGGTAAAATAAATATAAATAATATAATATAAATTTACTATACAAGGAACCCCGAAATATGTTTTTCTGCATTAACTGATTTTGAGTCATTCATTAAAAAGCACCAATTAAAAAGACAATTTTTTTGATGAATCAGACTATATTGGTCTTGCTTTTGTTTGCATGCAGCAAAGATTCAGAATAGTTTATGAAATTATTGGTCCAAGTTTAAAACTAGAATCCTTTTACTGATAAATATTGGAATATTTATAGCATTTAGTTTGCTGTTAATGTGGAATTCTGCAGCTAGCAAATACCTGAACTCCCTTCCGGAGATAAATCTGATTATGTTGACTCTGAATGAAAATATTGGGTCTGTAATTCCCATGTTTCCAGCGCTGAGGGTTTGGAGCTCCTGCTGGGATGTGCAACAGTGAAATGTGTCTGAAGATCTGAGCGCCGCTGCCAGTGTGTAAAGGAGATTGTGTCCATCAAAGCTCTCTTTACAAAACAGATTTAACATCCTCAGACATCGTCAGTATCTCAGCACTCACACACACACACTCATTCATATTCATGCTGGTGTGTGTGTCGCTGGAGATTGGAAGCAGATCAGGGTCAGTAAGAGATTAAGAAAGTGATTTTGTAAGGAAGCTGTTTGACTGACATTGATGGATATGTAAACTTCTCATGTTTAAGGGATGTTATGAGAGGAGTGTATGGATGATGTAGCAAGCATTCATAATATACTTGGGATTTATGTTATTGGGTCATTAAGTTTCTTAAAGTGTCTTGAGATATGTTTCATGATCGTTTCTTTGTCTTTCGGACTCGTGAGTATAAGAGTATCAAAAAAAAATCAGATTTTGTCATTTCAGTTCATTTCCTTGAATCAGTTCAAATTGTTTGCTTAAGTGAATCAATTCAAAACTCTGATTCAGTGATTCATTTGCACCATAACTCAAATATTTTAATAGTTATGTGGAATTTTTCCAGATGATAAAGTAAAAATATATGTGTACTACCATTCAGGGGTCAGTGAGACTTTTTTAAATAAATACATTTTCAGTAAAGATGAAAAGAACAGTAAAGATATTTATAATGTTACAAAAGATTTCTATTTCAAATAAATGCTGTTCTTTTGAACTTTCTATTCATTAAAGAATCCTTAATATCCTGAATAAATGCATCATGGTTTTCCATAAAAATATGAAGCAGCTCAACTGTTTTCAACATTGATAATAATCATAAATGTTTCTTGAGCATCAAATCATCAATGATTTCTGAAGGATCATGTGACACTGAAGACTGGAGTAATGATGCTAAAAATTCAGCTCTGATCACAGGAATAAATTACATTTAAAAATAAATTACAATGGAAAACAGATATTTTAAATTGTAATAATATTTCACAATATTACTGTTTGTACTGTATTTTTGATCAAATAAATGTAGTCTTGGTGAGCAGACGAGACTTATTTCAAAAATATTTTTACTGACCCCAAACTTTTTAACTTTATTCTGTAACTAAATTACTATAAAATGTATAAAACTTTGGAAAATATTAGTGTTTAAGTATTATTTAGCATCTATATATTGGTGCATATAAAAGAAAGTGTTTTGAAAAACAGCGTTGAAAAAAATCATTTAATTATTTTTACTGTTTTTAAAAAAATATATTTTTAATATTTTTTTGGTTAAAATGATTGTTTCTCTGATGAAAAATAATCACCTTTTCACAGCAAATCCAATAAATATTGAGATGTGATGTTGTTAGCTATAGATGGTCCAGCCCTCTGTGTGAGCAATGATTCGTCAGCATGTCTGCGAGCTGTGAGTGTGTATTTACCAAACTGTAGTTCATGAAATGAAGACACAGCAGGTCTTCACAATCCTCAGAGAGCCTGTTGATTGTGTCCTTTTGCAACCTGTAGACGTGTGTGTGTGTGTGTGTGTGTGTGTGTGTGTGTAACCTGAGGCTAAATACAGCAGTGCCGAGCCCTTCAAATCTCTTTAAAGCTTGATGTTATTTATGGGGTCTCATGACACACACACACACACACCACTGATCCGCTCGGCTTGATCCTCATCAAAATTACCTTTTCAAGTCGACATGAAACGCCTCTGGAGACACATTTTACTTCACAAAAATTGCATACAGTTTCAAGTCATTGTTGTCAACTCATGGAAAGTTTACATAATACACATATTTGTGTGTGTGTGTGTGTGTGTGTGTGTGTGTGTGTATAAGCCTGTGTCAGGGTGAGATCTCTCTTCTCCTCCTCTTCTGCTGCTCTGTCATCTCTTGTTTTATCTCCTGACTGAACAATGCCCTCTATTCTGCTATTCCCATCTCTCTCGGTCCCAGACGGCATGATCTGTGCTACTTGAGTTCACAGTGAGCTATCCCAGCAGCCTCTGTCTGCATGCGTCTCTCAGTACAGCGCTACACCCCACTCTCAGATTTGACTGATAACAACATTTCAAAATATGCGGATGAGCTACCACACTCAGTACAATTTTGAAACAGTTTTCACTCAGAAATAACTGGTAAATTTCTCAAATAATAACAAAGAGACACATTAAATTAAAGGACAAGTTCGGTATTTTACACTTAAAGCCCTGTTTACAGATCGTTTCTTATGAAATAGAACGGTTAAGATTAAAATTTGGTCACATGCTGCTGTCCCGAGAATTTTAGGTTTATTTCGCTTTCCCCCCCACCTCCACAATGGCAGCCTATGTGCACTGGAACAATCCTTCCTAAAACGCATTAAACTTTCGTTTACAAAGATGTGAAACTCACCGAGTGGTCAGGGGTGTTCACTGATATGCTCACACAAAAATCGCTGCAAAAGATGCTTTCCAACAGGTGTTTTACCATTCGTTGTAAAACTGTGGATCTATTTTTCCAAACATCTCACACCCGTAGATTCTTCCGTTGAGAGCTTGAATAATAGACACTCCAGCCCAGTTGGTGGCGATAATGCACCTTTGCCAATTGCAAGCAAACCGCTGGCATTTCATTGAATACACAGAAGAAGCAGAAGAAGAAGCGGCGGAGTAATACCGTACCTCACACAGCTCATCCAATACAAGTCAATGGAGTTGGACAAAAACTACGATAAAACCTGTTGGAAAGCATCTTTTGCAGCGATTTTTGTGTGAGCATATCAGTGAACACCCCTGACCACTCGGTGAGTTTCACGTCTTTGTAAACGAAAGTTTAATGCGTTTTATGAAGGATTGTTCCAGTGCCCATAGGCTGCCATTGTGGAGGTGGGGGGGAAAGCGAAATAAACCTAAAATTCTCGGGACAGCAGCATGTGACCAAATTTTAATCTTAACCATTCTATTTCATAAGAAACGATCTGTAAACAGGGCTTTAAGTGTAAAATACCGAACTTGTCCTTTAAAGGTGCCATGTGTAAAAATTGAGGTAAAAATATCCAAAAAATGAGCTATACGCATCAAAAGAATGAGAAGAAATAAGGGCGATGATGTCATTAAAAAAATGACAAGTTATAGTGCTGCAGAGATATCAACCTGAATTAGCATTAGCATTACTAGCCACGGCCCGACAGGTGTCGTAATACCAGTTTCGGCCATGGGAGGCGGTATACGGGCAACATAACCACCAGTCAAACATGCAATACACGAGTAACTCGCGCGGCTTGTGGGCGTACTTGAACCTTGTGTCAATCTTGTGTAAAGTAGCCTACTGCCCACTACTACATTCAAATAAAATCTGATAAAAAAAGGAACAGAACCAGAGTAAACATTGGCACTGCTTTCCATCGCTGGAGACAACTAATGGACATGAAAGAAATGAGGTTTGACTCCGAACTTGCAACATTTCTTTTGGATTGGTAAGTAAGATGCTGTTAGTATTTCGTTAGAAGTTTGTTTTATATGTTTGTGTAGTTTTTTCGGGAAGTTATAACATAGAAATGTATCGAAGGCTGTCCGATAAACGTATATATAACGTACATAAATATAGTATTGTAATAGTACACATATAACTTATAGCACAATCTTTTTCTTGCCAACTACGTGACCTATATTATTATTAAATGGCTTTCCTGAGGTAAATCTGACATGTTCCCCAACTGTGTTATTGACCTCTTCACGCTGATAAAAAACACTGATTGGTCGATATTATGTATGAGGAATACATTTTGGTAAGTTGTAGCCTACTGTATCTTTCAACAGTGTTCGTGTTTTTTTACTATTAGTAGAGATGATCGGTTCACGTGCGCTAGGGATCTGTCGTGTAACATTTACAAGCGGCAAAACGGTATTTATTGTTTGAATTGCGTAATAAAATTGACAGAATCTGAGAGCTGAGATTTTTTTATATCATAACTAACCTGCTCTGTCTAGTCTGTCGGTCTCCGTGTCCTCTTTGCTTCGCGATTTTTCTGTGCGTGAGAAAATTGATGTGTGGCGTGAGAGCGTGTGAAAAGTGTCAATTGCGTGAGTCTCACGGTGAATGCGTGAGAGTTGGCAGCTCTGGTTACGTTGGCGCTAGCTTGGTCAACATCAGCGAATGCTGTCTGTCAAATTAATGTAATTTCAAACTAACAATAAAAATGTAATATGAACAAAACGAATATGAACATATTCACTGGTAAAGGTGAAGGGGAGTAGCTTTAAGATGTCATATTCATACTCTAGAGTAGACCAACTCACTTTCTGGAGGTATACTGCCCCCATCTGGTATGGAATGTGGAGTATGAATTTATTTATTTTGACACAAGGCACCTTTAATGTCGGAGTGAAATTGAAGTTATTCTTTTCTTCCCTATTGTGACGTATCAGAGTGAAACGGCTTCTCGAACAAGACATTTATCTATTTATTTTTGTCTGTGGGGGATTGATTGGATGGTCGTGGTTTGCTATTGGTTGATCTCATGTGAGTGACAGCCAGGTTGCCCCGCCCCCACGCCAGTAAACGCCATCAGAGAAGAGATGTCGCTGAATGTGGGAGGGGAAGTTATTTTGATTAATGATTATGAAGGCACATGTATTTAAAAATAAAAGAATGATGTGCATGGATAAATCATTTATAATAAATACTGCAATATTTCATAAAAAAATAGAATTGTCAATTTTGATTACATGGTGACTTTAAACTTTTACATTTTGAAGGCGGCGGCTGAAATAGCATTTTCTCGAACAGTACATGAGCTCTGAGGTTATATGATGTAATATACTTCTGTAAAAACCACTAGTCAGTGTATTTTCAGCTTCATGTTTTTTTTTTATTTTTTACCAAAGCTCTTTTCCTGAAATCACCATCATTAAGATTTAAAATGCAGTAGATCTGATGTTTATTCCGATGATTAATATTAACGAAGTGTCTTTTGCTGCATTGATGTTGCCCTTGTTAACACAGCAATCTCTCTTGACTTTTTTTTGCTGATAAAAGCGGTGGTCATGTGATCAGTTCTGTAGACGTGTGATGTTGACTGGTCTGGACTGAGTCAGCAGTGATCAGCACTAATATGAATCAGTGTGTGTGAGAGGGAGAAACCTGTCCAGAACGTGCCTTTTCTTTCAACCACTGAGATTTTTTTTTTTTTGTGACAATTAAGCACATTTTTATTACCATAATGCTTAATGCTGAGTGATTATCTTCGGTGTATAAGACTGAGTTTTACTATTTAAGATGTAAAAATATTATTTAAATAATGTTTCATAATACGATTAATATTATTTATATTTATGTATTACATTAAAAAAAAAACAAATGTGCTCAATTGTCATGAAAATAATGTCACAATAATAATAAAAAATCTTAATGGTCCTAAAAATATAGTTAATTTTCACTAAATAAGTATATTATATAATATTTTATTATTTCTTTTAATGTTCTTGACAGGTTTTGTGAAAGCAGGAGACTCTAGTTGGTGTTGATTTGAAGAGTCAGTCTTCTGATTCTGGTGGATTTGGCTTATAGCTGTTTGGTTGTATTGTGTCAGTTGTTTCCCTGAACAGAAGCTTTGACGTGGTACGGTGTGTGTGTGTGTGTGTTTGAGTTGAACATGCTTTGTGCTTGTCTATAGTGAGTGAGTGAGTGAGTGAGTGTTGGGCTCATGGACAATAACTCCATTCTCTGCTAATCGCTGTAGCATCACATGTCACATTCGCTCTGAAGATTCAGAGTTTCTTTATCACAAAATGATAATGCCGTTCAGGGACTCTCTGACACTGACGTGGCTCATAAGTGTTCAGCCAATATGAGATTTACAATGAACGATGCTGATATCTAGAGAGCTTTAATGTTACAATACCCAATCGTCCATCGTCCAAGAGCGGACATATCCATTTCATAATGTACATTAGCACTTGTAAATCTGCGTTTGAGTAATTGAATCTCATTTCCATCTATTTTTAACTTTATTGTAGATTTAAGAAAATGATCCTTTTCTTAAAGAAAGAAATTCTAGGTTACAGTGAGACATTTTAAAAAGCCAACGCTTTACTATAACACAGTGTCCTAACCAGACACAAAGCGACACTCGATAAAAGGTATCTTTTCCATGTTTATCAGAGTTTTTGTCGGTGATATGTGACGATTTTATATTAAAAAAAAGGTTTCTATTTTTCTACAGCATCGTGGCTGGAACGACAGCACAAATTATGACCGTGATAATCTCAAGTGTTGTTTTTGTGTATTTCATGTTCAAACTTTTCAACTCTATGTGAGCAAACAAGTGTATTCTATGACAAAGTTTTTTTGGTCACTCGATATGTATTATATATGGTGTAATATTTACGAATTTGATGCGGTTGCAAGTGCCGAGTGCTTGCAGAGAGACTCCGCCCACACGCTCTTCTGATTGGCTGTGATTGATTTTGTTGTGTCTCGGACTCTATTTGTGTAAAGTATGATATGGATAGACAAGTTTCTGGCGTCTGGCTACAAAACGGTGTTATGCTACAAATTCTGCAAATTAAGCTTAACCCAGAATATTCATTTAATCGCAAAAAACAAATGGGTTTTAGAAATCAGATTTTGGGTGTTAGATTCCTCGAGAGTCCGACGGCACAGAGCAAATAGATATTTAACATGTTCTTGTATATGTACTGTTGAAATTCTGCACCTCCAGTGTCACCAAGCACATTGTAAAACTGATTAGATTGTCATGAAGGTTTTCCCGAACACTCCTCGAGGGCTCATGAAGCTCTTTTTAGAGTCTGGAGCTTACACTGTCTCCATCTAAGTGTTATTTTCAGCTCTCGTGTTTGTAAAACCTGAGCTGGCACTGCGAGAGCTGTAATCAGAGCAAACCTCAGACAGTCAGGATGGTGATTCAGCAGGTCTTGTGATGGACGGCGAGGTCGTATCCCGAAGAAGCCGCTGCATGGATGGGAACTTGATTACAGGTCAGTGATTACAGTGTCATCTGAGGCGCTCGCAGGAAAATGACTCAAGAGCTTTATGTAAACGGGGGCCTTGAGTGAGATGACTTCGAGAGATGGCCTGACCCTGGGAGTAAGATCCAGGAAATTGGGTCGGGATTTATTGTTTGGCGTGTAGAAGCGGAGAACATAATGGCTTTGTTTCAAAACCTAGTGAGCTTCTTATGTAGGGAGCATTTTAAGGCGAGACACTACAGGTGAATAGGGTAAAATTTTAAAATAATAGATATCACCATGAAACTTCCTCAGTTGATTACTTCCACAAGTATATAAAAAAAATGTATTACAAGTTTTAGAAATTTGTATGTTTAATTATGCAAATTAGGCATTATCTCATTAAATATGCACGATTTTGCATATATTTTCGGTAGATAGATCTGAACATATGATAAAGCCAGGTGCAAAATTCTTTTTTCATTTTGTTTACACACAAGATGAAAATAAAAACTCAGAGGGATTTCAGGATATATGCTTTCATTACCTAGGGAATCAAAATATACTGTCCATAGCCATAAAAAATAGATTTTAGCCATATTTTTTTAATTAAAATATCACATAAATCAGGCCAGGAATGATTTATTAACAAATCCCTCTGAAAATATCTTCACAATACTGCTAAGTGTATAACTGGAAAGTTTGGTGTACATAGGTGCTACACAGGCTGAGATGTTTCTACTGGAGAATGACAAAAAACTCATTTTGAGAAAACGGCAGTTAAAGATTTAAATAGCTCTAAATGAGAAATCGGCGTTAGCTTTAAAATCCCCCTTTGGACATTCACGATTGGTTACTGATGGAAAGGAAATGCCCATATTTGGGTTACATAGCGTTGTGCAGGAGACTCAGAGCTTCACAAAGATACCGGTCATGACAGACTTCAGTAAACAGACGGAGGCTCACGGAGCTCGGCGTGTCGCGATGTAATGCTAACTTCCTGGTAAATTCGGGAGAAACTTAAAGCCGCAAGTAAACAAAATGTAATAAAATAAACATCTTAATGTATATTTTCAACGTTTTCTTTATAACAGCTTGAAAGAACACATATTGAAGGAGTAAACTAGCCCAAAATCTCAAAACTGACCACTGCATGAAAATCGATGTTTTTGCCTGCCGTGTCTCGCCTTAAGGCATCATAGACAAAGGCCCTGTCCCATTTCTCCCCACTTAAAACTTCCACTTGGTTTTAAGTGCCCTCGACAGTAATGTCCCCTCGACGAGGGAAGTCGGGGTGAAGATCTTTCCCTATGAAATGGATGCAAATTAGCATAGCAAACGTGCTCACCTACGTCACACGCAGCGTCGACGTCTCTACCGGGTATCATGTCTATGTTCCCACAGCCCTATGTTCCCACAGCCCTATGTTCCCACAGCCCTATGTTCCCACAAATGGCCTACCCCTGACCCCACCCCTAAACCTACCCGTAACTAGGGTTTAGACAAATCGTAAAAAAAAAAATTCTTAGAAATGTGGGAACATAGGGCTGTGGGAACATAGGGCTGACCCCGTCTACCGGTAATAGCCTACTACTATTTTCATTCAGGAAAATGCCGGTTCCAGCGGTTGTGTTGTCTGTTGTGTGGGCTGTGTTGGTTTATCAACGTCTGATTAATCAACAGAGAAGACATGTGAAGACGCATTTGCCGTCTTCTTTGCCTTGTGGATTTGTTTCAGGTATGTCGATTTGTTTAAATATTTTGACGTTATGTTCAGCTCAGCTGTTGATGATTTAACGCTAGCCCAACTAGAGCTACCTGTTGTTTGTGTCGATAAAATAAGACGACCTACACATTCAGATCTTATAGTTAAATCCAGTCTGTGGTTAAATCATTTAACATAAATCAAGTTAACGTACCCAGATCAGATGTATATTTGATGGGCAGACTCTCTCGAAGCACTCGGCAGATATCATCATCGCAAGGCAAAAATCTTGGGGAAGGGGTGGTATTGGGACAGGCCCAAACGCTATTCCTGTTAAGATGCCTAATTGTGGATAATGAGGAACATAAAAAGCTCTATAAAAGAAGTCCATATGACTTGCTCGCCTTATGATAGATTTGTGTGAGAAACTAAACTAATATATATGTAAAATTGAAAAATAATAATAAATAGTACTAAGATCTACTTTGGCTTATGATATGTTTGGGAAAGTCAAACCTGAACAATGTGTTCATAAATCAGAGACTGGTTTCCCTTTGAAACCTGATTTGAACTGTGTATTTTAGTCAAGCCTGGCGTCCCGACTGAGCCTGAGACGCTCCTGCTAACAGCAACTCTCAACAGTTTCCTCATTTAGAGGGTTTGCCTGCCTATTCCCAACGGATCAAGTGAACAGGACACAAGGGGTTTTCCTTGAGAGAAGTGGAATAGCTCCGAGGTTTCTTCCGGGGTCTCCATGAGTGACAGATATGGGAAAACACACTGACTTTCTGCTGGTTTCATCACCTATAGTTCCTGCTGATCGCAGGCTCATAATGTACTCACACAGGCTGACGAGTGGCTTCATTCTGTCAGCCATGAAACCTAAAGAAAAGGGCTAGTGCACAAATATATCACAATTTTAGATGCCATTTTTTTTAACCTTTTGTTTTTACCAGATAACATTAATAGACGTTAGTCAGGGAAGTGCAATGTTAAAAGTCTCTAAATTGTTCACCAACACAGTGCCTTTTTCTATGAGAAACTGTCCTTGTATAAATTTAACTTAATTGCTGTAAAAATATTGTGTACAATGCATCAAATGAAAATAAAAATTCTATATTAAAAAAAAAAAAAAAAAAAAAAAAGGGAAGTGCCATATTTAAGTTTTGACAGGAATGAAAACGAGACTTTTGAGGGAGTGAATACGGTGCATTCAGTGGATCGTACTGTTGTAACAACACTGATTGTTTAGTCTTTACAAAAAAAAAAAAATAATTCAGTGGACAAAAACTCCATGAAAACAGTTTTTAAAAAGTTTTCTTTACTTTGAGAGTCAAAAAAACATATGGGCACAACAAAATGTATACTTTTGGCTTCTGGCTTCATTGAGGTCTTATGAAGCGAAACGATCAGTCTGTACAAGAAACAGAACATTTTTTATTTTACAACATTATTACCTGTAATCCACAGCCTCTGCAAATGAACGTGTTCACGACAGTCTGGAGCACGAGCTTCTAGTTTTCATAAGACCTCAATGTCTCGTCAAGAGTCACGGGTATTCATTTTCCTTTGACTGTATATGTTTTCTTGACTCTCAAAGTGATGTTAGCCATTGACTTGCATTATATGAATCACCAAGGATCACGGTTTCAGCGAAAAATCTTTACATTTCTACTGAAGGAAAAAAGACACCAACATCTTGTTTGTCTTGAGGCTGAGAAAACTAACAGCGAAGTTTCATTTTTGGGCGAGCTGTCCTTTTCAGTCTATCCCTCAGAGCCTTATTTTCATCCGCGTTAAATTCAATATGACGTCTTCCCTGACTAAGGTCTATATACCCGACAGATGCAGACAGAGCAGAAAAGATGGGTGTTTTCTTTTTCCTTTTGCTTCCAGTTAATTAATACCCCTGTCCGTGCCAAGAGTGTAACACATGCAGTCATTTTGTATTGATTATTTGATAGCACTACATTAACACCAGAGATCGCTGGGAACTGGATCTGAGTCTAATGGCCACTTTAAGATGTCTGACAATGACTGAAAGATTGTGAGCCATTAATTAGAAATGTCAGGACGCTTCCAGAAGATGTGCCAGTGAAGAAGCAGGCGTTTGTCCACATCGATCGCATCTTAAATTGGAAAAGTATAGACACTGGGGAGGAATGAACTCGTTCCTTACCGAGTATCTGTAATGTGTGTTCCTAAATCTTCCTGTTATGTATTAGTGTTGGATTATCTATTTCTAACTATATACAAACACTATAATAGGATATGAATGATACTAAAGTAACACTCTTCTGAAGCCATGCGTTCTGCTGTATTTTGTGCTGATGAGGTCTGAAGTAAAGGAACTCGACAGCGCTGTCAGGGTTTAACATCGGCTGCTGGTCTGAGGATGGGAGTGTAATTCTTCTGTAGATCTTATCTAGTACTGACCCACATTTCCTCCAGTATTTACATCCTGCAGATACTGTAACTGAAACCTCATCTGACATGCCGGCTCTTCAGTGTGTGTGTGTGTGTGTGTGAGAGCGCTCCTTTCAAACCGCAGCTTGCCAGGCTACAAACTGCATCATTTACACTAGTTGAAGTCAAGATACCCTAATGAAAAAATAATAGTTAACCACTGCAAGTTAATAGAAATGGCTAACTATACACTGAAACAATATCTTTTTTACATTTATATATTTATTTAAATTTCAAACAGCACATATATTTATTTTAATTGATTTATTTAAAAATATTAAATAATAGCCTATTTTATTACACTGTACATAATTCACTCTGAAACCTGCAGCACTTATTTATTTACTGGCAACCTGTCAAAATAAAAGCTTGATGGAATAGTGTTTGAAAATAAAAAAAATTAAGATGTAAATATTAGTATTGTAATTTCACAATGAAATAAATGGTATAACTTGTTTGTTTTTTTACTGTACAATAGTATTATTACAATATATTTTCTTTAATATATTTAATAATAATCACATAAAATCAATCAAATAAAATCTTTCTCACTGGTATTTCTCTCTCTTCTCTTTCTCTATTTTCAGAGTACAAAGTAACGTTTTTAAAAAAAATTTAAAATTCTATGCAGATCTTCCCAACAAAATTCCCCGAATCGAAACTTTGTACTTTTCTTTAGAAAAGTTATTTTTTTTTCTATGCAGATCTTCCCAACAAAATTCCCCGAATCATTCTAGAATTACCAATTCTCTCCAAATAGAGCTATTCAAGTCATCAGGTGGAACTTTCTATTTGATCATAATGCAATATACATCACAGTCAGAAAAAACTAATATTGCTATTTCAGTTTATTCCAATATTATGCAGCTTTACATGAAAATTAATAATTTATGAAAAACATGATATCTGACAACAAATCAGAAATGCTATTAAAATATATATAATTGGTCTCATATTCCTAAATCACAGGACAAGCAAGGAATGCAAAACTCGACTAATAATTCACTTTTTAGGAAACTTTATAAAATAAAGAATGCTATTAAAATAAATATCACCCTATATGTTCTCTCCTGTTCCTCTGTTGTGTTTGTGGTTCATCCGACTGCATGGTTGTTTGGTATGAGGGAATGTTTAAGATGATGGTTTATGAAATATTAGTCAGTTACTTTGATGGATCCAAACATGAACGTGTGTTCAGGGAGCAGCGGATCTTCGGCCGATATTCCTTTTGAAGATTGTTTATGAGTGGAGCCGTAAACATGGCAGACATGATTTCTTTAATCTAACTTCTGTTTCCTCTCTACTCCACCCGTCACATCTCTCCCTCCTCTTTATCTCTCGTTTCCCGCTGTCCTCTGCCTCCAGGGCGGCTGGAAGAGGTTTTAGGTTGGGGGTGCTGATTTTTTATTTATTTTTTATTTTTTTGGGCGTCACCACTTTTGAATAAGAAACAATATCAAGACTATATATAAAACTCGTCAAAAAACGCGCCCACACTCCAACCACCTGACTGCACATTATATTTTTGACTTAATTGATTCTGCTTTTATTCGTAATGCAATGGACCGGTCAATGGGACATAAATGAATCCTTAAAGGATGGGACTTTATGGGACATTTGCACAAAGAGAATAAATAACTTACCGTAGCCTATTTTATAAGTAGCTCCGGAGACGCATATCAGTCAAAAAATGCGCCACGAGGAAGAAAAAAACATATATAGCCTAAGTCGCACTGGACTAAGTTGCATTTTTTTAGAAATTTATTTCACACACACAAAAAAAAAAAGTTATAGACAGTTTTCGCTACGGACGTGAGCGCTCTAAAGCGGCACTAAAAGAATGTTTTAAAACTTTCACAGAGACCTTAAACTGAAAGCACAAAGCCTGTCTTTAAATTTAATTTCGTTTTGTATTAATTGTATCTTAATTTTAATCGATATTTTGTCAACAAATTGTCTGGATTTAATAAGAAGTAGCTAAATATAGGCTATTAGAAAATAGATAATCAGGACACGGAGGCGCTGGCGAACCTGGAGCTCGTCTCATAAATGAACCGAAACTCAGCGTAGGCCTATAAGGTAGCCTATTGCTTCACAGACCTGAGACATATAGATAGCTTTAAATGTCTACTTTTAAGCAGAACAATTCAAAACGAAAGAAAACAGACTGCGCTGCTTATGTAGGCTAATTCGTATGAAATGTGCATTTCTCTCTGGCGCTGCGAAGATCGCGAGTCGTCAACTTCATCTGTCTAGCCGACAATGACATAAAAAAATAACTGTCTTATTAGTAAACAATTAAAATGTCTCCTGCTAGGCCTATATTTAACATATTTGCCTGTTCCTTACAAAATACTGACAGTGGGGTATTTGACTGTGTTTTTTTTTTTTTATTAGCTGCGTACAAATTATTTCCACACACACACACACACACACACACACACACACACACACACACACACACACACACACACACACACACACACACACACACACACACACACACACACACACACACACACACACAATATTACATAACACTCTGCGCTTATGTTTTAAAAAGATAATTTAACATATAAATAACCATTTTTAAATAGCCCACTTAAAGTGTTTATTACAAATAAATGACTAAATGCTAAAAATTTATACATTTTAATGAACAAACATATGCGTTGCATTTACAATTCTGTGAAAACAGGGGGTGCTGCAGCACCCCCAGCACCCCCACTTCCCGCGGCCCTGTCTGCCTCCCTCTTTCCTATCAGCAGTTTGAGGGTTACCCTGTTGGTTTCCTTTAATGAAGGCATATCACTGCTGTCCTGCTCTGGAGACCACAGCACTCGTTTTATTTAGTGCTCGGTCAGACTGTTTATCCATTTTTTTTAATGCTATGATATATATATATATATAGATATATATATATATATATATATATATATATATATATATATATATATATATATATATATATATATATATATATATATACATATATATAAAATTGGTTCTAGGTTCTAAAATAGGCTTTATTTATATGCAATATATATGAAGAGTTCAGATGCAAAAGCCTCTAAGTGCCATCTGAAATTTTCTTCTAGAATGATCATTTTTATGAAGCTCGTATATTTAAGTTCAGTAATTTCACTTAAATGGCAATGAAAATTACCTATTAATTGCCATTTAAGTGAAATTACTGAACTTAAATAAACGAACTTGATAAAAATGATCATTCTAGAAGAAAATTTCAGATGGCACTTAGAGGCTTTTGCATCTGGACTCTTCATATATATTTTTTTTCTTCATATATGACCTGGACGTGTTCTTGACAGGTTCAGTGAGATTATGATCTTGCTTTGTCTGGATGCTGTTCTTGAAATGTATTTATTGATCTGGCATCATTGCAGAAGGGTGTGTGTGTGTGTGTGTGTGTGTGTGTGTGTGTGTGTGTGTGTGTGTGTGTGTATCCGGTCAGTGGGAGTCATGTATGTTTGTGTTTCTGGTTCATGTTCATGACCCCAGCAGCTCTGTGCGTTCAGACACACACACACACACACACACACACACACACACACACACACACACACACACACACACACACACACACACACACACACACACACACTCAAACTCACTGTTTGTTGTCTCTGGCACTGCTGTGTATGTGTGTGTGATGTGCTCTGATTCCTCACGCTCCGCTTTGATGTTCAGTGGAGCGGGAAGACCCTCACAAATCACATCACGCCTGTGTCATCCAACAGGCATCCCAGCATGCTACAGGGTGCAATTCTTTACACACCGCGCTCATAAGTGCTTGTACACCTGATACACTGTGTATGACTCTGCGGTGTGTGATGCAAAATAAATCAGTTGTCCAATTAGACTTGAAGTCTGTCTGTTCCTGGCTATTTCCTCATAGGTCTTCACTTATGTCACTGAAGTCGACACACAGGGGTACAGCAAGGGTTAAAGGCGTCATTTGAGACAGGGCCGAAGTATGTCTCGGTAAAGTCACCATGAAATCAAAATGGGCAAATCTTGTTTTGGTGGTGTTGTTTTTTTGGGGGAAAACCTGTCACTCACATGAGATACCAATAATAAACAACAACCAACCAATCAATTCCCCATGGACAAGTCCCGCCCTATATATTTCTTGTTCGAGAAGCAGATATACATCACAATAGAGAAGACAAGACTATCACAACTTTTGTTTCATGCCGACTTTAATCAAGACAAGTCATATTTATTTATATAGCGCTTTATACAATAAAGATTGCAGAAAAAAAAACAGTGTAAAGGTCAATTTGATTTCCGATTTCCATCTATAAACACATCAAGGACAATCGGATAACGAGATTGTTTTTCGTTTTCCGTTTTTTAATATCAAAACAAAAAACGAATAATGGGTTGTTTTCCGTTTTTCGTTTTCCTATTTACTAATGGTAATTGGGAAACCGTCCGTTTTTCGTTTTTTTTTGTTTTTTTCCTTTCAAAACGAAAATCCGTTGGCCGCCAAGTACACAGACCTTAAACTGCCTCCAAAACTTTCGTCCGTCATAAAAATATTTGGATCGGATTCGATTTGCTGCGTTTTTCACGTCCGCGTTTTTTGCATCCGCGTTTTTCGCATCACGTCTCAGTGTGCAAGGACCTTTAACGTTGCAAAATGAATCAATTGAAACATACAATTTTTGCTATAAAGCAGCTATACATCTATACAGAAGATATTAGTATTCAGCTCAAATCAGTTCAGTGTTAATTCAGTTTCACATCAAAAACAGTTTAAATGTTGCAAGTTCGTGTCATTGTCCAGTTCAGTTCAATTTAAAAGTTTTTCTTATCTGATAGTATCAGTCCAGTTGAATCGATAATAGCACAGAATATCAATTGCCTTTTAAGACTTTTTTTGGTTTAGACTATTTTCATTCTAGTGTGATCCTTATTTATCTACTAAGAGAGGTCGAGACCGTCTGATTGACACATAAAGCGACCGGCTACAGTTTGTTTTATTTTGATGCACCGTTTAAAAGCAGGTTTATCTGAAATAAATGACCGCAATAATAGACTTCCATGGAAAATAAATCTGTCATTTAAATTATTTCCCCAAAGTGTCTCAACTCAGACATAAATAAAAAACAAAGCAGAATATGCTAATTAAAATGTATGGAAATTTTGTTAAATTGCTACTAAGCACTTCAATACAAAACTTTTGAGTATCTTTCAAAGATTTGATGCCACTCACCAAAACTGACAAATCCTCAAAAAAGTGCCTAGCACCTTGTAAACATGCTTTTGTTTCCAGGTGAACTTAAAAACACACACACACACACACACACAAAAAAACCCCAGACATTTTAGCCAGCCAATCAGATTGTGACTTCCGATTTCCGCCAGTGTTTTCCACATTTGTGTCCAAAATACATCATACTTTCAGTGAATGACCAGTTAGACATCAACCAATGAGGCATGAAATCCCATCATCTGTTCAGTTATGTTAAATAATGAAGGTTAATTGAGGGTTAAAGGAGCGTCAGTCTGTGTCTGATGGAGATGAATCATGCTTGCACAAACGCGCTGATTTCATTTACACCATTACAAACCCCAATTTACTCCATATACACCAGAGTTCTGATGATACCTGCTAACTGTAGTATTATGAGCTGAATATATTTCACAACATTGATCTGTCACAGTGGGGAAGAATGATTATGAAGGTCTGAGAGAGTAAAATTGACTCTTGTAGGCAGAATGATGTCATTTGATCTCTGATGAGGGTTTCAGAGACCACCCGTCGGCCAAAAACTCATGAATGATTCATGAAATCAGCATTAATCAATATCAGTTTTCATTTCATGCATGTGTCAAGCATTCAGAGCTTTGATTACAGATTCACAATGCAAACACTAAAAAAAAAAAAAAGAGTGTTTTCACATACAGTGCTATGCATAAGTTTATACACCCATACTAAAGTTGACTAAAAAGAGGAATAAAAAATCATCTTTTGGAAATTGAACTTAATGCCTTAATTTAAAAAATTAGGAAAAATCCAACCTTAAGGACACCAATTTTCTTTGTGAATGAATAATGTATCGTAAATAAATAAATGTTCTTCCTTAAAATACAGGGTGCATAAGTTTGGACACCCCTATGTTAAATTCCCATAGAGGCAGGCAGATTTTTTTTTTTTTTTTTAGGATACTATGCATCCTGATAAAGTTCACTTGGCCTTTGGAATTAAAATAGCCCCACATCATCACATAGCCTTCACCATACCTAGAGTTTGGCATGGGGTACTTTCCATAAGATCATCTCTCAATGCAAATCAAACTAGCTATTAGGCTAACTGAAATAAAACCATGCCTATCTTTAGGTATGGTGAAGGCTATGTGATGATGTTTGGCTATTTTAATTCCAAAGGCCAAGGGAACTTTATCAGGATGCATAGTATCCTAAAAAAAAAAAAAATCTGCCTGCCTCTATGGGAATTTAACATAGGGGTGTCCAAACTTATGCACCCTGTATTTTAAGGAAGAACATTTATTTATTTACGATACATTATTCATTCACAAAGAAAATTGGTGTCCTTAAAGGTTGGATTTTTCCTAATTTTTTAAATTAAGGCATTAAGTTCAGTTTCCAAAAGATGATTTTTTATTCCTCTTTTTAGTCAACTTTAGTATGGGTGTCTAAACTTATGCATAGCACTGTAGAATGTTCATTTGTTTATTTTTTCATTTCTTTAGTTAATTTGCTGCTTGATTGTTTTTTTTTTTCTTTCTTCTTTTGTTCTTCCTTTTGTTTGTTTTTGCTTGTTTGTTTCAATGGTTCTTTGTTTTATTTATTTTTCATGCCTTGGTTTTGTTCATTTTGTTCTATATATATATTTTTATTTTTTTTAATTTTTTGTTGTTTGTTTATTTTATTTTCTCAGTTTTTTTGTTTATTTTTTTGCTTGTTTGTTTGCAAGAAAGCATTCTTGCTTTCCTTTGTGATTTCTTTATCGCTTTCTTTTCTTGCTTTCTGTCATGCTGAGATGCATTAAGCAAGGTTGATATATATAAGGCAGACACTGTGGAGAGGAGCAGATTAGATGTGTGTCCTTGACCCCTGACCTTGACTTTTGTCAAAGGCCAATGCTGATGTGGGGTTAAACACACACTCATTGATTGCTGTCTGAGATCAGACAGAGCAGGAGGGCAATATGTGGGGGTTTATGTGTGTGTTCAGTGTCTTACCCCTACACTATTGCTATTGTTGACAATCCAGCAGCTTCCGTTATTATTCCGTTATAACTGGAGTTAATATGGAGTTAGTGTAAATAGCCTCTGCCAACAAGGCGGGCTTTTTGCTCTTAGTGTAAATAGACACTCTGTGTTATTATACCAATGCATGCAACACTAGTACATGCCCACTTTAGTCCAAGTGGACATATATTGGACAGATTATGGTTACTGTTATTATGGATATAAACACAGTTTTTTGTGTGGACGTGAGTTTATCTCCGGTGCAGGTGCCGATCAAAGAGCAGAGGATAAAAGTCCTGATTGAAGACGGTGTGTGTTTTAATGAAGGATTGTGTGATGTGTTTCATATGTAGATGTGTTATTCATTCAGTTGCTTTAGTATTTGGCAGGTTTATTTGTTGAGATAATGTTGTTGAGTTATTTGTTGAGTACATGTGTGTTCAGTGTGTTTCTGTGCTGTTTCTGCAAAACATGTTTGGAAAATTTAGTAATTTATGCAAAACATAATTGTAAAATATAATTTCTTATCCTTTTCCATTCTTTGTATTTATAGGTGAAATGTGACCTAGACATGTTTTCATGAGATTCACACATTGGTATGAGTGCGTTTGTGTGTGTTGCCATGTTTTTGGCCAGGTTTGCATCATGCACGCACATGTTAATCCTGTGTGTGTGTGTGTGTGTGTTTCCAGAGCTGCCAGAGAACTGGACGGACACGCGGGAGACGCTGCTGGAGGGGATGGTGTTTCAGCTGAAGTATCTGGGCATGACACTGGTGGAGGAACCCAAAGGAGAAGAGCTCTCGGCCGCTGCTGTCAAGAGGATCGTTGCCACAGTAAGACACATGTACACCAACCGACCCCATCACACTGACAAAAAAATTGGTGTAGAAACAATTTTCACTCACAATTGCTAATGAATTTCACAAACAATTACAATGAAAAAGCAAGTTAAATGTGAAATTTGGAAGCAAAAAAACCCTGAAATATTTCCAGCCGCCGCCAGCATTTTTGATCATTTTCACAAAACTTTCATGGCCCCCAAATATTTTGTTTTATGAATATCTGAACATACAATATTTCAAAAGAAAGAACAGAGCCTCTGCTTTTTTATTCTAGCTTCATGCATTCTTTTTTTTATCAACCCTTGCATGTGGGTGAGTTTCATTAAAAAAAAGCAATATTTTAAACAAAAAGCTGAGAAAATTGCCCTTTGTCAAAGACTATGTCCGAATCGGATTCAGAACGATGATCAAAACACAGATGGAGTAGATCGAGTCCATCAACACCCCTAATGCTTCACAGTCCTAAAGCTCGTCCTGGGTCGACAAATCATTCAGTAACATTAGGCAGTTTTGATTTATGCTGTTTAATGTTGATGATTTTGTTATTTTACATGTGCGTAAGCAATGCTTCTGTTTTCGTAGTGTGAAGAACATTTTAAAGTCCCCTTGTAGTCAATAATTTTATCCCTTTAAACTCATCTTTAACACATTTAATCCCACCGGTCACAATAGTGACCGTAAAAAATGTTTCATTTCTAAGGCTATAAAAATGTTACTGTATGATCTATCAATGCATTTCCAGCAGATATTGAAATAATAAAGGGTCTCAATGAAATATGTGCAGTGTCGCATGTTTACTGTAAATTGTCACATGACCAGAGCTGTTTATTTCCTGTTTGTGCCAAGAGAAAAGGATGGCAGCTAGAAAGCTCCCAAAGAAAAGGGTGGTAAAGTATGTTAACATAAAGATAGGACATAGATTTTTGGTACATATCATGTTTAAGGTGTCTAGTATTGATATATGCATTTGCAATTACTCAACTTTGTTTAATGTGGTCATAGTACTCACAAACATGTCAACGGCAACAATAGTGACCGGTGGGATAACCCATTGTATCTACATACTAATACACATAGGCTAACTGTTCTACCTTACTTTCTACCTAATTTTACACACACACACACACACACACACACACACACACACACACACACACACACACACACACACACACACACACACACACACACACAGACACACACAGACACACACACACACACAGACACACACACACACACACACACACACACACACACGGTCACGTCTGATCTCCACACACACAAACACAGACAGACACAGACACACACACACACAGACACACACAGACACACACACACACAGACACACAGACACAGACACACACACACACACACACACACACACACACACACACACACGGTCACGTCTCCTCTGATGTCTGATCTCCACACACACACACACACACACACACACACACACACACACACACACACACACACACACGGTCACGTCTTCTCTGATGTCTGATCTCCACACACACACACACACACAGAGAAACACACACAGAAACACACACACACACACACAAACACACATACACAAACACACACAGACACACACTCAGACATGGTCACGTCTCCTCTGATGTCTGATCTCCCCTCACACACACACTCACACACACACAGACACAAAAAAACACACAAAAAAACCACACACACACACACGCACAAAAACACACACAAACACACTGCATAGGTCAAATAGACCTATATTAAATCAATACAATGGTTGATACAACACAGTATAAAACACACTTTTTCACACACTTTTCCATGAAAATTTCAAAAAATTCTGACTGATTGTTTCAAAGGGATACTAATGACACATGATTTGGATATTTTTGTGTCTGGGAAAAATTTGGGATTAAATGGGTTAATCACCAAAAATACATATTTAAACGTTTTTTCCTTGAAAAAATGTCTTCATGCCTTAAAATAGCTTGAATGTAACTCTACACCCTTGCCTCATTTAGTATACGCGGTTCTATGAATATGCAAATTAACCCCGCCTCCACTCACTCACACCAGCTCAGAGATCCACTCGTTGACGATCACACGTTCACCTGATTGGTTACAAGGTAGTTTGTGACGTCAGAAACACCAGCGATTTCAAAGCGTGTTTTTGAGACTGTCTTTGGTTCACTGCAGTTCTAAAGAGAAAATACTCAGCAATGTTGTGTTGACTAATGAATTTACACATGGTTTGTTTTAAAGCATATTAAAAACACCACATAGACATTTAAACATCATTACAATCTTGATTTTCACCACAGGGGGACTTTAAATCTACAGTATAAAGAACCACTATGAAGAACCTTTTGTGCAAGGTAAAGGTTCTACATGGAACCATCAATGCATATAAACCTTTATTTACGAGTGTAAGTGAACTTCAGGAAAAATAGCTACAAAAGTGTAGAATTTGATGCTTTTAAGCTCTAATCTGTCTCTAATGGTTTGTAAGTGGTGCTAATGGGCGTGTGTGTGTGTGTGTGTGTGTGTGTGTCAGGGGATTTCTGGGTGTGGTTCTGTGCATTTGAACAGGCTGGATCCTTTCATGATGTAAGGTTGTTTTGAGGTTATTAAACCCTCCAGATTGTTGTGAATCAACAATAAAAATCAGTTGCATACCAAACAGACTGTGTCAGCGTGTGTGTGTGTGTGTGTGTGTAAAAGCCAGATGTGGAATATTCCTACTTGATATCTCTGACTTCTGACTATAAGATGATATGTAAGAAAACGAATGACAATGCTACCTTTAGCTTAGCAGTTGTTTATATATATAGTGTTAGCTTGAGTAATTTTAGTACTTCTGCTTATTTTATTTCCTTCTCTTCGAAGAAAAGCCTTCTCTTGGTTAAGAAGTCATCTTGAGGACAGAGATCAGTTTGTACAAATAAATAATATTAAGTCACATCTAATGACAGTTACTTGTGGTGTTCCACAAGGTTCGGTGTTAGGCCCCAAGTTGTTTGTATTGTGTATATATAGATGATATTTGTAAAGGTTCTAAAATATTAAAAATGGTATTGTTTGCTGATGACACACATTTATATTGTTACTACTATAAAATACTACCGGGTTTCTACTGATACATTACAAAGCTTAATGCTAATCGGTGAAGTATCCCTTTAAAATCATTTAACAGCTGCTTGATAAAGCCAAGTGTTCTGTCTCTTTCTCTCTCAGGCTAAAGCTGGTGGTTGGAAGAAGCTTCAGAAGGTGACGCTAAAGGTTTCTCCTCGAGGGATTATTCTCTACGACAGAGCAAACCAGATGATAGAGAATGTGTCCATATACAGGTGAGTCCCCTGTGGCTGTTTGTCATGTCAGACACTGTCTGAGCTCTGTCTCTCTAGAGATGGAAATCGTGATGTCTTTTGTTTTTGTCAAAATATGTCATGGTTTTTTTTACCTTTAATAACTCGTAACAAGGACCCAAATATCGCCGTCGTCGTCGATGTGTACAGAGGTGTACAGATGTCATGGAAATTATTTTGGTTGTAATAAGAACTGGTTTTCGATAGCCGCTTGCAATAAAAAAGAGAGGAGTGTTTGCTGCCCCCTGATATTCTGCCATCCATCATTTAGAGCAGTGCGACCTGAAGATTGCTGTGTTTTCATACAGACGGAGAGGGAGAGATCTGTATTGATCGGTTTTAGAGTGTCTGAGGCTCAGACACACACTCTCTGACCCTCACCTGGGACCGCAGCTATTGTTGGACGATCGCACACGCTAATGAATAAACATGAGGGAGGTGTCAGCCTCTCTCTCCACACCAGTTACACAAGCAATACTCCCAATTATGTGGGTCATTCTTATGAAAACATGTCCAGGTTTCATTTCACCCTAAAACCAAAAGGAAAAAGACAATGCAGCCTAAATGTTAATATTTTGACATATGTTAAGATTTTTTCATTGTGACATTATTTTCATAACAATTAAGTTCATTTTCCCTCAAATTCTCAGTAATTTAAAATTAATTTATCTGTTAATGTAATAATAAATATATATATATATATATATATATATATATATATATATATATATATATATATATATATATATATATATATATATATACATGCATGCATACATACATACATACATACATACATACATACATGCATACATATAAATATACATACATATACATACACACATATATATATATATATATACATATATACATATATACATACACACACACACACACACACACACACATATATATATATATATATATATATATATGTGTGTGTGTGTATGTGTATGTATGTGTATATGTATGTATGTGTATGTATATACGTATATATACGTATATGTATGTATTGAACAATTGAACTAAATCTATTATAGTTGTAGCTATTAAAGTGAAATGTGAAAATGAATGAAAAATATTGATTTCTAATGGATAAAAAATGATAAACATAAATGATTGTTAGCTTTTGTCAGTGTAGCCAGAATATGACGTGCCATTTCCACGTTTTTAATGCATTCTATTAATCAGTTAATCAACATTAACAATCATTATAACAATATTAAGAGCAAAAATCAACAATAATTGCAGCCCTACCCTGTAATGAGTTCCTGTTTTTTAATTTTTATAATTAATTTACTTTATGTAAGCTGTTTAAGTAATGCAATTGTTGTGTAAATACACATATGCCACCTTTGAGTCATAAATAAACATAAATGCCATGTCAGATGCAGCTTCTGCTCGACCTTTGCAATGTAAAGATGGCTTTTGTTTTATTTGACATTAAAAGACAACACAGGCACGTTTAATAAGGTCATTATAAAAAAATGTTCTTACATAGGTAAAAAAATAAAACTGGAAATCGATTCCAGGGTGCAAATATTGTTCCTTTATAGAAAATGTAATTCTGACCCTTTTTTTTTATTAGCATAAACTACTGGTCCTAGTCAGACAGAAGTGTGTGTGAGAGAGTCAGAGAAAGTTTTTTAATGTGTGGGAACTTTTAAATGTGAAACCGGACAGATGGTGGTCATCCATCATTAGTCCCGCCCCTCCTGCTGTGGGTCTGCCCTCTGATAGGCTGAGCCAGCTGTCACTCAAGGCCGAGGGGAGAGATCAACACTGGAGGAGTTCATGAGTTTACAGAGAGATCTCAACAGGAAACCAGAGACCATGCAGTCATAGACAGACTATCCCACGTGTGTGTGGGTGTGTGTTATGGTTTGGTGGGTCAGCTTTCTGTCAAAGTGCTGATGGAGCGTTGAACATAGAGAACACAACACTGCTTGTAGACGTTTTTACATCTCAGAGGAGGTGACATCATGCTCTGCTATTTACGGGTGTGTGTGGAAGTGATTTAGTGGTGGATGATGTTCACAGTGGGTGTGTTAAACTGGATAGAGACCAATCTGAGGCCATCTGGATTTTTTTTAAATTCCTCTAGTAGATAAACGGAAATCTTTTAAGTTTTAGATCACTGACCAAATGACAGTAAATATGTGTTGTTGATCATGTGAGCAGGTTTATGTCCAGTTCAGGCTTTAGTTGAAGCTCAAGATGCTTTTTGGAGCTTCTCAGATCATACTGGAGAACGTGATCATCAGGTTTTTTGTTCATCGCACAAACCAAATAACTGTAATCATTATGCTGATAATAAAATGTGTTATTCAAACCTTGCTTTTACACTAGTGTCCTCAGATATTTGAAGCCGACTTTATATGTACACAAAAGTTTGGGGTCTGTAATATTTTTGGATGTTTTTGAAAGCCTCATCAAGGCTGCGTTTATTTGATCAAAAATACAGTAATATTATTATAATTTAAAGAAACTGTTTTCTATTTGAATATTCTATTCTATATTTTGTTTAATATTTGAATATATTTGTGTAAATGTAATTTATTCCTGTGATCAAAGCTGAATTTTCAGCATCATTACTCCAGTCTTCAGTGTCACATGATCCTTCAGAAATCATTCTAATATGATGATTTGCTGCTCAAGAAACATTTCTGATTATTATCAATGTTGAAAGCAGTTGTGCTGCTTAATATATATATTTTTCATGATTTTTTGATGAATAGAAAGTTCAAAAGAACAGGATTGAAATCTTTACTGTTGAAATAAAGTCTTTACTGTCACTTTTAATCAATTTAATGCATCTTTGCTGTATAAAAGTATTATTTTCTTAAACTTTTGTCTGGTAGTGTAAGAAGGAATAAAATGTAATTTTTATTTTTTACACAGGTTGTCTTTAGATTGACTTTGCTTATTTGTTGTCTGTAGGATATCGTACTGCACAGCTGATAAGATGCATGATAAAGTGTTCGCCTACATCGCTCAGAGTCAACGCAACGAAACGCTGGAGTGTCACGCGTACCTCTGCACCAAGAGGAAAGTGGTGAGTGTGTGTTCATATGTTTGTGTGTCAGAGACGCTCCATCTTTCCTTCTGTCTATAAATAGTTATACGTTAAGACCACACTTCCTCTGACATAGAAACAGATAGCAATGTGCTTTTTTTCTCCCCATGACAAGAGATGTGGCATTAAAACCTCTCTTCCCTATTCTCCGTCTGTCTCAGGCTCAGGCGGTGACGTTAACGGTGGCTCAGGCTTTCCGACTAGCATTTGAGTTTTGGCAGGCTACTAAAGGAGGTATGATGCACTCCACGACTTCAGTCATCCCTGCACAACTCTTGTTTATCTTTCTGATTCTTTCTGTCTTGTGAATTATGTGCTGTGAATGGAGCTCAAAAGCACGTGTGTCCTACTTGAAGCTGAAGTGTGTAATTTCCACACTCTAAGCTCACCAAACAGGAGTCCAAAAATAATGGCTGTTTTCAAACAGGTTTCTCAAGCACTCCTTTCATCTGCTAGCCTGGAAATCCAGACCCAAATCTGAAAGATTAAGGGTCTGGCGTCGACTAATGAAACTCGGCCAGCTCGAGGGGCGGCACCAAGCATGCATTTGAAATTCTCACTGCATGCAATTGGATGACACTACGACCAATCACAACAAGCCCCATACGCTTAGCTACCAGCGGAGCTAACTGGTAGATTAGACTCTTGCCGTATCCGGTCGGCAAAACAGCAAAAACGCCCTTCTTGTCGGCGCCAATAGCCCCATGGTTAACGCGCCGACATATAGCGCAACTGCGCCTCCGGCGAACCGAGTCCGATTCCCAGCTCGAGGTCCTTTGCCGATCCCCTTCCCCTCTCTCTCCACCCCACACTTTCCTGTCAAAATCTCTGCTGTCCTATCAAATAAAGGCACAAAAAGACCAAAAACATAACTTGAAAAAAAAAACAAAAAACAAAAAACGCCCTTCTTGCAAAGGAACGATTCAAGCGGCGTCTTCTGTTCCTCTTTTAGATAAAAAGCCAAGTCTAACTCGTTCATTGTAGCGGCCAAAGCGGTTTCAAACAACTGGTGTTCATCCATAGCCATCTTGCAATGTTTACTAATGACTTTGACGTCACAGCGCTGTCATCATCTGTTTAGCTCGCCACTGGCCCGCCTATATCAGATAACCCGATGTGATTGGTGCAGCTCGGATACAAGGGCATATTTAATGAGCATCATTACTCGACGCCAGAGTAAACTCGCTGAGCAAATTCAATTTGTGCTCTCGCGAGATCTCTGGATTTCCAGGGTATTCATCTGCTATTGGTCGTTCAAATGTTCAAAACACATTATTTTTCTCTCTTCCCAGTCTGTCAGTAACGCTCTGTTTAGTTCCTGTCTCTATGAAGCCCCTCCTTCTGAAAAGCACAATGTGCTCTGATTGGTCGGCTGGACCAGTGTGTTGTGATTGGTCAAATGCTTTGAGTGTTTGGGAAATGTCACCCCCCCCTCACCATAACCACGCGTTTTAACACACTACTAACTAACTCAACCAGCCCTTGCCTCTTTATGTTGCGTATGCCTCAGGCGGGAATTATTTAAATGAGGAATATTGTGACGTTTCCGGAAGAAAACTCAAGACTACAATGGAGGCGTTTCAGGGAGTTCAGAAACAGTGACACTGAAGAACTCCTGCTGGAGGGACTTTGTGTTTTGCAGACCTTTTTCAAGCTAAAACAGCAACATTACACACTAAAAAAAAGCCTTATAGGTTCTTAAATGTTTTAATAGCGCAAGTAAAAGTTAGTAGCTTTAATTCATTTCCATGCATCAATTGCAACTTAAACCAGGGACACATTTAACGACTGTAAGGCCGATTATGAATGTAATTTGATACTTGCGACTGATCATGCCCAAACCCAAATCAGAGACCGTTGCGTTCAGTCGTTGGAAACGGTCTGTAAGTGTTTTCAGTTCAGCATTAGAATGTTTCAGCTTGTCGTTAAATGTGTCCCTGCTTTAATTGCAAATATTTAAAAAAATATGAAATAATTTTTATATATTTCCCTGCTTTTAAATGTGTCCCTCCTTTAACTGCAAGCATTTAAAAAAAATGTTATATTTTTTAAATATTTCCCTGCTTTTAAATGTGTCCCTGCTTTAATTGCAAATATTAAAAAGTATATGAAATATTTTTAAAATATTTCCCTGCTTTTAAATGTGTCCCTGCTTTAATTGCAAATATTAAAAAGTATATGAAATATTTTTTTAAATATTTCCCTGCTTTTAAATGTGTCTCTGCTTTAATTGCAAATATTAAAAAGTATATGAAATATTTTTTTAAATATTTCCCTGCTTTTAAATGTGTCCCTCCTTTAATTGCAAATATTAAAAGTATATGAAATATTTTTTTAAATATTTCCCTGCTTTTAAATGTGTCCCTGCTTTAATTGCAAATATTAAAAAGTATATGAAATATTTTTTTAAATATTTCCCTGCTTTTAAATGTGTCCTTGCTTTAATTGCAAATATTAAAAAGTATATGGAATATTTTTTAAATGAAATATGAAATATTTTTTAGCAGGAAAATGTCTGGAAAAAACATGCATTTAATATTTCAAACTAGATTTTTACGGTTTACCTCTTGCGTCATATATTTCGATTTTAATTGGCAACAACAACAACAAAAACCCTTTTAAAGTAGTTTCTGAGCAATATTGCCTCTGCCCTGTGAGTGTGTTTATTTATGACTTTTAGAGTTTTCAAGGAACTGTATATTTCTGTATATGTATTTATTTCCTGCAAGGATGGAGGACAAGAAAGAGATTTTAGTGCAGGGAAAGTAGAGCAGCTCCTGTCGTACAGATCAGCAGAACATGTATGCAATTTACTGCATGTTTGAACATGCCTGTGTGTGTGTGTGTGTGTGTGTGTGTGTGTATCCTGAGGCCTGTAGTGATTTATTCATTTCATCTCTCTGCACCTGACGGTTCGCTGCAGGATCATATGGCAGAACTCAAACCCGATCTCAAATCTCTTCCTCCGTCTCAATGCGTTTTACTGCAGGGCCTAAAACATAAACAAATGACACACACACATTTCCGTAGTGTGTGTTTATGGTCCTGGAAAGGGTGGTGCCTGTGCATCATGGTATGTTTAATTTTTAATTCAAAAGTGATGCATGTGATGAGAGAAATTAATATTTATCAGTTTAGTTATACATGTAAATCTGAAGATTTTGAGCTGCCACCGGAGCTTCAGAAGTGAATTAAAACACCTTTATTGTGATGCTTTATCACTGTGATAACCACACAGAGAAGTACCAAAAACACCATTATGATACTGCAGGAAGAAGATCCGAGAACATGACTTCCCTCTTCAGAGCTCTACTATAGTTCCTCATGAAGGGCGTTGATAGTGATTTAGGATGTTTCATTTCCATTTCATTTATTCAGGCGGAGATCAAGTCCACCGCACAGTTTAGTGCTACATGTGTTCATTATTTAAATGTACTTTTAGGTCTGGTTTCTCCTGGACCTGATGCACATTTATACTCGCTGACCTCATTCTTTTTTAACTTTAAGTAATACATATTTAACAAACTTTTAAATATGAATTATATATGAAAGCATATGAATCAAATGAATTTAAGATAAAAATGATGTAAAATAATTTATTTATTTATTTACGTTAGTTATTTAGTGAATTTTTAAATCATGAATATTATTTCTTGGGGGATATATATATTTATTTATTTATTGCATTTGACAACCTCATCTAACTGTTTCATGTCATAAATAGTTTAAATTACCAGATGATAAACAAAAAGAGTGATCAAAAAGCAATTTAGAATTTCTCAGGTCAAATAAGGAACTGAATGTTTAAAGGAGAACTCCGGTCAATTTTAACATTGAGCTCATTTTTTTGTAAATTTGGAGTGCTGTCAGTACAGAGAACAACGACAAAAATCTGTGTTGCCTACACTGCGTTATCCTCTTTTTAAAATTTGCACGCTGTTGACTTCAATGGGGCAAGTTTTAAACCTGCTTTTAGCCTCTTAACATCCTTGATGTGTCATTACAAGTGCACAGCCAATGTGAGTGATTCCTTCTGAGTGAACACGGGTGAATCTGACTGCAGTAGATGTGAAAGATATGAATAAAAGTGATGTTAATTCAGCCAGCGCTCATACCTGTATTTACTTCCTGTTTTCGGTCGAAGTCCAAAGTAATCGATTGTCGAGTTCACGCGCATAGGTTTAGTTACCTATGATCACGCGCGTGAACTCGACAATCGACTACTGTGGACTTCGACCGAAAACAGGAAGTAAATACAGGTATGAGCGCTGGCTGAATTTTTGTCGTTGTTCTCTGTACTGACAGCACTCCAAATTTATAAAAAAATTAGCTCAATGTTAAAATTGACCGGAGTTCTCCTTTAATGCAAGTATGTTATAATAACACAAGCTTGAAATTTCTGCTTTGTTTTCAGAGAAAGAGAAGCAGGTGAAATGTGGATCAGATGGAGAGGCGGCCAGCAGCTCTCAGTGCGAGAGTTCAGCCAGTCTGAGCTGCACGAAAGGAGGAGGTGAGCGCACACACACACACACACACACACACACACACACACACACACACACACACACACATAAACACAGAGAGAGAGAGCTATGTAAATCTACGCTTTGTTTCCTAATCAGCCATTAAATGCGTCAATCCACAGGGCAATTTGTCTCTAATTTCTGTTCAATTTCTATGGTGTTGTGCTCTGTAGCTCCGCCCACAGTATAATCTCATTGGTTTAAAATCCCACTCTACATAATGTTGAAAATCAAATGTGTCCTTATTGGCTCTGATTATGTTGTGTCACAGTATTCTCACTTTCAGTGTGGAGAGACAAATAGTTATCACTGGAAACATGATGATAATACCATAGTATTAATTTTCCTTAAATTTTTTGCACAAAAAAGGGTCGCAGTCTAGAGCCCTGAAAATGTAATAATATTTCACAATGTTACAGTTTTTACTGTATTTTCTATCAAATAAATGCAGCCTTGGTCAGCAAAGAGACTTCTTTCAAAAACATAACTTTTGAGTGGTAGTGTATTCTCTGTTGACGCAATCAGATATGGATAGCTATTCCAGTTCTGGATGCATATACTGTTATAAATGAAGTGGTTTTAAGTAATTTACAGCACTACTTCAAGACCTCGGTATTATCATCTGACACCATCACTGGACCATGGTACTTTTTTGTAAGGGTGCCAGAGGACCCTGGATGGTTCTCAGGTTGCCAGGTTATAGAAATAATCTTGGACGGCAGAGTTCAGTGAACGAATGAACCCTTGAGGACCAGTGATCCGTGTGCCATGAGACAGACGTGTGTGTGTATGAATAAAGGACTGTGTGTTCGTAAATCCCATCAGATATCAGAAACATGATTCTTTTAGCCTACACACACACACACACACACACACACACACACACACACACACACACACACACAGCGGTTGATCTTTGCTCATGAAATATGAGACCAGGACCGAGATGGACACGTTTAACGGCTCAGGATAGGGAGGTGATGTGATGTGCTTTTGTTTGAGTCTGTGAAGCGTGTCTTGGCTTGATGTTGAGAAGAGCGTTGATTCATTCTCTACATGCACAGATCTGTATGATTCCTGCAGGTGTGGAGATGTGAAAATATATCATTCAAAGGTTGATTTATAACCATTGTGTCTGATCACCTCGTGTGACTCCAGGAGGTCTGAGCCTGTATTAAGTGCAATTAAATTAATAAATAGATCTGCCAAGTTATATTGTTAATTAGCCTAACTGTAGACTGAGTCATAACAGAGTCATTTGTCAACAGCTTCAATCAGAATTAGGAACCCCGTCCATCTATCCATCCATCCATCCATCCCTCCATCCATCCATCCCTCCCTCTGTCCCTCCATCCATCCATCCCTCCCTCCATCTATCCATCCATCCCTCCCTCCCTCCATCCATCCATCCCTCCCTCTGTCCCTCCATCCATCCATCCCTCCCTCCATCTATCCATCCATCCCTCCCTCCCTCCATCCATCCATCCCTCCCTCTGTCCCTCCATCCATCCATCCCTCCCTCCATCTATCCATCCATCCATCCCTCCCTCCGTCCCTCCATCCCTACATCCATCTATCCCTCCATCCGTCCCTCCATCCATCAATCTCTCCATCCATCCATCCGTCCCTCCATCCATCAATCCATCCGTCCCTCCGTCCCTCCATCCCTACATCCATCTATCCCTCCATCCGTCCCTCCATCCATCAATCCCTCCATCCATCCATCCGCCCCTCCATCATCCATCCCTCTGTCCCTCCATCCATCCATCCATCCCTACATCCATCTATCCCTCCATCCGTCCCTCCATCCATCCATCCATCATCCCTCCATCCCTACATCCATCTATCCCTCCATCCATCCATCCATCCATCCATCCCTCCGCCCCTCCATCCCTACATCCATCTATCCCTCCATCCGTCCCTCCATCCATCAATCCCTCCATCCATCCATCCACCCCTCCATCCATCCCTCCGTCCCTCCATCCATCCATCCATCCCTCCACCCATCCATCCCTCATCCATCCATCCATCCCTACATCCATCTATCCCTCCATCCGTCCCTCCATCCCTACCTCCATCCATCCATCCATCCCTCCATCCGTCCATCCGTCCATCCATCCATCCATCCATCCATCCATCCATCCATCCATCCATCCATCCATCCATCCATCCATCCATCCATCCATCCATCCATCCATCCATCCATCCATCCATCCATCCATCCATCCATCCATCCATCCATCCATCCATCCATCCATCCATCCATCCATCCATCCATCCATCCATCCGAGTAATGGCTGCTGAAAAATTAGCTTTGCATCACTGGAATAAATTCGATTTTTTTTAATGTATTTTAAATTGAAAACAGTTATTTTAAATCGTAATGATATTTCACAATATTTGGATCAAATACATTTATTTTTTGCATTTATTTATTTGTTTGCTTTTACTTATTTAGTTTTATTTTTCTATTTATTTTGTCATTATCATTATTTTTATTGTGTGTGTAGAAGTGGCCACTGGGGATCTACTGGACTTTGAATGTGGAGAAAAAGATCACTCAGGAAAAGACGCCACACACCCTGTACCGAACCTCAGCACAGAGAACAACAACACTGTATGGGTAAGAACACACACACACACACACACACACACACACACAAAAAAACATCTGCATATATCATACATGTGCGAGATTATCCAAAAGCAAAGGTACTTCACAAACTGACTTGAATAATTCATTAATAATAATTAAACTGAATTAAAATCTTTATCCATAATAGACCTGGTACTGTAGATGTTAAACGGTAGTACTGACAGGAGAAAACCACCACAACTCACTGCTATTAATTAATTAATCTAATTATTAAAGCGTCAACAATAATGTAGTTTACATGCCAATGTTTTAATTATAAAATTAATCTGTTATTTACAAATGAATTTATATTAATATTTATACAGCAATATTTATATTTATACAAATATCAACAGCACATTAGTTTTGGCTGTAGTAATGAGAACTTTTTAATCTCTGTCTTTTGCAGGAACTTGAGGATGGTCTAGATGAGGCTTTCTCAAGGTTAGTAAAATCATATCTGAAATAATCTCTCAGTGTAACTGATATACCAAACTGTACTTTTACACCATAACACTCTACACAGCGAATTTTAATGGAGCTTACTGTAACTGTAGCACAGATGTGGAGTATAGAGCACAACTATTCCTGGCGCTCTATTATGTGCCCACAGCGGTATTTGTGATGGGCGTGATCACCTCTGAGAATAAACTCTTTTTGGTTGGCCTTACATAATCCAGAATATTTTATGCTCCACTCACAATTCCTGTGTTTTATAGAAAAGAAAAAGACATCTTGAGTCGACGCAGAGGTGCAAAAATCTGTGTAACAAGTTCTCAATAGACTTTCACTGGTTACATAATCCAGAATATTGTACGCTCCACTCACAGTTCCTGTGTTTCATAGAAAAGAAGAAGATATCTTGAGTTGACACAGAGGTGCAAAAATCTGTGTAACAAGTTCTCAATAGATTTTCACTGGTTGACACCTCAATGCTGTTCCTGAAAAGTAGAATGCCACAGTTAAAGCTGCAGTCCGTAGTTTTCCCTCTTTGTCGCCATCTCTGTTAGAAATCTGCAATTGCAGTTATTCACGGAATTATCAACTTTACGTGGGTTGTGCCTCGGCACGGCACAGTGAGGATGAATCCAATGTTTTGAGGAGGATGTGGAAATCCACCAGTACCACTGGAATTAAAAACATTATTACAAGCTTACCGTTTTGAATCGAGCTAAGGCAAGCAGATAGTTTTGAACACTGGCTTGTTCTGTACTTGCTCAAATTTATTTGGGATATTTTTTAACCTAAAAAAGTTACGGATTGCAGCTTTAAATGCTTGAGTTTCATAAAATCCATGTTTGACATTTTCTTTTAAATTAATAACAGTTTTTTGCCAAGCTTATTCATTAGAAGCAAATAAGTACTGTATCAAAATATCAATCTTTTTTATGGACATGGGGATAATACTGAATGAACAATCATATTGCGCCCTCTGCCAAATTCGAGACAGCCTTGCTTATGTTTGTATCAAATCTGATAATTGGGGATGATAATCAGTCTAAGTCTCTAATGAAATCTAAAGTTTGAAAAAAAAAATTTACTCTATCAATCTTTTTTATGGACGCTCGAACATGTGACATAATACAGAACAAGCCATCATACTGCATCCTCTGCCCAATTTGGGGTGGGCTTTCTCCGCCATTTTAAAGGTGGAATTAAATATAACAATAGGAGATGATACACAGTCTAACACACTATACAAAAATCAAAATCTTAAACACTTTTAACTCTATACGTCTTTTTTATGGACCCTTGAACTTTGCATATGGCATAATATAGAATGAGCCATATTGCATCGTCTACCAAGTTCAGGGTGGTGTTTCTCAGCCATGTTAAGAGCTGCGTTAAATTTGATAATGGCGAATGGTACACAATCTAAACCTTTAACAAAATTGTAATTTTTAACCGTTTTTACTCAACCAGCCTTTTTTTATGGAGCTGTGAATTTGACATATGCTTTAATATTGCTACATGATACAAGTCGTTTACTTGCATCCGTCTCTACACATTAAGCTCAGACATAAGATTGTATTTTAAAGCTGCAAAATTACAAACTTCAGCATTAATTGAAAAATATTAAGAAAAATTGGATCCCTCATAATATGAGCCCTTTAGGAGAATATGATTTTTATTGGGATAATAGGCAAGTTCCTGCTTGCCTATATACATAAACCATACATAAAGTTGTGATGGTAAATTATTAGGTCATGTTTTGAATGACTATTATTTGCATACTGTGACATCGTAATGACACTAATTAACAGTCATTTTATTCTGCAAACCAAACAACAGCTGTTTAATGATTTGTAATGATGGTCATTATTCATCCAGACACACAGAGTGCCGTTCCCGAGAGATTAGCCGACATGAGATGAGCTGTTTTACAGCAGCGGGGGTTCAGTCCATCGCTGATTATTTGTTGTGTGCAGTAATTAAAAGCGTTGGCTTTTAATCAAACTCAGTACTTCGTTAATCTCCATTTAACATGCTTTCACCCTGTAAGTGTGAGGAGAGAAGCTGTAGATCTCTGACATGCGAGAACTTTTCCAATCAAGGATGAATTGAGGATAGAGTAAATCTCTGATTAAAGTGCTCTCCATCAAAACCCAAAGCTGTTTTAGCATTTTCTGATGGTTTATCATCCAAAACACAGTGGGCTGAGAGATATTATGGTCATAATTGGCCATTTATGTACATCACTGTATGCTTGATGCAAAAATAAAAATGTAATGACTACATCTACCAATAGAAGATCTAAATGTCAGCTTGACCTCTTGACCCAATATAAAGAAACAAACTTTAAAGTTGCATTATTTGCAGTGTTGAGGTTAAGTAGATAGTGCTGTATATTTTAAGATTGTGAATACACTATTATTTTTTATTTACTACATATTTAAATGAGAAAACCTTGAGTGGATAGTATTTGTTGTATTGTAATTAATTTTGCATTCCTAAAGTTCCATGTATCCTTCATTGTAATTTTGTACTTTTATCAGTTCGATTAGCGTTTAAATATTTCTATTTAGCTTTTATTTATTTTTATTTTAGTCATTTTAGTACTTCAACTTAATTGTGTCAGTTAGTTTCTAAAAGTTTTTCATCTAATATTTATATATTATTTTGCTGAATAGTTTTAGTTAACAATAACAACACTGGTTATTCGCCAAAATGTTTTGGGAGTTTGTTCAAATCTTTAACCCTAAGTGTGAGCAATAGTAGTCAAACACCTCTAATAATGGTTAATATCTTTAGTTTTACACAGAAAGGGATCTTACAGTCGTTTATCTTTATGATCGAGAGGTCAACTTCAGTTCGCTGTAACTCTGACCTCAATTCCTCAACATTTGCCCGGCAGTAACCTTTGACTTGACTGGCTATCAGGAGGTCTAGGACATTTAAAATCAAAATGGACTAAAATAAAAGGAATAAAAAAATTCCGTTTTTAATGGAATATTTATTATGAATAATTTATCCATGTACATCATTATTTTTTAAAATTCATATGCCCTCTTAATCTTTAATCAAAATAACTTCCCCTCCCTCTTGCAGCGACATCTCTTCTCTTCTCTGATGATGCGTTTACTGGCGTGAGGGCGGGGCAACCTGTCACTCACATGAGATCCACCAATAGCAAACCACAACCATGCAACTAATTTCCCATGGACAAAATCAAGTCCCGTCCCACATTTTTCTTGTCCGAGAACCCATTTCAATTGAATATACGTCACAATAGGGAAGAAAAGACTTTCACAACTTCTGTTTCATGCCGATTTAAAAAAAAAAAAAAAAAGTTTATCAAAATGTGGAAGTTCTAATGTATTATGTAGACGACAGCAAACTAAGCCGCAAGACATGCTTGACTAATCATGCCGCTCACATGGAGTCTCTGTTTTCTCACGCTGATGTTGTTTATTCCCCCTCAGCCGCAGTCTGGATATTTTTGAGTCCAACACAGGTAAAAATGTCATTGGCCTGAGCTGTAGTCCTCATCCGTCACAATCCACTCTTTCACATCATCCACGACCGTGCACTACAGTAGTCCAGTTCTCCCATCTGTTCCGTGTCAGGCATGTTCCTCCTCATGGCTCAAAACCCTGTCCATCTCAAACACCTGTTCTGTGGATATTGATGACTTCATGGCAGGGTTCTTTGCCAAGATTTGTAGAAATATCATCTTCATGTTTTCCTACTTCATCCTATGATCAGATGTCTTTTTCCTGCCACTGCCTTTTCACAAAGTCTGTTACTGTGGACCTCAGTCTGGGTAGACGCTGTATTTAAAGAAGTAGTTCACTCATAACTTCATTATTTATCACCTTTATGTTTTTATTTTATCAGTAGAACAACACTGACAATCAAAAGTTTGACTTTTGTAAGATTTTTTTTTTTTTTTCAGCAGGGATGCATTAAATTGATCAAAAGTGACAAAAATTGATTTATAATGTGTTTAAAAAAAATATATTTGTTCTTTTCAACTTTCTATTCTTCAAAGAATTCTAAAAAATAAAAAAAGTATCACGGTTTGCACAAAAATATGAAGCAGCACAACTGTTTTCAACATTGATAATAACCAGAAATGTGCAGCAAATCATCATATTAGAATGATTTCTGAAGGATCATGTGACACTGAAGACTGGAGTAAAGATGCTGAAAATTCAGCTTTGATCACAGGAATAAATTACATTTTAAAATGTATTACAATAGAAAAGAGTTATTTGAAATTGTAATAATATTTCACAATATTACTGTTTTTACTGCATTTCTGATCAAATAAATGCAGCCTTGGTGAGCATGAGACTTGAAAACATTTTTAAAAAGGCGTCTACCTTGACTAAAGTGCATTGAGGCTGTGTGACAGAGTTACCGAAGTGATATTCCAAGACATGTTCCTGTTTTTTTTTGTTACTTTCCGCAGCCCAGTTTCATTCCAGGTCCTCAAAGGTTTGACTACTCATGTGTGACATTCATTCACAGTCTCTATATTTAGGGTAGTAAAGAACAAAAAGACAACTGCCATATTTTGTGCAACCCATGAAATATTCTTAACCTCTATCTAGGGATGGGAATCATAAGGAATGTAACGATTCTGTTTGCGATTCCAATTCCACTTTATGATTCCATTAGCGATTCCTTTAGAGAAAGCTGATGTTCTAAAAGAATTATAGTTGTTTTATACTTTAAGTAAACTCTGTTGTGAACGTGTGAATCTTTAACTGATTCAAACTGAGAACTCAAGGCTGATTTGAGTCTTTTTGACAGATTCATTACAAAGACTCATAAAATAATCAGTTCCCAAACCAGACTGGTCACTGTGTGGGCGACACATCAGAAGGACATTTCGTCTATTTATTTTCTATTATTTCACAGTGCCCAGCCTTTCTTTCTCATCTTATTAAATCATAAATAAAAATAACAATAAGAATTTGTTCATGATTCCCAACCCTAAATATGAAGCATTTATGCTCACACCATATTATTTTAGTATTATTTATATACTTTTTTTAGTATTCATTATTTTTTTAATTGGCATTTATTTTTTATTTTTTCAAGTTTTTTTATTTTTTAGTTTGGTTTATTGATTTTGTTGTGTTTTGTCATTTGTATTTAGTCTTTATATATATTTTTATTTAGCTTTAATTTAGTAATTTTAGTACTTCAATTTCAACCTATTTTAATTCAGTTACTTGCCAAAGCAACATTTATAATTCTCATAATTACTTTTTTTCAAGTTTTAAAGGGATAGCTCACCCAAAAAATGAAAATTCTGTCAGTAATTACTCACCCTCATGTCGTTCCAACCCCGTAAGACTTTCATTCGTCTTCAGAACAGATGTTTTCGATGAAATCTGAGAGCTTTCTGTCCCTCCATTGACAGCTAAGCAACTAAAACTTTCAACAAGCCCCAGAAAGGCAGTAAAGACATCATTAAAGTAATCCATGTGACTGCAGTGGTTTAACTTTAATTTTATGAAGCGACGCGACTCACGCGAGTACTTTGTTTGGGGAAAAAACAAACATATTTTACCGCTTTATTTACAAAATAGTAATGTAGAAAATAGTAATTGTGTGAACAAGGGACCGATTTCAGCCGCAGCTTCAGTGTCAATTTATAATGTAAGAGGCGGAGCTTCAGATAGAGAGCGTTTGATTGGACAGAAAATCTGATGAGAAACCGAATTGCAGAGTGATGTCATCAAAATCGTTGATCCATATTGGCGGAAGTGAGAGACTGAGTTTTGAACGCATATCTTCTAAATGTGAATTTTGTTATTGTTTTGGAGAACACTAGCTTAGAACAGTAAGGCTAACATATTCATACAAAAAGCCAAAAAAAAAAAAAAAATTGGTTTCATGGGGACTTTAATATTTTGTAAATAAAGCGCTAAATTATGTTGTTGTTGTTTTTTTGCGCAAAAAAAAAAACCAACAACACTCGCGTCACTTCATAAAATTGAAGTTAAACCACTGGAGTCACATTGATTACTTCAATTATGACTTTATGAGATGTTGTGTTAACCCTTTAAGTTTTTCATTTAATGTTTATATTTTGATCTCAGCTTTATTTCAATTTCAACGAAAACTAATATTCTTAGTTTTATAAAATCTTATTTATGATGACATGCGAGACTACAAATAGGCTAAATGTTATTTTATCTTGCTCTTTAATAACGAGCAACTCCAGATCAGGGAGAAATGTGCCATGCATATTTAAAGTGTTGTTTCTGTTTTGCATATGTTTTCCCTAGTCTCTACAGCTCCTAACACGATCTGATCTGCGCCGCTACTGATGTTTGCTGCCTTGTGTTTTTCGGTTTGCTTCTGTCTCTCATGTGTTCTGTCTGTGTGTTTCCCCCCAAGACTCGCTGAGTCTCGCACTAACCCCCAGGTGCTGGACATTGGGGTAAACCCTCAGGACTTCAACCCTGAAGAGTGCTTGTCGCCTAGCAACTGGGACAAAGCGGAAGCCGAAGCCGAGGACGCGTTCGGATTCTGATCGACGCTTCGCGAGAGGAACGAGCTGATGAAGCGTCAACAAAGGGATCGAGCTCGCGGCAGCTCGGCACACTGGCGCCCTCTGGTGGCCGTCACTGACACCGCGTTTCAGTTTGACATGCGGTTTGGCAAACTGAACTTCAACAAAAGCACAGACCAAAGCAATACAGTATAAACATTTTTTTTAATCCCCCCCCCCCCATATTATTTTAAGTACATTTATATTTTTTGTTACTTCCTATAAGTTACTTTTTTTTTCTTTTTTAATGCACGTGTACGAATATAAAATGTATGTATATGACAATAACACTGTAAAAAGTGTTCAGTTTACTTACTTGAATTGAATTGAGTAAACCCATTGCCTTAAAATTATTAAGTAAATAAACTTAATGATTAATTGAAAAAATTAAGTTATGTGAACTTGACAATTCCACATTACTTAATTTTTTTTGATTAAGCAGTTTATTTACTTAATAATTTTAAGGCAACGGGTTTCCTCAATTTATTTAAGTCAACTGATCACTTTTTACAGTGAACTATCATATTTTGTCATTTATTATTATTATTATTATAATTATTTTAATGGATTTGATTGCTGAGGCTAGCTTTGCAATTCTATGCAGTCGAATGTCAGAATATAAATTGAGATTTATATGCATACTAAAGAGTTAAATGTCATGTTTGAGGTTTGTGTGGAGTGGGATTGTTTTTTTTTTTAATACTCTGAAGTGGTGAAGGTTTTGTGTATGCAAGTTGTCTGCCCTCATACAAAAACAAGATTAATGAAAAAACGACTAAACGAACGTTACAGCATACATAATAAGAGAAGGCAGGGTATTTATACGAGACAATTTTATCTTTTTCTATGAAAATGTATTTTTGCACTCCTCTCTGCGTCTATTTCTAAAGCTCATCATTTAATTTATGCTTATGCCTTTTGAAACAAATGCCTGCTATTTGTTATTCTTCATTAGGTTATCCGTACTACCCATCCAATAAAATACTGTGGAAGTGTCAGACTGTAATATCATGGTATTATAAGAACTTTGAAAAAAAAAATCATGGTATTATCATCATGGTAGTGTCTAAATAAAGCAAAATTTGATTTATATGTTGTTGTTTTTTTAAATGAAACGCCAATTTTGTAACATTACATGTATCCCTCTGCCCAAAACATTTACCTGAATTTGTTTATGACAAGCACAGCAATATACTATTTTCTCATCAACTTGCTTATGTTGAAATATAAACATAATAAATGAGCAACAAACTGGTATTTAACTCTGTGGATTTGATTGAGAGAAAAATGCAGTCGGTTCTTTTATTGTTTACATTGATGCTTGTCTTTGTATTTAGACTTCATAAGGGTAAATTACAACACCTCAGTGTTAGTTTCTGTTTGCATTAATCATTTGATGTTCATGAATTAAAACTGTGATAAAAGTGCTTTGTGTTGATTACTGTTTTGACATAATAACTCCCTCTAGTGGCGAGACTAATGCAGTGCTGTTATGAGCCCAAGTAGTTCTTTTTAAATAATAGTTTCAATTCAGTGCCTAATTAAGTTGGCCATTAGTTCAAATAGGGTGTCGTCACGTAGTTTTCACGAGCCATTTATTAATATTCATAACACGTTGTATTTGATGGAGCACCAATCACTTCACAACTAATGTAAAAATAAATTAATTCATTAATTCGTCTCTACACATGGGATAGAACACAATCAAAAAATCAAAATGACAATCAAAAAATGACAACCCACTTTCAAGCGAAGCTCTCACTTACCAACGTCTGCCTTTCAGCCAATCACTGACCGACCCTCGCGTTACGTTATTAATATTCATGGCTCCACGTTTTCACCAGTAGGAACAATAAATTCAGATTATTGTATTTTATGTATACATTATAAGGTTGATTATCTTCAATTATGTATATATGTGTACTATTTTGAATATTGTGAAAGTGAATACTTTCAGTCAATCATTAGGAGTAACTGACTCGCATTACGCAATTAATATTCATGAGTTCACGTTTTCACCAGGGGATTAATAAATTCAGATGATTATATTTTATATATATATATATATATATATATATATATATATATATATATATTATAAGGTACATTTTCTTCACTTATGTATATTTATGTAGCCTACTATTTAAAATAATTTGAAAGTGAATAAAATTCAAAAATCACATGCTCTGGTTTCCAACCAATCATAAGACGAAGTGCGGCTGAGAGGTTATAAATATCAGGTGTAACCGCGGTTTGTTTGCACGTTGATGATGGATGAAACTCTACGGCAGACTAAATAACAATTTCCAAAACAGAAGCTCTATCGACAGGTAACATTTTAAAGTTCTAATCTACGCTTAATAGTTAACTTTCAAGTAATATTTGAGTGTTTTAACAACTTATAGCATGCGCGTGGCACACATTTCGCCCAACGCATTTTTTTTTTTTTTTTTTTTTTAAACGATGATCGGTTGCTTTCAAGTCTCTCGTGCACATATCTATTTTGAACCAATTAGTTTCAGACTAGAGTAAATGTCATGAACATCTGTTTGACGTGATGCATTTCTTTGTGTGCATAAATAGGGAATATTAAATATGAATCAAAACGACGAATTTGAATTGTGACTCCATGAAGTCAAAATGGACATTCGTCTAATCTACTGATAATAAACATTATTCTTTCTTAGGTTCATGCACTTTCCTGCTTTCATAAAACTGACCAGACAGCACTTCTTCCTCTTCCAATCTTGAATAATAACAATGCTTAATGGAGATTCCCCTTTTCACTTAAAACCATTATCAGTATATTCACATTTGGTGTGCTCTAAGCAGCAGTGCAATGCCAACAGCCCTGTTTACAACATACAAGTACACATTTCAAATAATGTATCCAGAGCAAAGAAGAGACGCCTTGATGATTCATGCCTTGATGAGATCTGCGAGACCCCCCTAAAAAGGCAGCGCATCACTAGAACATGCTCCCAAGATCTTGGATATTGTTCCTTCCTGTCCGGATCGCAGGGATCCACACCTCTACAGCCACTAACAGTCACAAAGGACGTCACACCATCTCGGTCAAAGGTCAATCAATCTGTGTCCCCTGTGGTGTCCACCCCTATGTCCAAATGCAAACAGAACCATATAGATAGAGACCGGGAGAGTCTTCCCTCCCCGATACCGGTTCTGAAATGGGACAGAGAGGTTTCGTCTGCCGAGATAAAACTGTGTGCATTCCTGAACTTCGATGCTTGCAGTTCTGTTGCTTTTGTTGGCTCTCAGGGAACTGGGAAGGATGAGATCAGGGAGGTCTCGCAGAACGACTTTATCTCTCTTCATGAATCAGAGTCTCGAAGCGCGCCCCCAGAGTCAGCTGTCCCATTGAAAGAGGAAGAAGAGCTGTTGTCGGTCAGTCAGCAGGCAGAGCCCGAGGCATCGGACAGAGGCCGAAATGAAGAAAGTGCCTCAGATACGTTTGAAAGCACGCTGCCCCTTCAGGTCCAGGTTTGAGCTCCACCTTTTATACATTTGTAGTATTGCCACTGGTTTCTGTCATTATTATTATTTTTTTTCCATCAAATTATTATTTGAACAATCCTAAAGCAACTTTTTCAATGACAGTTCATATTGGCAACATCTGGAAAGCTAAACAAACCCTTAACAGTATTTGGTAACACTTAAAGGGATACTCCACTTTAAAATGAAAAATCTGTCATCATATACTCATCCTCATGTTGTTTCAAACCTGTATGAATTTCTTTCTTCTGCTGAACAGAAAGGAAGATATTTAGAAGAATGTCAGTAACCAGACAGTGTTTGGTACCATTGACTTCATAGTAGGAAACAAATATACTATGGAAGTCAATGAGACCAGAAACTGTCTGGTTACTGACATTCTTCTAAATATCTTCCTTTCTGTTCAGTAGAAGAAAGAAATTCATACAGGTTTGAAACAACATGAGGATGAGTATATGATGATAAATGATGAATTTTCATTTTAAAGTGGAGTATCCCTTTAATACGGTTCCATTAGTTAATTTAGTAACATGAAGTAGCAATGAAAAATACTTTGTTGGTGTTAATTTCAGCTTTTACTAATACATTATTTAAATCAAATGTTTTCTGTCAATATTAATGGATCTGAGCTAACATGAACTAACAATGAACAGTTATTTTTTTATTAAATAATGGTATAAAATATGAATAAATACTGTAACAATGGTATTGCTCATTGTTAATGTTATCTAATGCATTAACTAAAAGTACATTATTGCAAAGTGTTACCAAATATACCATATTCTTATGAAATTTAAATCCGTATTCAGTCTTTCTCAAATCTCATTCATGAAAATACATACTCGTATTCAGTCAAGTCACATTGATGTACAGTATAGTGCTTTTTACAATACAGATTTCAAAGCAGCTTCACAGTAATAAACAAGAAAATAACACTAATAGAGCAAAGTTCTTCAATTATGAAATAAATACAGTTTCAACTCTAAAACTACAATAGTATTATTATTCAGCTCAATTTAGTTCAGTGTTGATTCTGTTTAGTTCTATAAACATGTCAGTGTTGCAGTCAAGTACTCGAAAGGGAATACTGACACACATGCCCATCTCTAGTCACTAATACTATGAACTCTCGTTGTATGCAAAAGAGCTGTGTAAAGTATCTTCAGTTTATAAAAGAATGACAGAATTGCCATGAACAGATGTTACTCATCCGCAGTGTGTACTCCTACTTTTCCCACTGAGCAGGTGAAATCTAAAGTGGTGGTTCCGGACACGAAGACCACCTGCAAACCAGTGGTGTTGTATAGTGAAGAGGAGTGGGAGAGAAACAAGAGAACATATGTGGACTCGGTGAAGAGACACATGAAAGAGCAGAACGGAGCAGCAAACGGTATCACGCTTTACCAAACTATCATACATATCTGTGTTTATCCAGGAGTGTACCAAACCTGTAGAAGTAATAGAGTGCTGCAGGAATTATGTTTTTTTTGTAGGCCAAAACCTGGACACATTAGCATTTTGTTTCCATCACCCCAAAGTCAATGAATAGATTTTTTTTTGTTAAATGCATGAAATAAGGTATGTGGTTACTTGTTGACAGCCTTGTCGTGTTCACACTCTTGCAAACTATTTTAACTCAAACTTTAAAGATCTAAAATTTGAAATAAAGATTGAAATAGTTTTTGGAAGCTTAAAGGATTAGTTCACCCCAAAATGAAAATTTCCTAATAATTTACTCACCCCAATGCCATCCAAGATATCCATGTCTTTCTTTCCTCAGTGGGAGAGAAATTATGTTTTTTGAGGAAAACATTTCTGGATTTTTCTTCTAACAATGGACTTCATTGGTTACCATCGTTTTTAAGTCCAAATCAATGCTGTTTCAAAAGTCTTTGAAGTGTTTAAATGGGCTGTACGCGATCACAGCTGAAGAAGAGGTTGTTATCTAGCGAAACGATGGGTCATTTAAAAAAAAAAAAAAATTTATAGACTTTTTACCTTCAATAGTTCGGATTGAGCTGATCAACAAACGGACAGGGAACTACGTCATCACGTTGAAAGGTCACGCCGGCGCCGGCAGAAGTACCGCCCCACTGTTTAAAGTGCGACCGTACGTAGGAGGATAGTTAAAATAGTATTGTTTGCCATTATATATATAGTAATAGTATTCAGTGAATATGAATAATATATGAATAACATTCTGATGAATATGAATAGTAGTTCAAATAGTATTGCCGGCGTGACGTAGTTCCCTGTCCGGTTGTTGATCAGCTCAATCCGAACTATTGAAGGTAAAAAGTCTATAAATTATCTTTTTTCTTTTTTTTTTTTTTTAATGACCCATCGTTTCGCTAGATAACAACCTCTTCTTCAGCTGTGATCGCGTACAGCCTGTTTAAACACTTCAAAGACTTTTGAAACTGCATTGATTTGGACTTAAAACGATGGTAACCAATGAAGTCCATTGTTAGAAGAAAAATCCAGAAATGTTTTCCTCAAAAAACAATTTCTCTCCCACTGAGGAAAGAAAGACATGGATATCTTGGATGGCATTGGGGTGAGTAAATTATTAGGAAATTTTCATTTTGGGGTGAACTAATCCTTTAATGGTGGTGACGTTGAAGTTAACGACCATGCTGTCATTCGTTTATACGTAGCTTAACTTTAGCTTTTTACTTCTGGTAATTGTATTTAGGCTTTAACATTCACAAAAGTTGTTTGTGTTCACACTTTGAGAAGTCGGACTACTAAAGATCACTTATCTTCATATCAGACTAAGTTGAGAAGGTGTTTTGATCAGGGCTTAAAAACGGAAAAAAAAATTCAATCGGTTCACTCCGAGCAGAATCGATATTTTAACATTTCCGTTTTTGCGTTCCTCGTTAAACATTACCGTTCCGAAACCGGTTTGATTAGATAAAATACCGGTTAATAACGTTATTTTAATTTAGCCTATACTTTAATAAAATATGTATAAATAAGATTTTTTCACTCAAAAATAAGATAACACATGATAATTAAACTTGAACATTTATTTCATAACATTGTTAAAACCATTACAGAAATACCTGCATTAATTACAAAGCATAAACAACTGGAAAAATATTGATCTGTTTTACTGGACCGTTAGACAATCGAAATTGGCACTGCCTAATTCTTTTCAGAAGAGTGATACAATTATTTGTACATATATATATATATTTTGCAGCACGAATTGTTTTAGAAATAACATGAATAAAAAATATATAAACTGGACGATCATTGCTCTTTTAATGCACCGTCAACTGCTAATTTCAAAGCAAACACTGCGCAGCACATCCTTGCATCACATAACCAATTTCAGTCTGCTAATAAAGCATGATCATTTAATGCAATAACATTGTAAAACTACAACACATTTTCTGCTATTTTTAATACAAAGCATTAAAAGTCTATAAAGAAAACATTGACCTGTCCTGTTTTTGGCTACCTGAAAGACTAGAAAAAATGTACGATAGTTGCTAGTACATAAACTATTTGAGCTTAAAGTCTGTACTGCTTGTTTAACCCTCTGGGGTTCTTCATTTATGACTCACACTCAGGACCTTCGGGTCAAAAATGACCCGGAGGGCGGGATTCATTTTTTTTTTTTTTTTCAGCAAAATCAATCAAATGTATTTTTGTTCAATAATATTTTTTCTTTTTTTCTATGGTGTTTTGAGATAATTTTATGATAATAATTAATATTTATGCAATAATTATGATCCATTTTTTCCCATTGAATAGAATAGAAATTTTTTTTTTTTTTTTTTTTTTTTATTAATGCTGTATTTCAGGTTAAAGTAGAGACTAGGCCTGTAGAAAACAATTTTTGAAGTCAGATTGGTGCCATCTGGTGGATGTAGTAAGCATAATTATCGTGAAATATCATATTTTAACCACTAGATGGATTTACAGCTCTCTGTATAAAGGCTTGTGAATTCTAGTTGTTTTTGCACATATTTGCCTATTTTTTTCAGGTTGTGGATTTTAATATATAATAAGAGATTCTCAGAGACTATTTTTGTAAAGTTTTTTGTTTGTTTGGTTTAAATGGTAATTTGAAGTGCCAGTTTTACTTTATAATACAGTCAAACCTGAACATTGCATTAGAAAGAGAACAAATGGAAAGCATTTTGTTACCCATTGTTTTAATTCTAACTTAATAAAAATGCAATTCTTTCAGTCATAACATTTTTTTATTAACCTTTTATAATAAACATTTTCATTAAAATTATTTTTGTACAATTCAATGAACAGTAACTCTTATTCAAAACTGGCAACAGCAATTATGAACAAAAAACTAAGGCATTTTTAGAGTTGTTTTGTCTGAGTGACACACAAAACTAAAGACTCATAACTTCAAAACTATAACAAGGAGAGTCAAAAGGTAGGTATCGTTTGATAGAACACTTTTCAAATTTTTTTATTATTATAAATTACATTATATTTGGACATTCTCCTTCCGAGAAACTGCTGATAAAAGAAAAAAAATAAATAATTTTTATTATTATTTTGCATATCTCTTGTTTGACATGCAATAACTCGGGAAGGAAATAAAGTAGGGGAAAAATTCTTTTTTGAGGAAGTTTCCCTAAATGTGAGCTTCATCTGGATAAAATTTTGTAGTGATCGCAGAAAGTACTCAAAAGTTACAGAATTTGGAACAAAGGTAGCCTTTTTGTTTAGTCCTCACACATTTGGAAGGCAATAAAAAAAATTGTTTTCTGAGTGACATACACAAAACTAAAGACTCATAACTTCAAAACTGTAGCAAGGAGAGTCAAAAGGTAGGTATCTTTTGAAAGAACCCTTTTCAAATTTTCTGAAAATATAAATTACATTACATCTGGACATTCTCCTGCCGAGAAACTGCTGATAAAAGACTATATATATATATATATATATAATTATATATATATATATAATTTTTATAATGATAATGCATATCTTTCTTATTTGACATGGAATAACTCAGGAAGGAAATAAGGTAGGAGGAAAATTCTTTTTTGGGCAAGTCCATTTATATATGAGCTGCATCTGGATAAAATTTTGTGGTGTTTGGATAAAGGCATCAAAAGTTACAGCATTTGGAACCAAATTGTTCAGTCTTTGACGCCCCCTCATTGGCATTTTTTATATTGTTTCACCATGAAGAATATCCTGTCATAAAAGCAATAGATTAAGTTCATTTTGGGCTCATTTTAATTGTAATAATATGCTGTAAAAAATGAAGTGCCATTTTCAAAGATTTTTGAATGTTTCATGAGATGTATGATGTTTTTGACACATTGCAGTACATAGTACAAAAAAGTATTTTATAGATTATGAAAAATAAAATTCTATTTATCAGCAAATAACTCAGCAATACTTAGGAGTTTTTCAAATTGGCTACATTCACTGTAAAGATCAGACTCTAAGCTTTCAAATGACACCAATTTTGTTTTAATCAAGGCAATATTTTTGAAAAATATGATAATGAATACTTTCGCAGCTAGGTGGAGTCCGCGGGCGGTACACTCTGGTTTAGCGCAACTAGTCAGCTCTCTTTCAGAGTTGATCGAAGTGGTTGGATGCTTTAAAAAGCTGAGATTCTACGTTTTAAGATGATACATATTTTTTGTTATTCCACGTTTGAAAACGAGCGCGGACGGTTCCGGGAAAATTGGAAAACACTTTGAACCCCGGAAAGATGAGAGACTTGTTTTTTAGCCAAGTATGCATAACTTCGTGAGGGATATCTCGTGATCAAAGCAATGGATTGTGTTGTGTTTGGGCTCTTTGTAATCGTGAGAATCTGCTTTAAATAAAGATGTTCATTGTTTCATTGAGTTATGAGCTGAAAAGTCACATCAAAACAACATAACATCACTGCTACTTCCTTGGTGCATCTGTGGTATTTTTTGTGTTAGAACACCATGAGGAATATCTTTAGATCTGATTGATGGAATATATTGATTATATATATATATATATATATATATTTTATATATCGTTTTAATCGTGAGCTCCTGCTGTAAATAACGATGTGTCATTTTTCATGATCGAAGTATGTTTCATGAAGATACGAGTAAAAAGGGCAAGTCTAAGCTACCTTGTTTGGCTACGTGCGTCTGTGGATTTTTTTGTGTGTTAGAACTCCATGAGGAATATATTTAGTTCTGAGTAAAGAATTATGTTGGGTTTGGACTCTTTTTAATTGTAAGCATCTGCTGTAAATAATGATGTCATTTTCCACAATCGGAGCATATTTCATGAAGTTACGAGCGGAAATGTGTTTAAAATTGAGTATCCATATATTGGTCTTTTGAGGGGCGTCTTTTACAAAAACCTTGCTTAAATTTAGTAAAAAGCCTGAAACAATTATGCTGCTTGTATTCTACTCATCGAGACCTTTCAAATGACATATGACACAGGACTATCAGAACTGTATGATGTCTTTGACATGTTGCTGTATGTAGTACAAAAAAGTAGTTAAATATTCATTCATATAATAAACGATGAAAACATTTTTTTTCTATTTATCAGCAAATAACTCAGCACTACATAGGAGTTTATCAAATTGGCTACATTCATTGTAAATTTCAGACTCTAAGCTTTCAAATGACACCTATTTTAAGTTGATCAATGTAATATTTTTGAAAAATATTATGATTATATTTTTCGCAGCCAGGTGGCGCCTGCGGGGGGGTACACTCCGTTTTAGAGTGATAACTCAGCACTCTTTTGGAGTTGATCAAAATGATTAGATGCATTAAAAAACTGAGATTCTAAGCTTTAAAATTATACCTATTTTGTGTTATCGTGGCTGATTTGTAGATTGTACGCACAAAAAAACTCTGTATTTTCATATTTTTGCCAATTTCCCATTCATTTCCTATGGGGGTCATTTTTGACCCGAAGGTCCTGAGTGTGACTTTTTTTTACAGCCACTTAGACTATTCAAATCCTGTCCCCAATTTTTTGGGGTGTTCATATACCAAGTACCAACAAAGTCACCAAGTTTCTGACCATTCTGATGAAGCTACGATTTTTTATATTTTTTTATTTAAACGCTTCGGGTCATTTTTGACCCGAAGGACCCCAGAGGGTTAAACGTGCGAAAATAATGTCCTCCAATACCTGTGCATTCATTGAAGACCTCAGTGAGGAAAGAATGTACTTGAGGCATGAAAATGCGCACTCTACGCTGACTTGCGTTACCGGTAGTGCAATTACATTCATAGCAAGTTTGTACAAATCTAAGTTAGTGAGAGCAACACTTGCCCAGTACTTAAAAGTACACTCACTCCTCTTAAGGTGTGCTTCTCTTGAATATGCCGAAGAGATTGTCTGCCGATGACTGCTGTGCGGGCATTTCACGCACGCTTAATGCGTCACGTCACATGCTGAACTACTAAATTCATGATTGGTCAATGGCAAATTAAAATATTAAAGGAACACTCCACCGTTTTTTGAAATAAGGCTTATTCACTTTCTTTCCTACATTTAGATAGGTGGGCAAATGCATTTTTGTCTCAGTGCATGCATTGTTTTAGTTTGACAGGGTCGGCGCTAGCTTAGCTTAGCATAATGAATGGAATCCTTTGTTGCCAGCTAGCATGTCCTGAATAAAAGTGATATAAAAAATAAAAAACTCCACCTAATTACTTCTTGTGGCCTGCGTATTCACAACGAGTACAAATAGCGATGCAGATTAACACTAGGCGATTTCCTAGGCAGATATTGACTTATATATTAAGGACTATATCAGGGGGAAGCACAGGCGAAGCACTGCTACATGGGCATGATATCTCTGCGCCCAAGTAGCAGTGCTTCGCCTGTGCTTCCCCCTAATATAGTCCCAAGTCAATATCTGCATAGGAAATCGCCTAGTGTTAATCTGCATCGCTATTTGTACTTGTTCTCAATATGCAGGCCACAAGAAGTAATTACGTGGTTTTTTTTTTTTTTTTTATGTCACTTTTATTCAGGACATGCTAGCTGGCAACAAAGGATTCCATTCATTATGCTAAGCTAAGCTAGCGCCGACCCTGCCAAACTAAAACAATGCATGCACTGAGACAAAAATGCATTTGCCTACCTATCTAAATGTAGGAAAGAAGGTGAATAAGCCCTATTTCAAAAAACGGTGGAGTGTTCCTTTAAAGAGAACGATAAAATAACGTTATTAACCGGTTAATAGTCATTTTAAATAACGTTTCTGTTCAGAACGATTAAAATTGATTTTGTTTTCGTTTTTGCTCCTGTTAAAATTTTGTTCGTTTCTGGTTTTCGTTTTCGTTCCTTGAACCGGTTCAGAGCCCTGGTTTTGATATTACAGCAGAATGCTTTCCACTGCAGAAACATGAATGTGACATGAATGTGACATGAAGGACGCTGTTGATTAGTGTTGTGACGTGTGTGTGTTTGGCAGGTGCGATCACTGAGCTTCATTCTTTGATGAACTCCATTGCTAATCGGAAAACTGGAAGGAACGACCCACACTGGCAACACCCTTCAGATCTCACTCGCAGGTAAATGTCACAAAACCTGTCACGAACATGTTACACCCCAAAATCAAAAGAAGTTATGCCTTTTTGAAATTTGAAATAAAATAAATAAATGAAATAATAGGAAAATAAATAAAGGAATAAATGACTTGATAAAACAAATACAAGAAAATATTTTTTCGAATAAAATTCTAAATATATAACTTTCTGTATTTACTTTATTCTTTATTTCTTATTTTTTTATATATTTTTATTTATTCATTCGTCTATTTTTATATTTATTTATTTACGTATTTATTTATGTAGAAATATTTCATGACAATTAAGCACATTTTACACCGTTATCATTATCATACTGGCCCTCATTTATCAAAAGTGCATACACCAAATTTCCAGCGTACACCCAAAACCACGGTGACTTTGAGATTTATCAATATGGACGTTGGCGTACGGCACGCTCAAATCCTACGCCAGCTCAGGAGGTGGTGTACGCACGTTTTGAGTTAGTGCGGAAATGTGCAGAAAAACAATTCCTAACACCACAAAACGCACTGACAAACTAAAAGATATGATATATTATGACCCAATGTAAAAAAAAAACAATATAGAAATTATAAACCAGTGTTTTGTTTATTTTTGTGCAACATGGACTTCAATGTTTAATTTGTGTGACTTTACCAAAGCATTTGATTTGTAGGCATATGTATTCCTTCAGTTGCGAGCCTGTGCGCTTTACCTGACGTTTCAAGCCTTGTTTATACACGAATCCGACGAGCGTTCTGTGTAGGCTGCCATCTTGTGGCGACGCCATTACTGAGCTGTTACTGGTATGTAAACAAACCTCCGTGATAACGCACCCTCGATGACAGCTACAGCCAGGCAGTATGACTTGTTGGGTTGATGATGTTAGACAGTGGCCTCCAGTCACAGATGAAGGTACAAACGATCTTAGCCTACACATTATTTATGAAAATAGCTTGGCAATAACTATGCTAGCTAGGCTAGCTAATGCGGAAACTATAAAAAGATCTGTCCATTTGGCAACAATAAATAAATGAATGATATCAAATAAATGAATTCATGTTTTTCATTTGTGACCATTATTTATCTCATTTTCACATTTCAAAAGGAAAGGGTAAGGTACAGCTAACTGCTAGCGTTGTTGGTTCTCAGAGTGAGAGTCACAGTCAAGCAAATCAAACATTAACTACAGACCTAACAGTAATGTTACTACTTCCCCCACGCGCCCCTTCTGTTGTTTTAAAGGTATTCAAGAGTATTTTCTCCTTTGCCTGGCATCCGATGATCAACAAAATGCCAACTACAGGTCACTGATAGAGGGTCAAAATGATCTGAGCTCCGGATGGGTTGGTCCAATAATGCACACTCTACCAGATGATAAACACATGGTTCTAAAAGGACCTGTCCGATTTTCACAGACCATTAACAACACTCATACTGTACAAATAACTCTGCAGAGGAAGTATAGGAAAGTTGTAGATGTAACGTTAGTGACAGTCGTAAATCGCGGGCTGTTTATTCCAGTGGACGCAACCAAACCAATAGGAGGCAATGGCGCAACGCTACTCAGCAACATCTCAGTTATGGCGCCCGCTTACTTCCGGTAGTTTCGCCGGATTCGTCTATACTTTCGCCTGGCTCCGCAGCGCGAATCTCCGCAGACTGCACGCGCACCTCCCCAAACAGACGAGTTATACTCTATACTCGACGCGCTCGCCGTCGTACTATTCTTTGAAACGATGGTTAGGCCAGGGTTAGGCCCGGCAGGTGCGCACGGACTGGGTTCAGTACTGAAAGGCTTTCAATGACCAAAAAATAATTCAGACTGACAAAATAATAAAAATGACATTCTTCTTCTTTTAAATAATAATAATAATACAAATAATAATAATAACGACATTCTTCTTCTAAATAACAATAAGCGTCATTAATAATAAAAATCATAATAATAAGAAGAATATTACAAATTGTCATGCAATTATTAATGTGAATGAATGGTACTCCACATCACATCATCATCACTATTGTACACCCCAATACATGTGAGGTGATACGAAATTAAATGCTAATTGTTTCAAAACACGTGCTGTAAAATAATGCATTGTGATAGGTCATTTGCTCATCCAAGTTTCTCTTCTTTGCCGTCTTCCATGTGTCCATGGCGTAAAATGAGGGCGTGGGGGAAGCGGAGACTTGAATATATAGGGGTGTGTTATTCTAATGACGATCGTTTTCAGCCGCGGCATTTATCAAAGGCAGGTATTGCGTACACCTGGATTTCAAAAGTACGCACAGCTTCATAAATCAGGCGGTGAGAGGAGTGTAAGCATAATCTTACGCCAACATATACGCCTGTTTCTACGCAAAAATGATAAATGAGGGCCACTGTGGCTGGACGTTTTATGAGGGGGTACAACCAAATATAGATTCACATTCTGTATTAACAAATGTAGAAGTCACATGAAAGAATGCTAAACTTGACTTTAAAGGAATCGTTCACCCAAAAATGAAAATTTTATTACTCGCCCTCACGTTGTTCCAAACCCATAAGACTTTTGTTCATCTTCGGTAGACAAATGAAGATCTTTCTGTCCCTTCATTGACAGCTACAAAACTACCACTTTAAAAAAGAGTTCACAAAGAGATCGTAAAACTAATCCATATGAGTTTAGTCCAAATTTTCTGAAGAGACTCAAATCACTTTATATGATGAACAGATTGAATTTAGGCTTTTATTCACATATAAACATTGAGCAGTGAATATAAACAGAAGCTCAACCGAACATGCTTGACGCATGAGAACAAGCTTCATTGGTTCTTGCTGAAGCTCAAACGTGATGCGTAACACGAGAATGAACCTCATTGGTTCTTGCTGAAGCTCAAACGTGCTGCGTAACACGAGAATTAACCTCATTGGTTCTTGCAGAAGCTCAAACGTGATGCGTAACACGAGAATGAACCTCATTGGTTCTTGCAGAAGCTCAAACGTGATGCGTAACACGAGAATGAACCTCAATGGTTCTTGCAGAAGCTAAAACGTGCTGCGTAACACGAGAATGAACCTCATTGGTTCTTGCAGAAGCTCAAACGTGATGCGTAACACGAGAATGAACCTCATTGGTTCTTGCTGAAGCTCAAACGTGCTGCGTAACACGAGAATGAACCTCATTGGTTCTTGCAGAAGCTCAAATGTGATGCGTAACACTAGAATGAACCTCATTGGTTCTTGCAGAAGCTCAAACGTGCTGCGTAACACGAGAATGAACCTCATTGGTTCTTGCAGAAGCTCAAACGTGATGCGTAACACTAGAATGAACCTCATTGGTTCTTGCAGAAGCTCAAACGTGCTGCGTAACACGAGAATGAACCTCATTGGTTCTTGCAGAAGCTCAAACGTGATGCGTAACACGAGAATGAACCTCATTGGTTCTTGCAGAAGCTCAAACGTGCTGCGTAACACGAGAATGAACCTCATTGGTTCTTGCAGAAGCTCAAACGTGATGCGTAACACGAGAATGAACCTCATTGGTTCTTGCAGAAGCTCAAATGTGATGCGTAACACTAGAATGAACCTCATTGGTTCTTGCAGAAGCTCAAACGTGCTGCGTAACACGAGAATGAACCTCATTGGTTCTTGCAGAAGCTCAAACGTGATGCGTAACACGAGAATGAACCTCATTGGTTCTTGCAGAAGCTCAAACGTGATACGTAACATGAGAGTGAACCTCATTGGTTCTTGCTGAAGCTCAAACGTGCTGCGTAACACGAGAATGAACCTCATTGGTTCTTGCAGAAGCTCAAATGTGATGCGTAACACTAGAATGAACCTCATTGGTTCTTGCAGAAGCTCAAACGTGCTGCGTAACACGAGAATGAACCTCATTGGTTCTTGCAGAAGCTCAAACGTGATGCGTAACACTAGAATGAACCTCATTGGTTCTTGCAGAAGCTCAAACGTGCTGCGTAACACGAGAATGAACCTCATTGGTTCTTGCAGAAGCTCAAACGTGATGCGTAACACGAGAATGAACCTCATTGGTTCTTGCAGAAGCTCAAACGTGATGCGTAACACTAGAATGAACCTCATTGGTTCTTGCAGAAGCTCAAACGTGCTGCGTAACACGAGAATGAACCTCATTGGTTCTTGCAGAAGCTCAAACGTGCTGCGTAACACTAGAATGAACCTCATTGGTTCTTGCAGAAGCTCAAACGTGCTGCGTAACACGAGAATGAACCTCATTGGTTCTTGCAGAAGCTCAAACGTGATGCGTAACACTAGAATGAACCTCATTGGTTCTTGCAGAAGCTCAAACGTGCTGCGTAACACGAGAATGAACCTCATTGGTTCTTGCAGAAGCTCAAACGTGATGCGTAACACGAGAGTGAACCTCATTGGTTCTTGCTGAAGCTCAAACGTGCTGCGTAACACGAGAATGAACCTCATTGGTTCTTGCAGAAGCTCAAACGTGATGCGTAACACGAGAATGAACCTCATTGGTTCTTGCAGAAGCTCAAACGTGCTGCGTAACACGAGAATGAACCTCATTGGTTCTTGCAGAAGCTCAAACGTGCTGCGTAACACGAGAATGAACCTCATTGGTTCTTGCAGAAGCTCAAACGTGATGCGTAACACGAGAGTGAACCTCATTGGTTCTTGCTGAAGCTCAAACGTGCTGCGTAACACGAGAATGAACCTCATTGGTTCTTGCAGAAGCTCAAACGTGATGCGTAACACTAGAATGAACCTCATTGGTTCTTGCAGAAGCTCAAACGTGCTGCGTAACACGAGAATGAACCTCATTGGTTCTTGCAGAAGCTCAAACGTGATGCGTAACACGAGAATGAACCTCATTGGTTCTTGCAGAAGCTCAAACGTGATGCGTAACACGAGAATGAACCTCATTGGTTCTTGCAGAAGCTCAAACGTGATGCGTAACACGAGAATGAACCTCATTGGTTCTTGCAGAAGCTCAAACGTGATGCGTAACACGAGAATGAACCTCATTGGTTCTTGCAGAAGCTCAAACGTGATGCGTAACACGAGAATGAACCTCATTGGTTCTTGCAGAAGCTCAAACGTGATGCGTAACACGAGAATGAACCTCATTGGTTCTTGCAGAAGCTCAAACGTGATGCGTAACACGAGAATGAACCTCATTGGTTCTTGCAGAAGCTCAAACGTGCTGCGTAACACGAGAATGAACCTCATTGGTTCTTGCAGAAGCTCAAACGTGATGCGTAACACGAGAATGAACCTCATTGGTTCTTGCAGAAGCTCAAACGTGCTGCGTAACATGAGAGTGAACCTCACTGGTTCTTGCTGAAGCTCAAACGTGCTGCGTAACATGAGAATGAACCTCATTGGTTCTTGCAGAAGCTCAAACGTGCTGCGTAACATGAGAGTGAACCTCACTGGTTCTTGCTGAAGCTCAAACGTGATGCGTAACACGAGAATGAACCTCATTGGTTCTTGCTGAAGCTCAAACGTGATGCGTAACATGAGAGTGAACCTCATTGGTTCTTGCTGAAGCTCAAACGTGATGCGTAACACGAGAATGAATCTTAATGGTTCTCGCACATCAAGTGAACCTTTGAGCTTCTGTTTAACTGATCTGAGTTGATGAATATTTATATGTGAAATAAAAGCCTAAATTCAATCTATTTATCAAATAAAGTGATTGTGTCTCTTCAGAAAATTTAGACTAAACCGCTCAATTCATATGGATTAGTTTTACAATCTCTTTATGAACTTTAAGTATTGAAGTGGTAGATGTGTAGCTGTCAATGGAAGGACAGAAATCTCTCAGATTTCATCAAACACATCTTCATTTGTGTTCCGAAGATGAATGAAAGTCTTACGGGTTTGGAACGACATGAGGAAGAGTAATTAATGACAGAAGTTTCATTTTTGGGTGAGAAATCTCTTTAAAGTGACTTTGAATCTTGGTTTGAATCTTAAGGATCGTATGTTTAGCTTCTTGATTTAGTCTATGTAGCCAGATTTATTTATTATCATTTCTTATATAGTCTTACCAACATATTCTTGCCAAGAAGTGCCCACTTAGACAGGAAGAGACCATCTGATGTAAAGTACATGTTAAGTGACCAGCCTCAGTTCATTTTGTTTTTGTCTATTAATGCAGTCCCTCCACTAGAGGGAGCCTTCAAACTGCTAAAATGTGCAACCAGAGGCTGTTCTATTTGAATGGAAATCAATAGAGAAGCGCCATATTTCATTTTTGTCAGGAATGAAAATGTGGCTGTGATGTATAGAAATTTCAGGAAAAACTCTATAAACTCTATAAAAAATAATAAACTTTTATTATAGAAGTTAATAGTTCAAACAATCAAGGGATTATGGAAATGTGTGTAAACTTGGTGATTAGAATTTCTGTCCATCCATGACTAATGACTCGCAGGTGATATCTCACAGAAAGAAATCAAAGCAGCATATACAGTTCTGCTTATGAATATTTAGTTAGTTGTAGGTGGAGTGAAAGTGAAACCTGCAGTTTCCCAATTCTACAGTCTTCCTTCAGTCATTGTTGTGTGCTTTTTTTCTTCTCCATTTGTTTGTAGGAATTTCCGCAAGTCGCGTCTCAAAGGTCCATCAGTCTCCCTTGACGAGTGGCAGAAAAGAAACCACCTTGCCTATCGACGCTTTGTTAATGTGCCAGACATTTTCCGCAGAAGCCCAATGCTCTGATTTATTTATTTGTTTTTATTGTTATATATTTGTTGTCATTTCATATATTTGCTCTTTGTCATTGTTAAAAAGGTGAGGATCATTGGTTCATGCTGCTGGTTAGTTGCTCACTGAGAAGTCTGATCTGCTTTTGTGTGTTTATTTGTTATTTCACTGTGTGTGGTGTGTGTTTGTACTGCATGTTTCATCTGGTGTTGGGCTAATTATCTATCTATATATATATATATATATTGATATAAGTGTGTGTGTGAATTTGCATGATCTGTATTCTCAGTTGAGTTTAGTCCTTTACCTCAACCAGCGCTTATTCACCTAGTACTTACAGCTAATATAGTTTTAGTTTCAATAGCTAGACAAATTTGTCTAATTTACTAAAGCTGAATGTTTGATTCGTTTCCTTTCCACTCCCTTGTACAGTACATTCAGTTATATGGTTGTACATAATTCATTTTGCTTTGTCGAGGGAAAACATTTCTTTGGCTTTTCTGTGAAGAATTGCAATTCCATTTTTTTAGCATTAAATGGGCACATAGATAAAAGATTTTATATTTTGTAAGCAGGAAAATGTCAGAGAAACAATGATGTTCGACTGAATGTTGTGATCTTTCAATTGGTTTTGTTCATTTGTTACATTGCTTACAGTTTTATAACCTTTATACATTTAAATTAAAAAAAAAAATTACTTTATTTGTCTCTGTCTCTCGATCTCTCTCTTAGCATTATTCCTGCTCATTTGCAGGGTCCGCTTTACACACACAATTCAAATCTAGAAACACTGGTAAATGTAAAATATAAATCTTATCTATAAATCAATGCTTCTGATAGTCAATGACATTTAAATTGATTTAGATTTTTGGTCCTTTTTGCTCTTAAAGTTACTTTCTAAGTCAGACATTTATGAATGTTTATCATTTATTTTTAAAAACTCAAAGTCATGCAAGCTATTTATCAACAGAACTGTTAGCAATACAAGCTTAACTTTTTGTTCTTTTTTCTTTGGTTTATAATCCGTTTCCTGTACAGGTCATAAGTAAAAATGGTTGTAATATAAAAGAAAAAAATGGAAAAAATGTGTGGGAATGTCAAAAATATCAAGTTAATATTTTCTATTAAGTTGTATGTGTGTGTATATATATGCAAATTACTCAACTTTATTTATTACAGTTTTTCTCAGTTGCTAAAACAATTTCTGAAACCTTGCTCCATTTTCTGAAAACATTAAACACAAAACCTCATCTTCAAGCACTATTTACTAAACCTCTTGACTCCTCTCGCAAAATGAAACTTTCGCCTCAAAACAGTTTTACCTGCGTTCAAAATCAAACACTGCTCTCAAATCATAAACAAAGTGATCAAAATGATATACACTATCAAGCAGTCAGTAAACAATACACCAAAAAATAAAAAACACATTGTTCAAAACATAGAGTTCACATGGAGATGTACATTTTTAATCTCAAAACAAAGTCTTTTGATGAACGAAAACATGTTCTATCATAGTAGCTCAAAATTGATCAGAAATTATACTCTGCTTTGCTCTTTGCAATTTTTTTGTTCTTCCTCCTCCATGTACCCTATTTTTACAGTACTGTACCTTGCATCTCACAAACTTGTCCTTTGTCTCTGTGATACTGTAATTCTTGTTCTTTGTTGATGTGAACCTGCAACCAGTCAAAATCTATTGGGCAGTCAGTGCTGTTAACAAATGGAAAGCACAATGTTCAGGCCATACAATTTGTTCATTGTACAGTATACAGCCTACAATGCACTGTACTACAGTATACAATACTAAAAGAGACAAAAATCAAAGGAGTAAACGTGATCAGCGTGCTGCTTCTTGTCTTTGGGCATCATTTGAAACAGGTTAAATCAGTTTTGAGTGGTTGTGTTCAATTAATGACATGTGTTCTCTATTTGTATTTGATTGTTGCCGCTTTTGTTTACCAGTATGGATGACATGTGCATTACAGTGCAGAATGTATTTTGAGAATGAGAATGTGTTTAGAGTTCTGCTGAAAAGTGAGATCTGAAAATTGTGTTTTACCATGTGAAATCGTTTAAGGCATTGACAACAGACTGCACAATTAGCTAAATGAGTTCAGGCAACTGAGAACTTTGTTCAGCCAATGGGTTTTAGTGTTTTAGCAATTGAGAAAAACTGTAAATTTTGAAAATATGCTATAATTTCCTTGATTCATTTAGAGAGAATGTATGCATAATTAAAAATAAAATATTATTTGCAAATAGTTACAATTATTTCACTAATACAATAAGGCTTTCTTTCTTTTTCTTTATTCCCTTAAATCGCTTTTATAATTAATTAATTCCTTTAAATAATAATACCCAATTTTAGTTTGGGCTAAAGCCCCGAATATCCACTGACCTTAGAACCGCCCCTGCCAACAACCCAATGAGAATATATCCTTGTTGTGTAAAACATCCAGAGGTGGACAGTAACAAAGTACATTTACTTGAGTACTGTACTTAAAGGGATACTCCACTTTTTTTGGAAATAGGCTCATTTTACAACTCCCTCAGAGTTAAACAGTTGAGTTTTACCGTTTTCGAATCCATTCAGCCGAACTCCGGGTCTGGCGGTACCACTTTTAGCATAGCTTAGCATAGATCATTGAATCGGACAAGACCATTAGCATCTCTTTTAAAAAAATGACCAAAGAGTTTCGATATTTTTCCTATTTAAAACTTGACTCTTCTGTAGTTACATCGTGTACTAAGACCGACGGAAAATGTAAAGTTGCGATTTTCTAGGCTGATATTTAGCTATGCTAAAAGTGGTACCGCCAGACCCGGAGATCGGCTGAATGGATTCGAAAACGGTAAAACTCAACTGTTTAACTGGGAGAGTTGTAAAATGAGCCTATTTCCAAAAAAAGTGGAGTATCCCTTTAAGTACACTTTTTGAGTATCTGTACTTTACTTGATTTTACTCTACTTGAAACTGATTTTCATTTTCAACGTTGGGTTTGGTCTTCTAAATGCGAATTTTGTCATTGTTTTGGTGCACACTAGCTTATAGATAACAGTAAGGCAAACATATTCATACTAAAAGCCAAAAAACTTTAAATATGGCACTATTTGAGGGAACAGCCATTTGGGGGTCCAAAACCATTGTGGACGTTATTAAGTGCACTTATTCAATCTCACATTCAATCCCACTACTGGAACTGTGTTCTAGAAATAAATTTGATATTTGATATGAGGGTAGGAAGGCAGGCATAGATTCAGAGGCATAAGGTACTGTAAGTATTACACACAACAATGCAACAATAATAAAACAATGCATTGACATTTACTTTTGATACTTAAGTACTTTTAAAAGCGAGTACTTCTGTACTTCTACTTAAGTAAAAATCAGTCTTTACAACTTTTACTTGTAACGGAGTAATATTTGACCAGTAGTATCTGTACTTTCACTCATGTAAGGAAGTTGTGTACTTTGTCCACCTCTGAGAACATCTGTTCATAATCTGTGATTACACAATTCCAATATTGTCTGACGTCTGGAATAACTCTGCACTGATCAATCCGCATTTTTAAGACAGCTAATTTTACAGTAGGCTCATATTCAAAATGTCCTTCTCATATAACGCCAACGACCGCACAAATGGGCTTCCTTTGTGAAATATAGCAGACCACCGTTTTAAATGACAGTTTATTTTTCTCAAAGGAAGCTCAGTCAGTCAGATAGATAGATAGATAGATAGATAGATAGAAGTTTAAATGTGTTAGGCCTATATAAATTTAGGAACATAACAAGCATTACAAACTACAATAGCCTAAACACAACTGGAACCTTTGTAAGATATGCGCTCGTCAAAAACTACACTGTAAAAACTAATCCTGTAAAAAAACAGTAAACTACTGGCAGCTAACGTTTTGACAACTACAGTATAAAACTGTAATTTTACAGCTGTAAAATTACAGTTTTATACTATAGCTGACAAAACAGTATTTAGCTGTTAATTTCAAAAACAGTAACACACCATATTTTTACGGTATGATGCTGACAACCACAGCTGCCTGTAGTTTACTGTTTTTTTACAGTATTATTTTTTACAATGACACCCCAATAATTTCAATTGTACATGCTATTATAACCCTGCACTTTATTTTTGTCATGGATTACAAAAAGGAATAAAGCCAAGTTAAGATTTTTATTTATTTATTCTGATACAACACCAGATAAATTCTGCTCAATTATTGTGAACTAAAACAGGCAAATAAAAAAATACAAGTAGTTAAGTAATATTCAATGCATACAAATAAGCACCAATCAAAATGCAAAAATGGCTTAAGAAAAAGCAAACAAATACACAATATATATAATTGACTTACCTGTATATAAAATACAAATCTAGTCTCAAATGAGGCTTCAGCAAACATTAGCCCAAAAACAGTTGCACTAAAACGAGGTAATTATTTTAAATAATTAAATAATAATAAAAAAATCTTAAATCGGGCTTTAAAAAACACCAGTTTCAGCAAACATTAGCCCAAAAACAGTTGCACTAAAACGAAGTAATTATTTTAAATAATTAAATAATAAAAAAAACATGGCCACCATGTTTCTGAAAACAAACTGCATGTGTGGGGAGTGTCAGCTACATTTTAAATGAAGTGCCACTCAAAGTCCATAAGTCTTTTTAAAAAATTTGATACTTTGGTACTGACGGTTATGGTCTTCTGCACGGTTTTCCCAGATTTTTTGGACATCACTTTTCCCCTTGCAGCCTTGGTCCACTTTTCTGGATTAATTCCAACAAAACGTCTGAAAAATAAGAGGAGAATATCTTCAGTGAACAATGATTTAAAAGGAATAGTTCACCCCAAACATTAATTTATCCCATAATTTACTCACCCTCAAACCATCCTAAGTGTATATGGCTTTCTTCTTCCAGCCAAACAGAATCAGAGTTATATTAAATAATATCCTTCCCAGCTTTGTAATGGCACTGAACAGTGCCAAGTTTTTGAAGCTCCAATAAACACATCAATCAATCATAAAAGTAATCGATATGAATCCAGTGGGGTTAATAAATGTCTTCTGAAGAAAAGCCATGCGTTTTTGTAAGAAAGATATCTGTATTTTATAACTTTATAAAATATAATCACTGGCTTCTGGCATGGCCGTATGCATGTTCATGATTGAGTTGAGTTCTGGCAGAAGGGTGACCTCTAACCTGACGCATGATGTAGGACGTATGGCAAAGAAGTAGTGAAAGCTTAGGTTAGAATTGATGAACGCGGAAGTGCAGAGGATAGAGCAAAACACAAAATGCCGGTCATGAATTAGAAGTCTAAAAAGAGACGTTTTGAAAGAAAAGGACTTTGATATAAGATTTCATATGTCGGGTCAGAGGTCATTCTTCCGCCGGAACTCGACTCTCTCATGAACTCGCATACGGCTGTTGCCGGAAGCCAGTGATTATAGTTTATAAAAGTTATAAACATGGATATTTTTCTTACAAAAACCCATCGCTTCACTTCATTAACCCCCTGGAGTCGTATGGATTTTAAGATGGATGGATGCGGTTTTTGGAGCTTCAAAAACTCGGGATCTATTCAATGCCATTGCAAAGTTTGGAAGCCAGTATATTATTTTATATAGGCTAACTCCGACTGTGTTCGGCTCAAAGAAGAAAGTAATATACACCTAGGATGGCTTGAGGGTGGATACATTTATTCCATTGTCACCATACTAAAACTAACATATTAATTAGAAATAAATAAAATAAAGCCAAACTTGTTACCTTTGAAGGAATTCCAGTGTGGATGCTGCTTCCTCTTGGTACTGCAAATTAAAGATGTAATACAAAGAGAACAATGCAGCAAGTCCAGAGAGAAAAGTTGGCTGCACACCCTCGCAGATTATTCGGCCTTCCAGGCTGATCATCCATCGTTTCATCCATTGCCCCGGATTATCACCTGGACCATAAAGGAATGGATAAATTAATGTTTATTCTATGATCTCTGGAGAGCTTGGTGTAGAAAAGGTAGTGAGAAATTAATACATTATTTTATAACCTGGAAAAAGGCACACAATGTCATGTCTTACAAGATAACAAGACCTACAATATCTCTATAAAAATAAAAAAAGGAAAAGGAAAGCTTGTTTTAGTCTGTTTTTAACTTAATGCTAAGCCAGCTTCCGAAAGGGAAAAAAAGTTTACAATACAATAAAGTGTAGTGATTGTGTTGTAAAGACTCGGCTGTGATGAATAAAAATGTCCTCAAATTCAAACCAGCACAGTGCAATAAAACATGATTCAAAGACAGTAAACACTAGAGTGAAGCACATAAATGTGAATCCTCTCATAATAGTAAAACTTGTGTGAGCCTTGTTTTAGTGAAAGTTGTCTAATATCACAGGTAGACAGGTCACCTGATGGAGTTTTAGGACACCATTAGGTCACTTGATGGAGTTTTTTCGGTTTCTTGCCACTGTTGCCTTTGGCTTGCTCAGTTGGGGATATTTTGGGGATATTTAATTTTATTCTATCAATCAATAAATTCCACTAGAAACAAACTTTGTTGTATTATTTTATTTTAATTTAATACTGTGAAGCTGCTTTGATTCAATCTGTAAAAGCTGAAAAGCGCTATACAAATATACTTGATTTGATTTGATTTAATATGATATACTTACCCGTCTTTTCAAGGTCAGCAGGAGTGGCAGACATCTATTGTCAAAGATAATAATTTAAGACAACTGACAAATCTTAATGTGATACTTGCTGATGTGATAGAAATATTTTATGTAATGGGTATTTTCAACATTAAATGTACAGAGAAACGCAGACTAAGGATGCTCAGGTCAAAGGCCATATATACTTAACAAAAAGTGCTTAACACAGTAGAACTAACAGTCATATGACTAGCTCAGATCATTACAAACCAATCACCAGAACAAATCACAGTGAAGAAGACTTGAGTGACATTGATTTTTACTCAACTGTATGATATAAATGAACATGTATCTTTCTATTCAGAAGATTCACTTGATTGTTGTGACCAGTGATCTCCCGGCCGTGAATAAAACTTCATTTCTACAAAGAGCAACTTGGGAGTCGTGCCAGGTATTTGCTGGGTCAAAATCACCATAAAGTGCCTTTGAGACTTCACAATTTTCCCAAAAAAAATCTGAGATTTTCCATTTAACTTCATATGTGTTGTATTAAGGAGACATTAGGCTGTTAGAAATGCATATTGGTCAAGCTCCAGCACTTTTTATAAATTAACTGCAAGCTGACAATATACGAGCAAACCGTAAAATATGTCCACCCTGTCATGGACAAATTCATAGTAGAATAAATACATTTTCATTGCATAGTGATTATAAAATGTAGATCTGTGGAAAGATAGTGTGTCCCTTTCCCAACAAAACATTTTAGTTAATGGTAAAAGTATTTTGATAATAATGAAGTTACTGCTTAAATATGTATTGCCCAATAAAATATGCGATAGTTGCACATTGTATTCTAAATAAAATCTAACAACAAAGATATTTAGTCAAACTTTAAAACAATACTAACCTGCCCTCATTTGTTTATTAAGAAATCACACACAAGGTTTTGTTAACTTGTTAAAATAATTAGTTTATTTTCATCATTAAAGTTGAAAATGACAGGGTGGACAACAAAGTGACAGGGTGGAACTTGGCATGACAGGGTGGACAAATGCTTTAATGGGTGAACTAGAACGGGGGAACATTAGAAAAGCAACAGGAACTTCAAGAAACCCTTAACCAATACAGAAGAAGGAGGGGCCTTGCTCAGACTGATTTTCAGGAGTTGCAAATGTCCACCCTGTCATGAACCATGTCCACCCTGTCATGGAACAGGGTGGACATTTTTTGGCTAAAGTTTGTATTTAATGAGCACATGGTGTACAGCAGTTAGCAAAGTGATTCACTGTTGAAGCTGACTGTGCACTGTTTAAAATACATATTTAGAATTTCTGAAAAGTTTTTATATTAACTAATATTTCACAATGACAGGGTGGACATGTTAAGCTTGACAACACGCAACTACAAACACAATATGATGAAAATTAGGAAATATAAGTGTAGATACTTACTGTGTGTGTTGCAGATGATTTAACATCCACTGAAGAAAGACCAAATGGGGGAGGGGATGTCACTGTCACATCAGTTGGTTTCTTAAAGGGGCGTTTACCCCATAATGACAGGGTGGACAGCAATTTCAGGGACACATGCAAACTGCTTAATATTATTATGAACATAAAATATAAATAATCAAAATGACTTGTTTTATTAAATAACTTGCTGAGGACAATAAGTACATTAAAAAAGTATTTTAATTTTATGTAATTTAACCACTTTTTACACTCACTGAATTTAGCTGAGCAGCGTGTGGGACATGCCAAAATCACATACATCCAATCAAAGATAATGGTAAAAAATCAGAAAAACACATTTCAAGAGACGTATCATTGTTCTTGTATGTGTGTAAGTGTTTGGCCATTTATAATACAACCTCAGAATTTCATTATTTTGCATTATGTTCATGATGACTGAGCGATTCTGATGAGGACACCAAAGGCACTTTATAGTGATATTGACCCTGCTGCGCAGCTGAGAAACAGATTCTACGCTCAAAAGAAAACAAAAGAACATCAAAGTGTGATTGAGGTAGTGATAGCAGCTTCATCGACGGGACGCCGTCACCTTACTTCAGGGAAGTATTGTATTGTATTGTATTGTATTTTTAACAACTGCAAGTTGTTTAAATTGTCCGTGGTAAAGAAGTTCGTATTAAGTATTTCCACGACAGTTTTGGCGAGCCTAAGCCAGGAGGCCTGAGGATCTGCTCCCTTCATCGGCGGGAAATGGAAGTTTTTTCTTTCCTTTTTATTATTGATAAAATCACAAGAGGGGACATTTTTCTCCCGTTTCAAATTGACCAAAACCCGCCGGAGGAGGGACAAATCCTTTCACGGCCTCGAAGAACTTGTAAGGTAAGACAGACTACATCTTGCTCTTTGTTTGAATGAAATAGTAATAATAATAATAGTAATAATAATAATAATAATCAGAACTGAGATCTCAGGAATAAAATTATATGTATTAAATAGAGTAAGAAATATCCCGCATCCTAAGAAAATATTAACAAAATCATAATAATGCTGTGTTCTCCCAACAAAATCACCTGTGAAATCGATATGTGCGCATTACTGGATTTTAGCAGACAATGGGCACAAAGTGTCAAAACTACAGTTAATACCGCAGGAAGCTAGGTACCTTGGTCACCTCATTTCAGCAACTGGTCACGCGCTAGGATTTGAACAAACTGAAGAAGTTCCGAAAATTTCGAAATCCGTCACAAAATCCCAAATGATGTTATTTCTGGGAGTTACGGGATATTGTAGGCCAGGGATCCAAGATAAAGCAGAAATTTCAAATCCTTTACTAACAGCACCTCAGGAGCAGAAAGCTCTAACTGACAAATAGGTATGGACTGACAGGACTGGACTGAAAAGGAATGACAGGTTGCACTTGCATTAAAAAAAAAATTCAATTGGCTTTCTCAAATGCACCATTCTAACACAACCCCACGGTGATCGCCTTCGACCGATCGCATATTACTCCAAACGATAAGACACTGTTGTAAGTGGAATGCCACAGTGCCTTCGTTCGGTAGCGGCCGCAGATTAAGTTGTTTTTAGCGTACTCGGTTTTGGTGACATTCCACCTTTTAACTGTGTTTATTCCACATGCAGTGCACGCTCTGCTAATGCAGTCACGAACGGCTCATTTAACTGCCACCCGTTCACTGCACTGGCAGAACGTCTCTATGTTAATATTCAGTGTCACACTGAAATGGTGCACCCAGTGTTAATTTCGTTGACGAATAATTTTCGTCATTATTTTCGTCAACGACATTTTTTCAGTGACGAAAACGAGACGAAAACTAAATAAAAAACAGTTTTAAATGACGACAACTATGACGAAAATGTATTGACATTTTCGTCAACGAATAAAAACTAGACGAAAATGTTGGGGAGGGACGATTGAGGAAGAGATCCAGTCATAACTGATGCGTTTGTGGTAAAGCGCAGATTTGAATTGTGACGTGCTGATCTACCCGCGGACAGGAGTTGGCATGCGCTTGATTCATGTCTATAGATCGTTAAAAAATGTAAACGTCTGGGAGAAAGAGAAGAGCAGACATGGATAGATCTGAATGTTTTTCTGTGCGCGCGCGCACACACACACACACACACACCCGACCCGAAGCGTGCCTGCACAGCTATACAGCGCGCGAGGACTGAACTGAGCTCTCTTTCGCGTCTGAATGGATAAAATACACACAACATTGTCTAAATGTCAGTTTTGGAGAGTATTCACGTAAACACAGTCGGTTATGTCTTTAAAGAATGTACCGTTGTTGTGAGAATAAAGAATGTACCGTTGTGAGAATAGCGGATCATGTGCATTAGTGACATTGGATCTGCACACTCGTTCTTAAAGTGACAGTGCGTAATACACATAATGCCGTCTGTGCACTTAATCAAACAACAAAATAAAAAGAGAAAAGCACTCACTGCTCTTTAAAAGCTGTAATAAGGATGAATTATATTTAATTTATATAAATATGACTGCTTGAAAGAATAAAGAATGAATACTACATATATCATGCATTGAAAAAAAGACTAGGCTATTTCTTTAGGAGAAGTGGTTTTATTTAATTTTAAGATGTTTTTTGTATTTCACAGCAGTTAAAAATGTGTCTGTATTGCATGTTCAAACTTTACAAATTATTCATATTAACAGGTAAATAGTGTTTTGGGAGTAGGCTATAATGGGTTTGGAAATTTTAGAGAAATTCTAAATTAATGCATTACAATTTAAATTCGATTTTAGTCGACTAAATATACTGTAGATTTAGTCGACTAAAATGTTATTGAATTTTCGTCGACTAAAACTAGACTAAAACTAAAACAATTCAGATGACTAAAATATGACTAAAACTAAATGGCATTTTAGTCAAAAGACTATGACTAAAACTAAATCAAAATTTGCTGTCAAAATTAACACTGGGTGCACCATACTAAATCCATCCACATTGCTACAGTACTGAGGATGACGGAGATCCTCATGACTATACAACGCATTCAAAATTAATTATGTTGCTCAAAACCTACAAATTCCTTCAGAAATTCAAATTGTATCCAAATTTCACAAAGTGGTCTCACGAGGCAGACCACATCTCAATTGGCAATGAATGATCAAACTGGAACTTCCTGGGAGGCCCCATGATTTACAGTTGTGGCAGAGAAACTGTTAGAACTGTTACATCTGCACAGCGAATAACGTGGGAAGACGAAGTAAGCCACATACTTACTCCGCCTACCCCACAAAAGAACTTCTTTTTCAGCACATCATGATGGATTTCTTCGAGTTGACACCATGACAAAGTTGTTTATATTGTCTTGTAATTGTTGACATGTTTTCAAAGTGGGTTGAGTGTTTCCCCAAATAGAAAAGCTGATGCTACGGCTGTAGCAGAAGCTCTAATTGGAAAAGTTATCCCAAGATGGGTAGTACTAAAAATATTGTCCAGTGCTAATGGGACACATTTTGTAAATAAATTGATGACAAAATTGGCAAGCGGATTGAGAATAAATTTTAAAAAACTCATCCACAAAAGTTGAGGCTCAGTGGAAAGGGCAAATCAGACTGTAAAAACCAAATGGACTTGATGGCCATAAGAGCCCGAAAGCGGCCCGGGACAGACCTCAAAAAATTCTTGCTGGCCTATGGGAGTGGGAATCAAGCCTCCACCCCAGGAGGACCTTGCGGCAGTCGATAAACTATTGAGAAAGTATATGATGTCTTAAACTAAAACTTTCAAATATACCCAATCGCAGGTGAAAGCTGCTTTGCCGGTTTTAGGTGACAAACCCCAACATTCCTACGAGCCAGGACAGTGGATCTGGGTCAAAGACTTCCTGAGGAAGGCGTGGCATTGTCCAAGGTGGTTGGGGCAAGAGGACATCCTGACAACCAACACTGCCATCAAGGATGCCGAGCGTGATACCTGAATTCACGTGTCGCACTGCAAACCTCCCCAACCTGATGGCATGCAAACTGAATCGAAGAAATACACCAGCCGAAAAGAAATCGCAACATCTTTGAGGAAGAAAATGCTGAAGAAGAAGATGCCAGACAAGCATGGGGTCTGAGATCAACTGTGGGCCAGCAAATGATTCTGATTAGTGTGACAACAATAGTCTCTATTCAAGTAATTTTGATTATCTAAATTTTTAGGATTAATTCTAAAGTTCGTTTTATGCCTTTGTTACTTACTCTGCTTAGTACTGAGAATGGGCGCTTAACTCCCAAGCCATTTATGGGTGCGAGTTATAAAGAAGTTATCAAATAAAGATGAAAAACCGCACTCTCTAGTCAAATCTCATATATTTATTTATACCATGTCCACACAGACGCGTTTCAGCCTAAACCATCATCAGTGTGTGGTGAAGATGGCTTAGGCTGAAACGCGTCTGTGTGGACATGGTATAAATAAATATATGAGATTTGACTAGAGAGTGCGGTTTTTCATCTTTATTTACTTACTCTGCTTATCATAGCACTTGTGGTTTTATATAGGCTACTGCCAGATGTATTCATGCACAAATGAGAAAGTTAAGAAGTGTTAAGCAAGAAAGAAGGACAGTGTGTGTGTACAAATGATTAAGTTGGAGAAAAATGTCTTTGATATTTGGAGAGCAGAGAGAAATGTTGACGTCGAGAATTTTAGAAAGAAACTATAAGTAGGGGAAGATGAAGGTCAAAAGCAGGTCATTATATTGAGAATGTGATCGTGTAAAAAACGATCAGAGGGGGGAATGTGATAGAAATATTTTATGTAATGGGTATTTTCAACATTAAATGTACAGAGAAACGCAGACTAAGGATGCTCAGGTCAAAGGCCATATATACTTAACAAAAAGTGCTTAACACAGTAGAACTAACAGTCATATGACTAGCTCAGATCATTACAAACCAATCACCAGAACAAATCACAGTGAAGAAGATTTGAGTGACATTGATTTTTACTCAACTGTATGATATAAATGAACATGTATCTTTCTATTCAGGAGATTCACTTGGTTGTTGTGACCAGTGATCTCCCGGCCGTGAATAAAACTTAATTTCTACAAAGAGCAACTTGGGAGTCGTGCCAGGTATTTGCTGCGCAGCTGAGAAACAGATTCTATGCTCAAAAGAAAACAAAAGAACATCAAAGTGTGATTGAGGTAGTAATAGCAGCTTCATCGATGGGACGCCGTCACCTTACTTCAGGGAAGTATTGTATTGTATTGTATTGTATTTTTAACAACTGCAAGTTGTTTAAATTGTCCGTGGTAAAGAAGTTCGTATTAAGTATTCCACGACACTAATAACGTTGATAATATTCTACAGAGGTAAAAGGCTTTTTGTACTCATAGTTTATCCAAAATGATCATTCTCTCATCATTTACTCACCTTTATGTTGATTCAAACTTGTATGACAAAAAATATGATATTTTGATGGGAGTAAATGATGAGAGGACTATCATGTTTGGCTGAACCATTCCTATACAGGTGTTCGTTGTAAGAACTAAAGATAAACTTACATTTTCTTGAAGAATGAGTCCTTCTTGCTTTTCCATGAAGTGACCCATTAGGAGTTGAACAATGTGGTAAGATGAATCAATGGGTTCATCTTTGGAAAGGATTGACTTGACTTCGGAGTTGGTAGGCTTGCTTTTAAAAAAACTCTACAATGCTCTTTCCACACATAGAAAGTTTGAGTGCACGCAGGACATTAATGTCAGTGAGAAGCTCAAAATGTGCGAACAGGCCTTTCTGAAAAAAGAGGTATGGCCACTTTTCCATCAACTCCACAACAGAAGGTGCTGGCACACTATTTATTTGGCTTTGTTGCAGGCAGAAAGTTGTCTCCATCAGTTTTTCTACTTCAGCTTTCTCAGCTCCCTTTGCACCTTCTTACAGTAGAGATGCTCCAGCTTCTGATGTTTAGTCTCAATGGAGACATCTGTCTCCTCTAAAGGAAGATCAGGCTGAAACCGGGTGCAACCATATGTGTCACAGGGTCCTCTTTTAACACCACTGCCAGATGACCGGTGCTGTCGGAAGCTAGTGGTCCGAGTGAGGTTCTCTATTCTTGTCTTGATCTGGGCCAAAAGTGAGCTGTAACCTTCCCGTACAACTCGGCCATCATGAAGCTGATCCACAAAGCTCTGGGGATATTTTGATGGACAATCACTTTACAAATGGTAAGACACTGTGCACGTGTTGGGGTTGGCTCACATTTTCTCATTTCATCTGCAAGCACCCTGACCATTTGTCATCTTGCTGGTGGTGAAGGTCTCTTCCCAGAGGAGATAGCAGACTGAATTTCTGCAGGCATGAGCTGCCATGGTACCTAAAAGGTATTTGACCACGATTTCCTAAAATGGGATGTAGATGGCTGACTGTCTTCAAGACAGCTTGATTCTCCATCAGTAGTTACCGACATAGAAGAGCATGGCTGTGGTGAGGAGCTCTCAGCTGATAAGGAAGGAGTGTGCTGCATGCTGGTGAGATCCAAAGTGACAGTTTCTGACTCTATGAGTAATACAAAATATCGAACATGTAGTTAAAATCCACTTGATCTGTACAGACACAACTTGATATATACAGAATAAAATTTATACAATTCCACACACGGTAACAATGGCCGGTTTTCTAGAAATGTAGACATTGTTTACATTAAAACTATTCACATGTTACTACTGGGGTGAGTGTGCAAGCAAGCAAACAAATTGTTTAAGTGAAAATGAGTAACAACGCTCATATCTGATGAATTGAAAATTATAACCCCATTAACATCTCTCAACAACCCACTTTTACATCTTCAGCCATTTTAAAATGAATAGAAATATAGATAAAGATGTGAGATTATAATTATCCATTTTAAAAGCATTGAGAAGTTTTCTGAGTTTTATAGTTGGTAGTATATCACCGATGTCTTCTTGTTAAACAAACTGAAGATCATCTTTGGATTCCAATCCAGAGTCTACAAGTTTGTCAATCAAAAGCTGTGTGGTGTTCTCATCATTTGACAGCAAAGCCCAGCAAGCTTTTCTGCTACAATAGCAGGAGGGAAGAGCTCACAGAAACGCCTGCAGAAGCTGATGTCTTTCTGAGAGAGTAAAGCACAGATTTTTAAAGTTATGTAGTTTTCTTACACACTGTTTGAAATACATGTGCTTACTTTCGAATCTTAATGTCCACAAACAGATGAGTGGTCCAAAATGAATAATGAGCTCTGGGTAGTGGCTAAGGTAATGATGTTTAGGTCTGAGAGAGTAAGTGGGAAACATGTGTTTCCTAAAATGTAGGTACTCATCAATCAAAACTCTCAAATACCCTATCTGACCACTGTAAATGGCTGGTGCACAAACAAGTGCAACAATTTCCCTTAACAGTAAAATTAGTTGCCAAACTTCATTCACACCAGGTGATTCAATTTTGTCACCAATTATCATTGGCAGCATCCTAAAAAAACACCAGTTCTGTACAGCATGCCCACTTAGCTTCTCACTTCCTGGGTTAATCTCACATGGTCTGTCACAGTTGTCATTACCTAGAAACTTGAACTGACTAATCCTTCGATTCAATTCCAGGTATGTAAACTGTCTGTCAACCTTTACAAGATGTTGTATACATAAAGCAAGGTCATACGACACGACACCTTCAAACAAATCATGTCCAAGGCACGGGGGCAACCCTGGCTGAGAGACATGATAGAAGAAGAGCTCATTGAATAAAGAGTCAAACTTGATGCCTCCACTATGGGCCATACCCTTATCAAGGTTCTCAACATGATGTTTGTAAGATTACGAAATGTGGCTCTGGAAAGTGGATCTTCCTGAAAAGTATATTTGTCAATTTCACAATATCTGCAAAAGTATCTACTTCTGCTGAAATTCTCCAGAAACCCACCAATGCTATGTGAGCCTAAATTGTTACCAGCTATTGCCTGCAAGATTCCTTTAATGTTCAGTCCGTCTGGAAGATCTACGCCTGTAGTCTCAAGGTCTTTAAGGTCATTGACTTAGCACCTCATGACCAATTTTTGACCAAAGTACTTTAAGTCTTGTTCCCTGCAGAGAAACACCAGTTGCATTTGGTCAGTACTTGACCTATTATGAGGAAATAGATCTGCTAATGTGAGGTACATAGCTAGAATTTTATGCTTTTTCTTCCCAGACCCAAGAGGGTTCGCAACCTCAAAAGCATCTTGATTTAAGACCAAGCCTAATGCAGATTCATCTGCGCGATGCAAGTTTGCAGTTATGTTTTCACCATCCCACACATCCTTTAAAATGTCCTTCAACTGGACACGACTGTGCACATCATTGTACTGTTCTCTTACAGACTTACAGTGAAGAAGAGATTCAATTGTTTTTTTTACTGGTACATACTGCACAAAACACTCTTTACCTGCTTCATTCTGTCCTAGGCGAATAGGCACAGGATCAACATCAGGGGCGTTTCTAGGTAATGATAAAATTTTGATTTCTCAGACCTACATATGTGCATTTTAAGGTGTTTGAAGGCCAACATTTTTTGATAACAATAGCTTTAAAAGCATGTCAGTGGGCAGTAGCATAAATTATTTGTCAAGCAGATAACAGATTCTTAAACATGAGAATGAGGATAAATGTTGAAATGAATGATCCACACTATAAAATGGAAATGCAAAATGTTTCTGCTTATTGTTGACAATACACAATCACATATTCCAAACAGGAATGGCCTTAAATGAGAAATCTTTCAAGGATTATTTTGCATGTAAACTGATGTAAACTTTTTAGCATTAAAGATTGGTTTCAGCAACTTGTTTCTTTCTTGAGTCAATCAATGTTTTTGGCACTATTAAATCAGTTCAATTAAATTTCAATTGTTCACTCATAAAGACAGTCACTTGTCACCATTACTGGCCTAATGATGGAAGTTGTGCAAACACAGACAAGCGGAGTGATAGAAACTGTGAAAAGGCTGATGCTGGTGAAATATTCGAACACATTCGAGGACCTTATATAGGCTACATATCAGAGTTAAATAGGAATACATTGTAATAATGTTAATCAAGCAGACTAAATCACACGACTGCGCAGCAATATTTAAGCACATTATACAAAGGAATTAGGCTAATACAGATCTAGACAAATTGGGTTGCTTATACTTAATTGACGACAGAACACGACGTTATATGCTAGTTTATTTTGCGTGATACAGGGCACGCCGCATTTGCGTGATTGAAGAGTGCGCGCTGCGAGCAAACGGCTGGCACAACGTATAGTAAGTTAGTTTTTCTGAGTTTTACTGACATATAGCCTGACAACATCTGGTGTGACTGAAGACTGTGCGGTGCGGCGGTGCTGACTGCGTTATTTTTTTTAAACCGGTGCGGCGCGCGCGCCCCCGAAGTTCATCCGTGAGAAACTTGAAACCGGTGCTTGAACTTGAATTCAGGTGACACTCGCGCTACTGGCCACGCCCTGCTCTCACGGCTCGTGGACTCGTGCTGCTTGCCACTTTGCCTAATAATAATTATCAATAAATTAAATTTTTTTAGATCCGGGGCTATAAAAAAAACATCCGGGGCTACGACGCGCCTGATCAACATAATGAAAGCTTTTCTTGAAAAATGTTTTTCTTCGCTGATATGATCTTAATGTATGGCTATTACAGGATGTAGATCTTCAGATTTAAGATCGTCAAGTACCATTTTTATCATTGCTTCTGGGACATTAAGTGAGATTAACTTTTCCTGAAGTCTGAAAAGCAATTATGGGACTGATTGATTTCATGTATTGACTGCATGTCTTCAATGATTGTCTGAATGACTGAGGTTGGAAGCAATTTCAAGAGAACAGAGCAAGATTCCTTAAAAACAAAGTGTTGTCAACATTTTCATTACTAACATCTGGTTCCTCATAATTTTTACCAGCATCAGTCTGTGAACCAGACTGAACATCAATGTCCTGAATCTGAGAGCAGCTGGCTTCAGGGTTTGCTGTAATGGAGTCAATAGCCGCTTTCACAGAACCTTTTCACAGTTCCTAGAACTATTGGCTAAAGTACCCGGATGTCGGCGTGTTCGCACCGCAGGAACTAGGAACGATTTTAGTTCTAGGAACTCAATTTGTAGGAACTAATTTAGGTCCTACTTCAGAGTAGGGTCTAAACCAGCACTATAGGAACTATCCGTGACGTTAGTGTACGCTGATTGACCGAACGCACGCGGAACACCAGCACCCGCCATTTTTAAAACCGCTAGAATGTAAACACACAGATTATAGCCTATATATTTACTCCAGAAACTAACTATACAAACATGGAAAACAGTGATAGATGGGTCTCTAAACCTTTATGCTGAAGAGAAAATCCAACGCAACTTTGAGGGGACCAAGCCAAACATGATTATGTTTATCTGCCCAGCTAGCAGCACTGGACATCAACCACACGGCATATGCTAACAACCTTTTTTCATATACTGTCTACTTTCTATAACAGTTCTATCTAATAAGATATTAAACAGTACTGTTAGACAGATTGCTAACTAATAAACACAGAGAATGCGAGCATTGTTTGCTCTGGCGTTCGCAGCGCCGCCAAAATAAAGGTCCGTCGCACCGTCAAAATAAAAGTCACCGTGCTTGCGTCACTCCCTTACCCCTCCTACCAGTTCCTATGGCCACTTGGCCAGTGCGAACGCAAACAGCAAAACCAAGGTTGGGAGAGAGTAGTTCTTAGAACTGTTTAGAAGTGGACAGTTCCTAGAACTAAGTTCCTAGAACTACTTGGTCAGAAAGCGGCTAATTAAGCCTCCTATATTTTCGTTACGTTTTCTGGACAAATGAGAGGTAAATGTTGATTTAACAGGAAATGTTTTACCACACTGCTTGAAAGGGCATGTGACTTTTTGTCCCTCTTTAATATGCATTTTGACATGAGAAATAAACTCAGATAAAGAAGAACTTTTGGCCCTACACAAACCAACATGACATTCCAAGGAAAGTGTAGTTCACATTGTGGTTTCTGCCCTATATCCTTTATGGTGTCTGTACACGTGAGATTTCAAACCAGCATGTTTTTTAAACTTCCTATTACAGTTAAGTATGCAGCAACGAAATACAATATTTGAGACATTGCTGTGTATTTTCATATGTTTCACATAGATCACAGGGGTATCACATGTTTTCCCGCAGAGCTGACAAGGAAACATGTTGTAAAGAACAGATAAATTAGTTAATAACTACCGAAGCCATCGATTCTCGTTAAAATACGTTATAAAATGGCTGAAACAGATGCAATGCAAGACGCTGTCATGCTGCTAATAGTTCTGCGATCAAGCCAGCAGCGGTTTGCATCATAGACTGGAAAAAAATATGGACGTAGTGTCCGTGACGTCACCCGTAGGTTTCTGAAGACCGGTTTTGAGTTTTGAAGCCTAAAGTGGGCGTGGCCGACCGTCGCCATCTTGGCAGCGCTTCACTCCCGAATTTATTTATTTTTACAGTCAAACAATGAGCTGAGGTAACCTGACGGCTAACAGACAGCAGACAAACGGCTAATGATGACTAATGACCACAGCAACGGGAATCCACCTGTCACTCAAAAGTGGACACACCCTTAATTATGCAGAAATTTAAGGCTTAATATAGGGGAGCGCGGGGCACAACCTAACGCGGGGTTAGTTGTAACACGCTTGTTTTAAATACTTCCGCACATGCTTGGATGACGAAACTTTGTTTATTTACTAGTTGCCATATCAACACTATATAGAAAAAGAAAATTCGCCAAATTATTTTTTTTTTGGAAGATATCCATAGACATTTATTAAACCATAGCAAAAGTAAATTTCTTACTTAAGTTAATTTTTCATCTCTATTTTTTGTGTTTATTTAAAATAAGACAAATCTAATATTATTTTAATCTCCAAGATGTTATTTAACAGTTGAGATAGTTATTTAATGCTTCGCTAACTAGCAGAAGACACTAGCAGGGTTTAAACCCCAGTTGTGCAGGCGGGGGCATGTTGTAACACTGCGTTACAATGAGCCCCTATTAGAAATATGCTATTATATTATATACTTTTATTAATTTTATTGAGAAAACGTGAGAAAAAGGTGAATAAAGACTGAGAGTCAATGTTCAGAAATTACTAATTATTTATTTGTTTTGAACTATGTTGTATAGCTGTGTTTTCATGTGTTCGTAGTCAAAACTCAAAAATGAGTTTATATTTAATTATTAAAAATTGCCATTATTTTATATGAAAAAGTTTTTTAATTGTATTTTATTTAGAAAATATTTTAGTTTGTTTTGTATATTTTTTTTATTATATCAGATAACATTTTAAGCTGCCATATGTCATGTTACAATGTGCCCCACACATGTTACAATGTACCCCACCTATGGGGCATGTTGTCACATTTCACTTCCATTCTTTCGGGCTATATCAAGAAAAAAGTATACATTGTATTAATAAAACAAAAACACATAATTGTACTAGACATGTGGGAAATTAATGTGGGAAAAAATAAATACTCTGAACCATAAGTAGATTTACACAAACTGAGAAAGTCAAAAAGCGTTAGGTTGTGCCCCACTCTCCCCTAATTTAAACAGATGAGTTATACCCCCCTCACAGTTGTCATGAAGGGAAAAATAAGCTATATAGACCAAAGCCACTTTTTGCCCCAGGCTGTAAACATGTTTTTTTCTGCTGTAAAGTTGGGCATTTTAACATGGGGGAGATACAGATTTGACTCACTTCTGCACCCAGCCTCAAGCGGCCAGTCGATGAATTGCCGTTGAATTCACTTCCGTGTTGGTTTCAAGAGAGAGACAGGGAGGTTGCCGCAATTGGTTTGCATAGGCACTTTTTATTTATAAAGCTTTTTATTTGTTTTCTTCCTAATTGTCCTTGAAATAGTGGTCAAGAACCCCCCCCACCCCCAACACAAAAATGGTTTGGCCACTGATCAAAATTTGATGTTGTCATTTGATTTGAAGTTCAGTAGGCTCAAAATGTCCGCTCAGCACAAGTCCGGTGCTCAGAAAAGGAAAGAAAAGAGAAAAAAGTTGCCTTATCTTCTCTAAAAAGCGTTCCGCCCATTCAGCTGACATAAACCACAATTTTAGTAAACGAAAAAACCCATCCAGTGATGAAATGTTTTCTGTGTTGACATGTCCTAAACACCCGAGATAATCACACAATTCTTGCCGTAGGCTACACACCCATGTCCGATACGCAAACGAATGACTCCTTTGAACCATTCACTTTAAGATAGTCTTGGTATTTTGGGTGGGGGGTTGCTTTGTGTAACCCGACATCAGACATTAGATTAGGCCGAAGTATTTTTTTGCACACAGTGCCGCGACCAATCAATCACTCCTTTGCTGCCTGCACATTCACTGTATTGCTACTCGCGGCTGCGGAAACTTGCGCTTGCTTATCAATGCATTTAAATTCGCGCCTACGGTATCTTTGTAGAACTTACAAAAAAGAAAAAAAGATGCTGCAGCCAATGAGCAGCCGGCGGGGGCTGCAGGACAACTCAACCTCCACGGACAGTTTTTAATGTTTTATCAGACAATAACTAGCCAATATCGGGGATAAAATCATTTGGTGAACAGAAGACATTTCCATCTCTTAACCAAATGCTTTTTAATCTCCGCTATTGCCTCTAAGGTCCGCCCACAAAAAAACATCACCGTGTTCACTAACTGGAAAGGGGTCTATTGATGTGGTGTGATTTGGACATTGATGTGGTGCTGACAAAATGTGTTTTGTGTGTGGTTAGGGGGTGAGGGAGGGGGTGGGGGGAGTTATTTGTATGTTTTTTAATGGACTGCAGATGTAAATTAGCCTGTGGCTAACTCTGGTACAATGCATCAAATGGTAACATTTATGCTGGAAATTGTACATGGTCCTTAATAAATAATAAAAAAATTTTTTTTATCATAGTACAGTTCAGCCTATTATTGATTTTTATTTCCACTTCCCTTTTATCCAAAGAGATGGAACTATTTGCTCTGTATTTATCAATGGGAAATACATCATGCTAAAATAATCTGTCATATACTGTGGCTCACATTAATGGAGTCACACTTGCAAGTCGCAGGAGTTCGAATTACGTGACCAGCAACATATTTCTGCTTCAAATATTGTGCGTAGTTAACAGTGAGTGGTGGTTTCAGACATTATTTTATTAAAGTGCATTTGTCAGTGCCGCACTCGACTCTTATTCTGCCTGACTGAAGGCGGAGCGTTTTGACCAATCAGATGAAAAGGGCGTTTCAGCACCCTCCACGTGTGCAAATGAAATATCGAACCCATAAACCGATTTGTAAACCACAAATGAAAAATCGAGCCAAAATCTCTCATTTTTCGTTTTTTAAACTAAACTAAAAAACGAATAAACGAGCTGGTTTTCATTTCTCGTTATTCCATTCCAAACCGGAAATGAAATGATCAAAAAGTACACGGACCCTTCTGAATCATCAACACTGTTGTTGCTTGCGAAAACCAAATGGCTGCGACGTGGGTGGAAACGTGCAGGTAAAGGGGCGGTAATATTATAATAAGATCCCCTTCCTACGTCAGAAGAGGACGAAATCTGATCGGCTTATTTTTGGACATGCTTGCAGAGAAAGGCTTACGAAAACAAAGTTACTGGGTTGTCACTTTTCATGTTTTCTGGGTTGGTAGATACACCGGGGATTCGATTATAGTACTTAAACACGGAAAAAGTCAGATTTTCATGATATGTCACCTGTAATATTACAGAGGTCCTGTGGTAAAATCAGATCTACCCTTGTAAAACTAATCCCGTCCGAATAGGGTTTAAGTGAGCTGTTATTGGTCAGATTAATCTGCTATGTAGTCAGAGGCAGAAGTCATAATGTTTGGCTACATGAGATTATGATGCATTTATATTCACATTCATCATGTTAATGTTATATATGAAATACAATGTCAAGGAATTTTATTCATTTTAAGATTTCTCTTGTTCATGAAATTGTCCAAGACTCTATTATTAGATCTGAAGCTACATATGCGTCAGAAACTGTGGCTCACAACTAGTTTTTCTTCCGATATTTTACATTGGACATCAAGTGGTGACCCAGCACAGTTCCAAACTGTTTATCATACAAAACAAGAATCTCCTTAAACTCCTTAAAGATGAATAAACCCTATGAGAACAAACTTGATGACCCACTCATTGAGAACTAACAATATAAATAAAACAGTGTTAAAGATGCACAAATGAAGGAATTAGCCAAGCTATTTTCGATTTCAATAAGATTTAACCAACCCAACGCTATACACATCCAAGCAGAATTTCTGAACCCGAGCTAATCAAATTCCATCTGGAATCAAATCCAGTAAAAAAGAGTAATAAATCTGCTGATAATGTTTCTGTGAATTACCATGTTTTAAATGAGGTTCTAACATATTGTAAAATGCTTCTCTTGCCTGACATAAAGAATGGTTAAAATGGTCACTTCATGTTTATCTATGTGTTTAGTATGCCTTACATGCGGTGTTGGAACATGTATATTTGTGTTTATCTGTTTACAGGCTGCATTAGTCAAGGTACATGTTGTTAGGAAGAGAAGATGGGATCTGAAGCCAGAATTCTGTCTTGTGTTCTTGCTGACGGACCACAGACTGAGAGGAAATGTCCACAGATACAGGTACTGTCTGGAACGGGCCATGATGGGATCAAATGATCTGCTTTTAATGTGCTCTCAGCATCACATTAAAAGCAAAAGAGTACACAATCATTTGGACTACTTGAATGGTGATTTGTGTGTGTGTGTGTGTGTGTGTGTGTGTGTGTGTGTGTGTGTGTGTGTGTGTGTGTGTGTGTGTGTGTGTGCATTTTAATCATTTTAGAGCTTATTCAGTAGCAAAAATAACCATGTACATTCATCGACCTGTGGGTGAGTAAATGATGAAACGTTTTCCTTTTTGGTGAACTATTCCTTTAGCATTGTTATAAATGCACTGACAGAAATATTAAATTCAATTAAATTAACTATGAGCTAAAGGAAGCAACAAACATGAATCTGTAAGCATCTGCAATTATCCAAACGTTGAATGTGAACACGTTGCATTCAAGCGTTTTGATGGTGAAGATAAACAAATGATGAATCTTATCGTGCATTTGTGGGTCTGCATATGCATGTCTTGAAAGTCATCTTCTCCTAAAATGGAAATTGCCACTCAAAAAATAATCTGTTGAATGAACTTAATTAAATTAAGGAAAGGTTTTCCACGAAATTGAATTACATTTTTCCAACAAAATCGAATTAGTTTGAAATAATTTGTTGTAATCTTGTTGTATGAATTTAAATTAATTTAGTCATTCCTGCTAGATAAAGTTTTGTCAGGTTAACTACATTTAGTTTTTGTCCTGCCTTAAATAACCAACATTATAATTTTAGTTAATTTGAGTCTACGGTCACTTCTAATGATAGACACTACTAGTGTTCAATTGAATTAAAACCATTTTTTACATAGTAATATAATACTACTTGTGCAAGTCTGCGAGTGAGGTTTACACATAGTGTATACTGAGTGCCCACAGCCTGAACACGAGGTTTAATGCACATATAGCGTAATACTGAGCCCACAGCCTAAACACATGCAGTCGCCACTCTTCTGCATAATGGTAACCACAAAATTCAAAAACATTACAGAAAGTCCTCTAAGTTTCTAACATAACTGAACATTAAACACTAACATTAACTAACAACATCTTTCCATTTACTGAAAAACACATAAAATAACACTTTTTCCCTAAATTGACCCTCTTAATGCAGTCCCTTGCAAAGCATGCTGGGAACTACAGATCCACTGCCCAGTTAGATGTCAACAACAATGATTCATGTAGTTTTCACACAAATGAATTAGGTTGATTGAACACAATTAAATCAAGTTGTTACAATATTAAACAATCGTGTCACTTTTGCTTATTTTAATTAATTATTTTAAAAAGAGGCCAAAATAAATTTTTTGAGTGACATCCGGTTAAGACGAACGAAAAATATTCATGTTGACTCAATTAAAAAAAAATTGGTAAACCAAATTTTTTAAAAATTACATTGATTACATTTAATGAAATTAAGCTGGAATCATTTCTATGAAGGGTTGTTAATGAAATTGAACAAAGAGCTAAAATCATTTTTTTGAGTGTGTGGTGTTGAGGAGTGGCTTGAAAAGTTTCTATAAGAAGTTTCAGATTTTTAGTTTCTCATTCAGTTTAGACTCATCCCTTCGGTGCCTGGGTTCTGTGTAAGTTCACCTGTTTACTCTCTTCTTTTATTTAGAGCACAAAGTGGTTTGCACTGAGGTAATCTGAATATAATCCATGCAAAGGCATTATGATAATACTATGATTGAGTATTTTAGCTTGTAGAGATGCCTGAAATGTTTCAAGAAAAATTTCACAGAAAATATCACTGGGTTTTTCATGTTTGTTTTATAAACAAAAGTTCAAATTGCATCTTATGTACAGATTTTATTTGGTTTTTATTCAAGCCTCTTTTTGTGGGTTCAGATCTCTCATGTTCACTAGCCAGTTTTTTCATAGACTCAGGCATGATCCTAAATGCATTAGGAAAGTAGCATGCTGGCACACACAATCCTTGCTAAAACTGGATACACATTTGCTGCTACTGTTATTGTTAGTGGCTTGGAATGAAAATGAATTTGAAATATTAGAACTGTTTTTGTATGTATTCAGATGTGTGTAATTGTGATGCTTGCCTGTTGAATAGCAATTCAAATGTTTGGTTATTTCAAGAAAAGATGATATGAAGAGTTCAGATGCAAAAGCCTCTAAGTGCCATCTGAAATTTTCTTCTAGAATCATCATTTTTATCAAGCTTGCATATTTAAGTTCAGTAATTTCACTTAAATGACAATTCATAGGTAATTTTAATTGTCATTTAAGGGAAATTACTGACCTTAAATATACGAGCTTGATAAATTATCATAGAAGAACATTTTAGATGGCACTTAGAGGCTTTTGCATCTGAACTCTTCATATCAAGACAAGGTTTATGTTGTCATAAAAAATTGATGCTTCTGTTTATGAAATGCTATACAGTATACTAAGTCTATATATGACATTTAAGTATATGAAATGTAATATTGAATTGAATAATTCCTATAATTGTTTAAAATTATAATTTAAATATGATTGTCATGGTATTTAACTGTCAGATGTTCAAGCTCTGCTTCGCATCGAGGTCCTTATATAATTATTAGAGCAAAAAATTTTCAGATATATATTAATAGCATAATTTCTCAGAATTATGTTCTAATCTTAGTGACTTTTGTTTTTGATCAGTTGTAATATTAGTTGTAATGCACACACATACACACAATTACTGAACAATTGTATTATTCATACTTTGTATATTCAGATTCAAACAATTGCATGTTAAATGGCATTTGAAAATCAATATATGACCTCTTGATACAACATTTTAACAAAAGATCTGATCAAGACAGTACTTGTGTCCTCGTACAAAATACTCATGCATGTTAATAAAACTAATAATTTTCTCAAAACTGATAAAATATTTAGTATAGGGCTGCAACTAACGATTATTGTAATAATCGATTAATCTGTCGATTATTTTTTCGATTAATCGATGAATCGGATTAAAAGAAAACATTAATTTCCAACCCTTTATTCAAAAACAGAACTGACAGTGCAAATTCACTGTGCAAAGTGCACAAACAGGTTGCTCCTTGAACATCCCTGAGCTGTTAAAGTAAAACACACACACACACACACACACACACACACACACACACACACACACACACACACACACACACACACACACACACACACACAAAACATACACATGCTTTACATCTGCCAAATATATAGGCTTTTTTTAAATAAAGTGCACAAAAAGATGTATTTTTTGTTTAAAGGGACCTGAGCTGTCAGAACAATAAATAATTTATAAAAAATAAAGAAAAATACCAATCAGAAAACTTAACAGGATTTGTTTGAACATCAGAACTTGTTCTCTACACTACACTCACAGACGCACACACTCACAAACTCTCACTCACAGATGCACACACTCACAAACATGGTTTTTGGGTTTTTGTCAAAGATGTTAATCTTTAACAAAATGTTTGACATTATTTGACAAGCGCATGCACACAAAAGACAAGTCTCGCGCAGCCGGATAATAGTTAAAATAATAATAATAAAGCAATAATAATAATAATAATAATAATAATAATAATGATAACAGAAGATAATATCTCTAGTTTATCCTAATATTAATTATAAATACAATGTATATAAAATAAATATACAATAAAATAAAATAAAAAACAATAAAAACAAATACAATGGATTGACCACCTGGTATGGTGTACAAGGTATTTTGCAGCTCATCCTTTCCGAGCATATAGTGAAGTTTCTCTGAGTCATTTAGAGTAAAGAATGAAAAATTCAGTGCTGCAAATTGTGGAAAAAATATTCTCCTTGTAGTGGTAGGCTACTTGGGACAGACAAGAAAGTGTTTTCATCTTCTGTCTATCTGATTCAAATCACAGTCTGCTAATTACCGCTAATATTCAGTGGTAAGAATTTAATTGTTAATTTTATTTATATTGTTGTCCATTTATCGAACTTCCATGCCTCTTATATAGTAATTATATATTACTATGTACCAATCCGTTTTTTTCTGTCATCCTTTGGCTGCATGGCGTTACTGTAAAGGTCACCAGCTGGAGTGCCCTTGAGAGCCACCAGAGGGCACTCCACACCAGACTCTCACGTTCACTCACAGATCTCCCATCATTCTCTGTCTGGACTCATCAGCACTCATTATCACATTCAACTGTATCTCATCTTCTTGTTTAGTTCACCCCATATAAGCCTGGTTCACCCCGTCACTCACTGCAAAGTTTTGTATGTTGTTGCACTGCACTTCTAAGCGTTTTCCTGATTTTCTTGTCTTAGTCTAGACTAGAGCAAAGATGAACTTGCTTAATAAAATAATGTAGCCTTCTGTTTAAATTGCAAATCTACTTCCTAATGTAGCCTTCTTCTTAATACTCTTTATTTTCTATACGTAATCATACGGTTTTAAAGTCAAATATACTCCCTACAATGTAATAATGTTTTGTCAGGTATCCAACCAATACATCAGGTATGATGTATTCAGTCAGAATATTATTTAACAATTAAAGAAATATTTATATAATAAAATGACTGAATTAATCTGACTGATTAGATTGCTTGTATTCACTTTGCACAGTACTGAACCCTACTGTTTAATACTCCAACAGATGTCCATCTAAAATGTACTATGATGCTCTATAATACTTGCTGATACCTTGGTAAAGGAGAGCAACATATCCCATGGTTTTCAGGTACTGTACACACTGCTTTTAACACTTGCACCCGTCTCTGTTACCAGAGCTGAAATTTCTCTAGGGTCAATGACCATCTCAACACTTCAGTTTACAGAGACGGTGAGCCATCAACTCATTTGTGGAGGGGTTGTTAAGCTTTCAGCCGCATCTTTAAGATTCAGAATGGATTTCCTCATCTCTCCACACACTGGCTTTGGGAAATAATATGGCTTCAGCGTGTCCACTCTGGGGGAGCGATTCCTGCTCCCTGATCCCGTTACCCACTGACCCCTTCAGAGCCAAACTCAGAGCTCAATACAACGGCAACAACATTAGACAGCTCTTAATGCTTGCATTATGCATACACACAACCTCCAAGGGCAGTATTACGGCTTAGATCATTCCTTGAACTCCACGTTTATGACTGGAAAGTACCTTGGATGTCACCGTTAAGCTGGCTGTTGTATCTCTATCCAATGCACTAAATCTAGTCCCTCCTTTAACAGGTTTGTTAGGTAGCAGAGTGAGTCTGCCAAAGAGCTCTAAAACAGTATTCGTGGCATTTTTAATGATTCATTTGTCTGTGTTCTTCTTGTGAATCAACAGTTCCTTGTTCAGTCCTTAAACTACTTTACTACAACAAACACCACCCTTCATGAGAAAAAGATTTTAAACATTACATTTGTGATAAGTAAATGAATCAGTAAATGAGGGCCTTTGAGATATATCAGGCGACAGATATCTGTGCTGTCAAGCTGGCAGACAGACACTGTTATTCTGACAGGGAGAGCAACTCGGGGAGACGAAGCCAATGACACAATCCCAAAGCCTGTCTCCGGTTACGGTGCCAGGGTTGAGGGAAATCTCAGGTAACCGGCAGTCCCTTGGCAACGGGAAATAAGCAGCCACTTCGATTTGAGTGACGGCCGAGGGGAGGATTTTCCATAACGGTGCTGTGTCTGATGGCCTCCCGGCATGAGAGAGGTTCTCAGGAAAAAAGATCTGTGAGAGCAAACTAAACTCTTGTACAGTAGCGGCTGAAAGAGCTCTCTTATCCCACATCTAAACAGAACCGCGATAAATATATCTAATGCCAAGCGCATACAACAAGACTGAAGCTGATCAACATGTGCCCATTTAAAGACTTACAGCTTGACTTTAAAGTCAATTAGATGTTTCTCTTCCCCATCTATACACACACACACACACACACCCCGTTCAAAAGGTTAGGGTAAGATGTTTTAATGTTTTTGAAAGAAGTCTCTCATGTTCACCAATGTTGCATTTACTTGATCAAAAATACAGTATATTACATCCTTGCTGAATAAAAGTATTAAATTAATTTAAAAAACAGAATAAAATAAAACAAAATATCTTGCTGACTCTAAACTTTTGAACTGTGGCATATTATAAATGATGCTAAAATTCTTTCTATTCCGCTATTCCGGATCCGCTCTGAGACACGAGCGGTTAGAGGATCCAAATGCAGCTTTTATTAAAGGGGTTATCCAGAATCGTAATCCAACAAGCAGAGGGTCAAGCACAGGAATACAGTCCAAACAAATAAACAAACAAAACAAAACAAAATAGGCAGGGGTCAGAGGCACAAGAGTAATCCACGGGACAGGCAAGAAATCCAAAAAAACAAGATACAAGAAAACCAGGAAAACGCTTAGAAGTGCAGTGCAACAACATACAAAACTTTGCAGTGAGTGAAGGGGTGAACCAGGCTTATATGGGGTGAACTAAACAAGAAGATGAGATACAGGTGAATGTGATAATGAGTGCTGATGAGTCCAGGCAGAGAATGATGGGAGATCATGAGAGTCTGGTGTGGAGTGCCCTCTGGTGGCTCTCAAGGGCACTCCAGCTGGTGACCGTTACAGTTACATTATATGATGCGCTTTTATTCTTGCTAATGCTTTGAAACCATTCAAGCCATATCTTACTTATATAAAACTTTAAAAGCGGAAAGCGCATCACTCATTCCTGGGAATACATTTGACATCACAGCCTGACCTTGACGGAAATAAATAGGCTATCCTACGCCAGAGAAAAAGTCTCAGCTGTGCTCAGATTTGTAAACCGTACAGTTGCTTTGGTTTTTCAATCCGTAGGCTACCCGTTTCACCCCGTGGCTCAAAAGGGACACAACAAAAATATAGGGACACATGAGAAAGCCAAAATAGAATGCAAAATTTATTAACAAAATATAACTATACAGAAAAAAAAAACTACGTAGGCCTACAAGGTAACAGTGAACAATTCATAATCGGTGCACGCTTTCGCAATCGTCGTTTTGTAAATCGTTCTTTCGCAATAGTGGTTAGTAATATTCAGTTCCTGTGAAAAACTGTGAAATACTGTTCCAATAGGTGAAGTTACACAACAATATGCTGATTGATTACATAATATTTGGATGTAATATTCAGTTCCAGTGAAAATCTGTTCCAGTTAATGGAGTATACAGAGGTGATGTGTCATATTCAGTAGGCCAGTAAACTCCAGCCGCTGGAACAGTTTCTTAGTGTAGCATAACTGAATATTACCGTACACAACATCACCTGTTCAGTTTTGCAAACTGTACTCACAGATTTGTGGCCTATACCTTCTTTTAGAAATATGTTTTTCTGTATATTGATTTGTTGTGTATTGTTAAAGGGTTAGTTCACCCAAAAATGAAAATTCTGTCAGTAATTACTCACCCTCATGTTGTTCCAACCCTGTAAGATCTTCGTTCATCTTCGGAACACAAATTAAGATATTTTTGATTAAATCTGAGAGCTGTCTCACTCCTCCATGGGCTTCTAAGACATTATAACTTGCTGGCCCAGAAAATGCATTAAAGACATCGTTAATATAGTCCAAGTGACTACAATGGCTCAATCTTAAGTTTATAACTGTGCAGCGTGTCTGTGTTGTACGTCACACGCATCACACACATGACCAGCGTCGGCCAATAGTGAGCCTACGTGTGACGTACAACACAGACGCGCTGCGCAGTTATACTACGTGAAAAAACTCGAGGCCCAGAGAGAAGGAAATAAAAAGTGGAATAAAGTCATTATTTTTGGCTTTTTTTGCGCACAAAAAGTATTCTTGTCGCTTTATAAACTTAAGATTGAGCCACTGTAGTCACTTGGACTATATTAACGATGTCTTTAATACATTTTCTGGGCCAGCAAGTTATAATGTCTTAGAAGCCTATGGAGGAGTGATCCAGCTCTCAGATTTAATCAAAAATATCTTAATTTGTGTTCCGAAGATGAACGAAGGTCTTACGGGGTTGGAACAACATGAGGGTGAGTAATTACTGACAGAATTTTCATTTTTGGGTGAACTAACCCTTTAAGATGAATACAACTGTCTTAACTGAATTTTTCTATGATTTGGCGATGGGGTGTGTAATGTAGGCCTATAGATGACATGAAACCACATGTGGTTGAACTGAACCCCCCCCAGGTCTCCCGTATTTTGGTACCCAAATGTTGACAGGTATGATACTATCCGTCCTAAATAGTATTCGAAAATAGAATTAGTACATCCCAAATCGTAGTATGTTGAAATTTGTTCCAAAGATACCCGGATGGTCTACTATTTCCGGTCAGAATCCGAAGTGCAGATCGATGCGCACTCTAACGGCTAATATTGCCCACAACCCATCGCGCGTTGGACAAGGATTTGGGTAGAACTACAAACACGAGTGAAAAGTGTTAAAAAACTACAGACATGGAGGACGCGCGAGTCCAGCGGTTATGTAGAGAGGTTTACCGTTTAGATCTTTTACTGTCTATGGTTTAGATAAAGGGGGTTGAGTGATTATTATCAGTATCTAACCTGACGAAAAGTTATTTATTCAGTGTTGTCTACATTATATTGCATCTGCAGCAGCATTGTGAATTTTTGTAAAAATATGTTTAGCCATTAACTTTAAAATGCATCATTATATTCAAATTGCAAACACATGAGGAGAGTCTCCGCATGAAAGACCCACGACTGGCAGATGAACTACATTTCTCTTCGAAACGGTAGGAAATTAAATTAGATTGAATGGAGGATTATTACTGTGACGAAATGATTGACAGGGCAGTTTACGGTGACAGGATGCACGCGACAGATCTGTCCGTTAAGATGACGAAGTAGTAGGCTATGTCCCAAAGCTTGCCGACTCTTTTGCTACACACTCAAAAGTATGTACTTTTTCTTCACAAAAAGAGTAGCCTACATACTTTTAGGGCGTAGTATAAGTAGGCGAATTGGGACGCAACATCGGTCTCTCTCGCGCAGTGTCGCTCGCTCGCGGAGTTCGCTTCGCTTTTGTCCAGTCCGGCGCCTCATATATGCTCTGCTCTGCGCTCAACTCAACTTTTTTTTCTTTATAATCAAAAATCTCCGCGACTTATTGAGTGGCGCAATTATGTGCCATAATTAAACAAACAAATCCAACATTTTCCAAACAAACTCGATCTACTTCGCAAAGGAAAACTCGACTCGCAAACAAACTCGATCTGCTTTGCAAAGGAAAACAGAAAGAAAGCAACAAACAGAGCGAACAAACAGAAAGCAATGTGCAAGTACAAAGGTCAGTTTGAGTGAAAATGCAGTGGAGTAACAAATATATATTGTGTTTTACAAATATAAATAAATGAGCCAAGATAATACTTCACAAATAAATGCAAACCATAAATTGCATGTAACCTTAACAAATACTAAATGCATACAAATGCATATCTGTCTGTTATAATTGTGTGACACTTGGCTTTTTATGAGCTCTCTCGGCTCGATTTTCTCACAAATGTGTCCAGGCAGATTTTCTCACAAATGCAGTTGAGCAACTACCTCTTCTAAAACAGTAGATGGCGCTAAACTAGAGTATTAATTTAGCGCTATAGTCTCCCGGTGAAGCACTGATTTGAAACTTGTCTTTGCCTACAGCTGAGGAAAATGACCGGTGAACGGGTGTGTTTCTGTCTTAATTTATCTATAATTAACCTTTTTGAGGTTTTCTTTTGCAAAATGTTTATTACATTTCTAGACAGATTAGCACTTAGCAATTCACTCTCTCTAGGATAGGGGAATCTATAAACTGAAAGCTCTGCCATCATATGTTGATTTTTTTAAATTTTTGTAAAAACGTTACATTTAGGCTACTGAACAAGTCTATTTCTTTAGTTCTCCATAAATTAATGAGAACATTTTCAGTGTAGACATAATCACTAATTTAGTAATTTCGCATGCGTCCGATGTAGAAAAAATGTACAAAAAGCAACATATGATGGTAGAGCTTTCAGCTTATAGATTCCCCTATCCTAGAGAGAGTTAAGTGCTAATGTGGATTTCTGTCTAGATATGCAATAAACATTTTGCAAAAGAAAACCTCAAAAAGTTAATTATAGATCAAATAAGACAGAAACACCCGTCATTTTCCTCAGCTCTAGGCAAAGGCAAGTTTCAAATCAGTGCTTCTCCCGGGAGACTAGCGCTAAACTAATCCCCTAGTTTTAGAAAAGGAAATTGCTCAACTGCCTGGACACATTTGTGAGAAAATCGAGCCGAGACATCTCATAAAAAGCCAAGTGTCACACAATCATAACAGACAGATGTGCATTTGCACTAGATTTGGTATTTGTTCGAGTTTGTTTGCAAAATGCTGGATGTGTTTGTTTAATTATGGCACATAATTCGCGCGACACAATGAATCGATAATGAAATTAATCGATTTAATCGATTCGTTGTTGCAGCCCTATAGTAAAAATGTTGATTTAAATAACATTCAAAATTACTGATAAAATAAATCATAAATTGTTTAGCATTTTGTAGTACTTTATAATTTATTTACATCTTTGTTTCAAATTTGCACATATAATGTAAGAGCCTGAAAGTGAGAGATGTTTCTAAACGTTCCATCTGTCCTGTAATTTTGCCGCTCTGCTGGAGATGTTTGCCTGTTCTACATCTGATGGGCTGGAACTTCATCAAGTAAATATTTTTCTTAACTGTAGGCAGATGTTCTAAGAATGTAAGAGTTATTCAGAGACAAAGGAAGTCCACAAACATTAGCTCTTAAGAGGAGAACCCCCTTAATGCTGGCCCACATAATAAACTAGATGTACCGCATGGCGGTACAAAATATGACCGCCGCTCAGGCCTGCACTGGCTTTCCACAAAAATAAATGACGTGGAGCAATTTGGCTGTATTGCGTGTTTATGTATATACCTAAAAAAAGTAGTAGTATGTGCATGTCTGTCTGTGTGTGTGTGTGTGTGTGTGTGTGTGTGTTTGTGTATGTGTGTGTCTGTGTGTGTGTGTGTGTGTGTGTGTGTGTGTGTGTTTGTGTATGTGTGTGTCTCTGTGTGTGTGTGTGTGTGTGTGTGTGTGTGTGTGTGTGTCTGTGCGTGTATGTATGCGTGCGTACATGTGTGTGCGCGTGTGTGTTTGTGTGTGTGTGTCTGTGCATGTGGATTTGTATGTGTGTGTATGGGTGTGTGTCTGTGCGTGTGGATGTCAGTGTGTGTGCATGCTTGCGTTTGTTTATTCCTGCATGTGTGTGTGTGTGTGTGTGTGTGTGTGTGTGTGTGACAGTTAGGGTTGCCAACTTCAGAAAAGGAAAATGCGGGACAATCGTGGTTATTTATAGGAAAATGAGGGACACTCAAAATATTTGTACTGTATCACACAGTGTACGTCATTTCAGTGTCTGCAGTTAAGTTTGTGTTTAAAAGGTTATCAGACATAAACACATTTGTATTGCTTAACCTATTTATGTATTTAATTCTAAAAATAATTTTAATGTCATACATGAAACAAGTCACATTACAAACAAACCATAGTTCAAAATAACAGCATTTATCTAAAATAGAAAGCTTTTTTAACATTATTAACATTAAAAACAAAACAAAAAAAACTTTGACAATCGATTATGGGCTAGGTTGATGTGGGCCCTTAAGACCAACATACCATAACAATTTCTTCATCCTCGGTGCCACGGTTCAGGTAGTTATTTAGGAAAAACTGCATTTTTTGGGTTTGGGGGGGCCCAGCGCGGGGGGGGAGTGGCCCCTGGGGACCAAACGAAATTTTTCCGTAAAAGTCTAGTGGGGCTACATGCCCACCAAATTTCATGTTCCCCGGTGTTTCAGTGTCCCTGGTATCGTTGACGAAAAATTCATGGGGGGCCCAGCGCGGGGGGGGGGAGTGGCCCCCGGGGACCAAACAAAATTTTTCCGTAAAAGTCTAGTGGGGCTACATGCCCACCAAATTTCATGTTCCCCGGTGTTTCGGTGTCCCTGGTATCTTTGACGAAAAATTCATGGGGGGCCCAGCGCGGGGGGGGAGTGGCCCCCGGGGACCAAACGAAATTTTTCCGTAAAAGTCTAGTAGACCAACATACCATAAAAAATTCTTCATCCTCGGTGCCACGGTTCAGGTAGTTATTTAAGAAAAACTGCATTTTTTGGGTTTGGGTGGGCCCAGTGCGGGGGGGAGTGGCCCCCGGGGACCAAACGAAATTTTTCCGTACAAGTCTAGTGGGGCTACATGCCCACCAAATTTCATGTTCCCCGGTGTTTCGGTGTCCCTGGTATCGTTGACGAAAAATTCACGGGGGCCCCAGCGCGGGGGGGGGGAAGTGGCCCCCGGGGACCAAACGAAATTTTTTCGTAAAAGTCTAGTAGACCAACATACCATAAAAAATTCTTCATCCTCGGTGCCACGGTTCAGGTAGTTATTTAGGAAAAACTGCATTTTTTTGGGTTTGGGGGGGCCCAGCGCGGGGGGGAGTGGCCCCCGGGGACCAAACGAAATTTTTCCGTACAAGTCTAGTGGGGCTACATGCCCACCCAATTTCATGTTCCCCTCTGTTTCGGTGTCCCTGGTATCGTTGACAAAAAATTCAGTAAGGTGACGGGAAAAAAAAAAAAAAAACTTTGACAATCCCTATATGACCGCTTTCGCTAGCTACGCTAGCGGCGGTCATAATTATACAACAATGGATGGGTTTTAGATCATCCATCATACATTTGACATGTATTTGTGTCTGGAAGATGTGTTAAATCAATTTATAGACATGGAGTTTTGGCCTTCTAGGTTTTGTTAGTTGTTACACTTGTGTGCAGTCAGTGTAATTTCTGCAAATGCTGCTGCATCGGTGCGCATTTGATAAAGTTTGATCGGACTTGTTGCAGTTTTGCTGACCTGTGATGGCCATGGTTTACATAGTGAACATCAAGTAAACATAAAGGGTGCCGTTTGGGACAAGGCCCTTGTGTGGTAAGGATATAAGTATAAGTGGTCGTAGTCCCAGTAACGCACACAGAACTGTAGATCTCATATCTCAACCTGACAGTCTTTACAAACATTCTCTGTGTTATTTTTCATTCACAAGATCAGTGGGAAAGTGGAAAGATTTCTGTGTCCTTTGATTTATATAATGAAATCCCTACTACCTTAATATATCTGTTCATTCTTTCTTAAAGCTAACATCATATTATATTTACAATTCTGTTTGGTGATGCGAGTGTTGCAGAAACTTAACCTCATTGGTTTCTTTTTTCAGGGAATGAAGAACTCAAGCATGGAGAAGGATTGGGGATTACTTGGATTCCTTGTTCTGTCATTATGTTTTCTCGTCAGCAATGTCCAACAACTTGGTAGGGGCAGAATTGCGATACGAGATGATTATGTTCAGTTTTGTCTGATTGTTGCTCAAATAAAAAGTCTGTTTTCTTTCTCTCAGTCTGTAAACGGGAGACAGTGGCTGACATTGTATTCCTGGTGGATGGCTCTGACAGTATTGGGCTGGACAACTTCCAACAAGTCCGTGAATTCCTCTCCTCACTCGTAGATAACTTTGAAGTTGCTCCTGATAGGATCAGGATCGGTCTGGTTCAGTACAGTGACACACCGCGTACTGAGTTTTTGCTTAACACTTACCAGAACAAAGAGGAAATTCTCAACCACATCCAAAATCTGAATTATAAAACCGGTGGGACGTTTACTGGCCAGGGTTTGGAGTTCATGCTGAACCAACACTTTGTTGTAAAGGCCGGAAGTCGAGCACAGCAGAATGTTCCTCAGATTGCCATTGTTATCACAGATGGTGATTCTCAAGATGAGGTTGAGTCACATGCTCAGAAGCTAAGGCTGAGGGGAATCGAAATATACGTCATAGGGATCAAAGATGCAAATGAGATGTTACTGAGACAGATTGCGAACGAGCCGTATGATCAGCATGTCTACAGCGTATCAGACTTTGCAGCTCTGCAGGGAATCTCCCAGAGGGTAATCCGGGAACTGTGCACCACTGTGGAGGAAACACAAGAAACACAAAAAGAGGTCCTCCTGATGTCAAGAGGTAACATTACATTGAAAAACTTCCAATTGAAAACTCTTGAGTCACAGCTTTACTGGACATCTGTGAGAACTACTGAGAGATCAGTAGCCAGTAGCAACAAACCCCGTTAAGCTCTTTATTGTATTCAAAGTATTTTTTTTAAAACTTTGAATGTTAGCTTGACAAAAGCCCCTTTCACACAGCGCGACGATCAAATTGCCGGGAAATTGCCAGAACGCCTTCTGTGTGAACGCAAACACGACCCGGGATTGATGCCGGCATCGATGCCGGGTTGGGGACCTAGTAACATTACCATGTTCAGCCTCGGAACGCGCGCTGTGTGAACAAAAGCCGTGTCGTATTGATGACGCTGAAGCCCGGATCGTTCGCCAGCTAGTCAAACAGTACGTAATGCGCAAGTTTATGATCGAATCAGAGAAAAAATGCACAAGCGTGATTTCGCAGCTCATAAACAAACTTAAGACGCTGCTGAGACATTACAAGTCACATCGATGTCACGTGTCTTTACGGGATTTTTACGGGTTGTGTGTGAACGCACTCTCTGATTCCGGAAAATCACTGGCAGTGTGAATGAACCAAAATCACAATCTCTGTGTGAAAGGGGCTAAAGCCTTGCCTGAGAATTTAAAATAGTTTGAGCCTGAGGGTTAGCTTGAAATCCTAAGGTTATATAGGAAGTTTGTAGTTTGAACACTTGGATCAAATCAAAAACATTCCAAGCTAGATTTGACTATTCTGTCAATGTAATTTTGGTTTTTAGGGGATTTTTGATAATGTCATATGTAAAAGTCTGATCATTTAGAAGGAACTAAAGCATACTAAGTCAGCCTGTAGAACTGTTGATTTTGTTGCATGTAGCTTGAAAGCTGTCAGAGGTGTCATGGATCAGACGTTTTTCATTGAGTGTAAGAAATTTTTCTATGGGAAAGTCGTGATTACTTAAAGGCTGAGCAGCTTGAGTTAGAATAGGTTGACATTTATAAGGCCCTGTTTACACTAGGGGTCGTACAGACTAGTCGACATTAATGCTCTGCCATGGACGCTTTAAGCTTGACATCGACTAGGTCAGGGCCTATAGAGGGCGCAAAAGGATAAGAAATGTTTGAAGTCCGTTCCTTTTCCAAACAGATAAAATGACAAATAAATGCATAATCCAAGAACGCTCCACAAGAAATGTTTGATGCCCATACCATCTGGATGCTCCAAATTGATCGGGTAAATGCACGTTTGAAACACTTATTGTACACTTCTTGTACCCTGCTGCACTGTAACACACACGTACAGACAGCGCTCACATCACGTGCATATCGCGCACACACAGAAACATTCAGTAATGCAGAAATGTATCTTCAACACTGTTCTGTGATTTATCTATAAAATAGCTTAGAAACGGAAAAGTTCTAACATATATTTCTCAGTAACTAAAACCCACAGCATCACTATTAGTAGAGAGACGTTGCCAGGTAGAATTAATTCACACGCATTAATTCACTCTCTCTCTAATGCATTCATATAAATGTCATATTTACTGTGTTACTTTATCTGTATCTGATTTACAACAAGCAGTAATCCGTGAGAAATATAATTGCCTAAAGACAAAAGAACGAATAAAAATAAGCTGTTATGGAGCAATATCCTTGTGGGCAGCGCTGTGTCATATGCTATAAACGGGCACAAGGCAAGCGGCGTTCAGTCTCAGCACGAGGTTCAGGCTTATTCATTAATGACATCATCAGCGACTAGTCCATGTCGACTCGACTTTCATCACGTAAATGACGACTTTAAAAATCTGAAGTCATTCAACCCCTAGTTTACTCCTGGTATTAAGATGCTTTTTTGTCGATTGGATCACAAGTGGACGACGCTTAATACAGGTGTAAACGGGGTCTAAAACGTTTTGATCTTGTCCACTTTCAACCACTTCCAGAGGTAGTCGAATACATTTGACCGGATTGCTTTCATAGTATAAACACTCATGTGGTCGAATGCGTTTGAACAGCCACAAAAGACGCCTACTCTCTGTCTACTCACCTAATGAGTAAGCATAGTAAGCTAGAAAGACGGGATTTAAACTTTGTCGACTGAAGACCCAAGTTTGGTCTCAGGATGAAAAACGTACCAAACTCAATGTTCTATATTCTATATATATATATTCACCCTCCCCTCAAAGAAATCTGAGCAGAAGTTGTTGAAAGTGGACAAAAGAGATGGATTAAAACACCAGGTGTAAATGGGAAAGTGTCTCCCTTGTCTACTTGTGATCCGATCAACCAAAACGCATCTTAATACCAGGTGCAAACAGGGCCTAAATGTTGTGGAATGTCAAGTTAAAGCAACAAGGCAACATCATGACAGTAGCATGTTCTCAGCAAATACTGATTTCATCCTTAAAATGACATTTCTATTATTATCTTTGTACAAACACAAGAATTAAAAGCAGAATTCAGTGGTCAAAGTTCTAACTAAAACTCTTCCATTTGCTGCTCTAGGCTGCAACGATACTGCTCAGGCAGACATTGTGCTCCTTGTGGACTCTTTTAGTAGCATTGGAGACAATTTTAAAGAAGTGAGGAATTTCCTCCATGCTTTTGTGGACAGATTTAACCTTAGACCTGACAAGGTTAGAGTGGGACTTGCCCAGTTTAGTGACAGAACATACCAAGAGTTCCTACTTGGAGACTATTTAGATAAGGAAGACCTGCACCAAAAGTTGGATGATCTCATCTACCGTAGAGGAGTCACCAAAACCGGTCAGGCCTTGACTTTCATCCGTGAGAATTACTTCAACCTGGCCAGAAAGAATATCCCTGGCATTGCCATAGTCATCACAGATGGGGGATCAAGTGATGCTGTAGATGAACCTGCCCAGAGACTACGAAATATGGGAGTTGCCATCTTTGTCATCAGGGTGGGAACAGGCAACATGGGAAATCTGCGCACCATTGCTAATTACCCACATGAAGAGTTCATATTCAGTATTAACAGTTATCAAGAACTGCTAGGTCTTCAAGAGAGTCTGCGCAACAAAGTGTGCTTTACTGTGGGCGTCCAGTCAGAAGGTAACATTTTACCTTGTATGCTTTCCCATTTGTGTTTATACAGTGGGATTGTTGAATATAAAAATCCTTAAAATGAATACAAACAAAACCAAAACTTTCCATAAATGTACACTGTAAAAATATATATGTTCATGATTTGTTACCACAACATTTTTTCTTTTGTCAAATCAAATTAGATAATTTATGTGGTTCAGATAACATAATATTTCTAGTTTATGTTGATTAAACCAATCTCCTTCATTGTATCAACTCAAATTTTTAATTTTAATGAACTTAAAATTGAGGCAACCAGGTTACTTACTTTTTTAAGTTGAACCAACAATCATTTTTTACAGTGCACATGCTTTGAGTCCCATCATACTGTTAATCTACTGTTGTCTGCACCCTAGTGTTTAAATTGTTTAGATATAAATAATTTATTTGTTTCCATTCTTTTCAGCTTTTTTGAAAAAATATGCTGATATCTTCATACTGGTTGACAGTTCAGCATCTAGACAAGAGCAGCCAATAATAAGGACTTTGCTCTATAGACTGGTCAACCAGCTCGACGTGGGAAAGAATGCTAATCGTGTCGGCCTGGCTCAGTTTAGCGAAAATGTCAAAGAGGAATTCCTGCTTAATACTGACAAGACCAAGAGTGAGATTGGGATAATGATGCGCAACCTTCAGCTAAGGCCTACTGGCAAGCGTAGAATTGGCCATGCAATTGAATATGCTCGCACAAATTTCTTAAATAGCGCTGCTGGAAGCCGTGTATCTGAAGGATTTAAGCAGTTCCTGTTAGTCATTGCAGCTGGAGATTCTGATGATGGTGTCATCCAAGCATCCCGTAAAATTAATAAAGAAGCAGTGACGGTTCTTGCTGTTGGCTTAAACAATGCTGATCCGTATGAGATGAAGGACATCTCTAGTCAACAGCACAGCTACAAGTTAGTAGGCAACATTCAACCAGTGCTACAGAAACTTAAGTCTGCCATTGACACATGGGAGGACGCTGCTGTCACAGAGGGTGAGTGTGTGCATAATCTTCTATTCTTTCAATAAAATTCATAAAGTGTTATTAAACTTTTTCCCCCTTGGTTTGGGTTTTAAATATGACTGGATTTGAAAAACTATTATGTGTTACATAATCCAAAAGACTTTGGTTTTGTAAAGTTCTTTTGTCTTTTGACAGAGTGCAAGTTTGACGTGGTGGCAGATATCGCTTTTATTGTTGACCAGTCCAGCAGTATCAGATCCAAAAACTTCCAACTTGTGCGCGACTTTCTCGAGAGCACCATCGGAGGTCTCGACGTGGGCGAGGGAAAAATACAGGTAGCTTTGATCCTCTATAGCGGCGTCCCTCGAGCTGATGTGTACTTGAACACCTTCGCTGATAAGGCTGACATCCTGCGCTACATCAGTAGCATGGCATATGGTCGTGGTAAAACATACACCGGAGCTGCTCTGAAGTTTGCCAAAGACCATGTGTTTACCAAAGCAAGAGGTAGCAGAAAAGATCAGCATGTTCAGCAGGTTGCTGTTGTTATCACCGATGGAAAGTCCACAGATGACGCGGCCAGTGCTGCAGCAGATTTACGGCGATCAGGCGTCACTGTATTCGCACTTGGTATTAAAGACACAAAAGAGGATGACTTGAGAGAGATTGCATCCTACCCACCCAATAAGTTTGTGTTAAATGTGGAACGCTTTGATCAACTAAATTCCCTTGCGAAGATTTTAACCAAAACACTTTGCAATGAAATCACAGATGCCATCATACCTAAAATCTCATTTGGCACAATATTAAAAGGTTTGCACAATATTTTTAATCCTTTTTTTTTTTTTTTTTTACTAGCACAATGTTCAACCTGTTTCACAATTCCAATTTCATAATGGAATACTCTTTCACTACTTTGCAGGTTGCAAGCAAACAGTCAAAGCTGACATATACTTCCTTGTGGATGAATCAGGAAGTATATTATATACAGACTTTGAAGATATGAAGAAATTCATTAGTAAATGGCTTGATGTGTTTGAGATTGGGAGTGACAATGTGCGCTTTGGAGTAGTGAAGTTTGCAAGCCGTGCAACCACAGTTTTCCGATTACACGACTATAGCACAAAAGCTGGTGTGAAAAAGGCAGTGAAGGATCTCGTTATGAATGGAGGGGGCACCAGGACTGATCTGGGGTTAAGAGAATTGATACCACTATTCAAAGAAGCTGAAAAAACACGTGGCGAAAATGTTCGTAAGCTGCTGATTGTAATCACAGATGGCAAATCAGCAGGGACAGAAGAGTCGGTAGATGTTCCTGCTAACATACTGAGAACAGAACAGGATGTCACCATTTATGCTATTGGTGTGAAAAATGCATCTGAGCCCGAGCTCATTTCGATATCTGGCGATAAAAAAAGAAAGTATTATGTCAAAAACTATGATCTTCTTAAGGATATTAAGAAAGACATCCTTTTAGAAATATGTTCCCATGAAGGTAAGAAATCCAATTTATGGCATATGTTTATATGGTATGTTTGCACTGTTACTTGATTTGCACAATATTATGTTTGCATCGTTATTTGATTTTTTTACAATTTTTTATTAAATTTGGTGATACAATAATAACGATGCGTCCCTATAAATGATTGCCCGTGTCCGATTGTTGTTTCAAGATTCTTTTCACAGAATGAGTGGTCACTTAAATTTCTTGTTTTTAGGTTGTGAAGGTCTTGTTGCAGATGTTGTCTTCCTGATTGATGGATCAGAAAGTGTTAGCACTGAATGCTTTGAAAACATCAAGAAAATAATGCAGTCTGTGATAGAAAAGTTTGCGATTGGACCAAACAAGGAGCGTGTTGCAGTTGTTCAGTATGGCACAAACACAGAAGTGGAGTTTTCCTTGGATACATTTGATGATAAAGCTAGTTTATTACAGGGAATTAGAAACATCAAACAGAAGAATGGAAGAACTTACACTGGAAAAGCACTTACAGAAGTATTGAAATCTTTTGACAAGTCTAAAGAAGGGCGCTCCAGTGCCTTGAAGTTCTTGATAGTTCTTACAGATGGAAATAGTAGGGATGAAGTAGAACAACCTGCGAAAGATCTGAGAGACAATTCCATCAACATTTATGCCGTTGGTATGAGACATGCAAACAGATCTCAGATTCATGCCATTGCTGAATCCCACGAAGGTGTGTTCTTTGAAGACACAGTTCCTACCATGAAAGAATTAGGCGGTGAGGTTCTTCTCAAGATCTGTAACAAAGGTATGTAAACAAAATCTGAGATTTTTGAAAGAGATCACATTATGTCGGTAACCTCTTTTAGTTGATGTTAAGTTTTGTGGTTTTTAGTCCATGTCTGTTAGCTTTGGGGCATCTACTGCTAGTGTACTCTTAAAAGTGAGTCTTTCTTCATTAAATTGGACCAAAACTACTGATGACTCATCCTACCCTCCATTTCCAAAGTCCATCTGATTCTGACTGGCAATAGCATGTTGACATTTACGGCTCATGGCTGTTTTGCAGAAAGAGAAGGACTGTACATTTTTAAAGGGTTAGTTCACCAAAAATTAATTATTTCAGTAATTACTCACCCTCATGTTGTTCCAAACCCGTAACACTTTCTTCGGGAACACAAATAAAGATATTTTTTATGAAATCTGAGAGCTTTCTGTCCCTCCATTGACAGCTACGCAACTGACACTTTGAAGCTTTAAAAAGTTCATAAAGAGATTGTTAAACTAATCCATATGAATTGAGCGGTTTAGTCCTAAATGTTGTGGAGGGACACGATCACTTTATATGATAACCAGATTGAATTTAAGCTTTTATTCACATAAAACATTCATCAACCCACACATCAGTTGTGATAAACGGAAGCTCAAGCATGTTCTCTTGACGTGCGAGAACCAATGAGGTTTATTGTGTTACGCAGCCCATTTGAGCTTCTGCAAGAACCAATGAGGTTCACTCTCGTGTTACACAGCACGTTTGAGCTTCTGCAAGAACCAATGAGGTTCATTCTCGTGTTACGCATCACGTTTGTGCTTCAGCAAGAACCAATGAGGTTCACTCTCGTGTTACGCAGCACGTTTGTGCTTCAGCAAGAACCAATGAGGTTCACTCTCGTGTTACGCATCACGTTTGAGTTTCTGCAAGAACCAATGAGGTTCATTCTCGTGTTACGCAGCACGCTTGAGTTTCTGCAAGAACCAATGAGGTTCATTCTCGTGTTACGCAGCACGTTTGAGCTTCTGCAAGAACCAATGAGGTTCATTCTCGTGTTACGCAGCACGCTTGAGTTTCTGCAAGAACCAGTGAGGTTCATTCTCATGTTACGCAGCACGTTTGAGCTTCTGCAAGAACCAATGAGGTTCATTCTAATGTTACGCATCACGTTTGAGCTTCAGCAAGAACCAATGAGGTTCATTCTAATGTTACGCAGCACGTTTGAGCTTCTGCAAGAACCAATGAGGTTCATTCTAATGTTATGCAGCACGTTTGAGCTTCTGCAAGAACCAATGAGGTTCATTCTAATGTTACGCATCACGTTTGTGCTTCAGCAAGAACCAATGAGGTTCATTCTAATGTTACGCAGCACGTTTGAGCTTCTGCAAGAACCAATGAGGTTCATTCTAATGTTATGCAGCACGTTTGAGCTTCTGCAAGAACCAATGAGGTTCATTCTAATGTTATGCAGCACGTTTGTGCTTCAGCAAGAACCAATGAGGTTCATTCTAATGTTACGCAGCACGTTTGAGCTTCTGCAAGAACCAATGAGGTTCATTCTAATGTTACGCATCACGTTTGTGCTTCAGCAAGAACCAGTGAGGTTCATTCTCGTGTTACGCAGCACGCTTGAGCTTCAGCAAGAGGTTTGTTCTCATGTGTGAAGCAGGTTTGGTTGAGCTTCTGTTTATGTTCGCTGATCAATGTTTATATGTGAATAAAAGCCTACAGTAAATTCAATCTTTTCATCATATAAAGCGATCGAGTCTCTTCAGAAAATTTTGACCAAACCGCTCGATTCATATGGATTAGTTTTTTGTTTTTGGGTGAACTGTCCCTTTAATGTGTACATCTTCTAAAAGATTGTCAGCTTTCATGTGTATTATAGTAAAAACCAAAGCCAGAGTGACTTTTTCAAATGACTTCTTACATTATGATCATTTATCTTTCCAGAATGCAAGACACCCGAACTGACTGACATAATCTTCCTTTTGGATGCCTCTGGTAATCCCAATAAAGATGGTTTCAAGGAAATGATCAAATTAATATCATATGTGGTGGGCAAATCTCTGGTTGGAATTAAACGGGTACAAATTGGCGCCATCACCTACTCTAACATCCCTCAATCAGAGTTCACCCTGAAAGAGTACAACAGTCAGGCTGATGTTCTGAGGGCTATCTCAAACCTCAAATCTTCAGGGGGAATAAGAAACACGGCCCGGGCCCTTAAATACACACTCTCCTACTTTGACAGAACTCATGGTGGACGACGGCCACAGAATGTACCCCAAGTGCTATTTCTGATTACAGATGGCAAGGTTAATGATTTAAGTGGACTGGACACTTGGCCTGAGTCCCTGGCTAATTCAGAAGTCAACTTTTTTGCTATTGGTACTGAAGATGCAGATGAGGTCCAGCTAAGGAAGATGGCAGGAGAGAAAGGCCGAGTGCACTATGCAAACACCTACCAGGATCTGCATGGACTACAAAAAATAATCACCCGAGAGCTTTGCAATCTTACCAAACCAAGTAAATTTAATTTCTTATCACCTTTTATCAGTGCTTGGGAATAACTAGCTAAAATGTCAATGCAACTAACTTAGCTACATTTATCAGTAGCTCAGCTGTTTTTAAAATTCTGCAGATTTTCTAATAACAATCTTCCCTGTTAAATTGATGTTCATTTCTTTTTCAACTCCAGTTATAGATCATTTGGATTTTTTTTCTCTTTTATGTTGTATTAAGTGTGAATGAATCTGTTAACTTTTAATACTGACATGCTATTTGAGTTAATTTGTTCAAAAAAAAAAATCTGAAAATGTATGGCACAAAGATTTTGAACAAATTAACTTAAAGCTCAACGTGTGAATGTTCTTCTGATTAAATAATTTCAAAGGAATGTTACTGTATTTAAAAATAGGCTGACCACTTAAATAGCTTAAATGTATTCAGCCACTTTTTGTCAGTAACTGCGCTTTAAATAGAGTAATTTCTGCATAATCACTTCATGCATCTTAGTTGATCGGATGTCCATTTATACTTCATCACATAAATCTTTCACTGCAAAATAGATATAAATCTGACCTACTCTTCCCATGTTATGTGGCAATATAATTCAGTTTAAAGTTCTATCTATGCCCCATATGATGCTTAGTGTTTGTGTTTATTAGTTGTTGTCTCCTTCACAATTGCTTGCGCACATGTGGAGTCGCATCTTGTATGTGTCTCATACTACCTTCTGAGATATTTGTAGCTATATGCAGTACAAATGCAAGATCTGAAGTGACCAAGTTTAAATAAACACTAAATCATAAGTTGCTTGCGGCTTGCCAATCTAGTTTCAATGTTGCTTCCTCAACACTGCGAACTATGCTTTTGTTTTTGTCTCAGTTAATGTTGTTTGTCCTAATGTTTTTTTGTTTCTCTTTCTAGTTTGTGAGAAGGAGCTATCAGACCTGGTTTTTTTAATTGATGGATCAGATTCTATTATGGATAAAAGTTGGATTATTCTCAAACAAACCATGATTGGCATTGTGAAAGAACTGGATATTGCTCAAGACAAATGGCGAGTGGGTGTCGCCCAGTTCAGCGATATATTCTTGCCTCACTTTCACCTGGACAATTGGACTAGTTTTGATGAAGTGGAGAAAGCTATAAAAGAAATTAAGCAAAGAAAGCAGGGCACAGATACTTGGAGCGCCCTGAAATTAATTAGACAATACTTCACAAAAGAGAATGGATCCAGAATAGATGGAGTCGCTCAGAATCTCCTGCTGATCACAGATGGACGTAGTAATGATGAACCAGACTTGAATGCATTAGCTTATCTCAGAAACAAGAAAATAGAAATAACTGCTATTGGGGTTGGCAATGACATAAATAAAACTGAGCTGCGTTTAATAGCTGGGTCAGCTGACCGGGTCCTCATTGAGACTTTCAAAACCCTTCAACTGAAGACAACCATAAGGAAAGTGTTAAATAGTCTCTGTAAAATCCCTGATGATCCTCCCCCACCTAGTAAGTAAATAGTTTTTATACTATAATTGATAATTATTATTATAAACTAAATACTTTACATATCAGCACTGTTTCTAAACTTGATGAGCTGCCGCCTGTTTCCAATTATGACTGTCTTATGTGGGAGCTCAATAAGTTTTGAATTTAGAGCAATAGTTATAGGGTTAGTTCACCCAAAAATGAAATTTATGTCATTATGTCATTATTAAGTCATTCCAAATCCGTAAGACATTTGTTCATCTTCGGAACACAAATGTATATATCTTTGATGAAATCTGACAGTCTACGCAACTACCACTTTCAAACCCCAGAAAGGTAGTAGATACATAATTAAAGTAATCCATGTGACTCTAGTGGTTTAACCTCAGTTTTATGAAGCAACGCAAGAGCATGCATTGTTACATGAACTCATGTTGGACATTAGGCTAATAAAAAAGACACTTGAAAGTGTCAGTTGCATAGCTGTCAATGGAGGGACGGGAAGCTCTTAGATTTCATCAAAAAGATCTTCATTTGTGTTCTGAATATTAACAAAAGTCTTACGGGTTTGGAACGACATGAGGGTCAGTAATTAATGAGAGAATTTTCATATTTGGGTGAACTAACCCATTCTTAATGGTCTGTAATTAATAGGTAACTACTGTATGGTAGTTGATAGTAGTAGCTGAAGTGTTAATGTAGTACTACTCATTTTGTCCTGCATTACTTCCTGCATAGTTACCTATTAATGACGGGACATTTTTCTAGTGTTACCAAAAAGTCTTCTAACATGGTAAATGGTAATATACTGTGTAGACTGTTCTATACATGTATTATGCATGGTATTAATGATAATGATGTAAACTATTTTGTCTATTCCCTTTCTTGAAGATTGTGACCTATTGTTTTGTTTGAACAGGTTGCAATATTGACATTGCCTTTGGGTTTGACTTGTCCAAGCAATTAAGCCTGTTGAGGCCTCAGGTGGAAGCTGCCATCCACCAGATCTCCAAGATGGGTGATCTGTGTTGTTTCAAAGTGGACCAAATTACAACTAGATTTGGCTATAGGCTAGTGTCTGGACGAGATGGCCGTGTTCTGGAGGATTTTGGCTTTGACAAGTACAACGAGGATGTGGTCAGGAAAGTGATGTTATTGAAACCTTCGGAGCCCCTTGCCTTCAACACGTTTCTGTTAGAATCCTTCAGAGGAATGTTTGTCTCCTCTGAAGCCAAGGCAAAGGTGGGAATGTGTCTGAGATATAAAGTTGACCATCAAAATGACTATCAACTATATTACATTCTTTATATGAATGTTCCCTTAATTACACAACAGCACCTCTGCTGATGTCATTTAAAAATTAAATATTTAAAAAGTTTTTGTGATATTTTACTGACATAGAAACATATTATTTATACAACCAAAGAAACACTATGCACTTTTATTTGCTATCATATTTGGTAACACTTTATTTTAAGGTGACGTTGTTACATTGCACTTAAGGACTGACACTAATATTATAGCACTAATAATATAGCACTAATATTAATTATTAACTGCTTACTATTTTAGTTATGTTTAGGGTTAGGGCTTGGTTTAGGGTTAGTTACTTGTAATTATGCATGATTTACTGTTATTACTATATTAAGTACATGTAGTAACGTGTATCTATGTCACCTTAAAACAAAGTGTGATATTTTACCCAAAATGGTGAATTAAATTGCATCTGTAAGAGGACTATTGGAAAAAAATATATACATTTTACAAATGCAAATATGGTTGGGAAATCAGATTCAGCATTTTGATTACTTAGATCCATATTGGACACCTAGATAGCATTAAATATGTATTGCTCATTCAAGACAACCTGAGAAAATGGTAGTCACACAGAATGATGCTGCTAAAACCTCTGACATTTAATTGTATGTTTGTGTCTAGGTTTTAATCATCTTCACAGACGGGTTGGATGATAGCATTGAGCGTTTAATGGAGAGTTCAGACAGACTTAAACAAAGTGGTAAGTAGCAAAATATCCCAAAGTATTTTAAGATAGATCCACCCATTCCTACAGTAGAGAGATTCCTTGATTTATTCAGTTTAATGCAGAACTTTAATTCATTTTGTAAAAGGATATAGTTACCCCTCCCTCTCCATCTGCAAATCTGAGGTTGGATATTGATTTTGTTTTGTTTGATTTTGAAGCACTGCCTTTTCTCTTATTAGTACTGTATTCTTTCATAGCCCCCATGTTTTTTTTTTGGAGGACTTTTCCCCCATTTAACCTGAGCGAAGTCAAAGTGAATTGAAGTCAAGTTTAGAGACTGTGACCCTGAACTTGAACCATTTCAAAGCTATTTGTGCTTATTTCTGATGTGTAAACTAGGGGTCAGCGCACTGCTGATTGTGTCTTTGGAGGGAGAAATGGATGTTCGCCAGCTGGAATTTGGCAGAGGTTTCGAGTACATGCAGCCACTGACTGTCAACATGCTGAACTTAGGCAATGCTCTTATGAAACAAATTGTAAGTATGAAAGGGACATAATGATTCGATTTGATTTGTACAAGAAGCCCTTCAAGAGACCCATATGTAAATCACATATGGATGCTAAATTTAAGACACATTTCTGCTCGTAACTTCATGAAACATAAATCGATCGTGAAAACACAGGCGCACACAGAGCCTTGTATACAGATGGAGCACTGATGTTGTGTTTTAACTCAATGAGGCATGCATAAATTGTGTAAAATGCCACATCACTATTTACAGCAGATTGGTAAGATTAAAAAGAGCCCAAACTCACCAAAATCTATCACTCAGATCTAAAGATATTCCTCGTGGACTTCTAACACATGAAGTTGCACAGGCGCACCAATGAAGTAGTAGTAGTATGCTATGTTGTTTTAATGTGACGTTTCAGCTCATATTTCCATGAAACTTGCATGGATTGTGAAAAATCGAACATCTTTAGTGACAGCAGATTCTCACGATTACGAAGAGCCCAAACACAACATAATCCATTTGCATTGATCATAAGATATTCCTCACGAAGTGATGCATACTTGGCTAAAAAAACAAGTCTCTCATCTTTCCGGGGTGCTTTCCAATGTTCCCGGAACCGTCCGTGCTCGTTTTCAAACGTGGAATAACAAAATATGTATCATCTTAAAGCTTAGAATCTCAGCTTTTTAAAGCATCTAATATTATAAAATTATATAAAATATTCATTAGCATATTTTGCCTTGATTAACACAAAATTGGTGTCATTTGAAAGCTTAGAGTCTGAACTTTACACTGAATGTAGCCAATTTGAAAAGCAAATTATTAAATTATCAAATTATAAAGAAATAGCAAAGTATTTCCGAGTTATTTACTGATAAATAGAATTTGTTTTTTTCATAATCTTTTTTTTCATACTTTTTTGTACTATGTACTGCAATGTGTCAAAAACATCATACAGCTCATGAAACATTCACAGATCATTGAAAATGGCACTTCATTTTTTACAGCATATTATTACAATTAAAATGAGCCCAAAATGAACATGATCTATTGCTTTTATGACAAGATATTCTTCATGGAGAAACAATTTTAAAAATGCCCATTAGGGGGCGTCAAGGACTGAACAAAAAGGCTATCTTGGTTCCAAATGCTGTAACTTTTGATTCCTTTATCCAATCCAATTTTCCTCCTACCTTTTTTCCTTCCTGAGTTATTCCATGTCAAACAAGAAAGATATGCAAAAACATAATAAAAATTATATATATATTTTGTCTTTTATCAGCAGTTTCTCGGCAGGAGAATGTCCAAATGTAATTTAATTTATATTTTCCAAAAATTTTAAAAGTGTTCTTTACGATAGCTACCTTTTGACTATCCTTGCTATAGTTTTGAAGTTATGAGTCTTTAGTTTTGTGTATGCCAGTCAGAAAACAACCATTTTTTATTGCCTTCCAAATGTGTGAGGACTAAACAAAAAGGCTACCTTTGTTCCAATTGCTGTAACCTTTGAGTACTTAATGCGATCACCACAAAATTTGATCCAGATTTTGCTCACATTTAGGGGAACTTTTCCCCTACTGTATTTCCTTCCTGAGTTATTGCATGTCAAACAAGTAAGATATGCAAAATCATAATACAAATTATATATATTTTTTGTCTTTTATCAGCAGTTTCTTGGCAGGAGAATGTCCAAATGTAATGTAATTTATATTTTTTTTAAAAATGAAAAGTGTTCTATCAAACGATACCTACATTTTGACTCTCCTTGTTATAGTTTTGGAGTTATGAGTCTTTTCTTTTGTGTGTCATTCAGACAAAACAACTTTAAGGATTTAGGGTTTAGGACTCTTGTTTTCTCAAAGAAGCAGTTTTCAACTCTTGCCAAGCTTTTATTTTTACACCATCTGCACAAGTTGCATCAATGGCTTGGCAGCTGCTCTGAAAGAGATTTTATAATTGAAACTGAATGTTCATTTTGTGTATTTTAACTGCAGACTTTTCAAAGCTATTTTCCTTCAACTTGTGTAGATGTGCATCGTGTAGTGTTGCGCATGTTGTCGCGCTTTTTCTCTCTCTCATTAAATAAATGAGCAATTTGAAATTTTTATGCTTTTCATTTGGCCTTTGTTTTATGAGCCAGATTTTACATCCTACAGAAAATTATATATTGCACAAATATCAAATATTGAAATGTATTAATATTACCATGAACTACTTTGACACAGTGATATGCACAATTATTAACATCTTTGATTTCCACATTGTGATCGACACAAACCATTTCAACTGGACCAATATTTAAAGTAGTCTGGATTGTAGCTTGTGTAGATGCGTTTATAGTTTTCAGAGATGTCATGTCCATGTTGCCAACTGTCTAATTTGGCGAGCTTCTATGAAGTAAATGTGTGGTAAAACCCCTAAAATTTAAATGCATGGCCTGTGACTTCAACAGCAATAGACGAACAGTTCCACACATTGTGCGCCTTTCTCTCCCCTCAGGAAACAGTGGCGCTGAGGGAATGCTGCAATGTTACTTGTTCATGCTCTGGTGTACCTGGACCACGAGGACTCCCTGGAGAAGCGGGTCAAAAGGTCAGAGATCCTCAATATGTGGATTTACATAATTTTTCTTGTTTCGTTCATCTTCATTGGATTTTTTCTCACTGAGCTTGACACATTATGCAAAGGATAAATGCATTTCTGCTTTAGAATTTGACTTTTCCTTGAAGGCAGCATAATTTCTACTTATAAATTCTACTTATGTAGGGTGCACACTCAGTTTTCTGTGTCAGCATCCCTTTTTCTGTTTTCATTATTTAGGGCTCAGTTGGTCAGAATGGTCATCCTGGATTTCCAGGAGATGATGGTAGCATGGTAAGTAAAAGTGTAAGCCTAATGTATGCTGTTATTCTCAATATATGTACTTCATATTCCAATTCAGCAACTTCAACATTAGTAATTCAGAAGATGATGTATAGCTGGTATCATATAGTAGTTTAGTAGTTTGTTTCGTATGCAAGTTTGCCCTATAACCTCATCTGTAGCGATGTGTCGTTGAAGATATAGGACAGAATACACATGTTTTAGAGAGGATGTACACTGTATATGCCATGGATAAATATTCTCTCTCCCGGCATGTGTCTGGCAGGGAGAGCGAGGACCACCAGGGCTGAATGGAACTAAGGGATATAACGGTTGCCGTGGAAACAGAGGAATCAAGGTAAAGTAATGTGATTATCATTGAAGATGCATCTCTTGATGTTGTTTGTATCAGTGCAGTTTTCTGCTTGGAATTTCTGTATTTATCTCAGAATGTGAATTAGCACCGTGTGTCTTAGTACACCACTTGTATTTAGAATATTAATTGTATTGGTATCAAAATAAACAAAAATAAGATTACATACATGGAGACCATGAATCAAATTGTTAATGTAAAAAATAAAAATGGTTTAATATTTAGTTATTTAGTGCAAACACATTCAAGCATTTAAGTGTGACTTAATGAAATAATTTTTAGGGATAAATACATGATACCTGCATGGCTAGGGTATGTTAAATCAGATGAGATCGTGTTTTACTGCCGTGCTGAATAAAGGAAATGTTTTAAAATTTTAAAATCTCATTTCAATAGGGTCATCGAGGCTACACTGGAAATAAAGTGAGTAACATGAGTTGTTATATTGTTTACTGCCTGTTAGGTCTATTATTGCTCCCACTTAAACAATTACTGTTTGGACAAAAATATAAGTCAAAAAAGACACAAATAATTTTCTTAAGTGCTTTCTGAATGGTTGTTCTGCTGTTTTTTTTATTTTTTATTTTATCTGCAACTATAATTTAGAGAGCACAAAACACTGTAATGGTTTTTAATGAGTATCTTTGGCTTGTTTTTAGGTAAATAATCAACATGTTAAACAGCTTACAAGACATTTTTATGAGAAGCAAAATTACATGGGATATTAAGAGTTTTATAGATTTTTTTTTTTGCAATGACAGAAGATGGTTTTTCATGTGTTTTATACATTAACAAGATTTTTTTTTTTTTTTTTTTTACTGGAAATTAAGTCCAGATGCTAATTAAATATAATGCTTTTTGCAGTGAAGTTAATGGTTTCCTTGAGGGCTTTTTCCAAGCATGCAGATGTAACGTGTAGGGTCACAAACGAGTACATGTTTGTTCAGTGGTTGTTGATTACTTCCCTAAACATGACTGTAAGTGTGTGTGACCCTTTGACCTCTGTCTGACAGGGAGGAGATGGGGAGATCGGGCTGGATGGAGTGGATGGAGAACAGGTTATTTCTCTTACATTCACAGTATCTTAAATGAATATGATGAATGTTCCATTAATCAATCTATATTAATATTATATACAAATATTGGCTAAATGTTTTGCATTTAAACTGTGAAACTGTTTTAAAAAATAAGCAAATTAGCAAAACACTAGGTTGTAAATTTAAGAGCAATAAAATGTGCATTATACAAAGAAATAATTTGTGAAGATTTATGGCTAAAGTTTAGTGATTGTTTAGTGATTTTTGAACATGACTGAATAAATTCAGGGCGTACATTTTCATAACGCAAAACTCATGTTATCACCTCGAGAAAACCAATGGAAAAAAACACCGAAAATATTTACAGATGATTCATTGCACTATATAGCAAATATAATGCTGTATTAACCGTTAATGTTAAATACGGGCTGAAAAATCCACTGAGAGGTTTGGAAATTTGAGTCTGAAAAAGTATGGAATTTTTTTTATTAAAAATGTCTGTGAACCCTGCAATATGCAGATAATATACGCATCAAAATATGGTATGCAATTATTGATGAAAAATTGGGAGATTCTCATTTCGAGATTTTTCATACTATAATCCTACATTTTTAGGATTTAGGAAGTTATGCCTTCTATAAGCATAACATTCCCTCTTTCAGTGTGAGTCTATCAGTATTTTTTGCCTGTTATATCATCCACTAAGCGAAATTCATAGTTTTGTCCACTTAGAAAAGAAGTAGCAAGCCCTTCCTCAACAAACCGCATGATTTGAGGAAGTTTAATATGTGAAATATCCCTAACCATAAGTATGAGCAATATTAACAGTATAAATAAATGTGTTTAAGGAATATTAAGTGCTGCCTTGTAAACACTGCAATAAATTAAACCCAATATAAGTGACCTATGAAACTGCAAGCACACATTGTCACTGGATGAGTTATTGAGTCATTTGATTGGCTGTACTCACTATTTCTGTTGTGTGCAGGGCGATGCTGGTCTACATGGGCTTCCAGGGCCTAAAGGAGACCCGGGCAGTGCTGTAACTACACAACCACACACGCATCACAAATGCCATCTGGTTTTGTTTGATCACAGATGCCTGCTTATTACTGTTAATATAAGCAGAAAGAAAATGTAAAAATAACTTCCTCAATAGCTCTTGTTATTTTTGTCTTTCAGGGTGTGAAGGGTTTCAAAGGGAGTTCTGGAACTGAGGGACACCGCGGTCTGCGAGGAGATCCTGTAAGGTGTTCCTGTGTGTTTATAGTAGTCGTTTTAAACGTCTAAACAACCTGACTTGATTTGTCTGTATATGATTCTCTGTTTACATTACAGGGCGCGCCAGGAATAGGCAACAGAAATCCAGGTCCAAAAGGCGAGAGAGGAGATACTGGGCTCCCGGTGAGGGACCTTTTTTTCACTCCTTCTGGAAGATGTTAGCACTGTTTGTTTGGGTGTGAGGGACAGATTGTTTGTGTTTCAGTAGTGATCTGCAGGTGTTGTAGAATTGTATGATTATATAAACACACTACTGTAAAATCCTCCCATGCGGCTTTGTATTTTTATAGGCTCTCAAAGTTAACACCTTCACACTTGTGATGTAATTATATTTAGCATTGTTCATTTTAACATGTGCAATTTGAAATCAACACATGGACACACTTGGCACTGCTCCTCTGAAATGACTTTCCTTCTGATGTTACCATTTGACTGTTTTTCTTTTTTTTTTTTACTCACTTTGACTGTTTTTAATAAAGAAATCCAAATTAAGAGGTTTAACAAAAGAGGAGATTTAGGTGATCAAGTATCAGAAACATATCAGATTTAGAACCACATTTTTCAGGATGTTACAAGAATTTCTGATGTGTAACCGATAACAGTAAGAGTGTGTTATGACTGTGTTTTTTCTTGTCAGGGTGACCAGGGGCCTGTTGGATCCCCAGGCAGATTTGGAGATAACGGTTATCCTGTGAGTATTACTTGTACTAGTACTGTGGTACAGTAGCTTCTAACTGTACCCATAGCTTCTGTGCTATTCAGGTGTCGCTCATTCCTTGTGCGATTGATCAATAATCATACTAAAACATTTGTACGCAATATCAAATTTACATGCGTTAGAAGTATATCTAGACTAAGGTTCAAAAGATTAGGAACACGTTTGTGTTAAGAAATGTATAATTGTATTCATGCATTATGCATTATTAGGATGCATTAAATTGATAAAAAAAGGAAAGTGAGCACATTTATTATGTTATTATTATTTTAGATAAACGCAGTTCTTCAGAATATTGGTTCATTTTAAAGGATCTTGAGAAAAGACCCTGTAATGCAGTTTCATGCACTTTTCATTACGCAACACAACTATTTTCAGCTGTGATAATAATAAAAAAGGTTGATTGCCAAGTCGGCATATTAGAATATTTTCTGAAGGATCATGTGACACTGAAGACTGGAATAATAACTATTGTTATTACTTTAAGTTGTAATAATATTTCACAATATTACTGTTTATATTACTGTATTTTTAACCAAATGAATGCAGCCTTGGTGAACATATTGTATTTCAAAAACATTAAAATATCTAACTTTTATATATAACTTTTGAACTGTTTAGTAACACGATGGTCCTGATTTGTACGTCTGACATTTGGTGTGAGATATACAGTATTTAACATTTTCTGCCTCAATATCCTTCATCAGAAGAGAAAATGCATTAAATAAGTTTAAAAGCATGTAATTCTTCAGATAACTTGTATTTTGGTGTACTTTGATAGGGTGTTCCAGGAAGAAAAGGCCCACATGGATTACCGGTAGCATGAAGAACATGCATAGAATTCTGTTCTATGTCATTCTATTCTTTTTTCTTTTTTTAAACTGTTTAAAACCTATTCTACTTGGTTGTATTTTAATTTAAACAATTTCATTCTCTTTTAATCTTGTTTATTCTAATCTACTCTTAATTCTTATTCTTGCATCCTGATTTATTGTTGTTGTTATTATTAATATTATTATTAGTAACTTGTGTTATTATGTAATCTATTTAATTTTTTTTTAAATATATTCTCTTCTCAGTTCTATACTAATATACTATTCAATTATGTTTTTAAATAAGTCTATTCTTTTTCTGTTCTAACATTCTATTCTCTAATCTATTATATTCTGTTCTTTTCTAATATAATATGTTCTGTTCATTTCTGTTGTGGTAATGTGTGTGTCTGTAAAGGGTGAATCTTCAAATGAGAAAGGAGAACCCGGAGAGCGAGGGCCTCCTGGTTACCCTGGACAAGTGGTGAGAACTGGGACCGTTCACCCTCATTTAAAAAGAAACAGACAACAGATTTCAGATGATATAGTGTTGGAATTGATGTGTTGTGTTACGCCTCTCTAAATCTTGCCTGTTCAGGGTCCACCAGGTATTAAAGGGGCTGAGGGAGTAAAAGGTCATTCAGGTGTACCTGGAATTCCGGTGTGTATTCGATTGTTTAAACTAGATGCATGTTCATGTATTACCCTTAGAGCAAAACATATATGATATAGAACACATCTGTGAGAACCGTCTGTGTTTTCATAGGGTCCGTTTGGCCCTCCTGGAGATGAAGGTTTAAAGGGAAATCGAGGACCCAGAGGGCCAAGGGTATGTAAGACTGATGCATCATGTTTTCTTCCTCCTCCTTTTTTTCTTTTCCTGTATCCCTTTTCTTAAAGTATCCCTATTATGCTATTTCAAATAATACCTTTCATGCAGTGTGTAATTCCAGTCTTACTTCCTCTTAACCTACGTAACAGTGTAACAAATTTGATAATCTTCATTGGCTGTCCGCGAACATTGTCTACTTTGACCCTCAAACACTGTAGTTGTATTGTTGTGAAGGTGTGTGATGCTCTTTTACTTTTAAGCCGTCTTCTGAGAGATCAAATCTGAATACCAAAAGCATTACAAGGTTTGACTGGCTTTTATTTAGGCAAATTAATACCTGGTTCATGTATAGTATATTATGTAATACTTCTGTGGTCATATAATGTTGCAGAGCAAATTTGTCCTCCTCTTTTCTCAAGTGTGCCTGCTTGTGTTTAGGGTGTACCGGGTGACACAGGGATCAAGGGAGAGCAGGGGCCAAGGGGATTCAAAGGGCCTCCGGTCAGTTGGTGCATTTGAGCATCTTTGAATTTTAAAATATCCATCTAAAGCATGTGGAATAATTTGGTGTGACTTTATGACTTTTATATAAACAGGGACAAGATGGAAGAGATGGTTACGGACCTGCTGGGCCCAAAGGACACAAGGTACCTGTGAAATGTACATTTACTGAAAAATCTGTTTCAGGATCATATCCTAAAAAAATTTTTTAACCATATTTTCCAGAATATAAGTCACTTTTCATCATCTGAAACATGCTGCGATTTAGATTACATTCCAAAACGACTTTTAAAAATGCAATCAACGTCAAGCACTGTTGACTTGGAATTAAGCCTTTAAGCCATTTGATTCACAGGACCGGCAAGAAAAATCTTTATTCTTATATGTCAGGAGAGAAACTCTGAGAAGATGTTATATTCATGCCAGGTCTATGCGTTTCCGTGTTTCTCTGCCGTAGTACAGTAAGATTGAACTTAAATACACAACTGAGCAACTTTCGACTTGTAAGGTAGAAAAACATATTGTTTAAAGATGGAACGTATATGCTAATGCTTACACATGATACAATCCACCTTCCACATTAAGAAACTATTTCTCAGTGTATATTAGTGATATACAAATGGTACATTTGCATCAGTTGAAACATTCCTTTTCTTTCAAAGAGCATACCAACTGTACACATTTGAAGTATCATCATCATTGGAACTCTGCTAAGTGAACATTTCATTTTACACATACCTTTAAGCAGAATACATGATCCTCCCAGCTACCATCCTTGTATCTAAAATATGTTCCTTAAACACATGTGTCCATGCAATCTGTAATCTAACTCGTGCATTTTAAACTTCATAAGATAATACAACTGATTATGAATAGTAATAAAGAATAATAATACAGATACATAATATTAAATAATGAAATTATATTAAAAGATTAAATTTTAGTCTTCAAGCACACATAACATAAGCAAAATACAATAACTTGTTTTCTCTCTCAATTTCCTTTGTGTACTTTTATGGATATTCATTTAACAGAATACATTTGCTTTTAGGGCGACAGTGGATTCTATGGCCTCCCTGGTTTGCAGGTGTGTTAAAGCTAATCAAACATGAGCTCATCACTAGGCATTTTATGTAATCGTGTAAATGTTAATAATAATAATTAAAATCTAACATTCTTAATAACAATGATAATAACAATAGGGTGAGGATGGTACCAAAGGATCCAGTGGAGGTAAAGGACATAAAGGTCATCGAGGAACGCCGGTACGACTTCATTTCATTTTCTTTTTGCTCATTTATTAACCTTTTGAAAAGTTAATATCCAACAAAGTAATCATGTTATTTGAGCATGTCTTTTTCGATGTACTTGCATAATAACATTATAGAGAAGGTTCTGTAAGTATGCAATATCCTACAAAGTTAATGAGTTATGCTGTGTTACTGTATGTATTGATGTGATCAGGGGAACACTGGTCGTCCGGGTTTTCCAGGTGATCCAGGAGAAAAAGGGATGGACGGACACAGGGTCAGTCATTTGCATATGAATAATTCACAAAATTATGTCAGTTTATGAACATGTAAATCATGTGTGCTGATGATTTACTGTAAAATGTTTCTGCTCATCTTTATTTCATTAATTGTTTTTGTAATTGTTTATTTAACTCTGTTTTATTTTTAGGGTGACAAAGGACTTCCTGGAATCAGTCCGATGCCTGTAGGTTCATATTACTATAAATGATCTTTAAACAGTATTAAATTACTCGGTTCAAAAAAAGTTACTGTTTTCTTTCTATCCTCCTTTTCTGCTTCTCAACATAAAGGAATGTGACCTGGTCGAATACATACGCAAAAACTGTGGTGAGTTTAGAGCACTTCTAATATCCAAAGAATTCAAAGCAGAATGACTGATTGAATTTGATTTCATTGAAAAAAATTTTTTTTGTCTCTCCATGATCTCTTAGACTTGCCTTTTAGCTTGTTAAACCTTGAAATCATTTTAAAAGTATCTACATTTTATCTTTCATTTTGTCTCCACAGCTTGCTGCGCTGGTATGCTTTGCCCTTTACTTCAACTACATTTCAATGCCTTATTTATCAATAACTTTTAAAATCTTTCATAACTGCAAAATTTTTACAAATAGTTAATTTTATTTATTTATTTATTTTCTTTCCCAACAATGCTTTCAGGTAACCGTTCCCAGTGTCTAGTTTACCCCACAGACCTGGTGATAGCCTTTGACATGTCTGTAGGTGTATCTTTTGAAGTGTTCGAGCGAATGCGTTCTGCTGCTCTCTCCTTACTGGAAGACATTTCCATTGCTGAGACAAATTGTCCAAAGGGAGCTCGAGTGTCTGTGATCTCCTACAACAGCGAATCCAAGTACCTGATCCGTTTCGCAGACCACCTTAAAAAGAAGACTCTTCTGGAAGCTCTGAGAACAATCGCTGTAGAGAGAACCACAAAAATCAGGGACATCGGACAAGCCATGCGCTTCGTGGCACGAAACGTCTTCAAACGAGTCCGAAAGGGCAGGCTTATGAGGAAGGTTGCTGTATTCTTCACGAACGGGCCATCGAATGATGAATCGAGCCTCGCCACAGCGATGCTGGAGTTCAAGGCTGCAGACATTGGCCTCGGAGTGATCGCTCTACGCCTCGCTGAGGACGCGAGACGAGCAATGCAGGTAGATATGAAAACAATCGGATTTGGATGTGCCAATGTATTTAGTGACTGTGATGACAAAAAATGAATAATAAATTTTCGTTGGTGGCTGAAAGCATCAACAAATTAGGTCAGATATTTAATAATCTAATAAATAATCTAATAAACAAACATAAAAGATCCAGAATTTTGAATTATATGGATGTTTGAAGTCCATAGAAAAATGTGCAGATTTTTGTGTCCTCCATAGAATTGGAATGCCCGTAGAATTTCCATAGAATTGGAATGCCCATCATTTACAAAGTTCTATACATCCACATGCAATTTGTTTATTGGGTTTTGGGATCATTTGCTAAAGTTCTCAGTTTAAAGTTTAAATCCCTTTCATGGAAATTCCTCCCAAAAGCTGTCAGATTCCTGATCATTTTTAACAGCCCAGACAGAATATGTTCCCACAGAAATCTTCATTTCTACAGAATCTGGATGCCCATGATTCACACACAAATGTCTCAAAACGGAATTTCAAATTAAATATTTTCCACAGAATTCTTCAAATCCCCCCATTGGACTAGACACTGGGAAATAAATGCATGAACCATATTTATGAACAATAGTTATTAATTCACCTCAAATGTTTTTCTCAGGTTGACGACACAAGAAGCTACATTTATGTTGATGGCAGAGGAGTGAATCGCATTAAACAGTGCCTCATTTGTTTTGGTAAGCTCCAGTGCAGACACACACAACAGTTTTAATATATTTTTAAAATATAATTTGTTCCTGTGATGCAAAGCTGAATTTTCAGCATCATTACTCCAGTCTTCAGTGTCACATGATCCTTCAGAAATCATTCTAATATGCTGATTTGCTGCTCAAGAAACATTTCTGATTATTATCAATTTTAAAAACAGTAAGTGCTGCTTCATATTTTTTATTCTTTGATAAATAGCAGCATTTATTTGAAATAGAAACCTTTTGTAAAATTGTAAACGTCTTTAGTGTAATTTTTGATCAATTCAATGCTTGATTAAATGAATGAAAGTGACAGTGGCTCTGTTTGCACGCTCCTTGTGTGAAGTCTGTTTCAAAATGTAAGCAGCATAATTATGCTATACCTCCAAAAATATATAATCTTATTCAAATTCAAAGGCAGCAGCAAGTATCCATTACGGAGAAGTCAATTCCATAATGCATTGCAACAACGTTCAGTAAATAATATCCAGTCATGATGGTGGACGAACTTAGAGAAATGTTGATTAAAAATCCAAAGAATGACTATTTTAACCAATATTTCATATATGCATTATTTTTTTTGTATGCTTACTTCCCAATGCTCTTTTCGTATGATGCACAGAGTTGCTGCCCATGTAGAGTGTTCCAAATCAGTCATTTATGCGGTTCTGTTTCAGTAAGGCTGCAGCTGCTTATGTAGGAAGTTTTTATAACATGGATGTCTTTGATTACAAACCAACTGTGTTTTTTCTCCCCCAGACCGTTGTAACCCAGACCCGGCGTGTGGTATAATCCCACAGCCACCACCTCTACAGATGGATCTGGACCTGTCTTTTCTGCTGGATGGGACTAATAACATGAACCCTCAAGAGTATTTAGGAGCGAAGGAGCTTGTTCTGTCTCTGTTAGACCAGATCGGTGTGAGCAACGAGCCGAGCAGAGCGGACGGGAAAACCAGGATAGCCGCTTACCAGCAGAGCTCCATTTACGGCTTCTCTTACATCAAAGAGGAGTTCAGCTTCACAAAGTATAAAGATCGCAGTATCATGAAGCGGCATATTTCTAGCACACTGAAGCAAGTGGGCGGGACATCCCATCCGGAGTTTGCTTTGGAGTGGTTGATTACTAACATTATGCTTAGAACAGAGAGTCCACGAAGCAAACGAATGGTTGTGACTGTTTTTGGTGAAAACTCTGAGCACAGCAAAGCTCAGCTTGATTATTTGTCTAGATTATGTAAGTGTCAGAATGTTGTTATGTTTATCCTCATGGCGGGACAGAGATTCGACTGGACCCGGATGCAGGAGCTCACCAACTCTCCTCTGGAGCGGCATCTGGTATTCCTGGATGACAGAGAGTATGCCACACGCTTTCTATCCGCCTTCCTGAATATGCTCCACAGTAAGGAATATTCATAAGACTGATGCGATAGAATTGCTTACTAACCTGGTCTGGTGTTTAAACTTGTAGACTTTTTAGCATTTTCTATGAAGATAACCCAAAAACACTCTATTATCTGCTTTCCTTTTTCTCTGGAATTTAAAGGGATAGTTCACCCAAAAATGAAAATTTGCTGTTAGTTTACTCACCCTAAGGCCATCCAAGATGTTGGTGTCTTTTTTCTTCTTTAGAAAAGTAAAGATTTTTAGCTGAAACCGTGGTCCTTGGTGATTCATATAATGCAAGTCATTGGTTACCATCACTTTGAGAGTCAAAAAAACATATACAGTCAAAACAAAATGAATACTGACGATACATTGATGTCTTATGAAGCAAAGTGATCGGTCTGTGCAAGAAACTGAACATTATTTACAGCGATATTACCTGTAATCCAGAGCCTCGGCAAATGATCCTAAGTGTTGCTTGCGCAATCCCAATTGGGAATATTGACTTTTCACAGATGTCCTGGGTTTGAGCTCCTGGGCGTACGTCATACTGTGTCAGGAAGCTTGCGCTACAGACTGTCGTGAACGCACTCAGGATCATTTGCAGAGGCTGTGGATTACAGGTAATAATGTTGTAAATAATGTTCAGTTTCTTGCACAGACCGATCACTTTGCTTCATGGAGACCTCAATGAATCGTCAAGAGTCACGGGTATTATTTTTGTTTAGCCTGTACATGTGTTTTTTACTCTCAAAGTGACGGTAGCCACTGACTTAATATTATATGAATTATTTTTAGCCATTTTATATTATATGCTATTATAGGCATTATATGAATCACCGAGGAACACGGTTTCAGCTAAAAATTTTCATTACTGTTCTACTGAAGAAAAAAGACATCTACAACTTGGATGGCCTGAGGGTGAGTGAATTAAAAGCAAATTTTCATTTTCTGGGTGAATTATCCCTTTAACAGATGATTACATCCTCTTTCATCATTTGCAACACAAACATTTACATCTTAAAAAAAACATGCTGTAGTATTTCATCACCCTTTCAAGTAGTTTTATTATATTGTTTTTATTAAAATTTATTTTTTTCTGTTTATAAGTAATTTTGTTGTTGTTGTGATTTTCAAAAATCAGTTTTAGTTAAACTATAAGAAAATGAGAAATGTTGCCTTGGCACCTGGCTGAAATTAAATGAGTTGAAGTTTAATTGCATTTTATTTTAGTTAACATTTACTGTTTCATTTCAAGTAATGAAAATGTTTTTTTTTTTTTTTTCATGGTTTAAGTTTTAATCAAACTTTAGTTGAACTTTTTATTTAGTTAAACAACTGCTGTTGTTTTGTAGGAGGACTCTTACCCCGGTCAGTGGTAGAGACCCGTGATTGTCGTGGTTTTGTGCCGAGGCCTGTTGACTTTGGGCTAGAAACCATAGAGAGGTAATCTTTGAACATCTAATCACAAAGGTTGGCTTATTTTCAAAAGCAGAAGCATGTGTTTGTGTAGACACTGTGCGTGGTGTGACACGGTTGGTTAAGATCTGGGCTCAGTAATCCAGATGTTGTAAGTTTGAACCCTAACTAGGGTGGTCTAAATATTTTACGGTTGACTTTTGAGTCTTTGCATTGTGCCAAAAGTGTAGGCCGTGCTTGGCCCCATGTAGAGCTAAGTGCATCTATTTTTACTGTTGTTTCTTGCTAACCTGATTAAACGCATTTCTGTGAATGAAATGAGAAAATAAGAATTAACTCCAGTGATATTCTCATGAATATTCTCTGAATCCATCTAAATGTGTTTCAGAGTTATTCTACCCACCGAAGTGCCCACCGAAGCGCCCACCGAAGTGCTCAGCACAACAGAAGAACCTCTGGAGGAATATGATGATTATGATGAGCAAAATACAGAACCATTCGCTGAACACAATCAACTTGAGGACACTGAACTTTTTACAGAAGAGCACATAAAGGACCACACAGAGCCTTCAAAAACTAAAGGTGCTGAATCCAGATCTTCCTGACCTCATATACTGTAGCTGCTCTTGCTTCTTTGAAGTTGCACAGTAGTCTCTGGCGCAGTAGTGTGCATGTATCCGCTCCCACATTAAAAATGCACAAGCTGTTTTCTGACATAGTTCAGTATTCAGTGCCATGGGGAATAAGTGGACTGTGTACTGTTTGTTTCCAACAGCACGATGCTTCCTTGAAAGAGATCCGGGCCGTGTTTGTGGATCGTATGTGTCCAGTTGGCACTACAGCCAGCAGAGTAAGAAATGCTTGCACTTTTGGTACGGTGGTTGTGACGGAAATGAAAACCGATTCTTGACAGAGGAAGAGTGCTTTAAAGAGTGTGGGTCCACAGGTAAATCACCATAGCTTGTTCAATGATATTTTGGCAATGGTTTGTAAATCTTCAGTTTTTTTTTTTTTTTTTTTTGTATTATTATTATAATTATTTACTTGTTAATAATAATAATTATTATTATTATTACATTTGAATGTATAAATATACATGTGTAATTATATATGAATATAATTGATCGCCTTGCGCTTGAAAATTTAAATTGGCAAGGCTCAAACCTGGCCCGTCAACTGTCCAGACTCCCTAGTTGTAGTTCAGTATTCATTGATGTTGATGTTCTCACCACAATATTGCATTGTTAAAATTCATAAAAATATTACCGGCCAACTGGCGATTAACACTGTTTCATAGACTCGCCAACACTGATTTATATTCACATTTTGTGCTTGACGAGTGTTGATTTTAAGACCAAACAATAAAATAAAACATTTTGCATCCTTGATTCACTAAAACAGTTATGCAAATTAAGTAACAAAATGAGTGCAGAACTCAATATCCATGCAGCAGTGACAAAAGAATAACTTAAATACTCACAATATCAACTTGTACACTGTAGCACCCAGTTAAGTTTGTCTGTGGGTGGTTTGTGAATAAGATGCGCTAAAATACCTCATTAAAACTCAGTTTTGTTTTCTTTTTGCTCAGACATTTGCCAGCTTGAGTATGACCCAGGAACTTGCTCAAACTTTGCGATGAAATGGTTCTTCAACATCCACAGTGGTGAATGCGCCCACTTCTGGTATGGAGGCTGTGGAGGGAACACCAACCGGTTCAACACTCAGGAGGACTGTGAGAATCGCTGTTTCAGGGCCAAAAAAGCATCTCCTTAAAAATCTAAACTGTGATATCTAATGAGTTTCCAATGAATGCAAAATCCATTTATCTACTTTTGGCAGCTTCTGTATTCATGATCGTATTCTCATCATTGATTATCAATTGGCAGCCCTAGAGACAAGTCTTGAAGTTTTAGCTAGATGTATTTGTTCAGATGAGTTAATGCAGGCCTAATGATTTAACAGTCATTCAAGTCATTGGCTAAGACAATGTTTTTGGACAGCTTACATGAACAGAGTGCAATTTGGTGCTATTAGTGGTGCAGAAAAGGCATCTTCACCTTTAACATAAACCTTTTTTGATCACCTTATAAAACCTGAATTTCACAATATTTGAGTTGGACTGGCCATGCTTTATTAAAGGCACTGTTAAGTGGAATAAAAATATTATGAAATTAAGAATATGTTGTACTTCATTTCTATTTTAGGAGTCACTACATTTTTACAATTATAATCAAAGTAGTCTTTAATGCACGTTTCAGGCTATATGATGTTTAATAAGCACTAAACAACAAACTGTTTGTTTAACCCTCACATACCAAACATTTACATTGCATTCAAGGTTCTATCAGTCCTCACTTGGCCTGGGAATTGAACCCATTGCCTTGCCGTTGCTTGTGATATGCTCTACTATTTGGCAAGTATTGATATTGATATTATCTTCCTCCTAAAAAGTGTTTCTGGAAAGCCACTGGATATAAAATCAGACAACTGGGAATTGAGACTAACTAAACATTGGGAATTGAGAAAGAAAAACATTATAGGTCATCCAAAACAGTCAGTAACAGCTGGAAAAACCCAATTTTCCTGTCAAAATGAAAACACTTGATAGTATGATCTGCTATTGCACTTAGGCGTAAACGTCTTGTGTGTGGAATACACATATGACCCAGAGGGGCTGCATATGGAGTAACACTGGGGTGTCCAGCCGCAGGTGGAATATTTCAACCCCAGGGGTGGCAAGGTGGCTTGCCGAGGGAAAGACACATGCTCAGAGAGGCTTACAGTGGAAATACACATGTGGGGGTCGCCCAGAGGGGGAACCATGCACATGGAGGCACCTAGCCAAGCGTGAAAGCTGCCAGTGGCATAACTCTGGCATTGAGGTCGACAGTGCTGGAGGAGAAGCAAGTACATGAGAAGAAACTGGCTCCACTCTGAGATTATAGAATCTCGCGAATGTGTTAGGTGTCGCCCAGCCTGCAAATGTCTGTTAGCGAGGCGCCATGCGCTAGAGCCCAAGAGGATCCCACACTCCGAGTGGAGTGGGCTGTCACACCAAGGGGGCATGGTCGACCTTGCTGCTGGTATGCCAAAGTTCATGTCCACTATCCAGTGAGACAACCTTTGCTTGGAGAGAGCCTTTCCCTTCAGCTTCCCACCATAACAGACAAAGAGCTGGTCTGAGGTCCTGAAACACCGCGTTCTGTCTACGTAAGCACGGAGGGCGCGTACTGGACAGAGCAGTGGCAAGGCTGGGTCTGCCTCCTCCAAGGGCAGCACTTGCAGGTTCACCACCTGGTCTCGAAAGGGAGTGGTGGGAACCTTGGGCACATATCCAGGCCGGGGTCTCAGGATCACGTGAGAGTTAGCCGGCCCGAATTCCAGGCACGCTTCGTCAACCGAAAATGCCTGCAGGTCCCCTACCCTATTGATGGAGGCCAATGCAACCAAGAGCGCTGTCTTAATTGACAGGAACTTAAACTCCACTGATTGCAGAGGCTCAAAGGGAGCACTCTGCAGAGCAGTTAAAACCACTGAGAGGTCCCAAGAGGGTACGAGGGGAGGACGAGGAGGATTCAGTCTCCTCGCTCCCCTCAGGAACCTGATGATCAGGTCGTGCTTTCCCAGAGACTTACCATCAACTGCATCGTGATGTGCGGCAACATACACTTTCAGGGTGGAGGGAGACAGCCTTTGCTCCAACCCTTCTTGCAGGAAGGAAAGCACGACACTGATCGGGCATTTCGTGGGTTCTTGATGTTTAGAAGAACACCAGTTGACGAAGAGGTTCCACTTCAACGCGTAGGCATGTCTCATGGACGATGCTCTAGCGGAAGTGATGGTAGCCACCACCGCTGGTGGTAGGGTACTCAAACCTGCCTCGTCCCATCCAGGAGCCACACGTAGAGGTTCCAAAGATCGGGACGAGGGTGCCATAGGGTGCCCCGTCCCTGAGAAAGCAGGTCCTTCCTCAGGGGAATTGGCCAGGGAGGTGCTGTCGCGAGGAGTACTAGTTCTGAGAACCAGGTCCGGTTGTGCCAATACAGGGCAACCAAAAATGACCTGCAACCAGCAACTTTCGTAGGCCCCGCGGCCAGCTGTGCGCCGAGCGTGCCCTCGGTCAGGGAATAATACAGGTCGCAGTGGGACGAGTCGTGGGAGGCAAACAGATCTACCTGTGCGTCCCCGAACTGATCCCAAATCAGCTGGACCGTCTGGGGATGGCGTCTCCATTCTCCAGCGAGAGGCCGAAGCCGAGACAGCTCGTCGGCCGCAAAGTTCAGGTCTCCCGGGATATAAATGGCTCGAAGCGACCTCAGATGCTTCTGACTCCATATGAGGAGGTGGCGAGCGAGTTGCGACATACAGTGGCAGCGTAGACCACCTTGATGGTTGATGTACGCTACAGTCGCGGTATTGTCTGATCAGACTAGTACGTGCTGACCCTTGAGCAACGCACGGAAGCGGTGCAGGGCGAGACGTACAGCCAGCAACTCGAGGTAATTGACATGCCAAAGGCGCTGGGGTCCTGTCCAGGAGCCCGCGGCAGCATGTCCATTGCACATGGCGCCCCAGCCCGTGGTGGAGGCATCTGTTGATGCAACAACATGCCGGGAAACTCGTTCTAAGGGCACTCCGGCCCGTAGAAAACTGAGGTTCGTCCACGGGGTGAAGGTCTGACGGCAGGCTGGAGTCACTGGGACTTGAAGCGTGCTGTGTTGCCATGCACACCTTGGGACTCGATTGTGAAGCCAAAGCTGAAGCGGTCTCATATGAAGCAATCCGAACGGCGTTACTGCGGTTGCGGATGCCATATGCCCCAGGAGCCTCTGAAATAGTTTCAGTGGAACCACACTCTTGCCCTCGAACTGGCAAAGACAAGTCAGCAGTGACTGCGCGCACATGGTGACCGAGTCGATCTCCATACTGAGAAAAGAGATCCTCTGCACGGGGCAGAGTTTGCTCTTCTCCCAGCTGACCAGTCTCCCAGTGCCGGAGCACTAGGTCCCTGTGTTCGCAAACCTGGTCTCGAGAGTGAGCTAGGTTGTCGAGATAGTTCAGGATGCGAACCCCGAGTTCCTGGAGGCGTCCAGCGTCCCACGGGGGCGTGCTCTGGCAGGGGTCTGGCGACAGAGGGGGATGAGAGGAGCGTGGCCCGTGGGCGGCGCGTGCTGTCATACGAGAACTCTGTGACAGAGGGGGGCGATAGTGGCGGGACCCGTGGGCGGCGCGCACTATGATCCGAGAACTCTGTGTGCTCAGGGTTGGGGGAACCAGTTCTTTATTTAACCACATTAGGGTACTGCTCGTCGTTGGATGAGCAGAGGGGAGTGGAGAACAAAAGATTCTCCCCCGGCCCTCCACCGGGGGAAGGAGTGGCCCTGCTACCATCTCCTGAGAAGAACTGATTGTCAACCCTGAGAAGCGCATCTCAGGGGCGCCGCTTAGCCTGGCGTTTAGCGGGGCGCGGGGCCGGAGAGGGCTGTGGCGCCTTCCTGCGGCTTCCTCCACGACACGGCTCGGGTGGAGGCTGCTGCTGGGGCCGTGCGGGAGGGGCGGGAGCCGCAGGAGGGCGCCCTCGGCGGCGAGCAGGCTGAGGATTCTGTGCCGACGGCTGGGTGGAGGCAGCAGCGGGCCGTCGGGCAGAATGTGCTTGATCGCCTCAGTCTGCTTCTGAGCGGTCGAGAACTGTTGGGCAAAGTCCTCGACCACGCCGCCGAAGAGGCCGGCCTGGGATATGGGGGTGTCGAGCAGACGAGTCCGCTCGGCCTCCTGCATATCAGCCAGGTTCAGCCAGAGATGTCTCTCCTGGACCACAGCTGTGGACATCACCTGACCCAGGGAGCGAACTCCGTTTGCAAGCGGCACAACGACAGCTTCACCCGTCCAGCACCGACAGCCAAACAGTCCCCAAGAAGAAAACATCTGCGTCAGCCAGCGAATCTTTTCTCGATATCGTCTCCTCTCGTCCAGCAGGCAAACGATGTGTCTGCGGTCACTCCTGCGACCGTGTCACAGTACCACGAGCTAATTTAGCCAGAGAGGCTAACAGGTCTAAGCTCGCGTCACAGTCCAAAAACACACACCTCCGGTGGTATTTCACTTTCCCTCAGTCACAAACTCCTACGCAGAGAGCACGGTTTCTGATAAAACAAATTATAGTTCAACTTAAAGCGTTAAGCCCACAAACTCTGTTAATAGCAGACTAGCCCTCGTGCTCAGTTTTGTGCTCAGTTTTACTTTTCTTCTCCTCCCTTCCCGTTTTCATTCTCGTCCTCTTCTCTCGCGGGATTTCACATAGTTCAACAGGATACTTTATTAATCACTAAATCTATAACATTAACAGATTGATTAATGAGCTTTTGCTATGTGATGAACCATCCTTAAAACATTTTGAAGAAAACACAACTTAACTGTTAAATTACCAGGGCACATCTGAACAGCGCAGACATAATTAAATGATAAATCTTATTGCATATGCATTAAACACTTTATCAACCCAACAAAATACAATAACCCACATATTTCAGAAAAAAGACAAATAAGTGACTGATAGTGACTAATATTGGCTGATATTGATCAGGTCATTACACTCTCCCCTCACCAATATAAGACATGCCCTCATGACTTGGTGCTTTTGCAATGTAAACACAACACAACATAGTAGTGGGTATAACCTTAAGTGACTTACACTTAAGAGATCACAGGGCACCTATCCACTTATAAAGGCAAGAAACATATCTCGTATTAGGAGCTACTATGACACTTGGATGTCCTAGTGTATCATATGTTAATATGGATGGAGCTCTTCTGACTCTTTGAGTTCTTCTGGTCAGAGTCTCAGTCTTTGTACCATCTTGTAACATTTGAGTCTCCTCATTAACAACTTCATTTCTTGGAGTCTTTTCTCTTGTTTCACCTGTCTCATGTATCCCTGTTTCGCTTGTCAACTCAGCAGACTCTGGTTGATTCCCTTCTTTGTCTGCTTCTGTGTCCTCTGTAACCTCTTGTCGTTCAGTCACCACATCCCATATCATATCCAGGTCCAAGCTAAATGGTTCTGACATTTCTTCTTCTACTCCAGTCCTGGTAGCTCGGGCAGATAAGTCATAGCACATCTCACTTTCTTCATCCTCAGAATCTGTGTACTCTTTCCCATGACAATCATCTGTTTTTTCTTCTCCTTTGTCCTTATTTTCTGATGTCTCAGATAAAACCTCTCTCTGACACACGGTTTCGAAGTTTATGAAGCCTCTTTCGTTTCTTTCGAAGGACTCTCATACCAGGTACAGGGTCAACATCAGGTGTCGGTTCCAGGCATGCATTTTGTCCAAGAGGCAGGATGTGATTTCGGTGGAGAATTTTGATAGGTCCATTTCCATCTTCTGGTTTCAACCGAAACACTGGTAAGTTTGGCATCTGACTGTCCACCACATAAGGATTTGAAGCCCAGCGGTCTGCTAACTTATGCTTCCCCTGCAACCCTAGGTTCCTTATCAAGACTCTGTCTCCAGGCAGCAGCTGTGAGAACCGAATCTTCTGGTCATACCTCAGTTTATTGCCTTCATTCTGCTTGGCAGCAATGGACTCGGCAAGTTCATATGCAGCTTTTAACTCCTTTCTCATCTCAGTTACATACTTTAGGTAAGTTTCCTGCCGTGTGTCATCGCTGGACGTCCCAAAACACAAATCCACTGGGAGCCTCGCCTCACACCCGAACATAATGTAATAGGGCGAAAACCCAGTGGCTTCATTTAAAGTGCAGTTGTAGGCATGAACAAGGTGTCCAATGTGCTGACTCCATTTCCTCTTATTGCTTGGCTCCAGAGTCCCGAGCATGTTTAACAAGGTCCTATTAAACCTCTCAGGCTGGGGGTCTCCTTGAGGATGGTAGGGCGTAGTTCTTAATTTTTCAATCCCAAGTGTGCCAAGTACCTCCTGTACAAGCCGACTTTCAAAATCTCTCCCTTGTTTGCTGTGCATCCTCTTTGGCAATCCATAATGGACAAAGTACTTCTCTATCAACACCTTCGCCACCGTAGAGGCTCTTTGGTCTCTCGTTGGAAAAGCTTGGGCGATCCCACTCTCTCAACAACAGAGGGCAGGTTGGATGCTTTGTCTTGTCAACTCGTGTCAAATCTCCTTTGTTAAGAGCTGACCACATCTCGCCAATACCAGGACATTCTTGCTGAGCATTTGACAGCTCAGTAGAACTCAAAATGGGTATCGCCTTTACACTCAAGGTAGACATATTACAGTAGACTTGCGGGACAGCATGTGAAGAGGGTCCCAATTGGTCAATTGCCCTACCAGGACATGGATTTCTACGTTTATTCACTTCAGCCATCTGGCACATGGCTCTCACACCAGCTGCAGATATGTCTTTCCACTCCGGTACTTGAGTGAGTGTAGGGGGTGGCCGACGAGAAAGAGCATCTGCATCAATGTTTTGAACCCCTGACCTGTACTTGAGACTGAAGTCATACGTAGACAATGCAGCAAGCCAGCGGTGACCTGTGGCATCCAGCTTGGCCGACTTCAGCACATAAGTCAATGGGTTGTTGTCTGTTCTCACTTCAAACTTCGTCCCATACAGGTAATCGTGCAGTTTGTCCACAACCGCCCACTTCAAAGCCAAAAACTCTAATTTATGAGCAGGGTAATGTCGCTCAGATGGGGTTAGGCTTCTACTGACGAAAGCAACGGGTCTTAACCCTTCACCTTGATCCTGGTATAACACGCCCCCTAGCCCTTCTTGGCTGGCGTCCACATGTAACACATAGGGAAGCTGTGGGTTTGCAAAAACTAACACTGGAGCTTGAGTAAGCCTCTGCTTCAACTCTACAAAGGCTGCCTCACACTTGTCATCCCACCTACTACCAAAAGGCTCTGATGGGTTCAGGTAGAGGTTATCCCATTTTCCCTTAGATTTCTTGGCAACTGGTGGGTAGCCGGACAACAGTTGGTTCAACGGATAGGCAACTTTGGAGTAATCTTGATGAGATCACACACGATGAGATCATCCAGATAGACCAAGACTTCAAGCAAGTTCATATCCCCAACAGTTTGTTCCATGATCCGCTGAAAGGTTGCTGGAGCCCCTGACACTCCTTGTGGCATCCTTTCAAATTGGTAGAAACCCACTAGGCAGATGAAGGCTGTCTTCTCTTTATCTGAGTCACTCATAGGCACCTGGTAATATCCACTCCGGAGGTCTAACACACTAAACCACTTGCTTCCGTTGAGACAGGCCAGTGCGTCTTCGATCCTTGGTACTGTGTACTGATCTGGAACAGTACGTCGATTTAGGGTCCTGAAGTCCACACACATCCTTATTTTACCTGTCTTCTTTCTCACCACCACTATAGGTGAGGCATAAGGACTTCTTGATTCGGAAATGATCCCAGCATCTTTAAGCTGTGACATATGTTGTCTCAATGCCTCTAGATCAGCAGGCGCCAGTCGGCGAGACCTCTCTCGAAAATGTTTGTCCTCAGAGGTTTTGATAGCGTGATGTGCACTTTTACAGCAACCAACATCAAACTCATGGGTAGAGAAAACCTCATGTCGTTCCATCATTTTGCCCACCAATCTCTCCTTCCACTCCTCAGGGACTGGTGAATCTCCGAAGTTAAAGGAGGACGGGGTCAATTTTCCTGCTGACTCAGTGTTAGGCTTTTGGCTTACAGAAGACGAGGACACCACATCTACTGGAAACAGGTGAGCAACCGGCATTCCTCGAGTCAATGTAACTTCATTTTTCGATACATTCCTGACCAGCACAGTGATTTTCTTAGACATTACAACGGTGGGTACCTGCAACTCTGGTCTGACCAAAAACTCTCCTGGAAACCTTGGATCATCGCTGGGTTTGTCAGGTGAGTCCACCAGAATGGCTTGATCACTTGGAATCCCTTGAAACTTTGGCACACCTGTCACTCGAGCTACCCCTCCAGGGCGCACAGTGACAGGTTTACTTTGTGTGAACCACACAGTTCCTCTCTTGTGGTTGTCATCATCATCAGATAGGCAGTCTAACAGCTGTTCAAAAGCCCTTTTGAAAGCGGGATGAATGTGCATGCTACTGACGAAATTCTTTCTACTCTCTCTTTACAGCTCTTCAGTAGTCGTCTCACTGTCGGTGTGTTTGTGCCAACGAGTATGAACGCTTCACCTCTCACAACTGGGTCAGGACACACCAACACAAGGGCATCAATAATCTCAGTCACTCCAACGTCAGCTTCCAAAAACTCCAGCTTAAGTGACAAATAGCCATCATATGGGTAATCAGCAGGACTGAGGCCCCATATCTGCAAGGCACTGATAGGTGTCAATGGCAGGTGTGTCAAGTATCTGTCATAGAAGGATCTGTACAGCAAAGTCACTTGAGAACCAGTATTGAGTATAGCTTTAGCATAGATGCCTTCAATCTGTACTGGTACAGCAGAACTTGGCCCCACTAAGCCCTCGGGTATAGTGTCCTCCACTTTCTCATCTGGTTTAATGCACTTGGTGGAACGTGTTTTCACCACAGGGAAGCCAGGCCGTTCCTTTACTGGTTCCCGCTGTAGTTTCCCGACTTCTTTGTCAGTTTGATGAGGCGCTTGTTGACCCTCTTGAGATTTTCTTCACCATCACATTCCCTTTTGAAATGTCCATCCTCCTCACATCTATAGCAAAATATCCCTGGTCTATCTTCCTCAGTGCCAGCTCTTTGCAGGGTTTCACTCCTCTTGTGTCTAGCCTTGGCAGGGATTTCAAATTGTGGACCTTGGGTATCTGGCGGGGATGTTACTGTAGCAGCTTTAAGGCTAATCATTTCTGCTTTCATAACAGTAATGTATCTTCTGAGTTGTTCCACTTCAGGATCAACTTTAGTCTCAGGAGTGGTCCTGGGGACAGGAGTAACAGTCATTGACGTCACTGGGCTTTTGACATCATTCCTACTTTGAAGTACCGGTATGTCCTCTTCCTCTCTGACTTCTTTCAATAAGTCACTGAAGGTAGGTGGTTCACGCAGCTTATGTGTCATGCGAATGCGAAGGGCAATCATGTCTTGTGGCAAGGCACATCTCACAATCTGCTCAATGCGAAGTCGATTCATTTCCGACAGCTGCACCCCTCCTTTCCTGAACACACAGTGTAACAGTTTATCTAGCCTCATCAAATAGGCGGACAGCTTCTCACCTTCACATTGAAGTGTGTGTCGGAATCTAATAAGAAGATCAGATGGACTTTCGGTTGTTCTAAAAGCTGTCTCCAGAGCTTGCATGTAGTCATATGAAGTAGCAGAAGGGTTCTGTGCTCTTAGAAACCTCACTATGTCAGCAGCTGGACCTTTAAGACTTTCCACTACCCTCTGTTTTTTCACATTGTCATTGCATTGCCATTCCTCCAATAAATGTATAGTCTGCTCTGCCCAAGCGTCATATTCTTCTTCCCCACTGGGGGTGGGTCTCACACCAGAAAACATGCAGAGCTTCCTGTAACTTTGAGTATCAGTAGGTGCAGTGTTACATTTGTCCACCAGGGAACTTATGGCATTGATCAGGAGAGTGTTCATGTCAAGAGGCGAAGGGTTAAGCAAGCCTTTAACATCAGTAATAGTCTTTCCTTCATGCCTCAAAAAGGACAACAGCTTGGCTTCAAAACCTTTGCCTTCCGCGAGAGCAGGGAGCACATGAACAGGCCAAGGACCAGCCTTTCCCGGGAGCCCAACACAGTCAGGTATAGTCTGCTTAGTAAAATCAGTGGATGACTGAATCAACACAAACTGGGTTTTGGAAGCCACATCTAGACAGCGATCAACTATTTTAGCAATTCCAAAAGCTTTAACAAGACTCAAAGCTTGAAGCAGAACATCATCTGTGACATTGGCATCAAAACCACTTAACACTACTGCATTCTTACAAGCTATTTGCTTCCTTTTACACCAACCTTCAATCTCATCAACATCCATTTTGTGTGCTTAGAATCGATAAGTGAGAAAGAAGGGGGAAAAAAAAAATAGTGAATTCAACTGTTAGAGGTACAGACCACTCAAATATTCAGTATGAGATTGCAATAGCAGTTTGAAATCTGCGCACAACACTGAGGGATATTACAAATCTACTACAATCCCGGACGAGCCCCCAAAAATGTAACCCTTTTCACCATAGGCTCGTGATGAGACAAGTACGTTATACAGCAACATATAAAGTATTAAACCCTCTTAGTCCTAATGCTTGGTAAAATGGTGAAAGAGACATCCCATTGTATGACAAACCTGTCTAGGAACACTATGATTCTCACTATCTCTCTGCTTATCAATGAGTACCTGAAGGAATAATCTTGGGTTTAAAACATATAGGATATTATCACAGAAAACACTGAGCTACACAAATACATGGCATGTGATGGAACAAACAACAAGAACGCCATAGCTCAGTTTCCTCCTTTTGTATTATGCAAAAATCACATAACATTTGAACAACAAACATGAAAAATAAAAAACCCAATTTGAAGAAAAAAAAAACCCGGGTAATAAAGTCAATGGTCCGTGATAACCTGAGTGCACTCTTTTGTTTGTTTTGTTCTTTTAGCAGGCCTGCATTAGTTTGCTGGCAAGCTTAATGTTGGAGCTCATAGAGTGAAGAAAGCAACAATACCTCCTGGCGTGTAATGAAAAGCTCAGATCCTACCGCGTCTGTCACTCTCTCTTGTCAGGCGAACTCCGTTTGCAAGCGGCACAACGAGGGTTAAACAGCTTCATCCGTCCAGCACCGACAGCCAAACAGTCCCCAATGAAGAAAACATATGCGTCAGCCAGCGAATCTTTTCTCGATATCGTCTCCTTTCGTCCAGCAGGCAAACGATGTGTCTGCGGTCACTCCTGCGACCGTGTCACAGTACCGCAAAACCACAAGCTAATTTAGCCAGAGAGGCTAGCAGGTCTAAGCTCGCGTCACAGTCCAAAAACACACACCTCCGGTGGTATTTCACTTTCCCTCAGTCACAAACTCCTACGCAGAGAGCGCGGTTTCTGATAAAACAAATTATAGTCCAACTTAAAGCGTTAAGCCCACAAACTCTGTGTTAATAGCAGACTAGCCCTCATGCTCAGTTTTACTTTTCTTCTCCTCCCTTCCCGTTTTCGTTCTCGTCCTCTTCTCTCGCGGGATTTCACATAGTTCAACAGGATACTTTATTAATCACTAAATCTCTAACATTAACAGATTGATTAGTGAGCTTTTCCTATGTGATGAACCATCCTTAAAACATTTTGAAGAAAACACAGCTTAACTGTTAAATTACCAGGGCACATCTGAACAGCGCAGAGATAATTAAATGATAAATCTTATTGCATATGCATTAAACACTTTATCAACCCAACAGAATACAATAACCCACATATTTCAGAAATAAGACAAATAAGTGACTGATAGTGACTAATATTGGCTGATATTGATCAGGTCATTACATTATGTTAAGTGATGTGATGCTCTATTGAAATCAAATGTACTGTAAAACGTAGGTTACACTTTATTTGTCCACTTTAGACATTCTACTAATGCTGCCTTCTTGTGCATTCAGGAAATGTCCTTCCTCCCGCTTCTGAAGCTAAGATTACGAGCTGATCGCATTCAAGTTCTTTGTTGTCGGTAAGAATAGGAATCATGGACGACATCTGCTTAAAAGGACTGCTATAACCTCTTCTGAAAGAATAAAAGTCTTTGAAAGTGACCAAATGTAACAAATTTAATTTGTATAAAATAAATTGAAATCAAATTAGTTCATATAACAAAGTAAACAGTGTGAGTAATTCACACAGTCAATTTTTATCTCAATTCACAACTAGACACAATATCACACCCAACAGACAATATATTATATGTCAAAATAAATGAATGTGTTTGTCACACTTCCACTACAGATGAACTGATCACAATAAATCAGTTTTTTAAGTGCACTGAAATACCACATTAAAAATCATAACGAAAAACTGTGGGCCCCCCCCCCACACACACCGTTGCAGGCCTGAGACGTTGCTGGGGTATGTGGGGGCCTTTGAAACAATAAACTGGCCGCTTCACTCTCCTGAGCGGGAAAAACAAACATACACGAAAGGTACCTGAACTCCGTTGGTAACAATAAGTGACTCAGCTGCACCCTGAGTAATACCCAGGAAATCGTCCTCCGTTGCTCTCGTTGCTGCGCGCCCGATGAACACAGGCCAACGACGACTCTGCACAGCAGTAGGCCTCCGCAATATCGCCCTCCGGTGCGCGGCTGCACCCTCTCTGAGGACGAACACAGATTCGTCCCTCGCGGTCCCAAACTCCCGATGGCTCTCGTCAGAACATCAACGAACAACAACCAAAGTTAGTGTCTTCCGTCCTTAAAGCCTGTTTTATACTTCTGTGTCGGACCTACACCGAAGCCTCTACGCTGTAGGCAACGCGTTGGTTTTCATTTATACTTCTGCGTCGTTGTCCGCGTTGACGCGCAATTACACTTGCAGAGGGAGCATGTGAAACCCGAGGGAGGGGTTCTAGCAGACCAATCACAGCGCTTGTGTCTGCGTAGAGTTTACGCGTTGTTACATTTTTGGAGAGGTGCACGTCAGGGTACGCCGAAGGGTATGCGCGCTACACACAGCCTACGCCATAGCTACGGCGTTAGTTCGACGCAGAAGTATAAAACAGGCTTAAAGGCCTCATTATACTTCTGCGTCGGACCTACGCCAGAGCCTATACGCCGTAGGCAACGTGTTGGTTTTCATTTATACTTCTGCGTCGTTGTCCGCGTTGACGCGCACCTAGGGAGCATGTGAAACCCCGAGGGAGGGTGTTCTGGCAGACCAATCACAGCCCTTGCGTCCGCGTAGAATTGACGCGTTGTTACATTTTTGGAGAGGTGCACGTCAGGGTACGCCGTAGGGTACGCGCGCTACACACAGCCTACGACGTAGCTACGGCGGCAGTTCGACGCAGAAGTATAAATAGGCCTTAAGTCCGTCCACAGTCCTCCACGATAACTTGAAACACTGTCCGTAATGGCGATCTGCGCCCAGAGGTGGACAAAGTACACAACTTCCTTACTTGAGTGAAAGTACAGATACTACTGGTCAAATATTACTCCGTTACAAGTAAAAGTTGTAAAGACCGATTCTTACTTAAGTAAAAGTACAGAAGTACTCGTTTTTAAAAGTACTTAAGTATAAAAAGTAAAAAGTAAATGTCAATGCATTGTTTTATTATTGTTGCATTGTTGAATGCAATAGCCTACTTACAGTAGGCCTACCTTATGCCTCTGAATCTATGCCTGCCCTATATCAATATCACATATCAATATCAATATCTACCCTCATATCAATATCACATTTATTTCTAGAACACAGTTACAGTAGTGGGATTGAATATGAGATTGAATAAGTGCACTCAATAACGTCTACAATGGTTTCGCTGTTCCCTCAAATAGTGCCCGACTTTCATTTCCAACCAAAATCCAACGTCTGTCCGACGTCGGGTTCTGACGTAAATCTGACGTTCATTTCCAAACCAAAATCATCCCCTGACTGACGTTACTACTTTCTACTCAAGGACCTTGACAGAAATGTAGTGGAGTAAAAAGTATGATATTTGTCTTTCAAATGTAGTGAAGTTAAAGTAAAAAGTTTCCAGAAAAGATAATACTCAAGTAAAGTACAGATACTCAAAAAGTGTACTTAAGTACAGTACTCAAGTAAATGTACTTTGTTACTGTCCACCTCTGCGCCACAACAGAAAAACAGAATCTTAATGGTTCTCGCACATCAAGTGAACCTTTGAGCTTCTGTTTAACTGATATGAGTTGATGAATATTTATATGTGAAATAAAAGCCTAAATTCAATCTATTTATCAAATAAAGTGATTGTGTCTCTTCAGAAAATTTAGACTAAACCGCTCAATTCATATGGATTAGTTTTACAATCTCTTTATGAACTTTAAGTATTGAAGTGGTAGATGTGTAGCTGTCAATGGAAGGACAGAAATCTCTCAGATTTCATCAAACACATCTTCATTTGTGTTCCGAAGATGAATGAAAGTCTTACGGGTTTGGAACGACATGAGGAAGAGTAATTAATGACAGAAGTTTCATTTTTGGGTGAGAAATCTCTTTAAAGTGACTTTGAATCTTGGTTTGAATCTTAAGGATCGTATATTTAGCTTCTTGATTTAGTCTATGTAGCCAGATTTATTTATTATCATTTCTTATATAGTCTTACCAACATATTCTTGCCAAGAAGTGCCCACTTAGACAGGAAGAGACCATCTGATGTAAAGTACATGTTAAGTGACCAGCCTCAGTTCATTTTGTTTTTGTCTATTAATGCAGTCCCTCCACTAGAGGGAGCCTTCAAACTGCTAAAATGTGCAACCAGAGGCTGTTCTATTTGAATGGAAATCAATAGAGAAGCACCATATTTCATTTTTGTCAGGAATGAAAATGCGGCTGTGATGTATAGAAATTTCAGGAAAAACTCTAAAATAATAAACTTTTATTAAGTTAATAGTTCAAACAATCAAGGGATTATGGAAATGTGTGTAAACTTGGTGATTAGAATTTCTGTCCATCCATGACTAATGACTCGCAGGTGATATCTCACAGAAAGAAATCAAAGCAGCATATACAGTTCTGCTTATGAATATTTAGTTAGTTGTAGGTGGAGTGAAAGTGAAACCTGCAGTTTCCCAATTCTACAGTCTTCCTTCAGTCATTGTTGTGTGCTTTTTTTCTTCTCCATTTGTTTGTAGGAATTTCCGTAAGTCACGTCTCAAAGGTCCATCAGTCTCCCTTGACGAGTGGCAGAAAAGAAACCACCTTGCCTATCGACGCTTTGTTAATGTGCCAGACATTTTCTGCAGAATCCCAATGCTCTGATTTATTTATTTGTTTTTATTGTTATATATTTGTTGTCATTTCATATATTTGCTCTTTGTCATTGTTAAAAAGGTGAGGATCATTGGTTCATGCTGCTGGTTAGTTGCTCACTGAGAAGTCTGATCTGCTGATCATTTTGCTTTGTCGAGGGAAAACATTTATTTAGCTTTTCTGTGAAGAATTGCAATTCCATTTTTTTTAGCATTAAATGCATATAAATGGGCACATAGATAAAAGATTTTATATTTTGTAAGCAGGAAAATGTCCTTCCTTAGAGAAACTGATGTTCGACTGAATGTTGTGATCTTTCGATTGGTTTTGTTCATTTGTTACATTGCTTACAGTTTTATAACCTTTATACATTTAAATAAATAAAAAAAATACTTTATTTGTCTGTCTGTCTCTCGATCTCTCTCTTAGCATTATTCCTGCTCATTTGCAGGGTCCGCTTTACACACACAATTCAAATCTAGAAACACTGGTAAATGTAAAATATAAATCTTATTTATAAATCAATGCTTCTGATAGTCAATGACATTTAAATTGATTTAGATTTTTGGTCCTTTTTGCTCTTAAAGTTACTATGTAAGTCAGACATTTCTGAATGTTTATCATTTATTTTTAAAAACTCAAAGTCATGCAAGCTATTTATCAACAGAACTGTTAGCAATACAAGCTTAACTTTTTGTTCGTTTCTGCTTTGAAAAACACACATATGGCATCAACAATCATTCCAATATAGAAGTCCCAATTTATACACTGAAAAATGTATATTATAAATCTAAAAAATATTTTCTATTAAGTTGTGTGTGTGTGTGTGTATATATATATATATATATACACTGCTCAAAAAAATTAAAGGAACACTTTGAAAACACATCAGATCTCAATGGGGAAAAATATCATGCTGGATATCTATACTAATATGGACTGGGTAATGTGTTATGAACGAAAGGATGCCACATCGTTTGATGGAAATGAAAATAATCAACCTACAGAGGATTGAATTCAAAGACACCCCGGAAATCTAAGTGAAAAAATGATGCAGCAGGCTTGTCAATTTTGCTGAAATTTCATTGCAGCAACTCAAAATGGTTCTCAGTAGTTTGTATGGCCCCCACGTGCTTATATGCATGCCTGACAACGTCGGGACATGCTCCTACTGAGACGACGGATGGTGTCCTGGGGTATTTCCTCCCAGATCTGGACCAGCGCATCACTGAGCTCCTGGACAGTCTGAGGTGCAACCAGGTGATGTCAGATGGACCGAAACACAATGTCCCAGAGGTGTTCTATTGGATGTAGGTCAGGTGAGCGTGGTGGCCCTTCAATGGTATCATTCCTTCATCCTCCAGGAACTGCCTGCATGCTCTCGCCACATGAGGCCAGGCATTGTTGTGCACCAGGAGGAACCCAGGACCCACTGCACCAGCATAGGGTCTGACAATGGATCCAAGGATTTCATCCCAATACCTAATGGCAGTCAGGGTGCCATTGTCTAGCCTGCAGAGGTCTGTGCGTCCCTCCATGGATATGCCTCCCCAGACCCTCACTGACCCACCACCAAACCGGTCATGCTGAATGATGTTACAGGCAGCATAACATTCCACGGCTTCTCCAGACCCTTTCCTGTCTGTCACGTGCTCAGGGTGAACCTACTCTCATTTGTGAAAACCACAGGGCACCAGTGGCGGACCTGCCAATTCTGGTGTTCAATGGGAAATGCCAATCGAGCTCCCTGGTGCTGGGCAGTGAGCACAGGGCCCACTAGAAGACGTCGGGCCCTCAGGCCACCCTCATGAAGTCTGTTTCTGATTGTTTGGTCAGAGACATTCACACCAGTGGCCTGATGGAGGTCATTTTGTAGGGTTCTGGCAGTGTTCATCATGTTCCTCCTCGCACAAAGGAGCAGATACCGGTCCTGCTGATGGGTTAAGGACCTCATACGGCCCTGTCCAGCTCTCCTAGAGTAGCTGTCTGTCTTCCTGGAATCTCCTCCATGCTCTTGAGACTGTGCTGGGAGACACAGCAAACCTTCTGGCAATGGCACGTATTGATGAGCCATCCTGAAGGAGCTGGACTGCCTGCGCAACCTCTGTAGGGTCCAGGTATCGCCTCATGCTACCAGTAGTGACACTGACCCTAGCCAAATGCAAAACTGGTGAAAAACAGTCTGAAAAGATGAGTAGGGAAAAAATGTCAGTGGCCTCCACCTGTAAAACCATTCCTGTTTTGGGGGTTGTCTCACTGTTGCCCATCTAGTGCACCTGCTGTTAATTTCATTAAATGATGTTTTATTAACAAAGTTCGGGAGGAGCACGTTCAAATAATCAAGCAATCAATCAATCAATCAATCAATCAAATCATCAAACAATTACTATGTCTACCCTATCAGCATGAGAGGAAGCATATATATATATTCACTCTGTCAACTCACCTAACTTCCTTGACAGTTTTCAGCATCCCTCCACCACCCCGACTCCTCACTCTTGGCTTGTTCTTTCACAGCCAGGAATACGGGGGGAGTACTCTGGGTTCGGGCCAAATACCGAGCCCGGAGCCCTCTCCTCAGACAGCACGCCAAATACGCATTTATTCTATCTGACTTATTTGTAAGTGTGAACTCGTGAACACTAAAGCAGCAGAAACTGATTACCAACCCCCTCTGTTACTTAACTGACCAGATCAATATCCCAGGAGTTTAACTGACTTGATGCTATTCTCTGATTAAAAAGTGTTCCCTTTATTTTTTTGAGCAGTATATATATATATATATATATATATATATATATATATATATATATATATATATATATATATATATATATTTTATATACATTCATATTTATTTTAGTCAATTTAATAGATTAATATATGTTTTAATTCATTTATCTATTTTAATCTAATTTATAACATCGTGACGTATATGCATACTATAATGAAATATTTGTGAATTGTGATATGTACTTGTGATGCTTTTTTTGTCAGAATTACTTTTGCATGTGTTTAATGGTGTAACTACGGTATTTACCAGCAGGGGCTTAATTGTTGACGCAAACCCGACAAAGAACGCGTAAAGTAATTACTACCAGAGCTTCTCAGTGGTTATAGTCCCGTCTGAGTATATCATCTCAGTAATCATTACGAACAATTTAGGTAAAGATTACAGCGACTTTTACCTTCTGTAAAAAGGTCCAGAAAAAATTACCTCAGGTAAAAGTTTTCCACGTTTTTTAAGTATGGAGGCTGTTAGTGAGGTATTCTAGCAGGGCTAGTTCAGCAAGGGTTTTAGCCAGTAAACAGGATGGTGTATCGGTCAGGACACAGGAATAAAGACGAGGAGATGTAATTTCTTCTATTAACTGTATTGAGGTCCAGCAGTACTCATCAGAACATTCCAATATCCAGTATTGTCATTATAGTCTGATAAGAAACAAATAAATCACCATTAGGTACTGTCATTTAAACAGTTGTAGGCTACTTAAATTACTATGCAACGTAAATAATACATCCACACAAATAGTAATACAAATCAGGATCATCAAACATAAATCTCTCAATAAACATTACTATGCCCCTTTTAACATAATATACAATTACATAGACGAGAATATTACTCTTTGGAGAAATATAAGGAGCTTCACCTATCTCACTGACCAGTTTACATGAAACTGTATTAAATGGGGTTTACAGAAGGAGAAATGGCGACATCCTCTGGCTAGACTAAGCTACTACACAAACAGCGTCCGCACATGGTCTCCTGAGCACGATATTAATTTTCCTTAACTCAATGTTATAAACGTTACTACATAACTTAGACATCAGAAGGCTCACATCAGTTAAATTATTATTTCCTACAGTGTTTTACAGCATAAACATTGTTCTATCGCTATAAATCTCACTCATCACGCTGGGCACGTTAATGCATTGTAATTCTACAGTATAGAAACATAAACACAACAAAGTGACAGTCACTTACTTTTCGTCATGAACTCAACACATGAATATTGGAAGCTGGATCATCCAGAACAGATTAAGGAAACTACACAACACAGGTACGTAGGCTGAACTATGCTGCTGAACTTGAACACGTTTCCGAACTCACTATAACCAACACACTAGCTACACACTTCCTCTACCGTAACCACCGAAGAAGAGTTTTAAAGCGAAGAAGAGTCTTTTTTTTTTCACATAGCCTAAGTTACCATTCAGATCAAAAAGAAGGCTGAAAGCACTTGTCCGTGGCACGAAACTTCTTTTAGCTTTAGCAGAGAATGTCTAATAGGAAGAGAATTGGCACTCTGGTTACTTCCGGTTTCTGGACTGGCAGCAGTAACACGTCTCTGTCCATGCGGGGGCGCTCACAGGATAATCCCCCATTATCTCAGTTGGGGGTAATTGCCTCTATTGTCATCCCTAAAGGCTGTGTGTAAGTTCCGCACTTTTAAGGACAGCCCACTGAAATGCCTAAAGAAACCATGTAAAGTTAGTTAGACTTGGAAGAACACTACAGATGACACACAGCGAAGATCCCAATAAATCACTTCTGCTTATCCCAACGTCTCCTGGTCACCAGAGATACTGCTTTACGGCAATCCTTCAGTCGCTTTGGTGCTTTCGTGCTCTGCACTTTCTTTTCTCTTGAGGCATCGACAACACAAGACTAGGCTAGCCGTCTAGCCCCATAGACTCCCATTCAGTCTGCACTCGCCTGCGATCACCTCCAGTGGAATTCTAATGGCTGATACTATAGATTTTATTGTAGGTTTTGCAAGTTCAACATGGGTTATAGGTTGAAAGTTGAATGAACGAGTACATTCTGCTAATGAACGCTTATTGAAGGACTGATTACGACCAGAGATACCGCTTGATGGAGGTATCAACGTCCAACCAGGAGACGTTGGGATAAGCAGAAGTGATCTCTGGTCGTACGATGTGTATGACGTCATTGACATTTTAAAAGACTTTTTAAAGCAAATAAGTGACTCTAAAAAATCTAACACCCAGCAATGTGTAATTTCTTTGCATCTGCTTTCGAATACAACATTCAAATTACTAGACAAAAAATTATATCCTGAGAAAAGTGGATTTTGATGGGTATTTCGCCATAGACCTCCATTCATTCTGCACTCGCCTGCAAGCGCCCCGGCATGGACAGAGACGTGTTACTGCAGCCAGTCCAGAAACCGGAAGTAAGCAGAGAGTGCCAATTCTCTTCCTATTAGACATTGGCTGTTTCTCAATTACAAGAACGCAGAGAACGGACTTGTGTTCTCGTGGAGACGGGTCTTGCCAAGCTTCCTTGGAAGAACGAACTCGGAACCGGCCACAATGACTTCTGGGACACCAGGCGAGTTCTAGCTCAAGTCTGCATTCGATGCATCCTCGGTATCAAGAACACATCCGGGTTCTTTCATGCGTCCTCTGTACTTGCGTTCTTGAGAATTGGGTCTGAACTTCGACGGTTAATGATGACGTAAAACGAGAACACAAGGACGCAAGATCGCTGAAGAACGCATATTGAGAAACACCCATTCTCTGGTTGTAGTGTGGACCATAGATATCATATACAGTGAGGAAAATAAGTATTTGAACACCCTGCTATTTTGCAAGTTCTCCCACTTGGAAATCATGGAGGGGTCTGAAATTGTCATCGTAGGTGCATGTCCACTGTGAGAGACATAATCTAAAAAAAAAAATCCAGAAATCACAATGTATGATTTTTTAACTATTTATTTGTATGATACAGCTGCAAATAAGTATTTGAACACCTGTCTATCAGCTAGAATTCTGACCCTCAAAGACCTGTTAGTCTGCCTTTAAAATGTCCACCTCCACTCCATTTATTATCCTAAATTAGATGCACCTGTTTGAGGTCGTTAGCTGCATAAAGACACCTGTCCACCCCATACAATCAGTAAGAATCCAACTACTAACATGGCCAAGACCAAAGAGCTGTCCAAAGACACTAGAGACAAAATTGTACACCTCCACAAGGCTGGAAAGGGCTACGGGGAAATTGCCAAGCAGCTTGGTGAAAAAAGGTCCACTGTTGGAGCAATCATTAGAAAATGGAAGAAGCTAAACATGACTGTCAGTCTCCCTCGGACTGGGGCTCCATGCAAGATCTCACCTTGTGGGGTCTCAATGATCCTAAGAAAGGTGAGAAATCAGCCCAGAACTACACGGGAGGAGCTGGTCAATGACCTGAAAAGAGCTGGGACCACCGTTTCCAAGGTTACTGTTGGTAATACACTAAGACGTCATGGTTTGAAATCATGCATGGCACGGAAGGTTCCCCTGCTTAAACCAGCACATGTCAAGGCCCGTCTTAAGTTTGCCAATGACCATTTGGATGATCCAGAGGAGTCATGGGAGAAAGTCATGTGGTCAGATGAGACCAAAATATAACTTTTTGGTCATAATTCCACTAAACGTGTTTGGAGGAAGAAGAATGATGAGTACCATCCCAAGAACACCATCCCTACTGTGAAGCATGGGGGTGGTAGCATCATGCTTTGGGGGTGTTTTTCTACACATGGGACAGGGCGACTGCACTGTATTAAGGAGAGGATGACCGGGGCCATGTATTGCGAGATTTTGGGGAACAACCTCCTTCCCTCAGTTAGAGCATTGAAGATGGGTCGAGGCTGGGTCTTCCAACATGACAATGACCCGAAGCACACAGCCAGGATAACCAAGGAGTGGCTCTGTAAGAAGCATATCAAGGTTCTGGCGTGGCCTAGCCAGTCTCCAGACCTAAACCCAATAGAGAATCTTTGGAGGGAGCTCAAACTCCGTGTTTCTCAGCGACAGCCCAGAAACCTGACTGATCTAGAGAAGATCTGTGTGGAGGAGTGGGCCAAAATCCCTCCTGCAGTGTGTGCAAACCTGGTAAAAAACTACAGGAAACGTTTGACCTCTGTAATTGCAAACAAAGGCTACTGTACCAAATATTAACATTGATTTTCTCAGGTGTTCAAATACTTATTTGCAGCTGTATCATACAAATAAATAGTTAAAAAATCATACATTGTGATTTCTGGATTTTTTTTTTTAGATTATGTCTCTCACAGTGGACATGCACCTACGATGACAATTTCAGACCCCTCCATGATTTCTAAGTGGGAGAACTTGCAAAATAGCAGGGCGTTCAAATACTTATTTTCCTCACTGTATAAACGCTAGATGTCTCGTGCGCGCTGCTGGCCAATGGAGGTCGACGTCAGCACATGGCGGCCATCATGCCACAGGCAGCTCGCTCACTCGTTTAATGGTGCATGTACTTTTAAATAACCATAACTTGCTCAATTTTCTACCGATTTTCAAACGGTTTGGTTTGTTATACAGTAAATGTCAGAGATGTAGTTATGACACTGCATACATACACTGCATACATATGAATAATTATAACATATGTTCAAGCATTCGGAATTATAGCCACGTTAATAACGTTTGTAAGAAACCAAACCGTTTGTAAATCCGTCAAGATTTCAGCGAGATAAGAGGATTTGTGTGCGTGCTGATCATTCACTTTACATTAAGCCTGCCTGTGACAAGATGGCCGAACGGTGATGCCGGAAGTGACTGCGCCATAAGACATCTAGCGTTTATATATGATATCTATGGTGTGGACTGTGAAACCGGTGGTATTTAAAAACGATGACGTAAATTTAGTCATGTGACGCATATTGTACCAATAGATATTCATGTTTATACCAGTATGCCTGTTATGTGCTGTTCACTTTCACACTGCTGCTAAAAATATTCTACATTGCACACTCTTCATATCACAGTCCTGCAAAGATGACAGAATTTATTCACATTTGCTGTCCTGCGGCAATACATGAGCAGTTGCGATTTAGACCAAACATATGGTGACTGCGTGCGACCTGGACGCATCAGTGAATGGTGAGATATTTCACTAAATAAAATTATACTGTCAGAAGAATTGCGCGATAACTTCATTATTTATTTTTCCCTCTGAATCATATCAGTGATCTTTTGTGGGGTTTTACGCATGCGCAGTAAAGGTGAATTAAGCGTTTTCAGGTGTTTTTCAAAAGTTTCTCACCCACACTGAAACGTCTGAAAACGCCTGAAAACGCTAGTGTGGACGGAGAGCGTTTATAAACGAAAACGCCGTTTTCAAATGTATCCGGATTAATGTAGACGTAGCCTAAGCTCCGCCCACAAAAAACATCACCATGTTTACTAACTGGAAAGGGGTCTATTGATGTGGTGTGATGTGGACATTGATTTGGTGCTGACAAAATGTGTTTTGTGTATGTGTGGTTAAGGGGTGGGGGGTGGGGGGTGGGGCTCTCCCCCACCCCCCACTTCTTAACCACACATACACAAAACACATTTATTTGTATGTTTTTTTAATGGACTGCAGATGTAAATTAGCCTGTGGCTAACTCTGGTACAATGCATCAAATGGTAACATTTATGTTGGAAATTGTACATGGTCCTTAATAAAATTTTCTTTTTTTTTTTTAATTATCATGGTACAGTTCAGCCTATTATTGATTTTTATTTCCACTTCCCTTTTATCCAAAGAGACAGAACAATTTGAACTGTATTTATCAATGGGAAATACATCATGCTAAAATAATCTGTCATATACTGTGGCTCACATTAATGGAGTCACACTTGCAAGTCGCAGGAGTTCGAATTACGTGACCAGCAACATATTTCTGCTTCAAATATTGTGCGTAGTTAACAGTGAGTGGTGGTTTGAGACATTATTTTATTAAAGTGCATTTGTCAGTGCCGCACTCGTACTGACTCTTATTCTGCCTGACAGAAAGAAAAGCTCGTATTTTACTGAAGGAGGAGCGGTTTGACCAATCAGATGAAAGGGGCGTTTCAGCGCCGCCCACGTGTGCAAATGAAATATTGAAATATATAAACCGATTTGTAAACCACAAATGAAAAATCGAGCCAAAATCTCATTTTTGAGATGTGTCACATAGCCTATGCGTCAGAAACTGTGGCTCACAACTAGTTTTTCTTCCGATATTTTACATTGGACATCAAGTGGTGACCCAGCACAGTTCCAAACTGTTTATCATACAAAACTAAACAAGAATCTCCTTAAACTCCTTAAAGATGAATCGACCCTATCAGAACAAACTTGATGACCCACCCGTTGAGAACTAACAATATAAATAAAACACTGTTAAAGATGGAACGTGTCTATTTCTGTTTATCTGTATACAGACTAGACTGCATTAGTCAAGATTAATGTTGTTAGGAAGAGCAGCTGGGATCTGAAGCCAGAATTCTGTCTTGTGTTCTTGCTGACGGACCACAGACTGAGAGGAAATGTCCACAGATACAGGTACTGTCTGGAACGGGCCATGATGGGATCAAATCTGCTTTTAATGTGCACTCAGTGTGGATTCAGCATCACATTAAAAGCAAAAGAGTACACAATCATTTGGACTACTTTAATGGTGATTTGTGTGTGTGCATTTTAATCATTTTAGAGCTCATTCAATAGCAAAAATAACCATGTACATTCATGTGGGTGAGTAAATGATGAAACGTTTTCCTTTTTGGTGAACTATTCCTTTAGCATTGTTATAAATGCACTGATAGAAATATTAAATTAAATTAAATTAACTATGAGCTAAAGGAAGCAACAAACATGAAGCTGTAAGCATCTGCAATTATCCAAACGTTGAATGTGAACACTTTGCATTCAAGCATTTTGATGGTGAAGATAAACAAATGATGAATCTTATCGTGCATGTGTGGGTCTGCATATGCATGTCTTGAAAGTCATCTTCTCCTAAAATGGAAATTGTGGTGTTGAGGAGTGGCTTAAAAAGTTTCTATAAGAAGTTTCAGATTTTTAGTTTCTCATTCAGTTTAGATTCGTCCCTTCGGTGCCTGGGTTCTGTGTAAGTTCACCTGCTGTTTACTCTCTTCTTTTATTATATTTAGAGCACAAAGCGGTTTGCACTGAAGTAATCTGAATATAATCCATGCAAAGGCATTATGATGATACTATGACTGAAAAATTTCACAGAAAAGATCACTGGGTTTTTCATGTTTGTTTTATAAACAAAAGTTCAAATTGCATCTTATGTATAGATTTTATTTGGTTTTTATTCAAGCCTCTTTTTGTGGGTTCAGATCTCTCATGTTCACTAGCCAGTTTTTTCATAGACTCAGGCATGATCCTAAATGCATTAGGAAAGTAGCATGCTGGCACACACAATCCTTGCTAAAACTGGTAACACATTTGCTGCTACTGTTATTGTTAGTGGCTTGGAATGAAAATGAATTTGAAATATTAGAACTGTTTTTGTATGTATTCAGATGTTTGTAATTGTGATGCTTGCCTGTTGAATAGCAATTCAAATGTTTGGTTATTTCAAGAAAAGATGATATGAAGAGTTCAGATGCAAAAGCCTTTAAGTGCCATCTGAAATTTTCTTCTAGAATCATCATTTTTATCAGAGGCGGACAGAGTACACAGCTTCATTACTTGAGTAAAAGTACAGACCCCTTGCTAAATTTTGCTCAAGTACAAGTAAAAGTACTACAGTCAGATGTCTACTTAAGTAAAAGTACTAAAGTACTTGTTTTTAAAAGTACTTGAGTATCAAGAGTACAAGAGTACATTTTTAAAATATTGCATTACTACTGCCACAGTGCTTACATTGGTAAACACAGCAAACACTTGAAGCGAAAACTATCATTAACTTGTTCAGAAAATTGAAATAGTCTGGCGAGGTGGGGCCACGGGTTGGCACATTCCCGGGATGGACCTGGGAAGTTGACTTTGGTGGAAAGCTGAAGGTGATTGCTGATAGGCTGTCCCAATCAGTGGCACCTGCACAATCCAATCACGTTTGAGAGGGAACCAACAAATTGAGGGTTTCCAGATTTTTCTTTTTTCCTTTTTTTAAATTTTTTTAGAAGAAGTAACGGGTACTCACAGTTATGGATAGAAATGTAGTGGAGTAAAGAGTACAATATTTGCCTCTCAAATTTACTTGAGTAAAGTCATGAGTACTCCCCAAAAATGATACTCGAGTAAAGTACAGATCCCTCAAAATTGTACTTAAGTACAGTACTCAAGTAAATGTACTCCGTTACAGTCCGGCTCTGATTTTTATCAAGCTTGCATATTTAAGTTCAGTAATTTCACTTAAATGACAATTCATAGGTAATTTTAATTGTCTTTTAAGTGAAATTACTGAACTTAAATATACAAGCTTGATAAAAATTAGCATAGAAGAAAATTTCAGATGGCACTTAGAGGCTTTTGCATCTGAATTCTTCATATCAAGACAAGGTTTATGTTGTCATAAGAATATTGATGCTTCTGTTTATGAAATGCTATACAGTATACTAAGTCTATATATGACATTTAAGTATATGAAATGTAATATTGAATTTAATAATTCCTATAATTGTTTAAAATTATAATTTAAATATGATTGTCATGGTATTTAGCTGTCAGATGTTCAAGCTCTGCTTCGCATCGAGGTCCTTATATAATTATTAGAGCAAAAATTATTCAGATATATATTAATAGCATAATTTCTCAGAATTATGTTCTAATCTTAGTGACTTTTGTTTTTGATCAGTTGTAATATTAGTTGTAATGCACACACATACACACAATTACTGAACAATTATATTATACATATTTTGTATATTCAGATTCAAACAATTGCGTGTTAAATAGCATTTGAAAATCAATATATGACCTCTTGATACAACATTTTAACAAAAGATCTGATCAAGACAGTACTTGTGTCCTCGTACAAAATACTCATGCATGTTAATAAAACTAATAATTTTCTCAAAACTGAGAAAATATGTAGTATAGGGCTGCAACTAACGATTATTGTAATAAACGATTAATCTGTCGATTATTTTTTCGATTAATCGATGAATCGGATAAAAATTTCCACACTAATTTCCAACCCTTTATTCAAAAACAGAACTGACAGTGCAAATTCACTGTGCAAAGTGCACAAACAGGTTGCTCCTTGAACATCCCTGAGCTGTTGAAGTAAAAAAAACAAAAAACACACACACAAAAAAAACATACACATGCTTTACATCTGCCAAATATATAGGCTTTTTTAAAATAAAGTGCACAAAAAGATGTATTTTTTGTTTAAAGGGACCTGAACTGTCAGAACAATAAATAATTTAAAAAAACTAGTGCAAAATGCCCGTGCAAAATCAGTTTTTGTGTGTGTTTTTAGTAATTGTTGGTTTGGTGTATTTGAGTGCTCATTGTTACAATTACACAGCAAAAGTTCAGTGACATTTTTATTTGTGCATGGTAGAAAGCAAATACTGATACTGACATAATGACATACAATAAATGTGGAAAATTGAACTACACGATTGAGGGAGCAGGCTACACAGTGAACTCCGAGAAAACGCTACTTAAGCTCCGCTGCTTTCTTTTTTTTGCTTTTCTGGTCCTGGGCTGTGCTCACTCAGTGTGCAGTGTGAGAAGGGGAGTGGCCAGCGGCTAGAGTGGCAAAATTCAATTCAATTCAATCCAATTCAAATTTATTTATATAGCGCTTTTCACAATAAATATTGTCTCAAAGCAGCTTTACAAAAAGTGCATTTCAGAAATGTACATAGAAAAATACAGTTAGTTAATCATGTATTAATTTAGGGCATAATATATTGCCAGCGTTGAGTCGTCTCTTCACAGGCGTCGAGTCGTCTCTTCACAGGTGTTGGGGCATCTGAAGGTTCCATGTGATGCTGGATACAAACTGGAGCTGACGAACTCTATTTACCTCGGGACTAGCGTCCCGAGATAATGACAGAAAAGCAGATGGGAAATAATTAGCATAGCTGCTGTTCATAATATTAATGCATTCAATATGATTCAACTGTAGTATAAAAGGTAGTATTATGCGAACGCTTGGCTAAAGAGATGCGTCTTTAAAGGTACCCTATTATGAAAAATTTACTTTTGCATGCTGTTGGGACATAAATGTGTGTTGGCAGTGTGTGTACACAACCAGCCAATAGTGATAAAAATCCACTCACTCCTTTTTTATTAATCCCCATAAATCATCAGCAGTGTCTCCCAACGACCTGTTTTCAGAATGTTGTTTTAGTGACGTCACTAAGCACAGGCCCCGCCCACGAGTGTTGACAGACACTGCCGTTTCAACATAGACCTGCCCTGATCGAGTTCACAGCTGCTGCACTGACGAGAATGTCTCCCAAGAGTTGTAGGTGTTGTGTGGCTGGATGTATTAATCCACATAGCACTCTCTATTTACTCCCGAAATCTGAGGCAGCCGCTGAAGACGAGGTGGAATTATTTTGTTTTTAAAGAAAATGCTCCCTCAACTCTACCGAAATTCGTTTATGTACTTGCGCACTTCTTATAACTTAGCAGCTACTGTGTTTACTCAGCTCTTACAGTGATTTTCTGAAGTAAAACTGACACTTCATCTTTTGTGTGATGTACAATAAACTTTATTAAACTCATCAGTATATGTTTGATCATCACTCGGACCTGGTCCGAAACAGCAGACTTGTAGGCTATTAATAATGGATACATACAAGCAGATGACAAATACGTTATAACCGTAATTAAACTACTAAACTATACCTGTTCCATCTCTATACATCACTCTGACTCTGTAGGCATTATTGTCCTACTCGAAATGAACACCGTTACTGAGAGTTTCTGATATTATCATCATTCCGTGAGATGAAATTGTCCTGAGAGACTGAGCGCGAGCTCATGAAGCTCCGCCCCCTGTGCTGTCCAGCAGCAGCTTATTTGCATTTAAAGGGCACACACTAAAACAGCGTGTTTTTCTGAGCCCCAAAAAATGACAATTTAAACATGCTGTAAAAAATGATCTGTTGGGTATTTTGAGCTAAAACTTCACATACACACTCTGGGGACATATTTTACATCTTGTGAAAAGGGGCATAATACGGGACCTTTAATCTAGTTTTAAACTGGGACAACGAGTCTGAGCCTCGAACAATATCAGGAAGGCCATTCCACAGTTTAGGAGCTAAATGTGAAAACACCCTCCCTCCTTTAGTGGACTTAGATATCCTAGGAATGACCAGAAGCCTCGAATTTAGTGATCTTAAAGAGCGCAATGGATTGTAGGGCGATAGAAGTTCCGTTAAATACCCAGGAGCTAAACCATTTAAGGCTTTATAGGTCAGTAGTAATACTTTGTAATTGATACGGAACTTAATAGGTAACCAGTGTAGAGATGATAGAATTGGTGTTATAAGATCATATTTCCTTGACCTAGTAAGAACTCTAGCAGCTGCATTTTGGACTAACTGTAGCTTGTTTATTGAGGATGCAGGACAACCAGCTAATAAAGCATTACAGTAATCTAGTCTCGAGGTCATGAATGCATGAACAAACTTTTCTGCATCAGAAACAGATAGCATGTTACGTAGCTTAGCAATGTTTCTAAGGTGGAAAAAGGCTGTTCTTGTAACATATGATATATGATTTTCGAGTTGCGGTCTAATATAACACCCAGGTCTTTTACTGTAGTGGATAAAGTAACAGGACATCCTTCTAAATTAAAGTTGTATTGTAAGAGGTTTTGTGGGCAGTTTCTTGGGCCAATAAGTAATACCTCCGTTTTATCTGAATTTAATAGCAGAAAATTACACGTCATCCAGTATTTTATATCTTTAACACACTCTGTCAATTTCGATAATTTAGTGTTTTCATCTGGTCGTGATGAAATATATAATTGAGTGTCATCAGCATAACAGTGGAAATTAATTCCATGTTTTCTTATAATATTACCAAGTGGCAGCATATATATTGAGAATAGCAGAGGGCCTAACACAGATCCTTGCGGCACTCCATAGTTTACTGGCGTTATCTTCGATTTTTCCCCATTTAAACAGACAAAATGGTAGCGGTCTCATAAGTACGATCTAAACCAGCTTAATGCCTGTCCATGAACACCAGTGTAGTTTTGTAGTCGATCTAAGAGTATTTTGTGATCTATAGTGTCGAACACAGCGCTAAGATCGAGTAAAACTAGTATTGAGATACAGCCTTGGTCAGAAGCTAGAAGTAAATCATTTGTAATTTTAACAAGCGCAGTTTCTGTGCTATGATGCGGCCTGAATCCTGACTGAAATTTTTCATAGATATCATTTTCTTGCAAGAAAGAGCCCAGTTGAGCGGACACAACTTTTTCTAGTATTTTAGACATAAATGGAAGATTTGAAATGGGTCTGTAATTTGCTAGGAGGGGTTTTATAACTGCCAACTTGAATATTCTTGGAACATGACCTAAAGATAAAGACGAGTTAATAATATTGAGAAGAGGCTCTTCCACTACAGGTAACACTTCTTTCAGTAGTTTAGTGGGTATTGGATCTAATAAACATGTTGTTGGTTTAGATGCAATGATAAGTTTATTTAGCTCTTCCTGTCCTATAGTTGTAAAGCGGTGTAGTTGTTCTTGAGGGGCGATAATTGAGGCTGAATCATAAGACACCATTAAAGATTGTACATTTACAATTGTGTTTCTGATGCTTTCTATTTTCTCAGTTAAGAAATTCATAAAATCATTACTACTACACTGTAACGGAATATTTTGCTCAGGTGATGTCTGTTTATTTGTTAGTCTAGCCACGCTGTTAAATAAAAACGTACTCGGTTACTAACGTAACCTCGGTTCTCTCTAGAAGAGGGAACGAGTACTGCGTTTGATAAAACGCTGCGGGAAAAGTCTCTTTTCACGAAATACTGAAGCAAAATTATCCTTAATTTTCATATTTGTAAAACGCATTGCGGCAGTGCACAGCCATGGCGAGACGGCTCGCTCACTCATTGGCTGTTCTGCGGCAACTGCATGAGCCTATCGAGCGAGGGCTGATGCAACATCAGACCAATGAGAGCGCTTCGCGCGCTCCTCGTCACATCCCGCCGAAACGGGTGTGGCCATCCCCTATAAAAGGAGCTCGAGTAGGCTGATTCAACTGGTTTTCATCGCCGAAGCGAACCAGAGCGAACCGCGCGCACGGCAGGGAACGCAGTACTCGTTCCCTCTTCTAGAGAGAACCGAGGTTACGTTAGTAACCGAGTACGTTCTCTTACGAGAGTTCTCTCGTACTGCGTTTGATAAAACGCTGCGGGAACCACTTGTAAGACGCCGTGCGTGCTGGGATGAGAAAACACCGACCACTGGAAGCTAGTCCAGGTATACAGTGCATAATCACCCGGTAGACTCGGAGAGTCTGGAGGGGGGGGTGGGACAACCACCCTCAGATAGCTGCGTCCTAAGACGCGATATAACATCACATAGGCAGGGGAAGGCCTGGCTAATGTGGGAAATGTGGGTCTTACGCAAATTTGCCCAGATATATGCGCCCTTAGGCGCGAAACAGCGCCACATAGGCAGGGGAAAAACCTGGCTGATGTGGGAGATGTGGGTCTTACGTAATTTCGCCCAAATGGATGCGCCCTTAAGCGCGATACAACGTCACATAGGCAGGGAGAGCCTGGCTGATGTGGGAAATGTGGGACTTACACACTTTCGCCCAAATAGGTGCGTTCTAGACGCGATATAACATCACATAGGCAGGAGGGAGCCTGGCTAATGTGGGAAAAACATGGGTCTTACACAATTCTGCCCAGAAAACTTCGGCGGCGCTGTGCGTCTGCGATATCAGTGCCGAGGTAGACAGCTGATTCGGCTAAACCGAAAACAACCTGGCCTGCAAGGCGGGAACTTCTAGGTTGTAGAACCTTATGAATGTAGACGGCGAGGCCCAGCCCGCCGCCGTACATATTTCCTGTAAGGAAATCCCGCTAGACCAGGCCCACGATGAGGCAACGCCTCTCGTGGAATGCGCTCTAATGCCCGACGGGCACTGAAGGCCCTTGGTAGTATAAGCCATTGTTATGGCGTCAACCACCCACCTGGACAGGCTCTGTTTCGAAACAGCCGTTCCCTTGGAACGTCCACTGAACGAGACAAAGAGCTGCTCCGTCTGTCTGAAGGCAGCGGAGCGGGACACATAAGCTCTTAAAGCCCTAACGGGGCAAAGACAGCTCGAGTCCCCTTCCTCGTTTGATCCCGGCAGGGCAGACAGGGAAATAACCTGAGCCCTAAACGGAGTGTTGAGGGATTTCGGCACGTAGCCGTGCTTAGGTTTGAGTATGACTTTGGAGTCATTGGGCCCAAACTCCAAGCACGTTGGACTCACAGAGAGCGCGTGCAGATCGCCTATGCGCTTCACCGAAGCGAGGGCCATCAAAAACACCGTTTTGAAAGACAGATGTTTGAGGCTGACAGATTGGATAGGCTCAAAGGGGGGACCTTTCATGGCTGCCAAGACCGTAGAAAGGTCCCACACCGGGACTGAGGGAGGTCTGGGGGGATTCAGCCTCCTAGCTCCCCTGAGGAAGCGGATGACTAAATCGTTCCTTCCCAGTGACTGGCCTGGCGTTGCTGTCGAGCACGCTGCGATAGCCGCCACATAGACTTTGAGCGTGGAAGGGGATCTGCCCTTGTCCAACAGCTCTTGTAGGAAGGGGAGAACCTCCGTCACCTCACAATCGAGGGGTGACAGGCCCCGAGCTGTACACCAGCTGGAGAAAACCGACCACTTCGAGGCATAAAGCCGTCTGGTGGAAGGCGCTCTAGCCTGAGTGATGGTGTTCAGCACTCCATCCGTGAGACTAACGGGTAACCGTTGAGCGTCCACGCATGAAGGGACCACAGCTCTGGGTGTGGGTGCCAAATCGAGCCCCTGGCCTGCGAGAGGAGATCTCTCCTCAATGGCACTGGCCATGGAGCGGAGTCTGCTAACTGCATCAGGACTGGAAACCAGGCTTGGTTGTCCCAGAACGGTGCTATAAGCAGTACTGGGCATTTCACCTCCCTGACTCGCTCCAGCACCTGAGGTAGGAGGGAGACTGGGGGAAACGCGTATAGCGGGCAGTGCGGCCACTTGTGGGACAGCGCGCTGTCGTTCTTTGAAAAGAACACGGGGCAATGAGCGTTTTCTGGGGACGCGAATAGGTCCACCTCCGCCCTGCCGAATCTCTGCCACAACAGCCGGACTGTTTGTGGGTGTAGAGACCATTCGCCCGTGGGAACATTGTTCCTGGACAGCCTGTCTGGACCCAGGTTGAGTGTCCCGGGCACATGCACCGCTCTCAGCGAGCTCAGGTTGCGCTGAGCCCATATTAGGAGGCGCTCGGCCAGCCTGTAAAGGGAACTGGATCCGAGACCGCCCTGGCGATTTATGTAGGACACCACGGCCGTGTTGTCCGAGCGGACTACGACGTGTTGGTCCTTGATGTGGGGACAAAAGCGCGTCAGCGCGTTGTGAACTGCTAGCATTTCCAGGCAGTTGATATGATGGAGCTTTTCTCGTTCTGACCAAAGGCCAAAGAACGGCCTGCCCTCGAGCAGCGCTCCCCATCCCGAGGTGGATGCGTCCGTAGACACCACTTTCACTCTCGAGGAAGTCCCCAGGCTTACACCTGAACGGTACCAATCGCCCGCCGCCCATGGTCTCAGGGCTGCTGCGCAGTCTTGATCGACTTTGAGGCGCAATCGGCTGAGTGCCCACGCTCCGCGTGGCACTCGCGCTTTCAACCAGAACTGCAGAGGGCGCATGCGAAGCAGGCCCAGCTGGAGAACTGATGATGCTGAGGCCATGAGGCCCAGCATCCTCTGAAACCGTTTGAGCGGGATAATCGCACCGCAGCGGAAGGACCTCGCTGCGTGCTGTATGCGCAGCGCGCGCTGTTGCGACAGCCGCGCCGTCATAGAACGAGAGTCCAGAACGATGCCCAGAAACGATATAGTTTGGCTGGGGTTCAGGGAGCTCTTCGTCCAATTGATCGTGATACCAAGATTCTCGAGGTGATCGAGTAACATGGTTCTGTGCTCCACGAGCTGAGATCGTGATTGAGCTATGATCAGCCAGTCGTCCAAATAGTTCAGCACTCGCATGCCCCTGAGTCTGAGGGGAGCGAGCGCTGCGTCCATGCACTTCGTAAATGTACGGGGTGCCAGGGACAAGCCGAATGGCAGGACTGTATACTGGTATGCCCGACCCTCGAAGGCGAATCTCAAGAATCGCCTGTGGCGTGACGCTATCTGTATTTGGAAATACGCGTCCTTTAGATCTATCGACATAAACCAGTCTTCTCGGCGAATGTGCGCGAGGATTTTGCTGGTCGTGAGCATTTTGAAACTGCGTTTCACTAAAGCTCTGTTTAGTCGTCTTAGATCTAGTATGGGTCTGATACCACCGTCCTTTTTGGGGACTAGGAAGTATCTGCTGTATAGCCCCCCTTCGCTTTGAGCTTGGGATACATGTTGTATCGCCCCTTTGCTCAACAGTTTTGATATTTCGGCGCGAAGTAGGTGTGCTACTTCTGAATTCACCGTAGTTTCGACGCGTGCTGTGAAGCGTGGAGGGCGCCGACAAAACTGTAGCGAGAAGCCTCTCTTTATAATGTCTAGCACCCAGTCCGAAACCCCTGGAAGCGCGGCCCATGCGTCTGCATGGCCGGCTAGGGGTTGGATGCGAAGCGCGCTCTGTTCGCTGTGCGACGGCGGCGCTTCGGGGTGCGCTAGCATAGGCGTTACGCCTGTGACATTTGAGGCGGGGAGCGCGCGTAATACAGCGGGCAAAACGCTCATCCTCGACCCCGCTACAGTGTTTATCTGAACGAGGGAGGTCTGAGAAGGTCTCATGGGACTCATGCAGCCTACAAGTGAACGTGGGCGGGGACCGGGCACGTTTACTGCTTTGGCCGCGCTGTCTGCTTGAACAGAGCGGGCGCGCACAGGTCCCGTTTTTACAGGGAGCCTGTGGCTTGCCAGACATAGCGTTTGTGGGCACTGGGAAGTGGGCACTTTGACTATGTTTGGGGCGCGATCGAACTGCGTCGATCTTATGAGTACGGGCCCTGTGTGCAGGGCTGTGCTTGTGTGTAGGGATGGGCACAGAGAAGTGGGCATCAACACTACATTTATAGCACCATCGGCCTTGGCCGGGACACCAGAAAATACACTCTTTTCGGGATTTATCTGGGTAGCCGTAAAAACGGCTTTTGTGTGCAGGCAAGCGGGCAGCTGTGCGGGCTTGTGCTCTGCTGAGAACGCTGAAGCAGTCGCAATTCCTGGGACTGAGACAGCGGTGCGCTTTGGTGAGGGCCCGGTCGCAACGGGGCTTACACACCTGCGCTTTCCTAGGCGTGCTAGGATTTCTTTGGGGCTTCCGGCTTCAACACAACCCTTGGTCGCGGCCCGCGGTGAGTGGGGCGGCGGCTGGTAGAGCGAGAGCGAGGGCGTGAGCTGCGCTGCTGTCGCTGTGAGGGGGCGGCCGGGGGCTGAGGCTGTGAGCTCCGAGGGGCCTGTTTCTCACGGCCCGCTGCAGAACTGGGGCGCTTCGGCAGGAAGTGCTTGAACGCCTGTGACGCTTTCTGGGCTTCGGAAAATCTCTCCACGAACTCGGAGAGAGAAGATCCAAAGAGGCCAGCGGAGGATAGCGGGGCGTCGAGGAACGCGTTGCGCTCTGCATCAGCCATCTCCGTGAGCGTCAGCCACAAATGCCTCTCGGCTACGGTAGCGGAAGCCATACAGCGTCCCATGGCTTGTGCTGCAGCCTTGGTAGCGCGGAGGGAAAGATCCGACGCGCTTCTCAGGTCCGTGATGCAGATAGCTTCAGGTCCTATCTCGTCCAGCTTGCGGAGGAGATCGCCTTGGAAAACCTGAAGCGTGGCCATGGTGTGCAGAGCCGATGCCGCCTGCCCAGCGGCGGAGAAGATCCGCGCGAGCAGCGACGACGTCATGCGGCAGGCTTTTGACGGCAGCACTGGCTTAGTCCGCCGTCCAGCAGAGGGCGGGCAAAGGTGGGCTGCTATCGCCTGTTCCACCGGCGGCAGAGTGAGGTAGCCTCGGTCCTGAGCATTATCCAGGGAGGAAAATGCTGGGGATACAGACGAACGTGTTCGTGCAGAAAAGGGAGCGTTCCAGGCCTTCGCCACTTCTTCATGAAGCTCAGGAAGAAACGGAGCGGGCTTAGACACAGGAGAAGTGCGCTCACCAGGGAGGAAGCTACCATCAAGCCGGGTGCGCGAGGGGAGTTCCGGTGCAGACCACTCGAGGCCGAGGCTCGCCGCGGCCAACGCGAGTACTCGCATGAGCTCCCTCTCGATGCTAGCTCTAGCCGACGGCTTTCGGGCAGGAGGCGTGAGATCCGCAGAGCTCGCCCAGTCCTCACTGCCTGAAGCTAGCAGAGAGCAGGAATCCTTATCGACCGACTCGACTTCAGAAACAACTTCCTCAGATGAAGCGGCGGCAGACTGCGGGCGCTGAGCATCGGGAAGTGCTTCGGGGGAAGCCGGCGAAGCTGGCGGGCGAGCCGGCGAGCTTTGTCGGGAAGAGGTGGGTTCCGGGGCCCGCTGCGAGCGGCGCTTCTTACGGCGCGGCACCGCGGCGGGGGGCGCAGGCTCGGAGAACTGTGCCAGGCGAGTCCGCAGAGTCACCATCGGCAAAAGCTCGCAGTGAGGGCAGCCGCCGTCAGCGAGCGCGAGCGCTGCGTGATCTTCGCCCAGACAGGAGACGCAAATAACGTGGCGGTCTCCCTCGGTGAGCGGGGCTCGGCACGAGCCACAGGATGGCATCTTGAAAAAGACGCGGCTCTTTTAGGGGTGAGTGTTCGGGGAACACTGCACACACACACACAGAACAGAGCAGATAAAGGATATGAAGCGCCGGAAAGCGCAGCAGGTACGGCAGTAGAAGGCGGCGAAGGCCAGCGGCTTCAAGGGCTCGTCCCGCTGAAGAGCTTGCCTCGACGACGCTTGCTTCTCCGTGATCCAGCGATGCGTGAGCTTCGCTGAAGAGATGAAAATCAGTTGAATCAGCCTACTCGAGCTCCTTTTATAGGGGATGGCCACACCCGTTTCGGCGGGATGTGACGAGGAGCGCGCGAAGCGCTCTCATTGGTCTGATGTTGCATCAGCCCTCGCTCGATAGGCTCATGCAGTTGCCGCAGAACAGCCAATGAGTGAGCGAGCCGTCTCGCCATGGCTGTGCACTGCCGCAATGCGTTTTACAAATATGAAAATTAAGGATAATTTTGCTTCAGTATTTCGTGAAAAGAGACTTTTCCCGCAGCGTTTTATCAAACGCAGTACGAGAGAACTCTCGTAAGAGAACCTTGGATTATTTTGGTTATTTTCTATTAGTTTGCGGAGATGCTCAGCCCTGGCTGCTTTTAGGGCCTTTTTATAATGTGACATACTGTCTTTCCACGCGATTCTAAAGACCTCTAAATTAGTTTTGTTTCCATTTACGCTCTAAATTATGAGTTTCTCTCTTGATAACATGCATAGCACTGTTATACCATGGTGCTTTAGTTTTCTCTCTAACCTTTTTAATCTAATTGGTGCAACAATGTCTAATGTACTAGAGAAAATGGTGCTCATAGTGCTAGTCATTTCCTCTAGTTCATCTGTTTGTTTGGGTTCACTGAGCAGCTGAGTTAGATCAGGTAAGCTATTTGAGAATCTATCTATAGTGGTTGGAAGGATTGTTCTGCCTGGTCGATAACGTGGCGCAACATGACAAATTTCAGCAGTACGTAGTATGCAAGTTATCATGTAATGATCAGTGACATCATCACTTTGCGGTATAATATCTATATCGGTTGGATTGGTTCCATGTGATATAATTAAATCTAGCATATGATTAAGACGATGAGTGGGACCAGTGACGTTTTGCTTGACCCCAAAGGAGTTTAATAAATCTGTAAACGCAGCTCCTAACACATCATTTGTGTTATCTACGTGTATGTTAAAATCTCCAACAATTAATGCTTTATCGACATTGACCAATAGATCTGAGAGAAAGTCTGCAAACTCTTTTAGGAGGAAATCAGCATAGGGCCCTGGAGGTCTATATACAGTAGCCAAGGCTAGAGATAATAGGGATTTCTTTCTTACATCTAAGAGCGTAATATTTAGCACAAGTACTTCAAACGAATTAAACCTGTGACCTGTTTTCTGAGTAACATTAAGAATTTCTCTATAGATTGTTGCAACATCGCCGCCACGACCAATCAGACGGGGCTCATGCTTATAACAGTATCCTGGTGGAGTAGACTCATTAAGACCGAAATAATCATTTGGTTTAAGCCAGGTTTCAGTAGTGTGCCAGTGTGCCAAAAGCCAGTGTGTGCTTCTTTTATCGATATATATTTAACAATATCTTTTGCATTTCTAATCCAAACAACATCAAACTTGGCACTGCACTTACTCGTGCCTGTAGTAAGACACCTGTCAAGTTTGAAATCCATCGGACTAACAGTTCGAGAGATATGCGAATAACACACACACACACACACACACACACACACACACACACACACACACACACACACACACACACACAGACGTTCCCATAATTTATAGATAGATATAATATACAGAAGTAAACAGCGTAGGTGACTTACAGATTCAGTTAACATCCACAAATGAATAAGCGCAACGATTCAGGGAGCAGGCTGCACAGTGAACTCGACGATTCAGGGAGCAGGCTACACAGTGAACTCCGAAAAAATGCTACGCTTGAGCAAACAGTTTGTGAATAGGTTACTACAATTAATGATGGCTGTGAATAAAATATAATATTCGGAAGTAAACAGTGTAGCTGACAGAGTGTTTATGTCAGAATGGTTATTTTTAAACCACAACCTTCTTGGGGCTTCTTTGACCGATACAACCCTCTAATGTCAGAATGTTTATTTTTAAACCACAACCTTCTAAGTGCTTCTATTACCGATATATTTAACGATATCTTTTGCATTTCTAATCCAAACAACATCAAACTTGGCACTGCACTTACTCGTGCCCGTAGCAAGACACCTGTCAAGTTTGAAATCCATCGGACTAACGGTTCAAGAGATATGCGAATAACAGACAGACAGACAGACATACAGACAGACAGACAGACGTTTCTGTAATTTATGGATAGACTAGTGCAAAGTGCCCGTGCAAAATCAGTTTTTGTATGCATTTTTACTAATTGTTGGTTTGGTGTGTTTGAGTGCTCATTGTTACAATTACACAGCAAAAGTTCAGTGACATTTTTATTTGTGCATGGTAGAAAGCAAATACTGATACTGACATAATGATGCATTGGAGGATATATTTAGAGTGGATATTTGTGTTTTGTTAGTGCAGACTGGCTGTTCTTGAAGATTACATGTTGTTATTGTGTCAGCACCTCTTTATAGACAACATTGCTCAGAAAGTGGCGCTTTTTGTTTGTTTCATCATCTTGAGCAAGAATACAAAGTCTGCTTGATCTGCCAACTCTGCTGGCTGCAACGTAGAATTGACCATGACTGAAAAAGTCTCTTGTGCAGAAGACACCAACACGTTGCAAAGACTGGTCTTGTGACTTATTCACTGTCATGGCAAAGCAGGGTCTCACCGGAAACTGCTTACGTCGCAGGGTGAATGGAAATATGTTGTCAGATGGGATGAGGATGATGCGTGGAATGAGTAATGTGCGTCCAGCATTGACACTGATCACAGAAGTCGCAACCAAAAGATGAGGCAGGATTTGTTCAATGATGTATCTCGATCCATTGCAGTGTCCATTTTGTTGGTCTTTAGAAACTCAGTTGGGTACATATGGTGACCCTCAGATTCTGCAGTGTCCACAATGTTGCAAACATGCTCTTCTCCAGGAAAATTCTTTGTCATATATTCATTCACTTTGTCAACTTCAGAGTTGGTTGGGCACAGTATGACACGTTCACATAGCCACTTTGGATTGGAAATGTTGACTGTCATGTCATCATATACCCAATTGACAATGTCCTCAAGTTTCTCGCCAGAAATTGATAGTGATTCATTGAGCTCAATTGCAAATTCACCCTCTTCTGGAACCACAGGAATTTTCCCTTCACCAAGGTTCAAAAGGAATTTGGCAAAATCTGCTTCTGTTTGTTGATCTCCAGCAGCTTGAGTGATCCTCATGTTTTCTGTTAGACGAAGAATCTCAACATTTTTCCATAGGTGTGAGCTCTTGAAACACCTCCCTATGATCTGGGTTTGGCTATCATGTGGGACAACAGTAAGGATTTGCCTCCAGTCACCGCTGAAAACCATTGTGATGCCACCAAATGGCTTGTCTGAACCTCTGAGCCACTAGAATGTACGATCTGCTGCTTCTAATGCACGGCGATCCATCATTGACACTTCATCCAACCATGAGATGCGTCATTCTAATGAGTGTTGCAGTGCTGTCATGTTCACTCATACTGCAAGTGGACTTGTCTGTGAGAATGAGAGGACATTTTGTCCTATTGTGAAAGGTTGTGCCTTTCGGCAGTAGGGTAGCTGCAATGCCACTTGCAGCTGTTGCAAGAGCTACTTTGCCCTGTGCACGCACTTTGTTAAGGATGTGGCACAATATGAATGTTTTCCCAGTTCCACCTCTTGCATCAAGGGATATCATTTTTCCAAGTCCCTGTTCCACACTTTCCATCACTGTTTCGACAACTTTTTGCTGTTCGTCATTGAGGCTGTTTTCTGTGTCAGTAATGATAGTTTGAAGTTCCTCTATGTTGTGCTCAGTCTCATGCTGAATGATGCGGGGAATTTGACTCCGGACGTGAAGTGGATCAGGCTCAGGGAGGCCAAAGTTCCCATTTAAAGTAAAACAATGTCTTTCAACATGGTCCTTAAGGTCAAGTAGCACTTGAGTCACAATAAATTCATCTGGCTCATTCACATTGGCCCTGTGCATGAAATCTTCACACAGAACTGCAAGTGTTCCTCTCTAAGAACAAACATTAGCATGTTGGTGAATACCTCACGCAGTGCTGAGCCAAATGTCACATTTGCAGCCTCCTCCATAACATAATCTACTTCTTGGTCATTGTCAACAATGCCATGCGCAATGCAAGCTGCCAGATAGGTGTCCATGACCACATCTCCAACTCGTCGGAGGTCTTTGAAGCATGTTGGCCCTGGCATGCGGTACAAAAGGATGCGGAGATAGAATAGTTCAGCAGTGTGAAGCTTGAAGGCAATCTTTGGAATTCGTCCAACGGTGTCAGCCATGTGGTCATCGTGAGAACTCAGTCTTTTTTTACGCAATTGAAATTTCTTTCGTGTGTATGTGAAGAGTTGAAACACATCTGGGTACACAATGTGTCGCATGTGTGGATGAAGATACATTGCTTCAAAAAAGGCGGTCAGTGTGGTGGCAGGTGGCCCTGAGTCCAACAGGTTCTGGGCAGCGCCTTCATCATTGAACATGATGACCTATTCATCCACTAGATGAATTGCAAGCATCTTTACTGGTGGCTGTTTCTGCTGAATGGGGAAGTCGTATATGCGCCAGTATCCCTCAGATGCAGTGATGTAACGCCCTAACTCATAACGTGTCACCTCATCACGTCATAGTATCTCACGGGTCTCATCATCAGGCACATCCAGTCTCACCATGCACTGATCAGGTCCCTTCTCCAAATATTTATACAGATATTTGACACTGGAGACAGCACACACAATTTCAACATTAATATGCGCATTGTATCGGAGCAGGATGTACGGATTGTATGGCACAACCTATATATTATTGACAGGTAAATTGACGCCACCTCTGATGGTCTTGATGATGGGAGAACCAGGTGCTCCTTCTGTTCGTCTTCGGTACAATGGGTAGGAGTTGTCTGAAAAGCTTGTGTTCTGTCTCAATTGTTTGGGATACTCTTTGGTGCACTTTTTGGTGCAAATGCCACGCAGACGCCATGCTCATCGCCATCTTGTTTACAGTCTATGGTCTGACGTGATAAGCCTCATTGGTGATATATTCGACATATGGCTAGAGAGTTGTGGAAGGCCTATACTTCATGTTAAACATAAATATATAGCAGCAAAGACAACGTCGGCATTGACGGCAAAATAGGCTACAGAATATTTCGTTCTGTATTGACAGGTGCAATATTTTGAAATCGATAATATTTTTTGTAATTACATTTATATCTGCATCTGTCTCGAGCCGTGTCTGAGACGCGAGCGTCTCACGCAGGCAGTGTGCAAACTCTCACATGGGAGCCGAAATAAAAACGGACACGCCACGCAGCTGAGCTGATGGAGATTTGCCGTTTGATCGGTAAGAGGATAATTAACCTCGTTTAAGCCTGCATAGCCCATTACTAACTACTACTACTATTTAACATATTAAACATCACATAGTCACAGGCGCGCATCAGCTTCAGCGCGCATGACACAGTAATAAAGAAGTAAACAGCAGCTTTAAACATGATTAAGAAGTAAACAGTGTGACTTATAGATTCAGTTAACATCCAGAGAGTGTGTGTTTATTGTTTATTTTTAAACCACAACCCATTATGTCAGAATGTTTATTTTTAAACCAACCTTCTAAAAATGATATATTTAACAATATCTTTTGCATTTCTCATCCAAACAACGTCAAACTTGGCACTGCACTTAAGCCGGTCGCACACCGGACGCGCAGCTCAGCGCCGCGCCACGTCTAGGACAACTGTCACCTGAAAATCCGTTAGCATCAACAATTTTCTGATTTCTGTAAATAAATATAAAACTAAATGTATATTGCAGCACAGGGTTAAGTCCGTATATGCATTAACTACGATTTGAGACACATAAATGTAAATTTAATATAAAACTATTTAAATGGCGCTCTGTGGCGCGGCAGGATTTTGAACACGGTCCTGAGCCGTTGCTGGGCGCCGCGGACAGACGCCGAAAGGCGCCGCCGATGTGTGTACTCTCATAGAGAATAATGTGTTCGAATTTAAAAACCGTGGCGCTGCGCGGCGCGGCGCTGAGCTGCGCGTCCGGTGTGCGACCCGCTTTACTCGTGCCCGTAGCAAGACACCTGTCGAGTTTGAAAACGGTTCGAGAGATATGCGAATAACAGACTCGTGACAGATAACAGACTCTTATAATAACAGACTCTTTGTGTAGAAAGCACAAAGTGAACTCCGAGAAAACGCTATGCTTGAGCAAACAGTTTGTGAATAGGCTACTACAAATGATGCCCGTGAAAGAGAATGTGAACGCATTGAATAGGATATGTTTAGTTGGTGAATAGCATAGGCTACTATTACACAGTAGCGATAACGTTAAGCGCGCCGCATTAAGCATTAAACGCAACGATTCAGGGGGCAGGCAACGTGTAAACGCGACGATTCAGGGGGCAGGCTACACAGTGAACTCCGAAAAAATGCAGATAGATATAATATACAGAAGTAAACGCGACGATTCAGGGAGCAGGCTACACAGTGAACTCAGAAAAAAAATGCTACGCTTGAGCAAACAGTTTGTGAATAGGTTACTACAAATGATGGCTGTGAATAAAATATAATATTCAGAAGTAAACAGTGTAGCTGACAAAGTGTTTATGTCAGAATGTTTATTTTTAAACCACAACCTTCTTGGGGCTTCTTTGACCGATACAACCCTCTAATGTCAGAAAGTTTATTTTTAAACCACAACCTTTTAAAAATTATATATTTAACGATATCTTTAGCATTTCTAAGTTTGAATTCGAGTTTGAAATCCATCGGACTAACAGTTCGAGAGATATGCGAATAACAGACACACACACACACACACACACAGACAGACACACAGACACACAGACAGACAGACGTTTCTGTAATTTATAGATAGATGGTTTGTATTTATTTGTGAAGTATTATCTTGGCTCATTTATTTATATTTGTAAAACACAATACATAATTGTTACTCCACTGCATTTTCACTCAAACTGATCTTTGTACTTGCACATTGCTTTCTGATTGTTCGCGAGTCGAGTTTTCCTTTGCAAAGCAGATCGAGTTTGTTTGCAAATCGAGTTTTCCTTTGCGAAGTAGATCGAGTTTGTTTGCAAAATGCTGGATTTGTTTGCTTAATTGACCGTTCGCAAAGACCCGCCCCCCTTAGTTACTGTCGCTATGTCCGACAAGCTATGCCGTTCTCACGCCACACCATGTTCTCACGCAGTGAAAAATACATTGCAGAGCAGAGAGGAGACTGACAACACGCTGACAGACAGGACAGACCAGGTTACTTTTCGGTTACGTTTGATATTAAACATATTAAACAAAGTCTCACCTTTCAAATTTGGTCATTTTTTAAAAGAAATTTAAACAATAAATACCGTTTTGTGGCTCTTTAATGTGTCGTGACAGATCGCTGTAGAGCATCAGTTAAAGCTGCTCGTGAACCGATCATCTCTTCCTTCTAGTTAATTTATAGCCTCAAATAAACATGAACAAACATAAGAAGGAATGTTGTTTTAACCACGGAAAGACGTCAGTACACTCCGTTTTTCAAGTTCAAATCCTCCCATGTTAATCTACTAACTCTCCTGACTGCTTTGTCGGACAAAATGGCGGATGGCGAAGTATGATTGGTCAGATCACCTGTCAATCAAGCTCCCTGCGAAGGGTCAATTATGGCACATAATTCGCTCCATAGTCGCGCGACACAATGAATCGATAATGAAATTAATCGATTTAATCGATTCGTTGTTGCAGCCCTAATTTAGTAAAAATGTTGATTAAATAACATTCAAAATTACTGATAAAATAAATCATAAATTGTTTAGCATTTTGTAGTACTTTATAATTTATTTACATCTTTGTTTAATAATTTGCACATATAATGTAAGAGCCTGAAAGTGAGGGATGTTTCTAAACGTTCCATCTGTCCTGTAATTTTGCCGCTCTGCTGGAGATGTCTGCCTGTTCTACATCTGATGGGCTGGAACTTCATCAAGTAAATATTTTTCTTAACTGTAGGCAAATGTTCTAAGAATGTAAGAGTTATTCAGAGACAAAGGAAGTCCACAAACATTAGCTCTTAAGAGGAGAACCCCCTTAATGCTGGCCCACATAATAAATTATACAGCAATGGATGGGTTTTAGATCATCCATCATACATTTGAAATGCATTTGTGTCTGGAAGATGTGTTAAATCAATTTATAGACATGGAGTTTTGGCCTTCTAGGTTTTGTTAGTTGTTACACTTGTGTGCAGTCAGTGTAATTTCTGCAAATGCTGCTGCATCGGTGCGCATTTGATAAAGTTTGATCGGACTTGTTGCAGTTTTGCTGACCTGTGATGGCCATGGTTTACATAGTGAACATAAAGTAAACATAAAGGGCGCCGTTTGGTACAAGGCCCTTGTGTGGTAAGGATATAAGTGGTCGTAGTCCCAGTAACGCACACAAAACTGTAGATCTCATATATCAACCTGACAGTCTTTACAAATATTCTCTGTGTTATTTTTCATTCACAACAGGAAAGATCAGTGGGAAAGTGGAAAGATTTCTGTGTCCTTTGATTTATATAATGAAATCCCTACTACCTTAATATATCTGTTCATTCTTTCTTAAAGCTAACATCATATTATATTTACAATTCTGTTTGGTGATGCGAGTGTTGCAGAAACTTAACCTCATTGGTTTCTTTTTTCAGGGAATGAAGAACTCAAGCATGGAGAAGGATTGGGGATTACTTGGATTCCTTGTTCTGTCATTATGTTTTCTCGTCAGCAATGGCCAACAACTTGGTAGGGGCAGAATTGAGATCATACGAGATGATTATGTTCAGTTTTGTCTGATTGTTGCTCAAATAAAAAGTCTGTTTTCTTTCTCTCAGTCTGTAAACGGGAGACAGTGGCTGACATTGTATTCCTGGTGGATGGCTCTGCCAGTATTGGGCTGGACAACTTCCAACAAGTCCGTGAATTCCTCTCCTCACTCGTAGATAACTTTGAAGTTGCTCCTGATAGGATCAGGATCGGTCTGGTTCAGTACAGTGACACACCGCGTACTGAGTTTTTGCTTAACACTTACCAGAACAAAGAGGAAATTCTCAACTACATCCAAAATCTGAATTATAAAACCGGTGGGACGTTTACTGGCCAGGGTTTGGAGTTCATGCTGAACCATCACTTTGTTGTAGAGGCCGGAAGTCGAGCACAGCAGAATGTTCCTCAGATTGCCATTGTTATCACAGATGGTGATTCTCAAGATGAGGTTGAGTCACATGCTCAGAAGCTAAGGCTAAGGGGAATCGAAATATACGCCATAGGGATCAAAGATGCAAATGAGATGTTACTGAGACAGATTGCGAACGAGCCGTATGATCAGCATGTCTACAGCGTATCAGACTTTGCAGCTCTGCAGGGAATCTCCCAGAGGGTAATCCGGAAACTGTGCACCACTGTGGAGGAAACACAAAAAGAGGTCCTCCTGATGTCAAGAGGTAACATTACATTGAAAAACTTCCAATTGAAAACTCTTGAGTCACAGCTTTACTGGACATCTGTGAGAACTACTGAGAGATCAGTAGCCAGTAGCAACAAACCCCGTTAAGCTCTTTTTTTTTTCAAACTTTGAATGTTAGCTTGACAAAAGCCCCTTTCACACAGCACCATGATTATATAGTGTTGTAGAAATTCTTAATACGAATCTGACTTCTTCACCACGGACAATTTAAACAACTTGCAGTTGTTCAAAATACAATACAATACAATACTTCCCTGAAGTAAGGTGACGGCGTCCCGTCAAGAAGCTACTATCACTACCTCAATCACACATGAGCACACAGGTCTTTAGCATCTATACACTCTCTCCATCCTTCTCAGGTGTATGCTGGTCCGACACAGGATCATTAATACTAACTCAGAGTATTACAGCCTCACCCCGAGGGTGGCTCTATAGTCTTCCAACACTATTACTGTCTCTACGGTGGTCTTTTGAGCATAGAATCTTTAGTACTTCTATTACTACCTCAATCACACTTTGATGTTCTTTTGTTTTCTTTTGAGCGTAGAATCTGTTTCTCAGCTGCGCAGCAAATACCTGGCACGACTCCCAAGTTGCTCTTTGTAGAAATTAAGTTTTATTCACGGCCGGGAGATCACTGGTCACAACAACCAAGTGAATCTCCTGAATAGAAAGATACATGTACATTTATATCATACAGTTGAGTAAAAATCAATGTCACTCAAATCTTCTTAACTGTGATTTGTTCTCGTGATTGGTTTGTAATAATCTGAGCTAGTCATATGACTGTTAGTTCTACTGTGTTAAGCACTTTTTGGTTAAGTATATATGGCCTTTGACCTGAGCATCCTTAGTCTGCGTTTCTCTGTACATTTAATGTTGAAAATACCCATTACATAAAATATTTCTATCACAATAGGAAATTGCCAGAACACCTTCTGTGTGAACGCAAACACGACCCGGGATTGATGCCGGCATCGATGCCGGGTTGGGGACCTAGTAGTAACATTACCGTGTTCAGTCCCGGAACGCGCGCTGTGTGAACAAAAGCCGCAATAATGCCGTGTCGTAGTGATGACGCTGAAGACGCTGATTGGTTGAAGCGAGAACGTGCTACGATTGGCCAGCTCGATGTGGCCGTTATCTGATTGGCTTGAGTAGGCGGTGGGTGGAGTCCACTTATTTGTGGATCTGTCTGCACGTCGACGCTAGAAGTGTTTCAAAATCCACAAATGCGTGAGGGGATTCACAAATGCACAGGAACCAGTTCACAAATGTGTGCAGCGATTTACAAATGCACAGAAAGCGGTTCACAAATAAATGCCAGACAGAGTTGTGTTTGTAAAATAATAAAACATTTGACTATCTAACATTTGCAAATCTCATTTTATTTATTTGTGAATTTGATATTTTTTTGTGAAACTCTTTACATTTATTTGTGGATCTTAATCTATTTATTTGTGAATTCGATACATTTTTGTGAATCTCTTTACATTTATTTGTGAATATTAATCTATTTATTTGGAATATTGCAACAATAATACCCCCATAAGTTTACTCCTGGTATTAAGAAGCTTTTTTGTCGATCGGATCACAAGTGGACGACGCTAAATACAGGTGTAAACGGGGTCTAAAATGTTTTGATCTTGTCCACTTTCAACCACTTCCAGAGGTAGTCGAATGCATTTGACCGGATTGCTATCATAGTATAAACACTCATGTGGTCGAATGCGTTTGAACAGCCACAAAAGACGCCTACTCTCTGTCTACTGACCTAATGAGTAAGCATAGTAAGCTAGAAAGACGGGATTTAAACTTTGTCGGCTGAAGACCCAAGTTTGGTCTCAGGATGAAAAACGTACCAAACTCAATGTTCTATATTCTATATATATATATTCACCCTCCCCTCAAAGAAATCTGAGCAGAAGTTGTTGAAAGTGGACAAAAGAGATGGATTAAAACACCAGGTGTAAAAGGGAAAGTGTCTCCCTTGTCTACTTGTGATCCGATCAACCAAAACGCATCTTAATACCAGGTGCTATGGAATGCCAAAGCTGACTTAATTATAAATAAATAAATACATAAATAAATATACTAAGAAATGTAAAAAAGCAAAAATACATAAATAAATACATAAATAAATATACAAAGAAATGTAAAAAAGTACAAATAAATGAGTATTTATACTTTTATTTCCTTATTTATGTATAATTGTATTTTTTCACACATTTTTTTATTTTTTATTTATACATTTATACATTTATTTATTTCCACTTTTATTTATTTCCACATTTATTTATGTATATATGTTTTTATGTCTACATTTATTTACTTTCACATTTATTTATTTTCACATTTATTTATTTCTACATTTATTTATTTCTACATTTCTTTGTCCGTATGCTAATGAGGGGGGCGTGTTTTACCTCAGACATCAGCAATCGAGCTCAGAGTGGCAGTGCTGAAGCTTTGAGGCCACAGTGACACCTTGTGGTGTGACCAAACGAAACGCAAGAGGTGTGCGGACAATATCACATTTTAAGTCATGTAATACTAATATCACCCTAACTGGCTATATAGGGTTAACACACATAGCACACATGAACAGAAACTGCACTTCAACAGGTGATAGCAGACACTTGGACATGGAAGCGCATGAAAGTATCCACTATTAATAACAATGTAAATGCGATGGATAGGGCTGATAAGAGCTTGCGTTTAATGTCGATGAGACTCGCACACCAGCGCAGAACGCGGAGAGAAACCATCGCACATTTCCCTGACCGCAAGCATATTGATCAATGAGTTTGAAACTAGACTCAATACACAGTTTCAGGGCTGCCAACTTTTGAGTTTAGCTTGGAGTGAGATTTTTTTTCTCACTCCAGAAAGTGAGAAAAAAAAAGTGGAGGGGGGGGATGTAAAAACAAATATTGCATCACAATAAGTGTAATTGTGATTGTCAAAACATTTGGTAACTAAATAGAAGTGTTTAGTGACAACATGTTACAATGTTTACATTGTACAATGACTGTAGGATACAGTTTTTATTATTGCTTGACAAAAATTTCAAGATTTCAATTCCATTCTTGTGATTTGATTCCGATTTTGATTCAATATTGACTAATTTGGATACATATTTATTTTAAATTTTATTTAAAAAAATAATCTCACCAAATGCTGTAAACATAGAGGGCCCAATCTGCTGGTATTATTAAAGGTTAAAAATAACAAATTAAATTAAATATAATGCAGTTTTTGTTATAATAACAATTATTTAATGACATAAGTAAAAATATAATAAATGTGTAATATAGTGCTCAGCAAAATCTCCTCTCTAGCTATATTTTCTATTCAATTAACATGCTATGGTCATTAAATGGCTTTCCTGAGCTAATGTAATGTTATGTGACATAATTGTTCTCCTGCTGTTATATTGACCTCTTTCCGTGGTTGAAAAACACTAATTGGTCGATATTATGTATACTTTTGGTAAGTTGTACTGCATCTTTAAATAAAAAAGTAACAGATGATCGGTTCACCTGCACTTGAACTGAGGCGCTCAGCGATCTGTCACGTCACATTTACAAGCGCCAAATCGGTATTTTTCTCTGAATTTCGTAATAAAATTGATGGAATCTAAGAGCTGAGAATTAGTTTAATATTAAAAGTACCTCTTTGCTCCACAATTTTTCTGTGCGTGAGAAAATGGATGTGTGGCGTGAAAGCGTGTGAAAAGTGTCAATTGCGTGAGTCTCACGCTCAATGCGTGAGAGTTGCCAGCCCTGCAGTTTACATTCGCGTTTCCTAATTTCGTATGCATAACAGGTGACAATTCAAATGCTTAAAACACAACCCATATTTCATAAATGTGCTCTTAGATACTGATTAATCACAAGTCATCAATTTGGAATTATTCTTAAATCAAACAAAAGGGGCTCATGTAAACGCAGCTAATGAGCCACGCATCTCACGCCATGCATTGGAGCACAGAAGCATCGACATGCCCATTCAAACAGCACCTATCGTGCCCATGGTCGTGGTGATATTTCTCCCTATAAACTGATTTCCAGGGACGTTTTTCCCCCAAACCTTACTACTCAGTTATTATAATAATAAGGCACTATGGCTGTTATCAGTAAAATAAAATTAACAAAAGTCTCATTAAAAGTCAAAATCTTAATACAGAGGAGAATGCTTTTACACTGCAATTACAATTGCATAAAAGTCGTTATGAGATTAATGATAAAAATAAAACTCAATTGCTGATGTCTGAGGTAAAACACGCCCCCCTCATTAGCATACGGACAAAGAAATGTATAAATAAATAAATGTGGAAATAAATAAATGTGAAAATAAATAAATGTGAAAATAAATAAATGTAGACATAAAAACATATATACATAAATAAATGTGGAAATAAATAAAAGTGGAAATAAATAAATGTATAAATGTATAAATAAAAAATAAATAAATGTGTGAAAAAATACAATTATACATAAATAAGGAAATAAAAGTATAAATACTCATTTATTTGTACTTTTTTACATTTCTTTGTATATTTATTTATGTATTTATTTATGTATTTTTGCTTTTTTACATTTCTTCGTATATTTATTTATGTATTTATTTATTTATAATTAAGTCAGCTTTGGCATTCCATAGGTGCAAACAGAGCCTAAATGTTGTGGAATCTCAAGTTAAAGCAACAAGGCAACATCATGACAGTAGCACGTTCTCAGCAAATACTGATTTCATCCTTAAAATGACATTTCTATTATTCTCTTTGTACAAACACAAGAATTAAAAGCAGAATTCAGTGGTCAAAGTTCTAACTAAAACTCTTCCATTTGCTGCTCTAGGCTGCAACGATACTGCTCAGGCAGACATTGTGCTCCTTGTGGACTCTTCTCGTAGCATTGGAGACAATTTTAAAGAAGTGAGGAATTTCCTCCATGCTTTTGTGGACAGATTTAACCTTAGACCTGACAAGGTTAGAGTGGGACTTGCCCAGTTTAGTGACAGAACATACCAAGAGTTCCTACTTGGAGAATATTTAGATAAGGAAGACCTGCACCAAAAGTTGGATGATCTCATCTACCGTAGAGGAGGCACCAAAACCGGTCAGGCCTTGACTTTCATCCGTGAGAATTACTTCAACCTGGCCAGAAAGAATATCCCTGGCATTGCCATAGTCATCACAGATGGGGGATCAAGTGATGCTGTAGATGAACCTGCCCAGAGACTACGAAATATGGGAGTTGCCATCTTTGTCATCAGGGTGGGAACAGGCAACATGGAAAAGCTGCGCGCCATTGCTAATTACCCACATGAAGAGTTCATATTCAGTATTAACAGTTATCAAGAACTGCTAGGTCTTCAAGAGAGTCTGCGCAACAAAGTGTGCTTTACTGTGGGCGTCCGGTCAGAAGGTAACATTTTACCTTGTATGCTTTCCCATTTGTGTTTATACAGTGGGATTGTTGAATATAAAAATCCTTAAAATTAATACAAACAAAACCAAAACTTTCCATAAATGTACACTGTAAAAATATATATGTTCATGATTTGTTATCACAACATTTTTTCTTTAGTCAAATCAAATGAGATAATTTATGTGGTTCAGATAACATAATATTTTTAGTTTATGTTGATTAAACCAATCTCCTTCATTGTATCAACTCAAATTTTTAATTTTAATGAACTTAAAATTGAGGCAACCAGGTTACTTACTTTTTTAAGTTGAACCAACAATCATTTTTTACAGTGCACATGCTTTGAGTCCCATCATACTGTTAATCTACTGTTGTCTGCACCCTAGTGTTTAAATTGTTTAGATATAAATAATTTATTTGTTTCCATTCTTTTCAGCTTTTTTGAAAAAATATGCTGATATCTTCATACTGGTTGACAGTTCAGCATCTAGACAAGAGCAGCCAATAATAAGGAATTTGGTCTATAGACTGGTCAACCAGCTCGACGTGGGAAAGAATGCTAATCGTGTCGGCCTGGCTCAGTTTAGCGAAAATGTCAAAGAGGAATTCCTGCTTAATACTGACAAGACCAAGAGTGAGATTGGGATAATGATGCGCAACCTTCAGCTAAGGCCTACTGGGAAGCGTAGAATTGGCCATGCAATTGAATATGCTCGCAGAAATTTCTTAAATAGCGCTGCTGGAAGCCGTGTATCTGAAGGATTTAAGCAGTTCCTGTTAGTCATTGCAGCTGGAGAATCTGATGATGGTGTCATCCAAGCATCCCGTAAAATTAATAAAGAAGCAGTGACGGTTCTTGCTGTTGGCTTAAACAATGCTGATCCGTATGAGATGAAGGACATCTCTAGTCAACAGCACAGCTACAAGTTAGTAGGCAACATTCAACCAGTGCTACAGAAACTTAAGTCTGCCATTGACACATGGGAGGAGGCTGCTCTCACAGAGGGTGAGTGTGTGCATAATCTTCTATTCTTTCAATAAAATTCATAAAGTGTTATTAAACTTTTTCCCCCTTGTTCTGGCTTTTAAATATGACTGGATTTGAAAAACTATTATGTATTACATAATCCAAAAGACTTTGGTTTTGTAAAGTTGTTGTGTCTTTTGACAGAGTGCAAGTTTGACGTGGTGGCAGATATCGCTTTTATTGTTGACCAGTCCAGCAGTATCAGATCCAAAAACTTCCAACTTGTGCGTGACTTTCTTGAGAGCACCATCGGAGGTCTCGACGTGGGCGAGGGAAAAATACAGGTAGCTTTGATCCTCTATAGCGACGTCCCTCGAGCTGATGTGTACTTGAACACCTTCGCTGATAAGGCTGACATCCTGCGCTACATCAGTAGCATGGCATATGGTCGTGGTAAAACATACACCGGAGCTGCTCTGAAGTTTGCCAAAGACCATGTGTTTACCAAAGCAAGAGGTAGCAGAAAAGATCAGCATGTTCAGCAGGTTGCTGTTGTTATCACCGATGGAAAGTCCACAGATGACGCGGCCAGTGCTGCAGCAGATTTACGGCGATCAGGCGTCACTGTATTCGCACTTGGTATTAAAGACACAAAAGAGGATGACTTAAGAGAGATTGCATCCTACCCACCCAATAAGTTTGTGTTAAATGTGGAACGCTTTGATCAACTAAATTCCCTTGCGAAGATTTTAACCAAAACACTTTGCAATGAAATCACAGATGCCATCATACCTAAATTCTCATTTGGCGAAATATTAAAAGGTTTGTACAGTATTTTTAATCTTTTTTTTTTTTTTTTTTTACTAGCACAATGTTCAACCTGTTTCACAATTCCAATTTCATAATGGAATACTCTTTCACTACTTTGCAGGTTGCAAGCAAACAGTCAAAGCTGACATATACTTCCTTGTGGATGAATCAGGAAGTATATTATATACAGACTTTGAAGATATGAAGAAATTCATAACTGAATTGCTTGATGTGTTTGAGATTGGGAGTGACAATGTGCGCATTGGAGTAGTGAAGTTTGCAAGCCATGCAACCACAGTTTTCCGATTACACGACTATAGCACAAAAGCTGGTGTGAAAAAGGCAGTGAAGGATCTCGTTATGAATGGAGGGGGCACCAGGACTGATCTGGGGTTAAGAGAAATGATACCGCTATTCAAAGAAGCTGTAAAAACACGTGGCGAAAATGTTCGTGAGCTGCTGATTGTAATCACAGATGGCGAATCAATAGGGACCGAAGAGTCAGTAGATGTTCCTGCTAACATACTGAGAACAGAACAGAATGTCACCATTTATGCTGTTGGTGTGAAAAATGCATCTGTGCCCGAGCTCATTTCGATATCTGGCAGTCCAAAAAGAACGTATTATGTCAAAAACTATGATCTTCTCAAGGATATTAAGAAAGACATCCTTACAAAAATATGTGAAGGTAAGAAATTCAATTTATGGCATATCTATAGTATGTAGTATGCAGTATGCAAACAGTATGTTTGCACTGTTACTTGATTTGCACAATATTATGTTTGCACGGTTATTTGATTTTCACAATTTTTTATTAAATTTGGTGATACAATAATAACGATGCGTGCCTATAAATGACTGCCCGTGTCTGATTGTTGTTTCAAGATTCTTTTCACAGAATGAGTGTTCACTTTATAAATTTCTTATTTTTAGGTTGTGAAGGTCTTGTTGCAGATGTTGTCTTCCTGATTGATGGATCAGAAAGTGTTAGCACTGAATGCTTTGAAGACATCAAGGAAATAATGGAGTCTGTGATAGAAAAGTTTGCGATTGGACCAAACAAGGAGCGTGTTGCAGTTGTTCAGTATGGCACAAACACAGAAGAGGAGTTTTCCTTGGATACATTTGATGATAAAGCTAGTTTATTACAGGGAATTAGAAACATCAAACAGAAGAATGGAAACACTTACACTGGAAAAGCACTTACAGAAGTATTGAAATCTTTTGACTCCTCTAAAGGAGGGCGCTCCAGTGCCTTGAAGTTCTTGATAGTTCTTACAGATGGAAATAGTAGGGATGATGTAGAACAACCTGCGAAAGATCTGAGAGATAATTCCATCAACATTTATGCCGTTGGTATGAGACATGCAAACAGATCTCAGATTCATGCCATTGCTGAATCCCACGAAGGTGTGTTCTTTGAAGACACATTTCCTACCATGAAAGAATTAGGCAGTGAGGTTCTTCTCAAGATCTGTAACAAAGGTATGTAAACAAAATCTGAGATTTTTGAAAGAGATCACATTATGTCGGTACCCTCTTTTAGTTGATGTTAAGTTTTGTGGTTTTTAGTCCATGTCTGTTAGCTTTGGGGCATCTACTGCTAGTGTACTCTTAAAAGTGAGTCTTTCTTCATTAAATTGGACCAAAACTACTGATGACTCATCCTACCCTCCATTTCCAAAGTCCATCTGATCCTGACTGGCAATAGCATGTTGACATTTACGGCCTGTACATTTTTAAAGGGTTAGTTCACCAAAAATTAATTCTTTCAGTAAATACTCACCCTCATGTCGTTCCAAACCCGTAACACTTTCTTCGGGAACACAAATAAAGATATTTTTGATGAAATCTGAGAGCTTTCTGTCCCTCCATTGACAGCTACGCAACTGACACTTTGAAGCTTTAAAAAGTTCATAAAGAGATTGTTAAACTAATCCATATGAATTGAGCGGTTTAGTCCTAAATGTTCTGGAGGGACACAATCACTTTATATGATAACCAGACTGAATTTAAGCTTTTATTCACATAAAACATTCATCAACCCACACATCAGCAAGAACCAGTGAGGTTCATTCTCGTGTTACGCAGCACGTTTGAGCTTCAGCAAGAGGTTTGTTCTCATGTGTGAAGCAGGTTTGGTTGAGCTTCTGTTTATGTTCGCTGATCAATGTTTATATGTGAATAAAAGCCTACAGTAAATTCAATCTTTTCATCATATAAAGCGATCGAGTCTCTTCAGAAAATGTTGACCAAACCGCTCGATTCATATGGATTAGTTTTTTGTTTTTGGGTGAACTGTCCCTTTAATGTGTACATCTTCTAAAAGATTGTCAGCTTTCATGTGTATTATAGTAAAAACCAAAGCCAGAGTGACTTTTTCAAATGACTTCTTACATTATGATCATTTATCTTTCCAGAATGCAAGACACCCGAACTGATTGACATAATCTTCCTTTTGGATGCCTCTGGTAATCCCAATAAAGATGGTTTCAAGGAAATGATCCACTTAATATCAAATGTGGTGGGCAAAATGTCATATGTGGTGGGCAAATCTGTGGTTGGAAAAAAACGGGTACAATTTGGCGCCATCACCTACTCTAACATCCCTCAATCAGAGTTCACCCTGAAAGAGTACAACAGTCAGGCTGATGTTCGGAGGGCTATCTCAAACCTCAAATCTTCAGGGGGAATAAGAAACACGGCCCGGGCCCTTAAATACACACTCTCCTACTTTGACAGAACTCATGGTGGACGACGGCCACAGAATGTACCCCAAGTGCTATTTCTGATTACAGATGGCAAGGTTAATGACTTAAGTGGACTGGACACTTGGCCTGAGTCCCTGGCTAATTCAGAAGTCAACTTTTTTGCTATTGGTACTGAAGATGCAGATGAGGACCAGCTAAGGAAGATGGCAGGAGAGAAAGGCCGAGTGCACTATGCAAACACCTACCTGGATCTGCATGGACTAGAAAAAATAATCACCCAAGACCTTTGCCATCTTACCAAACCAAGTAAATTTAATTTCTTATCACCTTTTATCAGTGCTTGGGAATAACTAGCTAAAATGTCAATGCAACTAACTTAGCTACATTTATCAGTAGCTCAGCTGTTTTTAAAATTCTGCAGATTTTCTAATAACAAGCTTCCCTGTTAAATTGATGTTCATTTCTTTTTCAAATCCAGTTACAGATCATTTGGATTTTTTTTCTCTTTTATGTTGTATTAAGTGTGTATGAATCTGTTAACTTTTAATGCTGACATGCTATTTGAGTTAATTTGTTCAAAAAAAAAAAAATCTGAAAATGTATGGCACAAAGATTTTGAACAAATTAACTTAAAGCTCAACGTGTGAATGTTCTTCTGATTAAATTATTTCAAAGGAATGTTACTATATTTAAAAATAGGTTGACCACTTAAATAGCTTAAATGTATTCAGCCACTTTTTGTCAGTAACTGCGCTTTAAATAGAGTAATTTCTGCATAATCACTTCATGCATCTTAGTTGATCGGATGTCCATTTATACTTGGTCACATAAATCTTTCACTGCAAAATAGATATAAATCTGACCTACTCTTCCCATGTTATGTGGCAATATAATTCAGTTTAAAGCTCTATCTATGCCCCATATGATGCTTAGTGTTTGTGTTTATTAGTTGTTGTCTCCTTCACAATTGCTTGCGCACATGTGGAGTCGCATCTTGTATGTGTCTCATACTGCCTTCTGAGATATTTGTAGCTATATTCAGTACAAATGCAAGATCTGAAGTGACCAAGTTTAAATAAACCCTAAATCATAAGTTCCTTGCCAATCTAGTTTCAATGTTGCTTCCTCAACACTGCGAACTATGCTTTTGTTTTTGTCTCAGTTAATGTTGTTTGTCCTAATGTTTTTTTGTTTCTCTTTCTAGTTTGTGAGAAGGAGCTATCAGACCTGGTATTTTTAATTGATGGATCAGATTCTATTATGGATACAAGTTGGATTATTCTCAAACAAACCATGATTGGCATTGTGAAAGAACTGGATATTGCTCAAGACAAATGGCGAGTGGGTGTCGCCCAGTTCAGCGATATATTCTTGCCTCACTTTCACCTGGACAGTTGGACTAGTTTTGATGAAGTGGAGAAAGCTATAAAAGAAATTAAGCAAAGAAAGCAGGGCACACATACTTGGAGCGCCCTGAAATTAATTAGACAATACTTCACAAAAGAGAATGGATCCAGAATAGATAAAGGAGTCGCTCAGAATCTCCTGCTGATCACAGATGGACATGCTAATGATGACAAAGACTTGAATGCATTAGCTTATCTCAGAAACAAGAAAATAGAAATAACTGCTATTGGGGTTGGCAATGTCATTAAAAAATCTGAGCTGCTTTTAATAGCTGGGTCAGCTGACCGGGTCCTCATTGAGACTTTCGAAACCCTTCAACTGAAGACAACCATAAGGAAAGTGGTAAATAGTCTCTGTAAAAACCATCACGATTTTCCCACATCTAGTAAGTAATTAGTTTTTATACTATAATTGATAATTATTATTATAAACTAAATACTTTACATATCAGCACTGTTTCTAAACTTGATGAGCTGCTGCCTGTTTCCAATTATGACTGTCTTATGTGGGAGCTCAATAAGTTTTGAATTTAGAGCAATAGTTATAGGGTTAGTTCACCCAAAAATGAAATTTATGTCATTATGTACTCACCCTCAAGTCATTCCAAATCCGTAAGACATTTGTTCATCTTCGGAACACAAATGAATATATTTTTGATGAAATCTGACAGTCTACGCAACTACCACTTTCAAACCCCAGAAAGGTAGTAGATACATAATTAAAGTAATCCATGTGACTCTAGTGGTTTAACCTCAGTTTTATGAAGCAATGCAAGAGCATGCATTGTTACATGAACTCATGTTGGACATTAGGCTAATAAAAAAGACACTTGAAAGTGTCAGTTGCATAGCTGTCAATGGAGGGACGGGAAGCTCTTAGATTTCATCAAAAAGATCTTCATTTGTGTTCTGAATATTAACAAAAGTCCCTTACGGGTTTGGAATGACATGAGGGTCAGTAATTAATGAGAGAATTTTCATATTTGGGTGAACTAACCCATTCTTAATGGTCCGTCATTAATAGGTAACTACTGTATGGTAGTTGATAGTAGTAGCTGAAGTGTTAATGTAGTACTACTCATTTTGTCCTGCATTACTTCCTGCATAGTTACCTATTAATGACGGGACATTTTTCTAGTGTTACCAAAAAGTCTTCTAACATGGTAAATGGTAATATACTGTGTAAACTATTTTGTCTGTTCCCTTTCTTGAAGATTGTGACCTATTGTTTTGTTTGAACAGGTTGCAATATTGACATTGCCTTTGGGTTTGACTTGTCCAAGCAATTAAGCCTGTTGAGGCCTCAGGTGGAAGCCGCCATCCACCAGATCTCCAAGATGGGTGATCTGTGTTGTTTCAAAGTGGACCAAATTACAACTAGATTTGGCTATAGGCTAGTGTCTGGACGAGATGGCCGTGTTCTGGAGGATTTTGGCTTTGACAAGTACAACGAGGATGTGGTCAGGAAAGTGATGTTATTGAAACCTTCGGAGCCCCTTGCCTTCAACACGTTTCTGTTAGAATCCTTCAGAGGAATGTTTGTCTCCTCTGAAGCCAAGGCAAAGGTGGGAATGTGTCTGAGATATAAAGTTGACCATCAAAATGATTGTCAACTATATTACATTCTTCATATGAATGTTCCCTTAATTACACAACAGCACCTCTGCTGATGTTATTTAAAAATTGTTTTGTTTTTGTGATGTTTTACTGACATAGAAACATAGTTAAACTATTATTTATACAACCAAAGAAACACTATGCACTTTTATTTGCTATCATATTTGGTAACACTTTATTTTAAGGTGACGCTGTTACATTGCACTTAAGGACTGACACTAATATTATAGCACTAATAATATAGCACTAATATTAATTATTAACTGCTTACTATTTTAGTTATGTTTAGGGTTAGGGCTTGGTTTAGGGTTAGTTACTTGTAATTATGCATGATTTACTGTTATTAGTATATTACATGTAGTAACGTGTAACTATGTCACCTTAAAACAAAGTGTGATATTTTACCCAAAATGGTGAATTAAACTGCATCTGTAAGAGGACTATTGGAAAAAATATATACATTTTAAAAATACAAATATGGTTGGGAAATCAGATTCAGCATTTTGATCACTTAGATCCACATTGGACACCTAGATCGCATTAAAGCAACACTAAGTAACATTTTTTACCTTACAATAATGTTTCCAAAATCGTATCAGTGGTTCATCAAGTCGTAACAGGGTGAACGGCACTTCTGGATTCGCTTTGCAGCCCTATATCTGAGACATAAGAAAACTACAAATTTGACTTGCTTTACGTCAAGCGTTACAATAGTCATTATTTAGTTTTTCTTTGTTTCTGATGTTGCAATACATCATACTTTCATGAAATCATGCAACATACTCTACCTTGTCTGTGGACATTGTTCATTCCAAAGCCGGTGCTGGATAAACAGCGAGCGTGTGTGCGACGGTAGGCTGAGGGCGGCGAAATTATTTACTACAGCGGTAATGGACAATTCCGCTTCTAACCTGTAGGGCGACCGAAGAGGAAAAGTTCCTTAGTGTTGCTTTAAATATTTATTGCTCATTCAAGACAACCTGAGACAATGGAACTCAGAAAATGGTAGTCACACAGAATGATGCTGCTAAAACCTCTGACATTTAATTGTATGTTTGTGTCTAGGTTTTAATCATCTTCACAGACGGGTTGGATGATAGCATTGAGCGTTTAATGGAGAGTTCAGACAGACTTAAACAAAGTGGTAAGTAGCAAAATATCCCAAAGTATTTTAAGATAGATCCACCCATTCCTACACTAGAGAGATTCCTCGATTTGTTCAGTTTAATGCAGAACTTTAATTCATTTTGTAAAAGGATATAGTTACCCCTCCCTCTCCATCTGCAAATCTGAGGTTGCATATTGATTTTGTTTTGTTTGATTTTGAAGCACTGCCTTTTCTCTTATTAGTACTGTAGTCTTTCATAGCCCCCATGTTTTTTTTTTTGGAGGACTTTTCCCCCATTTAACCTGAGCGAAGTCAAAGTGAATTGAAGTCAAGTTTAGAGACTGTGACCCTGAACTTGAACCATTTCAAAGCTATTTGTGCTTATTTCTGATGTGTAAACTAGGGGTCAGCGCACTGCTGATTGTGTCTTTGGAGGGAGAAATGGATGTTCGCCAGCTGGAATTTGGCAGAGGTTTCGAGTACATGCAGCCACTGACTGTCAACATGCTGAACTTAGGCAATGCTCTTATGAAACAAATTGTAAGTATGAAAGGGACATAATGATTCGATTTGATTTGTACAAGAAGCCCTTCAAGAGACCCATATGTAAATCACATATGGATGCTAAATTTAAGACACATTTCCACTCGTAACTTCATGAAACATAAATTCAATTCAATTCAATTCAAGCTTTATTTGTCATTGCATAAATACAGTGTATTGACACAACAAAATTACAAGTCGATCATGAAAAATTACATATCGTTATTTACGGCAGGAGCTCACGATTAAAAAGAGCCCAGACTCAGCATAATCCATAAACTCAGATCTAAAGCTATTCCTAATGGAGTTGTAACACATGAAACCCCACAGGCGCACCCAGAGCCTTGTATACAGATGGAGCACTGATGTTGTGTTGATGTTGTGAGAGCCCAAACTCACCAAAATCTATCACTCAGATCTAAAGATATTCCTCGTGGACTTCTAACACATGAAGTTGCACAGGCGCACCAATGAAGTAGTAGTAGTATGCTATGTTGTTTTGATGTGACGGTTCAGCTCATATTTCCATGAAACTTGTATGGATTGTGAAAAATTTAACATCTTTAGTGACAGCAGATTCTCACGATTACAAAGAGCACAAACACAACATAATCCATTTGCATTGATCATGAGATATTCCTCACAAAGTGATGCATACAAAACAAGTCTCTCGTCTTTCCGGGGTGCAATGTGTTTTCCAGTGTTCCCGGAACCGTCCGTGCTCGTTTTCAAACGTGGAATAACACAAAATATGTATCATCTTAAAGCTTAGAATCTCAGCTTTTTAAAGCATCTAATATTATATAATAATATAAAATATTCATTATCATATTTTTCAAAAATATTGCCTTGATTAACACAAAATTGGTGTCATTTGAAAGCTTAGAGTCTGAACTTTACACTGAATGTAGCCAATTTGAAAAACTGGGAAGTATTGCTGAGTTATTTGCTGATAAATAGAATTTCTTTTTTTCATAATCCTTTTTTTTTCATACTTTTTTGTACTATGTACTGCAATGTGTCAAAAACATCATACAGCTCATGAAACATTCACAGATCGTTGAAAATGGCACTTCATTTTTTACAACATATTATTACAATTAAAATGAGCCCAAAATGAACATGATCTATTGCTTTTATGACAAGATATTCTTCATGGAGAAACAATTTTAAAAATGCCCATTAGGGGGCGTCAAGGACTGAACAAAAAGGCTATCTTGGTTCCAAATGCTGTAACTTTTGATTCCTTTATCCAATCCAATTTTCCTCCTACCTTTTTTCCTTCCTGAGTTATTCCATGTCAAACAAGAAAGATATGCAAAAACATAATAAAAATTATATATAAATTTTGTCTTTTATCAGCAGTTTCTTGGCAGGAGAATGTCCAAATGTAATGTAATTTATATTTTCACAAAATCTGAAAAGTGTTCTTTACGATACCTACCTTTTGTCTCTCCTTGTTATAGTTTTGGAGTTATGAGTCTTTACTTTTGTGTGTCATTCAGACAAAACAACTTTAAGGATTTAGGGTTTAGGACTCGCAGTTTTCAACTCTTGCCGAGCTTTTATTTTTACACCACCTGCACAAGTTGCATCAATGGCTTGGCAGCTGCTCTGAAAGAGATTTTATAATTGAAACTGAATGTTTATTTTGCACAATTATTAACATCTTTGATTTCCACATTGTGATCGACACAAACCATTTCAACTGGACCAATATTTAAAGTAGTCTGGATTGTAGCTTGTGTAGATGCGTTTATAGTTTTCAGAGATGTCATGTCCGTGTTGCCAACTGTCTAATTTGGTGCGAGCTTCTATGAAGTGAATTTGTGGTAAAATACCCTGAAATTTACATGCATGGCCTGTGACTTCAACAGCAATAGACGAACAGTTCCACACATTGTGCGCCTTTCTCTCCCCTCAGGAAACAGTGGCGCTGAGGGAATGCTGCAATGTTACTTGTTCATGCTCTGGTGTACCTGGACCACGAGGACTCCCTGGAGAAGCGGGTCAGAAGGTCAGAGTTCCTCAATATGTGGATTTACATCATTTTTCTTGTTTCGTTCATCTTCATTGGATTTTTTCTCACTGAGCTTGACACATTATGCAAAGGATAAATGCATTTCTGCTTTAGAATTTGACTTTTCCTTGAAGGCAGCATCATTTTAAACAGGCTTCGCATAGGGAACGTGCCTATAATACCTTAAAGAAATTCTACTTATGTAGGGCGCACACTGAGTTTTCTGTGTCAGCATCCCTTTTTTTGTTTTTATTATTTAGGGCTCAGTTGGTCAGAATGGTCATCCTGGATTTCCAGGAGATGAAGGTAGCATGGTAAGTAAAAGTGTAAGCCTAATGTATGCTGTTATTCTCAATATGTGTACTTCATATTCCAATTCAGCAACTTCAACATTAGTAATTCAGAAGATGATGTATAGCTGATATCATATAGTAGTTTAGTAGTTTGTTTCGTATGCAATTTTGCCCTATAACCTCATCTGTAGCGATGTGTTGCTGAAGATATAGGACAGAATACACATGTTTTAGAGAGGATGTACACTGTATATGCCATGGATAAATATTTTCTCTCCCGTCATGTGTCTGGCAGGGAGAGCGAGGACCACCAGGGCTGAATGGAACTAAGGGATATAACGGTTGCCGTGGAAACAGAGGAATCAAGGTAAAGTAATGTGATTATCATTGAAGATGCATCTCTTGATGTTGTTTGTATCAGTGCAGTTTTCTGCTTGGAATTTCTGTATTTATCTCAGAATGTGAATTAGCACCGTGTGTCTTAGTACACCACTTGTATTTAGAACATTAATTGTATTAATGTATCAATTGTATCAAAATAAACAAAAATAAGATTACATACATGGAGACCATGAATCAAATTGTTAATGTAAAAAATAAAAATGGTTTAATATTTAGTTATTTAGTGCAAACACATTCATGCATTTAAGTGTGACTTAATGTAAATAATTTTAGGGATAATTACATGATACCTGCATGGCTAGGGTATGTTAAATCAGATGAGATTGTGTTTTACAGCTGTGCTGAATAAAGGAAATGTTTTAAAATCTCATTTCAATAGGGTCATCGAGGCTACACTGGAAATAAAGTGAGTAACATGAGTTGTTATATTGTTTACTGCCTGTTAGGTCTATTATTGCTCCTGTAATGGAGGCCAGCTAGTAGTTGCTGTGCAAGTAAACCTCACTCCTCTGATCTCACTAGGCACTCTAGCGACAGATGCTAGAGGCTGCAGTCTTTAGCCTCCTTGTTAGAGCACCTGACTCTCATGCCGGAGACCCGGGTTCGAGACCCGCACGGAGCGGGGTGTGAAGGACCCAATGAGTGGGGTTTCACACCCACTTAAACAATTACTGTTTGGACAAAAATATAAGTCAAAAACGACACAAATAATTTTCTTAAGTGCTTTCTGAATGCTTGTTCTGCTGTTTTTTTATTTTTTATTTTATCTGCAACTACAATTTAGAGAGCACAAAACACTGTAATGGTTTTTAATGAGTATCTTTGGCTTGTTTTTAGGTAAATAATCAACATGTTAAACAGCTTACAAGACATTTTTATGAGAAGCAAAATTACATGGGATATTAAGAGTTTTATAGAATCTTTTTGCAATCACAGAAGATGGTTTTTCATGTGTTTTATACATTAACAAGAAAAAAAAATGTGGAAATGTGCTTGCACTTTTTTTTTTTACTGGAAATTAAGTCCAGATCCTAATTAAATATAATGCTTTTTGCAGTGAAGTTAATGGTTTCCTTGAGGGCTTTTTCCAAGCATGCAGATGTAACGTGTAGGGTCACAAACGAGTACATGTTTGTTCAGTGGTTGTTGATTACTTCCCTAAACATGACTGTAAGTGTGTGTGACCCTTTGACCTCTGTCTGACAGGGAGGAGATGGGGAGATCGGGCTGGATGGAGTGGATGGAGAACAGGTTATTTCTCTTACATTCACAGTATCTTAAATGAATATGATGAATGTTCCATTAATCAATCTATATTAATATTATATACAAATATTGGCTGAATGTTTTGCATTTAAACTGTGAAACTGTTTTAAAAAATTTGCAAATTAGCAAAACACTAGGTTATAAACTTAAGAGCAATAAAATGTGCATTATACAAAGAAATAATTTATGGCTAAAGTTTAGTGATTGTTTAGTGATTTTCGAGCATGACTGAATAAATTCAGGGCGTACATTTTCATAACGCGAAACTCATGTTATCACCTCGAGAAAACCAATGGAAAAAAACACAGAAAATATTTACAGATGATTGATTGCACTATATAGCAAATGTAATGCTGTATTAACCGTTAATGTTAAATACGAGCTGAAAAATCTACTAAGAGGTTTGGAAATTTGAGTCTGAAAAAGTATGGCATTTTTTAAATTAAAAATGTCTGTGAACCCTGCAATATGCAGATATATGCATCAAAATATGGTATGCGATTATTGATGAAAAATTGTTCCTCAACAAACCACATGATTTGAGGAAGTTTAATATGTGAAATATCCCTAACCATAAGTATGAGCAATATTAACAGTATAAATAAATGTGTTTAAGGAATATTAAGTGCTGCCTTGTAAACACTGCAATAAATTAAACCCAATATAAGTGACCTGTGAAACTGCAAGCACACATTGTCACTGGATGAGTTATTGAGTCATTTGATTGGCTGTACTCACTATTTCTGTTGTGTGCAGGGCGATGCTGGTCTACATGGGCTTCCAGGACCTAAAGGAGACCCGGGCAGTGCTGTAACTACACAACCACACACGCATCACAAATGCCATCTGGTTTTGTTTGATCACAGATGCCTGCTTATTACTGTTAATATAAGCAGATAGAAAATGTAAAAATAACTTCCTCACTAGCTCATGTTATTTTTGTCTTTCAGGGTGTGAAGGGTTTCAAAGGGAGTTCTGGAACTGAGGGACACCGCGGTCTGCGAGGAGATCCTGTAAGGTGTTCCTGTGTGTTTATAGTAGTCGTTTTAAACGTCTAAACAACCTGACTTGATTTGTCTGTATATGATTCTCTGTTTACATTACAGGGCGCGCCAGGAATAGGCAACAGAAATCCAGGTCCAAAAGGCGAGAGAGGAGATACTGGGCTCCCGGTGAGGGACCTTTTTTTTCACTCCTTCTGGAAGATGTTAGCACTGTTTGTTTGGGTGTGAGGGACAGATTGTTTGTGTTTCAGTAGTGATCTGCAGGTGTTGTAGAATTGTGTGATTATATAAACACACTACTGTAAAATCCTCCCATGCGGCTTTGTATTTTTATAGGCTCTCAAAGTTAACACCTTCACACTTGTGATTTAATTATATTTAGCATTGTTCATTTTAACATGTGCAATTTGAAATCAACACATGGACACACTTGGCACTGCTCCTCTGAAATGACTTTCCTTCTGATGTTACCATTTGACTGTTTTTCTTTTTTTTTTTACTCACTTTGACTGTTTTTAATAAAGAAATCCAAATTAAGAGGTTTAACAAAAGAGGAGATTTAGGTGATCAAGTATCAGAAACATATCAGATTTAGAACCACATTTTTCAGGATGTTACAAGAATTTCTGATGTGTAACCGATAACAGTAAGAGTGTGTTATGACTGTGTTTTTTCTTGTCAGGGTGACCAGGGGCCTGTTGGATCCCCAGGCAGATTTGGAGATAACGGTTATCCTGTGAGTATTACTTGTACTAGTACTGTGGTACAGTAGCTTCTAACTGTACCCATAGCTTCTGTGCTATTCAGGTGTTGCTCATTCCTTGTGCGATTGATCAATAATCATGCTAAAACATTTGTACGCAATATCAAATTTACATGCGTTAGAGGTATATCTAGACTAAGGTTCAAAAGATTAGGAACACGTTTGTGTTAAGAAATGTATAATTGTATTCAACAAGGATGCATTAAATTGATAAAAAAAAGGACAGTGAGCACATTTATTATGTTATTATTATTTTAGATAAACGCAGTTCTTCAGAATATTGGTTCATTTTAAAGGATCTTGAGCAAAGACCCTGTAATGCAGTTTCATGCACTTTTCATTACGCAACACAACTATTTTCAGCTGTGATAATAATAAAAAAGGTTGATTGCCAAGTCGGCATATTAGAATGATTTCTGAAGGATCATGTGACACTGAAGACTGGAATAATAACTATTGTTATTACTTTAAGTTGTAATAATATTTCACAATATTACTGTTTATATTACTGTATTTTTAACCAAATGAATGCAGCCTTGGTGAACATATTGTATTTCAAAAACATTGAAATATCTTACTGATCACAAACTTTTGAACTGTTTAGTAACACGATGGTCCTGATTTGTACGTCTGACGTTTGGTGTGAGATATACAGTATTTAACATTTTCTGCCTCAATATCCTTCATCAGAAGAGAAAATGCATTAAATAAGTTTAAAGGCATGTAATTCTTCAGATAACTTGTATTTTGGTGTACTTTGATAGGGTGTTCCAGGAAGAAAAGGCCCACATGGATTACCGGTAATGTAGCATGAAGAACATGCATAGAATTCTGTTCTATGCCATTCTATTCTTCTATTCTATTCTTTTTTAAACCTGTTCTATTCTACTTGGTTGTATTTTAATTTAAACAATTTCATTCTCTTTTAATCTTGTTTATTCTAATCTACTCTTAATTCTTATTCTTGCATCCTGATTTATTGTTGTTGTTATTATTAATATTATTATTAGTAACTTGTGTTATTATGTAATCTATTTAATTTTTTTTTAAATATATTCTCTTCTCAGTTCTATACTAATATACTATTCAATTATGTTTTTAAATAAGTCTATTCTTTTTCTGTTCTAACATTCTATTCTCTAATCTATTATATTCTGTTCTTTTCTAATATAATATGTTCTGTTCATTTCTGTTGTGGTAATGTGTGTGTCTGTAAAGGGTGAATCTTCAAATGAGAAAGGAGAACCCGGAGAGCGAGGGCCTCCTGGTTACCCTGGACAAGTGGTGAGAACTGGGACCGTTCACCCTCATTTAAAAAGAAACACAGACAACAGATTTCAGATGATATAGTGTTGGAATTGATGTGTTGTGTTACGCCTCTCTAAATCTTGCCTGTTCAGGGTCCACCAGGTATTAAAGGGGCTGAGGGAGTAAAAGGTCATTCAGGTGTACCTGGAATTCCGGTGTGTATTCGATTGTTTAAACTAGATGCATGTTCATGTATTACCCTTAGAGCAAAACATATATGATATAGAACACATCTGTGAGAACCGTCTGTGTTTTCATAGGGTCCGTTTGGCCCTCCTGGAGATGAAGGTTTAAAGGGAAATCGAGGACCCAGAGGGCCAAGGGTATGTAAGACTGATGCATCATGTTTTCTTCCTCCTCCTTTTTTTCTTTTCCTGAAAAATGCATTTCTTAAAGTACCCCTATAATGCTCTTTCAAATAATACCTTTCATGCAGTGTGTAATTCCAGTCTTACTTCCTCTTATAAACCTATGTAACAAATTTGCATAATGGCAGCCTATGATCTTCATTGGCTGCCCGCGAACAATGTCTACTTTGACCCGCCCTCAAACACTGTAGTTGTAGTGTTGTGCAGGTGTGTGATGTATATTATTTTGACCTTGCATGTAAACCTATTGTAGCAGACCTCCTAAAAAAAAGTAGGAACCTTTAAAATGGCATAATAGGGGCACTTTAAACTTTTACTTTAAACTCTTTTACTTTTAAGTTATGTCAAGTCAAGTCAAGTCAAGTATATTTGTAGAGCGCTTTTCACAATACAGATTGTATCAAAGAAGCTTCACAGTATTAAATAAAAATAATACAACAAGGTTTGTTTCTAGTACAATTTATTGATTGATAAAAATAAATTAAATATCCCCAAAATATCCCCAACTGAGCAAGTCAAAGGCAACAGTGGCAAGGAACCGAAAAACTCCATCAAGTGACCTAATGGAGAAAAAAAAAAAAAACCTTGGGAGAACCCAGGCTCAGTCGGGGGCCAGTTCTCCTCTGGCATCTATGAACTAGAGGCCGGATTGTAGTTTGAACTGTAAGATTAAAAATATTATATGAATGCCTGGCTGAAGAGATGCGACTTTAATCTAGTTTTAAACTGGGAGAGCGAGTCTGAGCAACGAACAGTATCAGGAAGGCTATTCCAGAGTTTTGGAGCTAAATGTGAAAATGCTCTCCCTCCTTTGGTGGATCTGGATATCCTAGGTATGACCAAAAGCCTCGAATTTAGTGATCTTAAAGAGCGCGATGGATTATAGGGCGATAGAAGATCCGTTAAATAGACTGGAGCTAAGCCGTTTAGGGCTTTATAGGTCAGTAGCAATACCTTGTAATTAATACGGAACTTTATAGGTAACCAATGCAGTGATGATAAAATCAGTGTTATATGATCATATTTTCTTGATCTAGTAAGAACTCTAGCGGCAGCATTTTGGACTAACTGTAGCTTTTTTATTGAGGATGCAGGACAACCAGCTAATAAAGCATTACAGTAATCTAGTCTCGAGGTCATGAATGCATGAACTAGCTTTTCTGCATCAGAAACTGATAGCATATTACGTAGCTTAGCAATGTTTCTAAAGTGGAAAAAGGCTGTTCTTGTAACATATGAAATATGATTTTCAAAATCATATGATTGAAATATGATTTTCAAAAGACAGGTTGCAATCGAGTATAACACTGTCTATTAAGCGGTCTTCTGAGTGATCAAGTCTGAATACCAAAAAGCATTACAAGGTTTGACTGGCTTTTATTTAGGCGAATGAATACCTGGTTCATGTATAGTATATTATGTAATACTTCTGTGGTCATATAATGTTGCAGAGCAAATTTGTCCTCCTCTTTTCTCAAGTGTGCCTGCTTGTGTTTAGGGTGTACCGGGTGACACAGGGATCAAGGCAGAGCAGGGGCCAAGGGGATTCAAAGGGCCTCCGGTCAGTTGTTGGATTTGAGCATCTTTGAATTTTAAAATGTCCATCTAAAGCATGTGGAATAATTTGGTGTGACTTTCCAATGTAATGTATGACTTTTATATAAACAGGGACAAGATGGAAGAGATGGTTACGGACCTGCTGGGCCCAAAGGACACAAGGTACCTGTGATATGTACATTTACTGAAAAATCTGTTTCAGGATCATATCTTAAAAGTGTTTTTTAACCATATTTCCCAGAATTTAGAGTACATTCCAAAACGACTTTTAAAAATGCAATCAACGTCAAGCACTGTTGACTTGGAATTAAGCCTTTAAGCCATTTGATTCACAGGACCGGCAAGAAAAATCTTTATTCTTGTATGTCAGGAGAGAAACTCTGAGAAGATGTTATATTCATGCCAGGTCTATGCGTTTCCGTGTTTCTCTGCCGTAGTACAGTAAGATTGAGCTTAAATACACAACTGAGCGACTTCCGACTTGTAAGGTAGAAAAACATATTGTTTAAAGATGGAACGTATATGCTAATGCTTACACATGATACAATCCACCTTCCACATTAAGAAACTATTTCTCAGTGTATATTAGTGATATACAAATGGTACATTTGCATCAGTTGAAACATTCCTTTTCTTTCAAAGAGCATACCAACTGTACACATTTGAAGTATCATCATCATTGGAACTCTGCTAAGTGAACATTTCATTTTACACATACCTTTAAGCAGAATACATGATCCTCCCAGCTACCATCCTTGTATCTAAAATATGTTCCTTAAACACGTGTCCATGCAATCTATAGTCTAACTCGTGCATTTTAAACTTCATAAGATAATACAACTGATTATGAATAGTAATAAAGAATAATAATACAGATACATAATATTAAATAATGAAATTATATTCAAAGATGAAATTTTAGTCACACATAACATAAGCAAAATACGATAACTTGTTTTCTCTCTCAATTTCCTTTGTGTACTTTTATGGATATTCATTTAACAGAATACATTTGCTTTTAGGGCAACAGTGGATTCTATGGCCTCCCTGGTTTGCAGGTGTGTTAAAGCTAATCAAACATGAGCTCATCACTAGGCATTTTATGTAATCGTGTAAATGTTAATAATAATAATAGTTAAAATCTAACATTCTTAATAACAATGATAATAACAACAGGGTGAGGATGGTACCAAAGGATCCAGTGGAGGTAAAGGACATAAAGGTCATCGAGGAACGCCGGTACGACTTCATTTCATTTTCTTTTTGCTCATTTGTTAACCTTTTGAAAAGTTAATATCCAACAAAGTAATCATGTTATTTGAGCATGTCTTTTTCGATGTACTTGCATAATAACATTATAGAGAAGGTTCTGTAAGTATGCAATATCCTATAAAGTTAATGAGTTATGCTGTGTTACTGTATGTATTGATGTGATCAGGGGAACACTGGTCGTCCGGGTTTTCCAGGTGATCCAGGAGAAAAAGGGATGGACGGACACAGGGTCAGTCATTTGCATATGAATAATTCACAAAATGATGTCAGTTTATGAACATGTAAATCATGTGTGCTAAAGATTTACTGTAAAATGTTTCTGCTCATCTTTATTTCATTAATTGTTTTTGTAATTGTTTATTTAACTCTATTTTATTTTATAGGGTGACAAAGGACTTCCTGGAATCAGTCCAATGCCTGTAGGTTCATATTACTATAAATTATTTTTAAACAGTATTAAATTACTCGGTTCAAAAAAAGTTATTGTTTTCTTTCTATCCTCCTTTTCTGCTTCTCAACATAAAGGAATGTGACCTGGTCGAATACATACGCAAAAACTGTGGTGAGTTTAGAGCACTTCTAATATCCAAAGAATTCAAAGCAGAATGACTGATTGAATTTGATTTCATTGAAAAAAATAGTTTTTTGTCTCTCCATGATCTCTTAGACTTGCCTTTTAGCTTGTTAAACCTTGAAATCATTTTAAAAGTATCTACATTTTATCTTTCATTTTGTCTCCACAGCTTGCTGCGCTGGTATGCTTTGCCCTTTACTTCAACTACATTTCAATGCCTTATTTATCAATAACTTTTAAAATCTTTCATAACTGCAAACTTTTTACGAATAGTTAATTTTATTGTTTGTTTGTTTTTTTTTCCCAACAATGCTTTCAGGTAACCGTTCCCAGTGTCTAGTTTACCCCACAGACCTGGTGATAGCCTTTGACATGTCTGTAGGTGTATCTTTTGAAGTGTTCGAGCGAATGCGTTCTGCTGCTCTCTCCTTACTGGAAGACATTTCCATTGCTGAGACAAATTGTCCAAAGGGAGCTCGAGTGTCTGTGATCTCCTACAACAGCGAGTCCAAGTACCTGATCCGTTTCGAAGACCACCTTAAAAAGAAGACTCTTCTGGAAGCTCTGAGAACAATCGCTGTAGAGAGAACCACAAAAATCAGGGACATCGGACAAGCCATGCGCTTCGTGGCACGAAACGTCTTCAAACGAGTCCGAAAGGGCAGGCTTATGAGGAAGGTTGCTGTATTCTTCACGAACGGGCCATCGAATGATGAATCGAGCCTCGCCACAGCGATGCTGGAGTTCAAGGCTGCAGACATTGGCCTCGGAGTGATCGCTCTACGCCTCGCTGAGGACGCGAGACGAGCAATGCAGGTAGATATGAAAACAATCGGATTTGGATGTGCCAATGTATTTAGTGACTGTGATGACAAAAAATGAATAATACATTTTCGTTGGTGGCTGAAAGCACCAACAAATTAGGTCAGATATCTAATAATCTAATAAATAATCTAATAAACAAACATACAAGATCCAGAATTTTGAATTCTATGGATTTTTAAAGTTCGTATAAAAATGTGCAGATTTTTGTGTCCTCCATAGAATTGGAATGCCCGTAGAATTTCCATAGAATTGGAATGCCCATCATTTACAAAGTTCTATACATCCACATGCAATTTGTTTATTGGGTTTTGGGATCATTTGCTAAAGTTCTCAGTTTAAAGTTTAAATCCCTTTCATGGAAATTCCTCACAAAAGCTGTCAGATTCCTGATCATTTTTAAAAGCCCAGACAGAATATGTTCCCACAGAAATCTTCATTTCTACAGAATCTGGATGCCCATGATTCACACACAAATGTCTCAAAACGGAATTTCAAATTAAATATTTTCCACAGAATTCTTCAAATCCCCCCCTTGGACTAGACACTGGGATATAAATGCATGAACCATATTTATGAACAATAGTTATTAATTCACCTCAAATGTTTTTCTCAGGTTGACGACACAAGAAGCTACATTTATGTTGATGGCAGAGAAGTGAATCGCATTAAACAGTGCCTCATTTGTTTTGGTAAGCTCCAGTGCAGACACACACAACAGTTTTAATACATTTTTAAAATATAATTTATTCCTGTGATGCAAAGCTGAATTTTCAGCATCATTACTCCAGTCTTCAGTGTCACATGATCCTTCAGAAATCATTCTAATCTGCTGATTTGCTGCTCAAGAAACATTTCTGATTATTATCAATTTTAAAAATAGTAAGTGGTGCTTCATATTTTTTATTCTTTGATAAATAGCAGCATTTATTTGAAATAGAAACCTTTTGTAAAATTGTAAACGTCTTTACTGTAATTTGATCAATTCAATGCTTGATTAAATGAATGAAAGTGACAGTGGCTCTGTTTGCACGCTCTGTCACGGAATAGTTGAACATGAGACGAGGATTTAAATGCAGAGGAAATTTATTAGACACTGGCAGACAAGATACAAAAACTCTGTTAGCAAGCAGGAAGGAAATACCAGGAACAGGTAACTTGGACAACGGACCAGCACAGGACTACAAACACAGGGAGGCTAAATAGGGGAACAAACAAAGGAGGGTAACAAGAAAGACAGGTGGGACAAATTAACAAATAATCAGATAACAAGATGGGAGGGGCTAGACAATAGACAGGAGAACACATGGCACAAAACAACAAAACACCCATGTGCAGCACAAGACAGGACAGGCATGTGACATTACCCCCTCCCTACGGAGCGGCTACCAGACGCTCCATAAGACGAGGGCGTGACGGGAGGTACAGACGAGGGCGGGACGGGAGGGACAAAACATTTGGGACGCCAGAGCGGCCCACAGGGTTCGGGAGGCCAGGGCGGAGACGACCCCTCGGGCGGCCATGGCACTGGAACAGACCCCACCGGCTCAGGAACTGGAACAGACACCACCGGCTCCACAACTGGAACAGACCCCACCGGCTCAGGAACTGGAACAGACCCCACCGGCTCCACAACTGGAACAGACCCCACCGGCTCAGGAACTGGAACAGACCCCACCGGCTCAGGAACTGGAACAGACACCACCGGCTCAGGAACTGGAACAGACACCACCGGCTCAGGAACTGGAACAGACACCACCGGCTCAGGAACTGGAACAGACACCACCGGCTCAGGAACTGGAACAGACACAGGCTCAGGAACTGGAACAGACACCACCGGCTCCACAACTGGAACAGACCCCACCGGCTCAGGAACTGGTACAGACCCCACCGGCTCCACAACTGGAACAGACCCCACCGGCTCAGGAACTGGAACAGACCCCACCGGCTCAGGAACTGGAACAGACACCACCGGCTCAGGAACTGGAACAGACACCACCGGCTCAGGAAAAGACACAGGCTCAGGAACTGGCACCACCGGCTCAGGAACCGACACCACCGGCTCAGGAACCGACACCACCGGCTCAGCGGCGGCCATCTTGTCTGAAGACACAGGTTTGGCGGCGGTCATCTTCTCCGAAGACACAGGCTCGGCAGACGTGACGTGAACAGGCTCGGCGGCGGCCATCTTGTCCGAAGAAACAGGCTCGGCAGACGTGACGTGAACAGGCTCGGCGGCGGCCATCTTGTCTGAAGACACAGGCTCAGCAGGCATGATGTGAACAGGCTCGGCGGCGGCCATCTTGTCTGAAGACACAGGCTCAGCAGGCATGATGTGAACATGCTCGGCGGCGGCCATCTTGTCGGAAGACACAGGCTCGGCGGCGGCCATCTTGTCCGAAGACACAGGCTCGGCAGACGTGACGTGAACAGTCTCTGGATCAGCAGATGTGATGGATCGCTGGGGTGGCGCAGGCAGCGCGAGCAGCTCGGGCGGGGCCGGCAGAGCAGGACGCCTGGGCGGTGTGGGCAGAACAGGACGCCTGGGCGATGCAGGCAAAGCAAGACGCCTGGGCGGCGCGGGCAGAACAAGACACCTGGCCGGTGCGTCAGGGACGGCAGTCACCTCCGGGATGGTCTCCGTGTTATGAGCCACCGGACTCGGGACCACCGGACTCGGGGCCACCTGAACTGGGACCACCGGACTCGGGACCACCAGAACTCGGACCACCGGAACTGGGACCACCGGACTCGGGACCCCCGGAACTGGGACCACCTCCCTGGCAATTCTCTCCCCATCACGAATGAAACCATCCACCATCGCCCCAAAACTGACCCAATCAAATTCCTCTCTCTGCTGAGTCCTCATGGGGCTGGTTCGTTCTGTCACGGAATAGTTGAACATGAGACGAGGATTCAAATGCAGAGGAAATTTATTAGACACTGGCAGACAAGATACAAAAAACTCTGTTAGCAAGCAGGAAGGAAACACCAGGAACAGGTAACTTGGACAACGAACCAGCACAGGACTACAAACACAGGGAGGCTAAATAGGGGAACAAACAAAGGAGGGTAACAAGAAAGACAGGTGGGACAAATTAACCAATAATCAGATAACAAGATGGGAGGGGCTAGACAATAGACAGGAGAGCACATGGCACAAAACAACAAAACACCCATGTGCAGCACAAGACAGGACAGGCATGTGACACGCTCCTTGTGTGAAGTCTGTTTCAAAATGTAAGCAGCATAATTATGCTATACCTCCAAAAATATATAATCTTATTCAAATTCAAAGGCAGCAGCAAGTATCCATTACGGAGAAGTCAATTCCATAATGCATTGCAACAACGTTCAGTAAATAATATCCAGTCATGATGGTGGACGAACTTAGAGAAATGTTGATTAAAAGCCAAAGAATGACTATTTTAACCAATATTTCTGTGCATTATTTTTTTTGTATGCTTACTTCCCAATGCTCTTTTCATATGATGCACAGAATTGCTGCCCATGTAGAGTGTTCCAAATCAGTCATTTATGCGGTTCTGTTTCAGTAAGGCTGCAGCTGCTTATGTAGGAAGTTTTTATAACATGGATGTCTTTGATTACAAACCAACTGTGTTTTTTCTCCCCCAGACCGTTGTAACCCAGACCCGGCGTGTGGTATAATCCCACAGCCACCACCTCTACAGATGGATCTGGACCTGTCTTTTCTGCTGGATGGGACTAATAACATGAACCCTCAAGAGTATTTAGGAGCGAAGGAGCTTGTTCTGTCTCTGTTAGACCAGATCGGTGTGAGCAACGAGCCGAGCAGAGCGGACGGGAAAACCAGGATAGCCGCTTACCAGCAGAGCTCCATTTACGGCTTCTCTTACATCAAAGAGGAGTTCAGCTTCACAAAGTATAAAGATCGCAGTATCATGAAGCGGCATATTTCTAGCACACTGAAGCAAGTGGGCGGGACATCCCATCCGGAGTTTGCTTTGGAGTGGTTGATTACTAACATTATGCTTAGAGCAGAGAGTCCACGAAGCAAACGAATGGTTGTGACTGTTTTTGGTGAAAACTCTGAGCACAGCAAAGCTCAGCTTGATTATTTGTCTAGATTATGTAAGTGTCAGAATGTTGTTATGTTTATCCTCATGGCGGGACAGAGATTCGACTGGACCCGGATGCAGGAGCTCACCAACTCTCCTCTGGAGCGGCATCTGGTATTCCTGGATGACAGAGAGTACGCCACACGCTTTCTATCCGCCTTCCTGAATATGCTCCACAGTAAGGAATATTCATAAGACCGATGCGATAGAATTGCTTACTAACCTGGTCTGGTGTTTAAACTTGTAGACTTGTTAGCATTTTTTATGAAGATAACCCAAAAACTCTCTATTATCTGCTTTCCTTTTTCTCTGGAATTTAAAGGGATAGTTCACCCGAAAAAGAGAATTTGCTGTTAGTTTACTCACCCTAAGGCCATCCAAGATGTAGGTATCTTTTTTTCTTCCCTAGAAATGTAAAGATTTTTAGCTGAAACCGTGGTCCTTGGTGATTCATATAATGCAAGTCATTGGTTACCATCACTTTGAGAGTCAAAAAAACATATACAGTCAAAACAAAATGAATACTGACGATACATTGATGTCTTATGAAGCAAAGTGATCGGTCTGTGCAAGAAACTGAACATTATTTACAGCGATATTACCTGTAATCCAGAGCCTCGGCAAATGATCCTAAGTGTTGCTTGCGCAATCCCAATTGGGAAGATTGACTTTTCACAGATGTCCTGGGTTTGAGCTCCTGGGCGTACGTCATACTGTGTCAGGAAGCTTGCACTACAGACTGTCGTGAATGCACTCAGGATCATTTGCAGAGGCTGTGGATTACAGGTAATAATGTTGTAAATAATGTTGAGTTTCTTGCACAGACCGATCACTTTGCTTCATGGAGACCTCAATGAATCGTCAAGAGTCACGGGTATTATTTTTGTTCAGCCTCTACGTGTGTTTTTTACTCTCAAAGTGACGGTAGCCACTGACTTAATATTATATGAATTATTTTTAGCCATTTTATATTATATGCTATTATAGGCATTATATGAGGACCACGGTTTCAGCTAAAAATCTTCTTTACTGTTCTACTGAAGAAAAAAGACATCTACAACTTGGATGGCCTGAGGGTGAGTAAATTAAAAGCAAATTTTCATTTTTTGGGTGAATTATCCCTTTAACAGATGCTAACATCCTCTTTCATCATTTGCAACACAAACATTTACATCTTAAAAAACATGCTGTAGTGTTTCATCACCCTTTCAATTATTATTATTATTTATTACATTGTTTTTATTAAAATTTTGAATTTTCTGTTTATAAGTAATTTTGTTGTTGTGATTTTCAAAAATCAGTTTTAGTTAAACTATAAGAAAATGAGAAATGTTGCCTTGGCACCTGGCTGAAATGAAATGAGTTGAAGTTTAATTGTATTTTAGTTAACATTTACTGTTTCATTTCAAGTAATGAAAATGTTTTTTTTTTCATGGTTTAAGTTTTAATTCAACTTTAGTTGAACTTTTTATTTAGCTAAACAACTGCTGTTGTTTTGTAGGAGGACTCTTACCCCGGTCAGTGGTAGAGACCCGTGATTGTCGTGGTTTTGTGCCGAGGCCTGTTGACTTTGGGCTAGAAACCACAGAGAGGTAATCTTTGAACATCTAATCACAAAGGTTGGCTTATTTTCAAAAGCAGAAGCATGTGTTTGTGTATACACTGTGAGTGGCGTGACACGGTTGGTTAAGATCTGGGCTCAGTAATCCAGATGTTATAAGTTTGAACCCCAAATAGGGTGGTCTAAATATTTTACTGTGTTGACTTGTTGCATTGTGCCAAAAGTGTAGGCCGTGCTTGGCCCCATGTAGTGCATCTATTTTTACTGTTGTTTCTTGCTAACCTGATTAATCACAATAGCAAGGCATGAAAGCATTTCTGTGAATGAAATGAGAAAATAAGAATTAACTCCAGTGATATTCTCATCTATGCAATAAACCTTTGCTACATTGGGCTCCATGAGCCATGTTTGCTTTTGTTTGTAAGTTGAAATTCAAACAGATGCTGGAACATTGGACATTAATTAGCTTTACAAGACATAACCTGTGCTTTTTACAGTTTTTCTCGATTGCTTAAACACTATAACCAGGCTTTTGAACTAAAATTTCAAAACCATAACGCCATTTATCAAAAAGCACACCCATTTCACTAAACTATAAACACTATTCCCTGCTTTGACACATGAGTCAGATTTGTTGAACTGTCACTGCAAAACTCTACACACAAATCCCTTCATTTCTCATTGCTTAGACCATGTTGTCATTTAGAAAGCACTAGCATTCAATATTGTTCACTCAAGTCAGCACAGCTTCAGCTCAGTTAGCACACAATTACCCAAGTGGAAACACTAAGAGTCAAAATTTAACACACATCAATCAGAACCTTCAATAGATATATAAAAGGGCCCAAATCAGTTTATTGCGTTTTGGAACAATGGATCCAGAAAGACATGAAGGAAGAGGGATAAGAATGAGGAGGACGAAGGGCAAGGACAAGAAGACAAGCAGTCTCAGATGAAATTCAAGCCACTCTAGTTGCCCATGTGTTAGTCAATGGTATGACTATGAGGGAGGCTGGGCTACGAGTAAGGCCAAATTTGAGTCGCTTTACCGTCGCCTCGAGAACCTTCAGAGAGGTGTGGTGGCAAACAAAATTCTATCACTGAATAAGAGACAAACATTTCCAATAGTCTTTGATGAGGTGTATTTTCTTGCAAGAAAAGGCCAGCAGTCGTACAGTCACACAGAGTGGCTGCAGAGTATGACAGTGAAGGGAGGGCATCCTTTCTCCTTTATAGTCTTGACTCCAGAATGTTATCTTTCTAGGCAAATGATGGTATTTCAACCATATGTGGAACATCCTTAGACGTATCCATCATATTGTATCCTTGAGTGGAGGCCCTCCTGTCACGACCAACACTCTTTACCATTCCAATACAATTCAAATTCCATATTAGAATAAGGTTTGTGTGTGCTCTTTTACTGTCATATGTTGGTCACACAAATCTTACTGTAAGTAAATATAAAAAAATAATTAGAGGAGAGAGTAAAAAAAAAAGAGTAAAAAAAAAGAGAGTAAAACAGGAAAAAAAAAATATTTTTGTGTGTGTGTGTTTTCTGTGTATGAATAAAAATGTGCCAATGTATCCACTGGTTGTGTCTTTTGTGTTCATCATGTGAAAAGGTTTGTGTGATGGGACCACAAGCAACATAACTTACCAGTTTTGGAAATGTTGTTTTGAATTTATTGCACCAGTGTGTTAGACTATGTTGTAGTGTGTGTGATTTTGAGGGCTTGTGTGTCCTGTCTGAGGGCAAAGTTTGGTTTTTCAGTAAGAGTGAATGGTTTTGAGTGTAGAGCTTCATTTTGACCTGAAAATAGGATGTTTGGGGAATTGGGTGAGACGTTATGGATTTGTGTTTATAGTTTTGAGAACACGAGGCATAGTTTCAAGAAATGTGTTTAAGCAATCGAGAAAAACTGTAATAAAATGAATCCATCTAAATGTGTTTCAGAGATATTCTACCCACCGAAGTGCCCACCGAAGTGCTCAGCACAACAGAAGAACCTCTGGAGGAATATGATGATTATGATGAGCAAAGGACAGAACCATTCGCTGGACCCAATCAACTTGAGGACACTGAACTTTTTACAGAAGAGCACATAGACCACACTTCAAAAACTAAAGGTGCTGAATCCAGATCTTCCTGACCTCATATACTGTAGCTGCTCTTGCTTCTTTGAAGTTGCAGAGTAGTCTCTGGCGCAGTAGTGTGCATGTATCCGCTCCCACATTAAAAATGCACAAGCTGTTTTCTGACATAGTTCAGTATTCAGTGCCATGGGGAATTAGTGGACTGTGTACTGTTTGTTTCCAACAGCACGATGCTTCCTTGAAAGAGATCCGGGCCGTGTTTGTGGATCGTATGTGTCCAGTTGGCACTACAGCCAACAGAGTAAGAAATGCTTGCACTTTTGGTACGGTGGTTGTGACGGAAATGAAAACCGATTCTTGACAGAGGAAGAGTGCTTTAAAGAGTGTGGGTCCACAGGTAAATCACCACAGCTTGTTCAATGATATTTTGGCTTTGGTTTGTAAGTCTTTAGTTTTTTTTTTTTTTTAATTAATATTAATTATTTACTTGTTGTTAATAATAATTATTATTACATTTGAATATATAAATATACATGTATAATTATATATGAATAAATAAATATATAATGTGTTAACTATTATATTAAAGCTTTAATGCATGTCTATTCATTTCTTTATCATTTTAATATATATTGTATGCTTTATTTTATGTCAGCCTTTTATTTGTAGTTTTGAGATTGCATATAGGATTTTAAGCATTTATATTGATTTATTTCTATTTTCTAAATTAGATGCTTTATTTTATGAACCTATACAGAGTTTTAAGATTGTTCAAATTATTCCCACAGAATCCGAAAATCTTCCACAGGATGATCCCAGTATATTCAAGGGTAAAAGAGACATTCACTTGGCAGATATGCCATACCACTGTTTTTATATAATTATAAAACTGACATTTTGCCACACCTGGCAATGGCCAGTGACTTAAGATTTGATTGAGTTCCTTTTCACGCCACCTTGCGCTTGAAAATGTAAATTGGCAAGGCTTAAACCTGGCCCGTCAACTGTCCAGACTCCCTATACTAGTTCTAGTTCAGTATTCATTGATGGTGATGTTCTCACAACAATATTGCATTGTTAAAATTCATAAAAATATTACCGGCCAACTGGCGATTGACACTGTTTCATAGACTCGCCAACACTGATATATACTCACATCTTGCGCTTGACATGTGTTGATTTTAAGAGCAAACCATAAAATAAAACATTTTGCAAACATTTTGCATCCTTGATTCACTAAAACAGTTATGCAAATTAAGTAACACAATGAGTGCAGAACTCAATATCCATGCAGCAGTGACAAAAGAATAACTTAAATACTCACAATATCAACTTGTATACTGTAGCACCCAGTTAAGTTTGTCTGTGGGTGGTTTGTGAATAAGATGCGCTAAAATACCTCATTAAAACTCAGTTTTGTTTTCTTTTTGCTCAGACATTTGCCAGCTTGAGTATGATGCAGGAACTTGCTCAAACTTTGTGATGAAATGGTTCTTCAACATCCACAGTGGTGAATGCGCCCACTTCTGGTATGGAGGCTGTGGAGGGAACACCAACCGGTTCAACACTCAGGAGGACTGTGAGAATCGCTGTTTCAGGGCCAAAAAAGCATCTCCTAACAAATCTAAACTGTGATATCTAGTGAATTTCCAGTGAATGCAAAATCCATTTATCTACTTTTGGCAGCTTCTGTATTCATGATCGTATTTTCATCATAGATTATCAAATGGCAGCCCTAGAGACAAGTCTTGAAGTTTTAGCTAAATGTATTTGTTCAGATTAGTTAATGCAGGCCTAATGATTTAACAATCATTCAAGTCATTGGCTAAGACAATGTTTTTGGACGGCTTACATGAACAGAGTGCAATTTGGTGCTATTTGTGGTGCAGAAAAGGCATCTTCACCTTTAACATAAACCTTTTATGATCACCTTATAAAACCTGAATTTCACAATATTTGAGTTGGACTGGCCATGCTTTATTAAAGGCACTGTTAAGTGGAATAAAAATATTATGAAATTAAGAATATGTTGTACTTCATTTCTATTTTAGGAGTCACTACATTTTTCCAATTATAATCAAAGTAGTCTTTAATGCACGTTTCAGGCTATATGATGTTTAATAAGCACTAAACAACAAACTGTTTGTTTAACCCTCACATACCAAACATTACATTGCATTCAAGGTTCTATCAGTCCTCACTTGGCCTGGGAATTGAACCCATTGCCTTGCCGTTGCTTGTGATATGCTCTACTGATTGGCAAGTATTGATATATTGATATTATCTTCCTGCTAAAAAGTGTTTCTGGAAAGCCACTGGATATATAATCGGAAATGAAACTAACTAAACATTGGGACTTGAGAAAGAAAAACATTATAGGTCATCCAAAACAGTCAGTAACAGCTGGAAAAACCCAATTTTCCTGCCAAAATGAAAACACTTGATAGTCTGATCTGCTATTGCACGTAGGCGTAAACCATATTTATTTAATTTCATTTTTGCTTCAGTGAGTCTCTGAGGGTTTAGATGCCTGAGGAGGGTGCTGTCCCATGTTAAAAGCTGAAGTGTGTTTCTAAATGTTCAAATACTTTCTTCCTATCCCAGTTTAATAAAGAGGCTGCTCATTGCAGAGCCATGGGTTGAGCGTGAAGTCCAGCTCCGCCTCTCTAGATGTAATTTGGGATTAATGGGTGGAGCTAGAAGGTCCAGCCACACCCTAACCCCACCCATAACTCCATCCCTCCACCCATTAGATCCACAGAGGTGGAGCTGGACTAGGTCAACCCAAGCTCAACCCATGGCCTGGATGTAATTTGGCTCCTCACTAAACACCACTTGGTTTAATATGCAGAGACAACTAAAAGTAAACCATTTATAGCTTATAGGTTTGTCCAACCAATGGCAGACAGTGGGAGTGAACACTGTCATTAGCTTTGCTATTCTATATTCAGCTTTATGAGGTGTCACAGTAACCACACAAAAGACTTTTTCAATTCCATTTCATAAGATTTAATGACAATCAACGGGTTCAGGTTAGTGTGGTAAAAGCACACAATAAAATTGAGAACGTAGTACAGTGATTTCAGTCCGTTAACTTGAATCCCACAATTTTTTCGACCACCATTAACTGTCCTGTCGGTTTAAGTGCAATCCTGGAGGCTGGTCAGAATCCCCCGTGGTATTATTGCTGATGTGAAGCATGTTCAGCCCTTGTTTAGAGAGGAGGATAGTCTCCCTCAGAGACGTTGAGAAAGCACAGGGAATGTCCTTAAGAGAAACATCATATTAGCACTAAACAGAAGCTCTCTGATTGCCAGTCCACAGAGAACGTTCTATCATTCATCAACAAAAAATTCTTTCTCACGCCATTTAAAATGGCTGACACCAGGACTGATATCATAATGAGAAAAAGTAGAGGGGCCTTTCACACAGAACGCGTTTTTACATTCCACTGCGCTACTTTTCCATAGTTTTTCAATGTAAACATACTAGATGGACGTCTTTAACCATTTTGCAGCTTCTCGGACATGAAACGGCATTCTAAAAAAGCAATGTTCTCTAGACTTTGCGCTTTTTTTCTTTAATTACACTGCAAAAATGCGGTCTGTGTGGAACCGGCCCTTTACAATGTTTAATGCACTCAGCCCTACTACTACAATACCTTTTGTTAAACAATAAACACTATATATAGTCTAAGGAAATATACACAACCAAACTAAAGTATGATAATAGTGTAGTATCTAGCAGTAATTGGTACTTTTTTTGTCAATTCATCTTTTTCAGTACCATGACAGTAGCTCAGCTGGTTTCAAAAGTGTAGTTTTTTTCAAAAAACAAGCTGCTCTGTACAAGTATCAAGGCAGTATTACAAAACCCCCCACATATGTTTTTTTTTTATCACATTATTATATCACCCATAATCAGACACACTCTCCTAACATTGGAGTGTATTCAGTGAATTAATTTAGTGCAGCCCCTGTTTTAAGTGCTTCTTTAATAGTGAAATATTTGGTTAAATGTTGCTGTATTGGTTATATAAATGACTGTATTCTAGTTTGTTGTTGTATTTAGTGGAAATGTATCTGTTCATATTTAATCGAGAGTGTTCATTAATTTAAATCACCTTAATGTTTTTGTTCCAGAACAAATACAGATCTGATTAAATTATTCATTTTAAGCTTAACAAGCTTAAATGAACTGAATGAACTTTTCAGTAGCTTTAGGTTACTGAATTCCACCTATTTTAAATTATGAGTGGCTTACAGTTTTAAATTATCTTTAGGATATCAGTTTTGTTTGTCAAGTATCTCTGCAGGTGTAAACAAGAACACAATCAATAGAAGTAAAAGTCTCTTCAATATGCTGAAACCAAAGTAAAATGATTCCACAATATTCTTTCATCTCTCAAAAATAAGCGCTTCTGGATAGACGCTTCTGAATGAAAATGTTTGGGCAAAGAAACGCTTGATGAATCCTTGGAGGATCTTGATGTGAAACATTAATATTCCGGACTGTTTATCAGTCAATTCTCTGATCTTATAGAGTGGGGTCCAAAAAGTCTGAGACCACTAGTAAAATCATTCATGTGCGATCATGTTTTCTTATTTATTTATTTGTTTATTTATTTATTTATTAAATTCCATGTTCTCCAGCATGGTTTGATAATATTGAGCAGTGTCATTTCTGTCAGCACTAGTATCATCAAATACGTTTGACAATTAGCATACAGTTAGGATTGGCGGTTCTGTTCTGGGCAAGAACTCCCTGCGCATCCGTGCAGCCTAGCATTGATAAGGGCAGGGAGAGCAGCAATTTACCTATTTATTAACTTTATTAATTAATAAAATAACCCTTAGGGTTAACAGAACAGAACCAACATGAATGTATTGCAGATATCATTAATTCAAGATTTTAAAGTAGAACATAATGACGAGAGGAGGAGCTGGGGAGGGAGGAGGGTAATTCGCTCCTGAGAAACGCGATAATACTGAAGGAGCTTATATACAGTGATAGGCGTCGTATTCCTATAGGTAGACGTGGATCAGCTGAGAGTCACTGATGCAAGCTTGACTAACGTGAAACTGACAGAATTGACGCCACACTTGATTTTAGTATTATTTATATACTAATATAGTATTTATTAATATTTTGAATTAGCTTTTATTTATCTGTTTATCTGTTAAGAAATTTGTCCATTTGTCCATGTTTTATTTTTATTCATTAATTTTAGTTCTTCAACTTAATTATTTCGGTAAGCTTTTTAAGTATGCATCTATTATTTATTTTTTATTTCAACTTTATTTCAATTACCAAAAATTATTTTTAATAGTTTTAGTTAATAATAACAACACTGAGCTTCAATGTAAGTCAAATCTGACTGTCTCTACAAAGAGTTACATGATTAATATCACAAATTTGTCTAGAAATTTTTCAGAATCTTAAATATTTCTCATTCACTTCATTATAACTTTGTTTGAATTATTTCAACTTTATTGATTTTCAGGTTTATCTGGTATTTTAAATGTGGTTTCAGACATTTGAACCCCAGTGTATGTCCTCCATTTAGTTGCTTACTACAGATGTACTTTACTATAAAAGCCTTCATCACCATTGGATAGCAGAATGTGGATCATGCCATTTGAAAAGGGTAAAGAGAAAACCAGATAAAGAAGCAAGGCTCAATGTTTTCGAGTTTAAAAGAGAGTGGTTCTGAATGGGTGCGCATCTCAGTTGTTTGTAAAGTGATAAAGAGAGGGTCTTTTCCCCCTGCTTTTCTTTCAGAGGCTTTTCTCCTGTCCCCGAACAGCCTCACATTTGGCCTTGTCTCCGAACTGCTGGAGAAAAAAGTTCACCTTTCAGGCGCTAGCTGTGCCCGCAGGATTATTCCAGCTGTCATCAGGAATATTCCCAAATTCCTGGTTTCTGTTTTGAGGATGAGCACATACGTCGTTCTGTAGCCCCATGGTAAAAGCAGAATCCTTTAAAACTCATAACAATTCCTGTCACACTTTGATAATGTTCACAGATGGCGTTCGGTTATTGTTGTTCTTGGGGAACTGTGGAGATGGAAGCAGATGTCTAATGTTAGTGAGAGGATTCGAGCGTTCAACACAGAACATGGTGGAGTAATGGTGAAAGAGGCGAAGGTATGGCAACATAATTAAACCCTATTCCATGATAATTATTTTAAACCGTATCATATTTAGTCCAATCCCATGCAAGACGATTGTTAATTATAATTTTTTTTTTATAATTCAATATTGAAGTGTTGATTTAAAAAAATACAGCAGTTTAGTCTTTTATAGTTATGTGTGATGTGATGTTATGTTAGGTGATGTGATGTGATGCTCTATTGAAATCAAATCTACTGTAGACGTTTATTTCGATAGTCCACTTTAGACATTCTACTAATGCTGCCTTCTTGTGCATTCAGGAAATGTCTTTCCTCCCGCTTCTGAAGCTAAGATTACGAGCTGATCGCATTCAAGTTCTTTGTTGTCGGTAAGAATAGGAATCATGGACGACATCTGGCTTATTCTTGGGAAAATCTTATTAAATCATAATTATATTTAGTGCTCCACATTCATTGACAACCATACAAACAATCACCGCGCTATAGTCATAGTCAGCTAAAGTATAGCTATAGTCAGCTTGCTGACAGTTCTGGAATTTCGGTCAAATACAGGCAATTTTCGCTGCGTGTGAAACATACAATATGCTTCAAATGATTATTCATATATGTAAATTTGGTAACACTTTATTTTACAGTGTCCTTGTTACATATGTTACATGTACTTACCACAGTAATTTAGTTAATTATGCATAATTATGCATAAATTATGTAAAGTATGCATAATTACATGCAACTAACCCTCAACCAAATCCTAATCCTACCATAACCCTATAGTAAGTACATGTGCTTAATATTACTCAGTACTTAAATATATAATTACACTGTAACAATGACACCTTAAAATAAAGTTTAACACACTATTTTAACAGAAAGAAAATGTGATGTAGCTTTTGTGTCAAACAAATAAAGAACACCAGTCACAGCAGCAATCGTTCTCCCCTCCGCAAAGTTTAAAGTTTATAGCCCGCCCAACTCAGGGACTTGGGTATCAAAATTATCGCCTTGAGAGGGCGTTCATGTCCAATTTTTAACTAGGAAATTTGCATTTACGATAATTCCGATAGCACACGAAGGCAGCATAAATACAAAGTTCTGTAATTAAACTCTAGATGGCGCAGGATGATAGGTCTTTAACTCAATCTGCTTGCAATCACATCATTCTCTGTAGGGCACAGCTGATTGGTTCCTGCTATATCAGCAGCCAATGAGCTCGCTGCTCAACCTTCAAATCTTTGGTCAGCATTGGCTGAAGATGCAGTGCACTTTCAGAAGCCCTCCACCTTCCCCAGCTCCACCTGTATAAATCTGCTGGTAAATCATGAATGCTAAATTGTACAACAGCATGTCTTACTTGCTCACAGCAGCAGTGTAGCAGATCTATTCCACCAAGACCAAATATATCAACATTGTCATCCTCATTTACATGCCAAACACTCAAGAGAGTTGTCATGACAGAGCTGCTATAAAGCCAAAACAATCTCTGTTACTTTAAGTTCCTATTATCACTGTAAAGCCGCTTTGAAACAATCTACAGTATATTGTTAAAAGCGCTATATAAATGAAGATGACTTGACTTGACTTGACAGAACTATAAGGTTATGATATAACTTTGCAACTACTGTACATGTCAGCTAACTCTCTTTAATTTGCAACTACATGTCAACTAACTCTCATTAGACTAGAGTATAAGTAGACTGTTAGGTTCGGGTTAGTAGAATAAGTTGACATGTACTTGCAAAGTTATAGTCAGTAGAATGTCTGTTGAGGAGCATCAGAATAAGGTTATAGCAGATATTAAGCAGACAGTCTACAAATACTCTAAAGAGAGTTAGTGACATGTAGTTGCAGAGTTACTTATAGTTAGTAGAATGGACAAGTTGCTACTAAATTGCATTATGGCAAGTGCATTTATAGCTAATCCAATGAAAATAAGACTTTATATATAATGTTTGCTGAGAAAATGATGCTTATATTGTCTTTTTTAGACATGAAATGAAATGTTAATGGAGTGTTTGGCAGGAGTTATAATTCAGGACGGTTCACCTGCCTAGTGTGGTCTGGACTCTCTTTGGGTGGTGGTTATACCTTACTGCGCAGCAGACCCCCTGATGGATGCTCAGGCGTACTGCACTCAGACGAGTTCTTGGCTTTGTCCTTGTTATTGTTTGGCTCGTTGTCTTTGATGATGTCGTACTGGCGGCAGAAGAGCGCGATCACACCTGAAAGAGACAAAATGACACGCACCCCGAATTCAGATAGTGTCAGATGCTATTTACACTAAGTGTAACACAAATTTACACAAAGTGTAAAGAGCAAATAAAAGTTTTTTCTTTGCTCTAAGTGTAAATAGTTGTTAAATGCAAAATTGTATAATTAGAGCAAATTGTGGCAGATAGTATTTACACCTCAGTGTATTGTAGTACATTATAAAACTTGATGCAATAATAACAACATATTCAGCGTATATGATTATATTTATTAAAACCATAAATGGATGCTGCCTTATGGGACATTAATTGTACTTGGCATCACCTCCCCTACATCTACTCCCACCCCGACCTGTTAAACACTTTATTCCCACTATTAAATACCAGTTAGGCACTTTATTTGTACTTTTCTTGATTGTTATTTAAAATAAATGCCACTCCGAGGTGATAAGCGACGGGAAAAGGGAGAAGAATGAGTTTGGTAAAAGCTGGATTCGAATGGGTCGGTAGTGCCAAAAGCTAAAGCCACCCATCTTATACTCTCTACGCCACCACAGATTTCAATCAGGTAATGGTGGGCGTAAGTGTAAATATATTCTGCCAAAAAGGAAGGTATTTGCACTTGGTGTAAATAGACACTCTGATTAACGTATTATCATAATCACAAACACACTGGCTTGTAGCGCAAATAGTTTTAACATTTACTGCACTTTGTTATTCTTCTACTTATTTACCTATGAATTAGAAGTCGGCACATTCACAGAAAATAGTTTGCTTCCACGTTTTAAAATAAGATGGATAGATAAATGCTGTTTCTCTCAATGTGCTGTTCATTTAGCCATGTGATTGTAATCCCTGTTGTCTATTAACTGATTGTGTTCCATACGGAATATGGTTGCATTTAATGTGTATTTTAAAGGCTGGAATACACCAAATGAATTAAAACACTAGGCATGTTGCCGATATTGTAGAGAAAAACTGCTAAAAGAAAAACACTAAAGCGGCCTTTGCCACAATCTCCGACATTTGCATAAGTCTGTTGGATTCTGATTGGTTGTCAATGTAGTGATTCCAATGATATCGCTACTCTGTGCTGTTATAGCTGTGGTGTGGACTGCTATTCTTTTGAATTTAGGATGATTTTTATAAACAGCATATTTTTTATGAAAGAGTGGGTGTGGCCATATGAATGTGTTCATTATGCTGCTTTATATGGCAAACTTTATTGTTATCATATGATTTCAATTTATTATCATAATCATAAACACAATGGTTTGTAGCACAAATGCTTTGACCGGTTTCTGCACTTTCACCGAAAATACTGGTGGTGGATTGTCTAAAGCTAGAAACTACTCCTCCAGACTGTAAAGCGGGGGGAAAGTGGTGTAATGTTTTCCAGCCTTCATGGACGTGGATTGAAGCAGGATTTGAGAGATGTTGTGATGGTCCAGAGCTCACCTGCCCACATGATGAGAACCACCACAATGATGATGATCTCTCCAGCCCTGAGCTGAGCGTTCTGCCCAACTTCCTCCATGGTGACTTCGTCTGGCAAGAATACAACGACATTATTAGTGGTATGTCAAACATTGATTATAAATAACGTCTAGGCCAAATGGTTTTATAACTATACCATATTTTGTATGATCACATTTTCATTAGTAATTCAGACTGAAAAATTAAAAGTGATTAGAATCTACTCATACAGCAGTTTAATATAATTCTGCATCATGTTTGCTACCTCAATTCAATTTTTAGGAATTCAATTGGAGTCATTATAAATTCTTAAAAAAAAAAAAAAAAAATTTCAATGAAGCGCAACCCTTGTACGATTATATCAGAGAGCTACTTATTCAGTAGCTGTGCACTTCTATGTATTTCAAACTGTGGCGATGTGTGTTTATTAGTGTTTGTGTCAGTACCTTTGCTTTTAGAGGCCTGTGTTTCTGCTTCTTTGGGGGTTTTGAAATACAGCGGTTCACTGAGGGGACTCGGTCCGCTTATACTGATAGACTGAACATGCACAATATAGTCCGTATCTGCCTCCAGATCCCACAATGCACAGCTCCTCGTGGTAGTGTTCACTTCTTGGATAAAGCGCAGCATGCGAACGTCTTTTTTCTGTTATTGGATAGATAAAACTAGTATTTAACCAAATGCTTTCTCTTTTGTGAGATGCTTTCTACTAATGAACATGAGTGCTGAGTGTGTGTCCTTTCCATTCTCTCTCTCACACACATCTTCTGATTACCTGTTGTGTGATGGCAAAGCCGATGACTGGTTCTCCGTCCGGGGTGTCCCATGTCACCACAGCTGAGCTGCCCTTTAAATCTCTGATGGACACGTTCACTGGAGCAGCCAAACTGTCTGAGAAGAACAGAGAGGAATCCAGACGCTTCATTCAAATAATCTTCACAACAGCAGACCTCTGATCCAGTTAAACTGAGCTCAAGTTCTTACTCTCTGACATGAACTTAGTTACAGACACCTTCTCCAGATCTGACTTCAAAATGTACCCCTTTTTATTTTTTTAATGCACATTCCTGCTCTTATTTATCTACACTTATCTCACTTTTATATCTTTATAATGAGTAAAAATAGAAGTTTAATTTTTAGTTTGACTTTTAGTCCCAGTCTTTTAGCTATTTTAGTTCTCATATAGTTCTCTTTTGCGTCATGTTGACCTGTAATATAACGTGTAGGTGTTTGTGTGTTTGCTGAATGTTGAAGTGTTTTCAGGTTTGTTGAATGAGTGCTGTGTGCTTCAGAGAGCTCAAGCGCTGTTCTTTCTCTTCTCTGTTTAGACGCCACTGTTTCACACACATTGGGTTAAAATGCTATTTCTAGAAGATAGAGGACGTGGTAATGAAGCCGTTTGGAGGGATGATGTGCGAGAATCTCACCCACCAGTAGGATTTATGGCGGCCCAGATAAAAAAATTGTTTTTATGCATATAAGCCCCTCTATGCCTACATGTCAGGTGATTGACAAAAATTGTTTGTAGTGTATTGCTACAGTGAGCAGAGAATCTTAGTAAGTGTAAATGGATTGCATTCATGTTTTATGCATAGGTCTCTGAAACACCAAAATGAAGCTATGTACTTTTCCCCTAGCATTTTAATCCTTTATGAACTACAGTATCTGTGAACATTTGAAGATGTAGAAATCTTTTGAGAGATTTTTTGTATATTTTTATATATCTATATCTATATATATATATATGTGTGTGTGGAAAATCATCCCTATTTTGTCTTCACTAGCTGCATTCGTTAATACTATGATCAGAGTAGTGCGACTCATGAATGACTCTTAGGAACAAATACTCAATGTCAAATTTGAATCGTTCTAAACAAATCGTTCTCTCTCATTGAATCAGTATGAGTGGTTCTTGTCTTGCTCAACAGCAAGCCGTTATTTTTAGTGTTTAGAAATGTTACTTACTGTGTAGCGTACTGAAAAAAATATTTTCAATCAGAAACTGCTAGTAAATTTCATGAATTCATGAATTGAAGTACGGCACATTGAATTAAAACATTAAATTTTCAAGTAGAAAGATTAAAATAGCATTTTCTTGCAAAATGTTATCCAATGATCTTTATTTTATTTCCAACTCTTAATTTTGTTTTTACAGTGTGTGTACATAAGGCTCGTACGACTTCCTTCTATGCTTTTTAACATGTCTTATATGCACGAACGTTCCTTAGTGTGTAATGTTGCTGTTTGCTCTTGAATAAGGTCTGCAAAGTCCCTCCAGAGGGAGTTCTTCTCCATATCACTGTCACTGTTTCTGAACTCCCTGAAACGCCTCCATGGTAGTCCTGAGTTTTCTTCAGGGAACGAACACATCACAATATTAATCAATTAAATAATTCCAGGCCAAGGCATACGCAAAATAAAAGGACGGGGCCTGGTTGAGTTAGTTAGCAGTGAAACTGTCAGTTATGGTGAGAGATATTTCCCAAACACACTTGAATTGTTGACCAATCACAACACACTGATCCAGCCGACCAATCAGAGCACACTGCGCTTTTCAAAAGGAGGGGCTTCATAGAGACAGGAACTAAACAGGGGTGCATTTCCCAAAGCCAAATATGATCACAAGTTATGTTGTTACTAATAGAGTTCAATGGAACTTGTGGCCATAGCATTACTGACAGACTGGAAATAGAGGTGCTGCACCAATGTCAAAATATGTGAAAAATCATGTTTGTTTTGAACATTTAAGCATGAAAACCTTTTCTAGTAGTAAAAACAAAATCAAGACTTAAAAGGACATAATAGGTCCCCTTTAAAGAAAGAGAGAAAACAGTTGTACCACTTTCTCTTGGACCATGGTTCTCTTCAAACTGAAAAATGACCATGGAAGTGACAGTTTATGCTAATGCATGCTGAAAATGTATACATGCATTTGTCTTCTGACATATTTAGAAGATGACACATAAAATCAAGCTTGTGTAGCTAGAAGCATCTGTCAAGTATGTTTCAGCATAATAGCTCCCTAAGACATACTTGATATGGTGCATCTGTTTGGTGCTTGTAATAAATAGACTTCTCTATAGGCTGTAGAAAGGCATTCTGGGAGCAATAACATTCACATGCTGTTGAATTATAAATGAAGCACCCCACATAGATGTAGAAGACGGGCTGGAACACATAAACCTGACACTTAATTCCATTCACTTGTACACTTTATTGTGATTTGTTCGGACATTGATTCAGAAATCATTACAATATAGATATATCTATCTAAAGACATCTGCATTAAATTCATTACAAAACATTATTTTACCACACTTTAAATTGATAATGATTTTTGTGTTTTTTGAATAAATAGCCATGCTTAATACGGTGATGTTATATATTTTTTTCTGGTAAGCTCTAGGTTGTTTAATTTAATCTCCTTACAAAATCAATTGAGTCTGTATAAAATAAAGAATGACCCAATCTAGAAAACAGATCAAGATTATTGTAATAAAGGAGGAACAAAATGAAGGAAGGCTTTGGAGTGAACAACTTAATGTTCCTCTGAGGGGTTTGACTTTAATTTTGTTCAAAGCCTTGCTATGAACCGTTAGATTCCTTTTGAGTTTATGCAACTGTTTTACACAAAATTAATAAGCCACATGAAGTCATTACAGTGGGTTTACCGTGTGAGGGCAGTTTCATAGGTATGAAACAATATAGTTCATTAGCTGTACGCTATGTATAGTTGTCAAGTAATGTCGCAATATGATGGGAGCTATCCGTTTTATAAGGAAACGTGCCGGTTCAACAGATACTGTAAAACTCTAGTTGTCATTGCAGTACTAGTGAGTGTGAGTGTGTGTTTGTGAGGGAAAATGCATATTTTAACTTTATATGGAAACAAGTTTGTGTTGATAGCAATGCATGAACTGTTTATGGAAGAGATTCACCACAAATTCTCCTTTTGTGTTTCACAACATACTGGCTTATGACAAGACATGAGGGTGAGTGAATAATGACATAATGTGCATTTTTGGGTGAACTATTCCTTTAAGCCGTTCATCACATCATATTATTTTTACTATGCTGACCTGATTTGCTCAGCCACGTGCTTCGGCCTTTATTTTTGCCTATTTTTTGCATATTCTCTGCATATTCTCGTCTTCTCTGCCACAGTTTCATTTCAGTGTTTAATGCTTTTCCCTAAAGTAAACCCGCAACGTATTTTCTACTGAAAGCTCAACCTCCTGTCACTGGAGCCTTTAAAAGCATCAAGGAACTGATGGTTGCAGCTGCCAAAGCCTGTTTACATCCTGATTCATGGCTTTTCCCACTTTACTAGGGGTTGAATATGGTGCATTAAGATATAAAATTTATAGCCCATTAAGTTGAAGTAGGTTGTAGTAGTTTGGATTTATTATTTTGCTGCTTCTGGCTGCATTAGAGGAGGCTTCTTTATGGTGCAGCATTAATGTGTCCTGCTAAAATTAGGTGGTGACAGAATCACTTAAGCATCTATCACTCAGTGTCTTTCTCTAATTGCACTTTTTAAGAGATTTGCATGGCAAATAATCTGAAAACTCTTTTAAAAAAATATGAATATATTTAATATTGAATACTGCAAAAACAATATTCGTAATTTCAAATAGCCTACACAAGGCACATATGTCTGCTGTGTTGCCCAGGCTCTCCACATCACATCATTACACATGCCACATGTGCCCACAATGCCTCGTCGGATGTCATAATTAATGGGATGTGCAACAGTCCCCAGAAATGCATTAGTTTTAATAGCATGGAATCTTGTAAACTTACCAGCCAAGACCCACGACGCCCCGAAACAGCTGAACAGAAGGAGCATCGATGTGGGCATGAAGACCCTCCTCATCCTCTCCACGCTGGCTGGATGATGTGAATGTCTCGCATTCACGTCGATGAATGTCTGAAGCTCTGTGTTTCAGATCCACACACCAGCTCTGCTTCAGTTACATCGTTCAGAACAGCGGATGTTCATATGAACACATTTAAACGGAGACATTCCTTGTCTTCGCGATTTTTTTTCATACGGCTGTCATGCAGGCTACCTGATGCAAGCCTGAAGAGACTGACTGACTGAAGAGAAAGAATGTGGAGAGCCTGTAGCATCACACACACTCTCTCTCTCTCTCTCTCTCTCTCTCTCTCTCTCTCTCTCTCTCTCTCTCTCTCTCTCTCTCTCTCTCTCTCTACCTCTCTCTCTCTCTCTCTCTCTCTCTCTCTCTCTCATCGGCACACACACACTCGCACTCTGATTCTTATTATGCGTCTCTCTCAAATTCGCATTATATTGCTCATCGGTCATTTTTCCATTGTCATCTGGCGATATAATTTGAATTATATTTTTTAATTTAAAGGGTTAGCTCACCCAAAAATGAAAATTCTGTCAGTAATTACTCGCCCTCATGTTGTTCCAACCCCGTAATACTTTCGATCTTCGGAACACAAATTAAGATATTTTTGATGAAACCTGAGAGCTGGCTCACTGCTTCATAGGCTTTTATGTAATCGATATCTGCCAATCGATTAGAACGAGTGATTAAGTATTTAATGTTATTTTAAATAGTAGCATATAGAAGAAAATGGTAACATTAAAGTGTTAACGCCTTTGTTCTTACATTGACCTCGTTTACATGCACACAATTTTCCAATCAAGATCTATATTATAATTATGCTTATAGATTTCCAATTCATATTCATGCACAATTCATATTATGCCAGCAACCGCCAGCATTTTTTTTAAATAATTTTCTTGGCCCCCAGAATATTTTATTGTATGAATATCTGAACATTCAATATATCAAAATAAAGAACAGACCCTCTGCTTTAAACAATAACACAAAAACCCCAGTTTTATTCTAACTTCATTCATACCTTTTTTATCAACACTTGAATGTGGGTGAGTTTCATAAAAAATAAAACTACATTTTGAGCAAAAAGCTGAGAAAATAGCGTTGTTTTTCAAAGACTGTCTGGGTCGGACTCAGAATGATGATCAAAACACAGATGGAGTAGGCCTAGATTGAGTCTATCAACACCCCCAAAGCTTCACAGTCCTAAAGCTCGTCTTGGGCGACATTTCATTCAGTAACATTAGGCAGTTTTTATTTAAATGCCGTTTAATGTTCGTGTTATTTTACTTGTGCAGATATGCTATCACTTGTTTCTGCTTCTTCTTCTCTGTGTTTTGATCAGGAGATTCAGTACTCTTTCAGAAGATGTGTAATAGCGCCCCCTATACCGTATGGTATAACAGTGAAAACGTGGAAAGAGTTAATATCGAAATATGATCATAATGCTCTTCTATAGAGTGACTGACATGTAAAGTGACCGACTTTCATTTTATACATCTAGGGTCAGATTATCTGAAAAAGCTGATAGCACAATAATAGACTGCTGTGGAAAACAATTAATTCAAATAATAGTGCAGCAGTCTTAGTGAATAATGCGTGTACCGACTTTGTGATTTCAGTCCATCCAAAAGTGATAAGCACAGGTTATTTCATAGACAATACCCAGTAGTGCACATGAATGTCTAGTTCTCTCCTGCTCTCTTCTTCAGCAATAGGCCTGATTATGATTGACAAGCGGAGTATAATCTCATTACTGAAGTCATTCACTCGTGTTCGCTGTGACACTTCAACACGAGTTCAGATACATGCAGAAACACACACAAACAAATGAGAGGGTTGGACATCTTCTCGATGGAAATGTCAGCCTGTGAGAGATTCTCCCAACGCTTCTTACACAAGAGCAACAGGAAGAACTAAAGAAATGAAATGAGTCTGGATTAGCCACACAGTGACAGACAGCACAAGCGGAAAGCTTCATCTGTCCAGAGCTGAGCTGTGCATTGCCAATTTATTACACACCCTTATTGAACATCTGAAATTAATATACCTTGTAGAGGTCATGCCTTGGCGGGTCGGCACGGTTTTAGAGGACCAGCAGCATATTAGGTGGGTGGTCATAATGTTTTGGCTCATCATTGTGCATATATTTTGTTCCTGCAAACTCCATCTTATTTTGCCTTTTATAATAATTATGTGCATGCTGATATGAATTGAGAGACTACACAGAATATTTATATTCGTAAAAATGAATTTGTCACACGTCAGAACTGTTTATTCTCATATAAAAAAGATTCAGATTCATATAAAATGTTATCTTAAAATAACTCTTTACGCATTATAATAGACATTTTAACATTCAATACATTGCAAATGCATACATTTCAGGTCAAATTAAAGGAGTGGTATAATGCCCTTTTCACAAGATGTAAAATAAGTATTTGATGTCCTCTGAGTGTGTATGTGAAGTTTTAGCTCAAAATACCCCACAGATATTTTTATAAAGCATGTTAAAATTGTCACTTTTTGAGGGTGTGCAAAAACACACAATTTTTGTGTATGTCCCTTTAAATGTAAATGAGCTGCTGCTCCCGGCACAGGGGGTGGAGCTTCAACAGCTTGTGTCCTTTTACGTCACACGGACATGCACTGAAAATTTCAAAAACTTTTTAGCTTTTTATGTTCAAACCGGAGTCAGATAATGATGAGAGACTCTAGAAGAAGTGACAACATGTAGAATGCAACAGGACGTTTCTGAATGGTTAGTTGGTGAATTTATGTAGGTTATGTAGTTATCTTCTAGTCATTGATTAGCATATTCTGTCATGATAATCTATAAATCGTGTTCCAGGGGCGGGGTTTATGTAAATTTTAGGGTTGGTGATGTCACTAACCCGGGAGGAATGTGGTGTAGTCCCTACCAGCCGTTTGTTGAAGTCCTTAAAAAGCTATTTCTTTAAAAGAAAAGATCTCCCTTTGCTTTGAACTTTGAGCTTCGTAACTTTGCAGATGTTGTTTATGCTCAAACAGCAACATTACACACTAACTAAAGTTAAAAAAAGTTAAATCATAAAGTGCTTTTTTCCATCTTCTGGTTTCTGCAGCATTCCGAATTTCAGAAACGGAGGAGACAGTGAGACTCTTGAATTCGATACCCAGCTTGTTGACTGATACTGGTTGAGCTCCATCCACACAGAGAATAGAATCAGCATCTTTTAAGCCACTACATCAGCTTCTCTCATCATAGGGTTGGGGGAACTTGAACTCCCTGAACTTGAACTTGCATGCCTCTAACTCTCCATTTTAAATCTTTGATTCGTTACATCACAAGCCACAGCGATTCTCATCAAACCTCCCGGCCTTAACCTCTCGCTGTCTCCTGGGTGTTTCTGGGCATCTGAACTCAGGACATCAGGAAGACTGAGTCTCTTACTCCCTGCGTGTGTGTGTGTGTGTGAGAGGCAGGACTCCTGACCTCTACAGAGGTAACAGGAAGTTCTCAAGAATGCTGACATCACACTTCCCTCATCTCGTTAAAATGTATGATTTGGCATCAGTGACTGTCGTGTGTGTGTGTGTGTGTGTGTGTGTGTGTGTGTGTGTGTGTGTGTGTGTGTGTGTGTGTGTGTGTTCTGTTCCAGACAGCAGGTGTGTGACATACGAGGTGTGTGCTGATCAGTTGTGCTGTTAGTCTTTATGAGTAACACTTTACAGTAAGGTTACATTAGTTAATCAGGAAAACACTTCTAAAGCTTTTATTAATCTTAAGTTAATGTTAATTTCAACATTCACTAATACATTATTATTCAAAAGTTGTTAATCATCTGTTAATGGAATTTATTGGACATGAACTAACGGTGAGCAGTTGTATCATTGTTAACTAACTTGTAACAACTGTATCGCTCATTGTTAGTCAATATTAGTTAATACATTAACTAGCATTAATGAGCCATATTGTAAAGTGTTACCACTTTATTTCAAAACCTGTATTAGTCAGACAGTCAATTTTAAATGAATATAGTTGTTTTTACCAAATAAATGTGAAATAGAATTTTATTTTATACTTTGTTTAGATCATCATAGTTTTAAACTATAAATATTTAATAAAATGAATATTGAAAGGGTCAAGAGTAAAACATGAATTAAAAGGTAGCTATATTAAACAACCGTTTTATGCATTATAAAGTTTTAATGTGACCATTATATAACAAAAAGAAAACAAAAAAAATATCATAATTAATAACAGTGAACCCTTGGGACATAAAGTGCTTGAATTTCTGCCTCTGGCTTTGAATAATATTGTGTTCAGTTATGTACCCATTTTCCCCTACTCTCAGCAAATAAAGTACATAATTGTACCTTTCGGGGTACAATGGCTTGTCACTGGGGCTTTACCCTCAAGGGTACAATATTGTACCTTAACAATTAAAAGAAACGGTACATATGTACCTTTTAATGCTTTTTTGACCCTCAAAAAGGTACATATATGTACCTTGAGGTCCAATAATAAGCCTCTAACGTACCCCTTAGTGTAGATTGTACCTTGGGGGACAGAAATGGACTCCTACTGTACCCCTATTTCTGACAGTGTATATCTCATATGTATTCCTCTAGTATTTCTTATGTTGGTGAATCGTAATGAGATTCTAGAAAAAAGCAATCCAATAGCTTATTGATTTATGAGATGCAAAGTTTTGTGTATTTGCTTATAAATGAGTGTGCATATGTAAATGTTTGTGCCTCTGTATGTGTTTATGTGACATGTTTTTGTGAAACTCAAATATGATATTTATGCATATTTGGTTTTATTTATTCCTTCACTTTGCATATTGCTGGTTATTTATGGTGTGGAATTGAAATATTCTGTGTGTGTGTATTCAAATGCAAATATGGGATAAGAGCGTACATTCAGGTCTCATTTCAGTCAGAGATTAATGAGTGTGAATTTGAGTCACTTCATTATATAATCCAAACGGAGCAAACATGAGCCTTAAAAACCCAACATCTGTGAAGATCAGAGAGAATCCCACAATATTGCATTTCACAGAAGAGAAATGTAAGAGTCATATCTACCCGAACGAACAAAATACTTTAGAATTGTTCAAGTGTGTGTCATCTTCAGAGTCTCTCCTATCCTCAGTTCAAGCATTCAACATCTGGCCCAGTTCTCTAAATGAATCAGGGATTGTATGTATAGACAGGGCCCATTAAAAAGAGTTTAATGTGATCACTAGAGCATTCCAGAACATTCTATAAGAAGGTCACTGCCACTCATGGGCCGCTTCACTGTAGCACACTGCTAATGAACCAAGCGAGGGACAGGATGAATAAGTTGCAATGAAAACAAGGCATTGTTTTATTTTATGAAATCATCATGAAGTGAGTAACACAGAAGCCACCTTTGTTTCTCTCCACTGCACAAGTTATCTTCTATATTGGGTCTTTGATGGTCCATTTGTGCACTCGACTTTTATCTGTTCCTGCAGGTTTCTGAAGGGTCATGTGTCCTCCATTCATCTTCTGTCTGCTCATCTGTAATTGCTCATCATTAAGGCCTCATTCATGTCATGTTTTTCCTCTACAGCTCTATGGTTCTCTGTCCATTTCATAAGGTTCTTCATACCTGGAGATATTTTGGTGGCCATTAGATTTAACAACCACAAGCAATAACATCAGCAATGAGCATATGCATGCATTATATATGCATTTACTCGCTGTTCCAAAACCTTAAAAAAATAGAGAGAGAGAGAGAGAAAAGCATTTTATTTTTTTTATTTTTTTTAAATAATTAAATCTTTTATTTATTTATTTTTTCTAATGGGTGTTAACACTGATGTAATCTTTATATAAATTAATTTTTAAATGGATAAGCATAATTTAAATCCAAAGTTTTTCTCTTATGGAAAAATTGACAAAAAAAAAAAAAGTCTGTATAAAAATATATGATATATCGATGACTCATTTTCCAGTTAGCGGTGTATGCAAATTTTTGTCCAAACAAAAGGCTTTTAAAAAATAAATGTAAAATAAAAAAGGATTTTAAACCATTTAAACCAAAAGTTTTGAAGTTAAATAAAGCGGATACATACATATATATATATATATATATATATATATATATATATATATATATTATATATATATCCGCTTTATTTACAACTTCAAAACTTTTCTCCAAATTTTCAAATATATTTTGCTCAAATACAAAGTTTATGTGATTATTCTCTGAGCTGGTTGGTTTGGATCAGGAGTCTTTACTAAGTTTTTTTTTTTTTTTTTTCGGCAGCTTTAGACAGAAGCATTTGCTAAATGACTCACTGTGACTATCAGAGCAGATATTTATCATTAGACTGTAATGCTTTTACTGTTCCTACACAACAGGCCATGGTCTTTTCTTCTCAACTCATTTTCATCTTATCCAGCAGTGTAAACTCTTCAGACCTGCTCCTGTTACCGTTCATCCCGGCTCTCCCTGCTGTTATTAAAAAGAGATGCAAAGATCTGGTGAAGCTGAAGCCCGCAGGGGTTCCCATTCTGCTCCCAAATCCCACTGAAACAATTACATAAGCATCTGCTAAACTCATGCTGAGGGAAAAAACATTCCCGTTAAAAGTGCCATTGTGCAGCAAAGAGTCCTGAAGAGGAAGAGAAGAGTTTGAGATGCAGAACTGACCTTATTAATCTTTCAGCATATTAATAATTTAATATCTCAGGTGGCTACAGTTGCGTCTCTATATTTGGATGGTGAATCCCACACTTTTGAATTCTCATGATCCCAAACTTCCTTTCTTCATGTATCCCCTTCTGCACATGGTTTCATGGATATTTCTGAAGGTTATAAGTCCTTGTTTGTTGCTGGGTTTTTCTTCATTGCTCACCACTAGAAAATCTGAATATGAGTTCTGTCAGGCCTTTTTTTCTTCTTCATTTTATTGAAATCTTAGCTTTACAAAATGGATTACAATAGGATTCTGTTAAAGGTTTTATTAGCCGATATGTACAGTGTTGTAGATGTTGTAGATGTAGATGAGTATGTTAGATGTTTGCCCATATGAAAGAACTCTGAGGCCTGGTTTCACAGACAGGGCTTAGATTAAGCCAGGATTAGGCCATAGTTCAATTAGGACATTCAAGTACGTTTTAGAAACGTGCCTTCGATGTGCATCTTGAGACAAAACAATGGCACTGACATATTTTAAGATGCATCATTGCTTTCAGTTAAAAAAAGCTCAAACATGCATTTTAGTCTGAGACTATAGGCTTGAGTCTTGTCCGTGAAACTGGGGGATCAAGTGCCAACACATCCATTCGATGCGTTTTTTTATTTGGAATGTATAATTCCACATATATTATGGCTTTAAAATATTAACAAAATTTGAATCCACCATGATGCTTGCAGACTTCTGGTTTGGTGCCCAGAAACCAATTACTGTATGCAAATATGTCTTAAACCTTTTGTTGACTGAAGCCAGCAGAAGGAGGAAAGAAAAACAAAACTTGATAAATAGCAAAATTGTGAGACTGTTATTGTGTTCAAGACAGACAAGCCGTGCAAAACACCTCACAATTGTTTGAATAAGTACTTTCCAAAAGTATGTTTTTTTTTTTAACGTTTTTGTAAGAAGTCTCTAATTCTAAGGCTGAGAATTTTCTATTTGAGTATTTTTTCAAATGTAATTTATTCCTGTGATCAAAGCTGCATTTTCAGCATCATTACTCCAGTGTTCATTGTCACATGATCCTTCAGAAATCAATTTAATATGCTTATTTGCTGCTAAAGACATATTTCTTATTATTATCAATATTGAAAATTAGTTCTATATAAATTTTTTTCAAGATCCTTTGATGAATAGGAAGTTCAAAAGAACAACCTTTATTTGAAATACAAACTTTTTTAACATTATAAATGATACTGACACTTTTGATCAATTTACTGCATTATAAAAGTATTACATACCGAGCCCAGACTTTTGAACAGTGTGCGTTCCTTTCCTTCTACTTTAGTTGGCTAATCTAAAGCTACAGCCCGAGTGAGAAATGGTGAATTGCAATGAAAAGTTAAATAATGGATGCCATATAGAGAAGTTTTGCATGTTTTATGATGAGAAAAGAAAAATCACATTGCTCTTCTGAAAGCTGCATATACTCATTTTATACACGTTTCACTTTCACAAGGCTTTTGGGCAACACACCACACTTCACACCTGTGTGAACAGAAGTTATTTTGAGCAGAAATGTAAGACCAAACGCTTATAGGATGATTGAAGTGCCTTGAAACACGCAACGTTATTCAATGTTTTGATGTAATTTCCACTGAAACAGGAAGGCAGCTGAAACATATCGATCAGCTCCTCCCCTTTATGAAATAGCCAATAGCGTTTGAGTATATCACAGCTCAGCCAGAGCTGTTGAGCTCCATAAAGCCACAGTTTCCTCTTAATCTCGAACTGTTTCTCCTCGTAATCTCCTCCATATCGCTTAGAAATACAGCATTCTCTGCAGAATTCAAATGGGTCCGATGGTTTTCTGGTCTGCGCCGACTCGATCATATGATCCGCTCTGTGCTGTCGTGTCTCTGTGCGTGACTCTAACCTGAAACCAGACTTCATTCGCCCCAATGGAAAGCATATTTACACTGTCTGAATCGTTCCCTATCCCCTGTATAGTGCACTGTGTGCCATTCACCATGTAGAAGATAGTAAATGTGTGGACAAGGGATTTCAGCCGCAGCTTCAGCGTCAATTTATACTGTAAGGGGCGGAGCTTCAGGTTCCAGAGAGCATTTGATTGGACAGAAAATCTGATGAGAAGCTGAAGTGCAGAGTGATGTCCTCAAAATCAATGGTCCATATTGGCGGAACCATGTTCATAACAGTAAGGCTAACATATTCATACTAAGACAAAAAAACTTCAATTTTGTTTTCACTGGGACTTTAAATGCCAATTGAAATACTTTTGTAAATAAGAAACTTTTCTTTCTGAAATATGTAATATATATTTGAATTTGACTTATTGAAAAGAGAAAATGAGATTTCCTTTTTATGTGAATATATCCAATGACAGTTTTTTTTTTTAAGAATCTTTTTGAAGCAACTGTCTATCTCTCTTTATCGCTCTCTCTCTCTCTCTCTGGTAATCCTTCAGTATAAGAAGTGTGATGAGCGTACAGCTTATTCATTGAAGAGAACAGGATTACACTGAAGAGGAGGAGGACTCATCCCTCACTTCTGCTTTTCTTTTCTTTGCTTGGGTAAAAGAATTAGAAATAGAAGCAGCCGATATGGAAATAAAGAGAAGGGGTTAGGAAAGTCCTGCACCTTGTTGACATTACGAAATCCGTTTGAAGAACTCTAGGCAGATGCTTAAGCAACTTACATTGCATTCAAGCTTTACGTTTGATCAGTTCACGCGTTCCCTGGGAATCGAACCCATGACCTTAGCATTGCTAGAGTTAGACGAGTTCAATCAAACTCTGTCCTCGTTTTCTCCCAGGCTAGTCTTCCTCATTGATTTTCAGTGGTGTTTGCCATCTGTGCTTCATTGCCTGGTTACCTGGATTTCTCCATGTTCAGTTTTGGAGTATATTATTGGCCCTGAAAGAACACATCCATTCAATGTGTGTTTTCATGTTATATATGATTTCAAGAACGTTTGCTGATCTGATTGCATGCGAATCAGTCTCAATGCATTAGAAACTATTGCCCTAAAACAAGACCGTACCATTGCACAAACTTGTGTACAGTTAAAAAAAAAAAACTCACTAATGGAACAGTAAGATACAGTGAGACAAACTTTTTCTCAAAGTCAACTTGTTTATTTGCACATTTTGCTTAGTGGTCATGTTTTTGACATTTTAGTTTTGAGAAAGAAGAAATTCTGCTGATTAATCTGAAGAGAGGCAGCATTTATTTACGGATGGCCTAAAAGCTTGTGTGTGTGATTCAGGAGACGTCTGCAGAATGAATGGTCAAAGACGGGCTTCTTTCAGACTGGAACTAATTAATGTAGCGGGACTGAAGCACTTGGTATGTTTTGTACAAGAAGCAGGTTTAGAAAATGGATCGTGCCATTTCATTAGCTTTCAGGGTCAACAGCACCAACAAAAGCTGCTGATGTAGATGCTTTGTTGTTTCTGAGGCTGTATAGATGGAGTGTGTGTATGTGTGTGTGTGTCTATGTGTGTCAATGCTGCTTTTTACAGTTCTGAACAATGTCATTTCTATGAATTTAAATGGAAAATTATCATTTAAATGTAGATTAATCATTAAGATACACTCTTTCTTTCCTTGTTGTGAAGTCATGGTTACCAGAAACAACCACAGCTAGTGCAATGTGCAATTAAAATTCACTGATTGAATTATCATAAACGCACACTGTTACATCTTTATTAATAGAGCAGCATGTCAAAAACATCTCCAGTCTGTTTCAAATCCATCAGATTTAAAATGTAAGAGAATAATAGGTTTGGAAAAACAGAAAAGTATAGGATTTTAACATATTTCTTTGTTTCACTTTGTTACTGAGAATAATCTGACAGTAATCGGATAATGTGGGGTAATTTAAAATATATTAGGCTATATATTAAATATATTAAAATTAAATAATAATTATATAAATTAATTATTCAATAACTCAAATTTTATAATTGGCTGAAGTCAGCGATTAAATCTTTATTGTATAAATTAAATAACTGTTATATGAAATATTAAATTATTGACAGAAATCTTCAATTTAACCATTATTGTATAAAGTACATAATTATATAAAAATTAAATGAAAGTCTGAAATTGACAATTAAATCATTATTGTATAAATTAAATAATTATGAAATAAAATACTGAATTATTGACTGAAATCTTCAATTAAATCATTATTGTATAAAGTAATTATTATATAAAATATTAAATGACAGTCTATAACAGTTCTCTGCTCCTGTAGTCGATTGTCATGCTTTTGATACAGAGGCTTTCAGGAGAACAACAGGCTTGAGTGAACAATACAACACACAGAGATCAAAGCTGGAGGACGGAGAGGGCATGGGACGACCATTTCTCATTGTTTGTTTATTTGACACACTTATTAGCATTTTGTGCATCCCGGGAGGGCTGCGTGAGAGACGGATAGAAAGAGACAATGAAAAAGCAAGACATGCATAAAGAGCAAAAGAAACAGAGAGAAAAGCTAAACAGCTTTGTGAACTTTTAAGCATTAGAGGCAAACATGTTTTAGAGTGAGAACTATCTCAGATTATTTATTAAATCAAAATGAATGAGGGTTTTTTTCATCTGAAACACGGCGGTTGTGCATTAGAAGTGTAATCTGAGCACTGAGTCTGGAAGACTTGAGCTCATTGATGGAGCCTCTGGTGTTTAACAGTCTGTGCCGTTTAAAAGACTCACATTTACATAAAGACAAAAACAAAGTAAAAGAGAAAACATTTTAATGCACGATTCAAGTAATGTTGCACTGCATTTTTCATAAGTTCCTTGAGATTTTAGACAAGGCAAGGCAAGGCAGCTGATGAAGCTGATCTGACGAAACTGATGATTAATTGACTCGGACTGCTTAAACGCACTGATGCAACATTTATTTGAATTTTGAATCTGTATTTTATTTGAATATTATGTAATGAGTGAGGCTCAACAATGCAAATAGTTAGAACAATCAATAAATATATATTGTCCAAAATCGACAAAAATCATTAATGTTATTGTATACTTTTGTATACAATAACATTAATGTATCTATGTATTCTATCTATCTATCTATCTATCTATCTATCTATCTATCTATCTATCTATCTATCTATCTATCTATCTATCTATCTATCTATCTATCTATCTATCTATCTATCTACATACTGTATAAATAAGTAAATGTGTATGTGTATGATTCTACTTTTGATTGGTTTAATGTGTCTTTTCTGTTTAAAAGTATTATTTTTTTCCCAAAAAAACATCTTACTGACCCCAAACTTTTGGCCAACTTTTGATCATATAGTATACACACACACACACACACACACACACACACACACACACACACACACACACACACACACACACACACACACACAGCCATGTTTATGTGATTTGTGAGGACATTCCATAGGCGTAATGGTTTTTATACTGTACTAACTGTATATTCTATCCCCTTACACTGCCCCTATCCCTAAACCTACCCATCACAGGAAACATTCTGCATTTTTACATTTTTAAAAAAACACTGCTTAGTATGTTTTTAAAGCCATTTGAAAAACGAGGACCCCCAAAATGTCCTCAGAAATCACGTATTTTCCCGAGTGTCCTCATTTGCAGGTGTGTTTTCATAAAAATGTCCTCAGTTGTCATGAAAACAAGTACACACACACACACACACACACACACACACACACACACACACACACACACACACACACACACACACACACACACACACATAATGTAACCTTACTGTAAAGTGTTACTCATAAAGACTAACAGCACAACTGATCAGCACACACCTCGTATGTCACACACCTGCTGTCTGGAACAGAACAAACACACACACACACACACACACACACACACACACACACACACACACACACACACACACACACACACACACACACACTATCTATCTATCTGTCTATCTGTCCATTTTGAAATATATTACAGTTCTTTTATATTGTATTTTTGATTTCACAATGTTACTGTTTTTACTGTATTTTTGATCAAATAAACGCAGGCTTAGTGAGCATACAAGACTTGAACATATATTGGATATATATTTTATAAAATTTATTCTACCCATGACTCCAAAGTTAAAAGCATATACACCAAAAATAAATTACCCAGGGCCTTGAAAAAGAGAATGAGAAGTAACATTGAAATAAAGTGAGATGGAGTGTGCGCTCACCATGTTTCCAGATGTTCTGCAGTGTGTCCTAGTTTCTGTTAGTCATAATGATCATAATGAGTTACAGTTTTTCCTGAACATCCTTGCATCCCCGGAGAGCCCGGACCACCTGCAGTTTTGTACAATTATCAGCAACCGTCTCCACGGAGACTGTGATAAATCATACAGTACTTCAGCTCAGAGTGACTGTTGAGTTACTCCTTTACTGTGGGAAGAGTATCGATCGCTGCACACTGACTGCGCATCACATCTTTCACATACATATTTAATAATCAAAGCTGAATTCGAAATGAAACACAGTGCAATGCAAAAATAGTTTGAGTCTTTATAGGGGGTTAAGGGTAAAACGGGAAACCAGGGCAAGTTGTCTCAGGGCAAGTTGTCTCATATCTTTTGCTATTTTTTACAATTCCTTAATTGTTCTGTGTATGTTTTTACTGTTTATATTGATATGAAAAAATACATTTTAAATAAAGATACATTGTGAAAGATTTCTCTTTTTTTAGCTTTAAGTGGTATTTAAAACAATAAAAATGCATTCTTACAGCAGGTTCCCATTGTGACAACTTGCCCCACAAAAATATTCCTGGGGAATAATAGTGGAAATTTCCAAAGAAATTTGTTCAGTCTAGGTAGTGTTTCTTTACAAAGTGACATCAGCAACTACTGGCCTGGCAGCAGAATACAGCATTTTTGATCATTTTCGCGGATCCGTGTGAACGGGGATCGTTTTGACAATGTTGTCATTTGTACGCTAAAACATTTTCTGTTTTTAGTACATCATTGTTTTATGGAAGCTTGTTTCTGCCACGGAATAAAACAATTTTTTATCTCACAATTCTGACTTTTCCCCTCAGAATTATGAGATATAAACTCACAATTGTGAGAGAAAAATCAGAATTGCAAGTTATAACGTCTACTTTTTTCCTCACAATTTCGAGTTTATATCTTGCAATTCTGACTTTTTTTTCTCATAATTGCGAGTTTATGTAATTTTTTTTATTCTGTGGCAGAAACAAACTTCCATTTTGTCATGTAAACATACCCTAAATCAAAAATAAACCCACACTGAGAAATATTTACTGTTCTGTATGTAATATTTACTTTATTAAAAAACATAACAACTCATCCTGGTCACCTCTATTTCATGTTTTAATTGCTTTGCTGGGTTATTTGTTGTGTAAAAAAAGGGTCAAAAACTTTTTTGCTGTCCCTGGTTCTTTTCTCTCTCAACTTCTGCACTTTTAAGTCTTTTCTTTTCTCATCTGTTGTTTGATCACAATCAGACTTTGATCCTCTGGTTTGGTAAGGTTTCATCATTACTCATTCAATCATAAAGCAGCTGTGAACTAAAGAACTTCACCTGTCAGCAAACACATTTGATCTGTCTTCGTCTCTCAACAAGGGTCTTTTTTGCCCTCACAGGAGCTTTTGACGTTTTTGTTTTGAAGACAGATTTCATTTTTTCATTCTGATCACCCTTCAGGAAGAAAAGAGCAATTATAGAAATGTGCTGAAGATTCAGATGTTTGTGTTCCGGCCACAGCAAGTGGAGCTTTGAAGAGTTTCCTGACTATTATTCTCTATTTATTAGTGCTGTTTGCTAAGGCAAGCATCACTATAATGTTAATGGCAGGGTAGGCGAATTGTTGCAGAAACATTTTTTGTTATGCTAGTTGAAAGTCTCTTCAATCCTGATAGCATCACTAAGTTAATGATCTATATATATATAACATCCGTGTAAGGCGTAGGACCATACAATATTTATCCAATCATTGAATTCGGTCTTTAAGTTGAGCTCTTTAAGTTGTTTACATTCAGTATTATTGTAATGTGCTTTGAGACATGAGGTTGTTTAACGCCGTCTCTGGTCTCTTGATGCTTTGCAGACTCTGCTGTACGCGTTCATGTGTTTTGAAGAAGGCGTGGCTTTGGAGACGCTGTGAAGGGAGGGTGGGATCTTATGCTTTCAAAGACAACTTTATTGCTTGCTGCTCCAAAAATTGCTTACCCTACCTTTAATTTGTTAGGTCATAGAGGGATGTCCAGAGACCAAAATATCTGGATGGACAAGGGCCATTAAGCAACAACTTAGCAACCATCTAGAACACCCTAGCAACTGCCTTTCACATGCTCTAACAAATATCGTTTACTCTCGTTGACTATCGTTGATATCTCTCTCTCTCTCTCTCTCTCTCTCTCTCTCTCTCTCTCTCTCTCTCTCTCTCTCTCTCTCTCTCTCACACTTCCGGTGTACGTTGGGAGAGTTTGGGTGTGTGTGGGGGATTCGTAAGGGGAGAGGGTGACTGTTATTTACTTTTTTCCTTATTTTTCATCTTTAAAATTTGGGGTATAACAGTTGATTTTGGAAAGTGGATTAAGTTGAGTTTAGTCTTGTCTTTTTGGGACGGTGTTGGGATGGCGTCGCTCCCGGACGGGGGAGAGCCACCGCCACCTGTGTCTCTGCGTAACGGAATCAGGTGTGTTTCCGCGGCAGGTGTGGATGTGGAAGACGTGCTAGTCGCGGTCGGAGAGCAGATCGGCTTTGAGAACATTTCTTCGGCTTCGAGGATGAATAAGGCCGTTGTGGTTTTTGTAAAGGAGGAAGAGATAGCTAATCGCCTCATTACCAACGGAATTGTGGTAAGTGGCGATTTTATTAATGTTTCACCGCTGATTTCGCCGACGACACGTATAACTATCTCGAACGTGCCCCCATTCATTCATAATGATGAGATTGAGCGGGGATTAGTTCGTTATGGAAAGTTTGCTAGCGCAATTAAAATGGTTCCACTTCGTTGTAAAAATGCAGCATTAAAGCATGTTATGTCGTTTAGGCGGCAGGTGTTCATGTTTTTGAATGAGCAGGAATTAGACATTTCTTTCAGAGTATGGCATGAAGGAAAGGCATACATGGTGTATGCAAACACTGGAAGTATGAAGTGTTTTGAGTGTGGAGATGTGGGCCATAAAAGGTGTCCACATAAAGCTCAAAATAGTGAGGAGGCTGCAGGCCCTAGTGATGCTGCCGATGTAGCAAACGGATCTCAGACCGCAAAACAGTCTCATGCTGGAGAGACTAGTGATGGTAGAGCTCCAAGTGCTAAGCAAACTGATGATGTTGTTGACAATGTTGACAACGATGATAATGAGTTTAGTAAGAAAGGTGAAAAATCTGTTTTTTCCAAACAAAATGAAAAGGCTGAAGTTAATGGAACTGTGGATAATGAAGTGGCAGGGATATCTGGATGTGTTGAAATGTCTGAGGATAAAGAGATAAGAGATGATGATTCGGTCTCTGATATTTCTGAGATAGGTTCACATGTTTTGGATGATACGTACACATTGCAGGAAATTAATAACTTTTTGGATGCAACATTTGGAAAAGTAGTGGAAGTTAAGGATTTTTTTCCAGACACAGATAAATTCATTGGGTCTGTATTGTCGCTGCAGAAAACAGTCAGTTACGAAGCTTTAGATAAAAAAAAGAGATTTCGTCTGAAGAAAATGATAACAAGGTTAAGGAAGGATAAAATGCATGCTTTTAAAAAAGTAAAATGAAGAAGTTGCACCTGGTGATTTCTAAACTTTCTGTGTCATATTTGTACCTGTCCTGTCTCTTTTTCTTCTTTTTTCTTATGGGGCTTTTAAGGGTGGGCTCCTTGAATATAAATGGAGGTAGAGATAGGACAAAATTGGCAATGATTTCAGAGTTTTTTAAAATTAACCGGGTTGATGTAGCTTTTTTACAAGAAACACATACTGATAATGACAATGAAAATGAATGGAGCATGTGGTGGGAAGGGAAGCTCACTTTAAGTCATGGGACAAATAACAGCGCAGGGGTAGCTATTTTATTTTCGAAAAATATCAATGTTAATGTTCTAACTGTAGATGAGGTTATAAAAGGTAGACTTTTGTTAACTAAAATTGAGGTTGGAGGAATGGAACTTGTGTTCATGAATGTTTATGCCCCAAATAATGGGTCTGAGAGGATGGATTTTTTTATGAAAATGACAAGGTTAATTAAGACAATTGATAGTAATGTGTGTATTGTTGTGGGAGGAGATTGGAATTGTACCACAGACTTTACAATTGATAGAAATGGAGAAGAGCCACACAGTCAATCAAGCATGATGTTGACAAAAGTATTGAATGAATTTGAATTAATTGATGTGTGGAGAATGATAAATAAAAGAGCTAGACAATATACCTGGCTTAAAGTAAATGATAATAGAGTTAGTGGTGCAAGATTAGATAGATTTTATTTGGGTAAAGTATGGAATAATAGGGTGATGAATACTTCTATTTTACCTAATGGTTTTTCAGACCATCACATGGTTATTTTTGACTTTAATTTAAAAAATATGTCAAAACCTATTTATTACTGGCATTTTAATGCTAAATTGTTGCAAGACATTCATTTTTGTGATTCATTTGTTTTATTCTGGAAGAACTGGAAAACGAGGAAAAGTTCATTTGAGAATCTCAATCAGTGGTGGGATGTGGGTAAAGTTAACATAAGGATGTTGTGTCAGAATTATTCATCTCATATTGGATCAGTGGTGAGGGATACTGTGAAAAGACTACAAAGAGACATTGAACTTTTAGAACAGGACATTTTTAATAACAATAATGAACTTGTGCATGATGATGCTCTACAAAAGAAAAATAAAGAGCTTGGGACTTTTCTACAAGAGCAAGTAAAGACAGCTCTAATAAGGGCAAGATTTTGCTCTATTAAAGACATGGACACTCCTAGCACATATTTTTTCAATCTTGAAAAGAAAAGTACAACACAGAAGCAAATGTATCATCTTCGTCGTCATGATGGTTCTATAACAACAGATCCTGCTGAAATAAGGAAGATGTCTGTGGATTTCTACTCACAATTATATGCTTCTGAAAACTGTAACCATGAAAGCGCTGAAGATCTACTTGGTGATCTACCAAAGATTGAGAGTGAACAGAGAAAGACTTTGGATGAGAACATTACTTTTCAAGAGCTTACAGAGGCAATGCAGCAGTTGTCCACGGGTAGATCCCCAGGAATTGATGGACTGACTGCCGAATTCTATCAATGTTTTTGGGGTATTTTAGGAGAAGATTTTTATGAGGTACTTTCTGAATGTTGTCAAAGTAAGATACTTCCCACAAGTTGTAGTCGGGCAGTACTTTCATTACTTCCAAAAAAAGGAGATCTGGGACTTTTAAAAAATTGGAGACCAGTGTCATTGTTGTGTGTTGACTACAAAATATTCTCAAAATGTTTGGCTAACAGGTTGAAGTGTTATCTGGGTTTATTGGTGCAGAAGGATCAGACGTACTGCATTCCTGAAAGATCTATAATGGACAATATCTCATTATTACGTGATGTTATTGAATTAAGTCAATTAAATAATTCTGAAATTGGTGTTCTTTCTCTAGATCAGGAGAAAGCATTTGATAGAGTTGACCATGGGTATCTCTATAATGTTTTACAGCATTTTGGCTTTGGTGAAAATTTTATTTCATATATTCAATTGTTGTATTCAAATGCAGTTGTTCTTGTAAAAGCTGGTGGTGGTTTAAGTGCACCAATACCTGTTTCTAGAGGAATTAGACAAGGCTGCCCACTTTCAGGACAGTTATATAGTCTTGTCATTGAACCTCTTTTGTGCAGGTTAAGGAGAAATCTCAATGGAGTCTTAATCCCAAATGGAGACATAAGTTCTATAGTGTCTGTATCGGCTTATGCTGATGACGTTACTGTTTTTATTAAAGACCAGGATGATGTTACAGTTTTAACGAAGATCATTGAGCAATATGAGAAGGCATCCTCAGCTAGATTAAATTGGGGGAAAAGTGAGGGTTTTATTATTGGACAGTGGATGGGGAAAAGACCTCCGCAGCTTCCTGGTGGTTTAAAATGGGGCAGGGAAGGGCTAAAAGTTTTAGGTGTATATTTAGGGAATAGTCAATTTCAGATGAAGAATTGGGAGGGAATGCTGGAGAAAGTGATTGCCCGATTGTCTAAATGGAAATGGCTATTACCACAGTTGTCGTATAGAGGGCGAGTTTTGGTTATTAATAACCTAGCTGCCTCTACACTGTGGCACAAGTTTATTGTTATGGAGCCACCTGATGAACTGATCTGCCGTATACAAAGAGCATTGGTGGATTTCTTCTGGAGTGGGCAGCACTGGATCCGGGCAGCAACACTGTATTTACCTGTCCAGGAAGGTGGCCAGGGGTTGGTGGATGTGAGGAGTCGTATCAGTGCCTTCAGGATACAGGCAGCACAGAGACTCCTCTATCATAAGGACTTGACCTGGGCCCAAACTGCTTGTGCTTTGCTACAGAGAGCAGGAGGACTGGGATTGGACAAACATTTATTCCTAATAAAACTGGAGGAGGTGAGCTTGTCTGAGCTTACCCCCTTTTACAAGGCTATGTTAAAGGTCTGGAGAACTGTTTTTAAAGTGGAGCGGGACATTGATCCTAATGGACAATGGGTCACTGAAGAACCCTTGTTTTTTAATCCGATGATCCAGACAAGGATGTTATCTTCTGTGAGTATACGAACATGCTTACTAAGGAATAACATTGTAAAACTGGGGCACCTCTTGGATAATAATGGATGGAGATCGGCAGAGACCCTCAGAGAGGTGACAGGATTACGGTCACTAAGACTTACAGCAAAACTAATGGAGGAAATTTTGAATGTAATACCAAGCAGCTACAGAGAGATCATCGCAAAAAAGGAGACCAATGAGAAAGGATTCCCAAAGATAAAAATAACTCCCGCAAGTAAGGAAGATCTGGAAGGTGTGGAGTTTGGTTCAATTTTGTCTTTTGAGGTTCCTCAAATAGAACTCTTCGAGTCTACATCAAAGAAGGCCATTTATCACATTACGGTGAAGATCATACATCAGGAATCACTCAGGAGAGTAAAAGCCTCTGGGTGGCCAGGTCTGTTGACACCAGAGTTCCTCGTGAGGGACAGATGGAGAGCACTGTATAAACCTCCGGTGGAGAAGCGAACAGCTGATCTACAATGGAGGATTATTCACAGGGCAATAGCTACAGACAGACATGTGGCACACTTGAATCCAGCAGTGGGTGGGGAATGTAGGTTTTGTGGAGAGGAGGAGGATTTAGAACATTTGTTTTTAAGATGTGAAAGGCTACAAAGTCTTTTTAACCTTCTTAAGGAATGGTTCAGGGAATTTAACGAGGCTTTTTCGGATAAAGTGTTTATTGGAGGGTTAAAGTATGCATTTTTGATAAGGAAGAAAGTGTGTTTATTGAGTTATTTGATTGGGACTGCAAAATTGGCAGTTTGGAAAACCAGGAAGAATAAAGGCTTGCAATTGGCATCTACGGACCCTGAAGTTATGTTTAGGAAATTAGTAGCAGGAAGGCTTAAAGTAGAGTATGCATATTATAATATGGTTAATAATGTAAGGAGTTTTATTGAAATATGGTGTGTTGATAACGTTTTATGCACTATTTATGATGATGCGATGGTTTTGAACTTTTAATTTTATTTTTACTTTTGTTATATACATCTGTGGGTTTATATATAATCTAATTTAATAATGTAGAATTATTTTAGAATGAGTATATGAATGTATGAGTTTTGAAATGTAAAATAAAAGAATTTTTGAACCTCTCTCTCTCTCTCTCTCTCTCTCTCTCTCTCTCTCTCTCTCTCTCTCTCTCTCTCTCTCTCTCTCTCTCTCTCTCTCTCTCTCTCTCGGGCTCTGGGGTTAGAAATGTTCAAGCAGGCACATGAATAAGTGAAGACACTCAATGTTTCCCTTATGTTACATAATATCTGAACATTGAATGCTTGGATAATTGAAATTATGGGTAGGCCTATATATCAAAAGCTTTTGAGGTCACATATACCGTTCATAATGAAAAAAAAAAGGCATTTAACAGGTTTTCAATATTTAAACTTTTAAAATTTTTCTCAATTGCTAAAACACAATTTCTGAAACCTTGCTCCATTTTCTGAAAACATTAAACACAAAACCTCATCTTCAAGCACTATTTACTAAACCTCTGACTCCTCTTGCAAAATGAAACTTTCGCCTCAAAACAGTTTTACCTGCGTTCAAAATCAAACACTGCTCTCAAATCATAAACAAAGTGATCAAAATGATATACACTATCAAGCAGTCAATAAACAATACACCAAAAAATAAAAAACACATTGTTCAAAACGTATAGTTCTCGAAAGATATATACGGACTGCTATTCTGTTTGTAGACCGTGACACCTTACTGTACCATCAAAAAGTTCAGGGAGATGCATATTTTTAATCTCAAAACAAATTTCATATTTTTCCGTCATTGTTTTTTGATGAACGAAAACATGTTCCTATCATAGTAGCTCAAAGTTGATCAGAAATTATACTCTGCTTTGCTCTTTGCAATTTTCTTTTGTTCTTCCTCCTCCATGTACCCTATTTTTACAGTACTGTACCTTGCATCTCACAAACTTGTCCTTTGTTTCTGTGATACTGTAATTCTTGTTCTTTGTTGATATGAACCTGCAACCAGTCAAAATCTATTGGGCAGTCAGTGCTGTTAACAAATGGAAAGCACAATGTTCAGGCCATACAATTTGTTCATTGTACAGTATACAGCCTACAATGCACTGTACTACAGTATACAATACTAAAAGGGACAAAAATCAAAGGAGTAAACATGTGATCACTGTGCTTCTTCTTGTCTTTGGGCATCATTTGAAACAGGTTACAGTTTTTCTCAATTGCTAAAACACTAAACCCTATTGTCTGAACCAAATGCTCAGTTGCCTGAACCCACTGATTGAATCAATCACTCTTTTGGCAAAACCATAAGCACTTTTCACCTGTTTAGACATAACTTGCCAACACATTTTCATTGTGATGCACCCGTGCTGCATAATGGTGAGCACAGGTGACAAAAGTCAAACACAATTAAAGCACAGGTGTCACCACTTGAACACAACAACTCAAAATTGATCACACTTGTGGCTAATGATGTGAGGGAACATATACAGTAAGCCAGTTCAGAGAGCACTGGTTTGTGAAGCCCTACAATGGATAGAAATCTGAGCGGAAGAGTTCGTGTGAGAGGAGGTCGAGGTGGTCAGCGAAGACAAAGAACAGTAATATCTGATGAAATCAGAGCTACTGTGATTGACCATGTTCTTGTCCATGGTATGAGCATGAGGGAGGCTGGACAAAGGGTACAACCAAACATCAGTAGATTCACTGTGTCCACCATAATCCGAAGATTTAGAGAAGAGAACAGGTAATTACCTTTTTCTGACATTATAGTACAGTATGTAAATGTTGACAGCAATTACTGTATGGCATACTATATACTGTACCACAGTATACTGTAAGTGAATATATGTTTCAGTACATCACTGTACCAATGTACTGTAGTATTGTAATGGAGGGTTGGTCTAACTGTTTGTAGGCCTAGTATTCCATGTATATTTTTTGTAACTCCATGTTCTCTTTTTGTAGAATTGAAAGACTGCCACATGGGGGTGGGAGGACAGGTATGTTCTCCCCACACCAAGAGACCCTAATTGTTGATATGGTCCGTGAGAACAATGCCATTAAACTGAGTGAAATTCAGCAGAAGATCATTGAGGACCATGTAAATTTTGAGGGTATCAACTGTGTCAGCCTCTCTACTGTTGATCGTGTCCTCAAGCGCAACAGACTGCGCATGAAACAGCTATACAGAGTGCCCTTTGATCGCAACTCAGACAGAGTCAAAGAGCAAAGATTCCAGTATGTACAGGTTGGCATATATCCAGACACATTCAATGCTGATTACTCTAAGTAGTGATTTACTGTAGTGGCCTAAATCACTTTTTCCGTATCACTTACAAAACTATATCTATTTCTACAGAGGGTTTTTCAACTGGATGCAATGGAAAGACCCCATGAATACATCTACATGGATGAAGCTGGGTTTAATCTCACCAAAAGGAGAAGGAGAGGCCGTAATGTGATTGGCCATCGGGCCATTGTTGGTGTTCCTGGGCAGCGTGGTGGCAATGTCACATTATGTGCTGCCATCAGCAATCATGGGGTTGTCCACCATCATGCCAACCTGGGGCCCTACAACAGTACAACACTCACCAGCACCTCATTTTCCTCAATCACATGCGAGATGCTCTGTTAGGGCAGCAGGATGAGCATCCCATCTAAGTTGTTGTTTGGGACAATGGGGCCCTATCTTGCACCCAGCGCAATTGACTTTGTACACCGACGCATGTATCATTCCTATTTTGCACCCGCGCAAAGCACGCTTTTCCCTCCACAGAAGCACGTCGCTAAACTAGGGAATGAACTTGCGCTCCCTGGGCGGTTCAGCGCAAAAAAGGAGGCGTGTTCCGGCGCAAACGTTCCTTCATGCTATTTTGCAGGTTTAGAAAACAATTGCGCCAATAACCAGGAAAAAATAGTTTAAAGTCAGTGGCGCGTTGCGCATGTTATTCATATGCTATTTTAAGGGCGCATGCTTGGCCATAATCAATGTAGCGTGTGCACAACGCGCACTTTGATTCCCTCATCTACACAGAAGCTGCAGTTTTCATTTTTGCAAATCATACATTATTACGATAGATAGATAGATAGATAGATAGATAGATAGATAGATAGATAGATAGATAGATAGATGGACAATTTATTATAAAAGCATACATCTATCTTACACATTTACCCAAATTATCATACGCCTTTTTAATCGAAGTTAATTTGGGTGGGTTTCTCCATCCCCAACGTCCCTGACGAGAGCGTTGCTCTCCTTGGCTGTGAACCGCTCCTGGCGCGCGCCTGGCAAATCCGCCGTTATGATAGGAATCCGCTTTAGAACAAGCGCGCCTGCTCTTAAAGGGAATGTGAGATGACGCTCTGATTGGTTTATTTCACGTTACGCCCAAACCACACCTATGAATAATGAAGCTACTTCAGACCAACCCATTTTAGATTTGCGCCTGGCTCAAGAGTCATTTATCCCGCCGGGAAAATAGAAACAGCGCCAAGACCCGCCCACAGAGTTACTTGCGCTTTGCGCTTTGACACTTGCGTTTCAGATCGTTAAAATAGGGCCCAATGTGAGTTTTCACAGAGCCCTCCAGGTTAGAGAGTGGTTCAATATGAACCAAGGTTTTATCAATCTTTGCCTTCCACCGTACTCCCCTTTCCTAAACCCCATTGAGGAATTCTTCTCCTCATGAATTCGCCAACCTAACACCAGGGTAAATCTCCTGCAAGCCATGGGACTTGCCTGTGGTGACATAGGTGTGGAGGCATGCCAAGCCTGGATACGGCATGCCAGGGGTTTTTTCCCCCGTTGCCTGGCCAGACAAAATGTGGCCTGTGATGTGGATGAAGTCCTGTGGCCTGACCCAGTACGGAGACATGATGCTGTGGCTGAGTAATGCACTTATTTGTACAATAAACATTTATTTCTCCGGCTTCATGTCCTGAGCATTGTGTTTTCTATTTTTCTACGTAGTGTTTAGTGACTGTTCAGTAGTGTTTTTAATTTTGATTGACTCGGGGCACGATTTGACAACATAGTTCAGTTTTGAGCACAGATTGAACTGTTTTGAGGTGAAAGTTTGGTTTTGCAAGAAGAGTCTGAGGTTTTGTGAATGTAGCTTGAAAATTGGGTTTTGTGTTCACAGTTTAGAGAAAAGGAGAGCAGCTTTCAAGAAATGTGTCTTAGCAATCGAGAAAAACTGTAAATCCATTTTGAGTGGTTGTGTTCAATCAATGACATGTGTTCTCTATTTGTACTTGATCGTTGCCACTTGTATTTACCAGTATGGATGACATTAGAGTGCAGAATGTTTTGAGAATGAGAATGTGTTTAGAGTTTTGCTGAAAAGTCTAAGTGAGATCTGCAAATTGTGTTTTACCATGTGAAATGGTTTAAGGTATTGACAACAGACTGCACGATTAGCTAAACGAGTTCAGGCAACTGAGAACTTTGTTCAGCCAATGGGTTTTAGTGTTTTAGCAATTGAGAAAAACTGTAATAAGGGCCTGTGTGTTATGTTATTACATAAATAGCATATAATACTAAAATGAAAAATAAAATATTTTATTATAAAAGTAACATTAAAGTTATTAAAAGGTATAAAGTAAAGATGAAAAATAGCAATATCAATAATCAGTATAATGTTCTCTATTTCTTTGTCATAAAGAGTTTGGGCATAGAAATACATTATTAATTTTAATAGCCTAAGTTACACACGTCGGTTAGGAAAATATTAATAATGGCAACAGAAGCATGAATAAGTAGCCTAAATGGATTAAGGTAATTTACATAATGCCACACAAACTTCAAGCGAGATTAATGACAGGATATTTAATATAATCAAAGTGCATCTCCAGTAGCGTGTGAGGAGTGAAAGCAGCGTGGCTCTTTCCACTTCATTATTTCTTTGTCATCTAAATACCAAAGTGCAGCTTCAGAACATCCCCTGGATACAGGTTTGAGCTCAGTTGTGTGTGAGGCGGTTATGTAACTGCACATGCTTTAATAATGCATGCTGAAGAGAGTTTCTTTCCTCTTCCTCTCCTCCTGTCCTTCTGTCTTCCAGTTATTTCCCATAATCCTAAAGGGTCTGTAAGACTCATTTTGTTCATCTTACACTGTTTAAAATGTATAGGTCATTCCTAATATAGGCCTATACAGTAAAATTTCATGTCACCATCGTATATGCCCTAATATTGGGTCAAATATTAAAGGGAATAAAGGAATATTTGAAAAATTATCATTAATTACTGTCCTTAATTACTCGCCTCCATGTCGTTCCAAACCCGATAGACTTTCGTTCATCTTCGGAACACAAATGAAGATCTTTTTGATAAAATCTTAGAGATTTCTGTTTCTCTCTCGACAGATACACAACTACCACTTTGACGCTTCAAAAAGTTCATAAAGAGATCATAAAACTAATCCAGTGGTTCTCAATTCCAGTCCTCGTGACCCACTGCTCTGCACATTTTGTATGTCTCCCTTATTTAACACACCTGAACCAGATCATCAGCTCATTTGGAGAGACTCCATGAACTGAACTGAGTGTGTCAGATAAGAGAGACATACAAAATGTGCAGAGCAGTGGGTCACGAGGACTGGAATTGAGAACCACTGAACTAATCCATATGAATCGAGTGGTTTAGTCCAAATTTTCCAAAGAGACACGATGGCTTTAATGAACAGATTTAATTTAGGCTTCTTTTCACAAAGAAATCTACTTTTATGCTTGATGCGCAAGAACAAATCTTTTGCTGAAGCTCAAACGTGCTCCGTAACATGAGAACGAACTGCATTGGTGAATTAAAACCTAAATTAAATCTGTTCAGTGTATACAGCAATCGAGTCTCTTCTGAAAATTTGGACTAAACTGCTCGATTCATATGGATTAGTTTTACGATCTCTTTATAAACTTTTTGAAGCATAAAAGTGTCAGTTGCGTAGCTGTCAAGAGCTTAAAGCTCTCAGATTTAATCAAAAATATCTTAATTTGTGTTCCTAATATGAACTTACTGGTTTGGAACAACATGAGGGTGAGTAATTAATGACAGAATTTTCATTTTTTTGGGTGCACTATGCCTTTAAACTCACAGTTTTTAAAGATGAAAATCATAGCCTATAAGATTTCATGTTGCATATATTTTTTGCCATGTACCAGGTGTTACTTTTTTCTAATCAAATATCAAAACATGATTTCTCTGGAATATTATTTTAATTGTATATCAAATTGTTTCCTTTCCATTTTGCACATTCTGTTCATCAATGACAACATCCTGCAGGAAGTGACATCATATCGGAGGGAAGACAACAGTTCAAACATCATTGAGTGAGTATTAGCCATCGTTTTGTGGCAGGTCTGCTGACTAACATGCCATGACCAGTGAATGGGTTTCCTGAGGTAAATGAAACGATACTTGATTTGTCTGATTGTAGGACTGTATATCATGTTTGATAACGTTACAGACATCGGTATGATAATATTACAAGAGATATGAAATTGAACTTGATGTTGACACAAAATGGCTAACCTTTATTTCCATCCTGTTCAGTTGATGTTAAAAAAAGATTAAATACATAGATAACCTAAATGAAATGTCTTTTCTTTCATTGTCGCTGATTTCTTCAAAGGTAAACAGATAAAATGACAATCAGTTTTATAATAATTTATGCTTTGTGGGTTGAGTTTGTGTTCATACACACATCGAGGCTGTACATTAAACTACCACTAGAGGGCGATTATGCTCCTCTTCCAGAGCTCACATACGCCACAATTCCTTTTTCTCTTTTCTTTGGGAACTTTACTTCTTGGAAATCACTATATAAAATGAATAAAAACAAATAATGTATAGGCTGTAATTCATACAGAATTCACATCTCATATGACTTTACTTTGCTGATTAAAATTAGCTTGTCCAAAGTGACATGCATTGACAGAATATATACTTTCTCTTCATCAACAACATGCCTCAGGTGCTTAAAAATATAATTAGGCAAATTCATTTTTTTTTTTTTTAGTTATTTAAATAATCTAGATAACTAGCTAAAGTTATTAGTCTGTTTTCTTTTTCTTTCAGCATGCATAACTGCAATGCCTCTCATTTTCAGTGGCATTTTTTTGTCACTTTTAGATGTATCTTGTTAAATACAGTTACACCAAGTTTTAACTTGCAGATAGTTTTAGTGATAGTCAAAAAAAATAAATACATATACACTTGCAGTCGCCCCCCAAAAGCATTTTTCTCAGAATTAATCAATCCACCGGCAGTTCACACGCATGCAGTTATTTATCATCCTGGAAGGTATATTTATTATTTTATTATTTCAAACCCAACCAACTTGCTTATGCAAACTGTTTTGCTTGAAAAATGTAAAAAAAAACAAAAAAAAACGCTTGCTTTAAAATCTAATTCAGTGACATTCAGACATTTTTAAACGGCCGAATACTTTTTGGAGCCACATAGTCCTTGCATTCACACTTACAAACAGCTTCAATTATGCGATGTGTGTTTTCCCATCTCATTTGCATACTGATCTGACCCCATGTTAATAGGCTACCTGAGCCGACTCTTTTCCTCTTCTGTTTGTTTTAATCTCTGCAAGACCTTCCCTGTTCTCGTCCTGACAACACGTTTATTTTCTTTAGGAACAAAAGTTGGGCCCCGGGCTCCTGCGGGGCACCCGAGCGAGCACTTTTCGAGGTTCACAGCGCGGTGACCTCTGAGGAGATACAGGGACGTCCTGAACTCTTTAGCATCAAAGAGATCTGCGGGGGGGGGGGGGGGGGGAGCTGAGACAGAACGCATCACAATGCCGGTCCACCTACACTCTCCTGCTCCTCTTCCTCACTCTCTGTAAGAATGCAAATATCAATAACTCCTGTCCTCTGCCTGTGACCTCTCCATCACATCATCTCTGGTACTTTAATCCTTGCTGATGATGATGATTGCACACTTGACTTTTAGTTTAAAAACAAAATTAGATTTTTTGAAAAACTTGATTTTCTGATACTTGCCTCCAGAATCTTGGAATTGGAAAATTAATGTTTTTATTCAGCTAGGACTCATTAAATTGATCAAAAGTTACAGTAAAACTTGTATAATGTTACAAAAGATTTATATTTCAAATACATTTATGAAAGAATCCTGAAAAAATGTGAAGCAGCACATGTTCAACATTGATCGTAATCATAAATGTTTCTTGAGCATCAAATCTGCATATTAGAATGATTTCTGAAGGATCATGTGACACTGAAGACTGGAGTAATGATGCTGAAAATACAGCTTTGATCACAGGAATAAATTACATTTTAAAATATATTGAGATAGAAAACAGTTATTTTACATTGTAATAATTTTCCACAATATTACTGTTTTTACTGTATTTTTGATCAAGTTAATGCAGCCTTGGTGAGCATGAGAGACTTGTTTTGAAAATATTAAAACAATATTTCTATATTGTATATGTATATAACATTTAATGTTCACATTCACTTAGTTGGTAATAGGCATAAAATGGCAAAACCAGAAAGCTGGACTGAAACTGTTAAACACACACACACACACACACACACACACACACACACACACACACACACACACACACACACACACACACACACACACACACACACACACACACATTATATACACACACACAATATATACTATATACACACTAGTGAAATTAACAGTTATGCTTTTTGGGTTTTGCCGTTTTTGTGCCCATTACCAAGTGAATGTGAACATTAAATGTTGCTTTTATAGTCAAGGATATGTGTGTCTTTCAAAAGCATTTACAAACCAGTCAAAGATGATTTAAAACATTATATGCCAGTTCTTTATAGAGACACACTCCGCATAGACCACAAGTTAGTTAAACATTAAAAGTCCTGCAACTTACACATCATTGTCTAGTTAACATCTCACCCTGGCATCACCTTAGCACTTCACTTTAAACCTTAACCCATACTGTATACACATGCACACACACACGCACACACATACGCACACACACTCACAGCTGTCAGGACCGAATGAGATGTTGAGATCTATGGCTGCAGCACACGCCAGGACAACACTTGCAAGAGCACAATGTAAAGAAAAAAATCCCAAAACAGAACAGATTGGACCGAAACACACACACACACACACACACACACACACACACACACACACACACACACACACACACACACACACACACACACACACACACACACACACACACACACACACACACACACACACACACACACACACTCTCTCCCCCTCAGTGAGACTGTGACAGTGATAAACGTGTTGTGTGTGTGAAAGGGACAACAAACAGACAGCGGCTCATTTCCACAGTGTGTGTGTGTGTGTGTGTGTGTGTGTGTGTGTGTGAGCGGACACAGGAGGAGCATCCAATTAGAGGCTGGACACCACGCGGGGCTGGGGACGCAGGTTTTGTTTTCTTGAAAAAGTGCCATAAAACAACTCTCCTTAATTGGTGCCCTATAAAATTAGCATTTGCAAGAGCGTTAGATTTCCTCTGGCTTTGTCTGAGTTGTTGACCTTATTCACTTTCAGTTATTTCTTTAGTTTTACTGCAAAACAGGCCGAAACTGAGAGGAAACTGGTATGAAGCATTTCTTTACTCTCTCTCCCCCTCGCCGTCAGTCGCGCTTCATTCTGATGGCTTTGATCAGATGTGACCTATGGAGACATTCATGAGTTCATCATTAGCACTTTAACCAGGCTTTATTTTAGACTTCATTCCCCCTGTCGTAAGGTTTCAACTGAACAGGAATGGGTTGACATCTCACAATGACTTTTAATAATAAGCTGTAATGACAGATGTCATATAATGCTCAGTGGATCATTAGTCCATGTGCATGCAACTATAAATGCATAAAAAACAAAGTGTCGTGACATTTCTAGCCAGAAAAGGAAAGTTTGGCATATAAACTTTGAATCTTGTTTTTGAGAAAAACTCTTGTCTGACATTTTAAACTACATACGCCGTTAAGTTTGAAGATTATATAGGCCAGACAGACCATCATTTTCATTTAAATTCTTTTGAGATTAAGTGTATATTGTTCAAGTGACTGTCTCCCTCCTGCTATTATTCTCAATCATATTGGTACCTTGATTTTCATTGCTATTATATTATATAACATTTACTGTATAGTGAAATACTATAATACAGTGCTTTTTTAAAAAGCATATTTTAAGGCAATACAACAACTACTGCCATAATATATAATTACTATTTAAATGATACATCAATGGGGTTTTATCATAAAATTGTCACAATGGTAAAAATAGTATATATAAATTCTAATAATCTTGACCATTAAATAACATTTAATGCTCACAGAGACTTGGTAATAGGAACAAAAATTGGTAAACAAAAAAGCATGTGTGTGTGTATATATATATATATATATATACAGTACTAGTCAACAGTTTGGAAACACTACTATTTTTAATGTTTTTGAAAGAAGTCTCTTATGCTCATCAAGCCTGCAGTTAAAAAAAAACAAAAAAAAACAAACCAGTAATATTATGAAATATTATTACAATTTAAAATAATGGTTCTCTTTTTTAATATACTTTAAAATGCAATTTATTTTTGTGATGCAAAGCTGAATTTTCATCAGCAAGTACTCCAGTCTTTGGTGTCTTATGATCCTTCAGAAGTCATTCTAATATGATGATTTATGATCAATGTTGGAAACAGTTGTGCTGCTTAATATTTTTTTTATAACCTGAGATACTTTTTTCAGGATTATTTGATGAATAAAAAGTTAAAAAGAACTGTATTTATTTAGAATAGAAATCTTTTGTAACAATATACACTACCGTTCAAAAGTTTGGGAACAATAACTATTTTTTTTTTTAAGAAATTAGTACTTTAATTCAACAAGGATGCGTTAAATTGATAAAAGGTGATGGTAACGATTTATATTGTTAGAAATGTTTTTATTTTGAATAAATGCTGTTTTTATGAATAAATGCTGTTAACGTTTTACTCATCAATGAATCCTGAAAAAAGTATTCCAAAAAAATATATTAAACAGCACAACTGTTTCCATCATTGATAATAACTGAGTATCAAATCAGCATATTAGAATGATTTCTGAAGGATCATAAGACACCAAAGACTGGAGTACTTGCTGATGAAAATTCAGCTTTGCATCACAAAAATAAATTACATTTTAAAGTATATTAAAAAAGAGAACCATTATTTTAAATTGTAATAATATTTCATAATATTACTGTTTTTTTTTTGTTTTTTGTTTTTTTTTTAACTGCAGGCTTGATGAGCATAAGAGACTTCTTTCAAAAACATTAAAAATAGTACTGTTTCCAAACTTTTGACTGGTACTGTATATATATATAAAATAACATGTATTTTATAATATATATAAATGGCACAAAAAAGCAAAACTGTTAATTTCATATATTACATATACGGTATATTATCTTTTATATATATATATATATATATACAGTAGTCAACATTTGAAGTGGATCAAAACCTTTCATCAAAGTTATACATGAATTTTGAACAATACCCATTCTTGTCTTAGGACAACTTTGATTAACTTTTTTGATCCACTTCAAATGTTGACTACTGTATATATAGATATAGATATAGATATATTATAACATTTATATATAGTATACAATTCAATTTAAAGCAAAATATATTTTCTAATTGTTCTCATTTAGTTTTTTGGCTGAAATATGACCCAGACATGTTCTTGACAGGTTTCACCCCAATACTATCTTTTACTCCATTCATTTACATCTGTTGTCATCATTTGCCTTTTAACTGGTTAACTTTGCTTGTGCTCCTTCACCATGACAACCCCCTCCACACACACACACACACACACACACACACACAGGTCCCATCTGTGAGGGGTCTTGTGCCATGTGTCCGTTCTGTGGTTGCCGTGGGCTACAGCGGCCCATGTGTGAGTGTGTGTGGAGTGTTTGCTTTGTGGCTGGACAGTGACAGGCCTGCTTTCAGTCACTCTCGTTGACCCAGAGGTCACGGCGCACAAAGAGGCCTGAGTTGGTGGCCACTGTACTGAAGTCTCATTCGAGGATGATTAACGACGGAGAGAAGTGTGTGTGAGCTCTTTTCTGAGGGGATCAGATTAATTAGTGCCACATAATCGAGCGTATTGACTTATATGACTTTAATGAAGTTACACTGAGCAATTCAGACAACTAATGAATTGAAATGCAGAACTTAAAACTTCAAATCTTTTCCATTCTTAATTCAGTCTCAGTCTTAAGTTCAGGTTTGTTGTTCATAACTCAGATGTTAATCAGATGTCTTTCTTCAAGCGCATTACAAATGATAAATCACACCCGTGTGTTATAGAGAAACAAGCGCAGCCATCTGAGGATTGTGCTTGAACTTCAGTTTTTGCAGGTGCTCTGTATATTTCTATTCGCTGTTGAAGAGTGATTCGCTGGTGAAGTGGGTTTACTCATTGAGTTAAGGAAAGTTATCATGTGCGTTGTAATGTTTGAAGCGGATATCATAACATATGTCAGTAGAACGGGAAGATTTTAAAACGAGCCGTGCATTCATAAATCATAGATCTTACCTTCATGCTGTGGAAATACAAACTGAAAAGGGGCGGGGCTACATAAGGTCTATTATGACAATTATGTTATTGAATTAGTTATTATTTTACCTTTTTTATTTTACCTGAAGGCTTCAGATAACATGCTTGAAATTAGAAATTGTTCTTTAAATAAAATAAAATAAAAATAAAAATAAAAATAAAATATTTTTATATTATCTCAATATTATGCCATTATATTTTTATATTACATTGAAAAAAAAAAAATTAATACGTAAGAATTATTTTTTTTTGTATTTATGTAATTTATTTTAGTGTATGTTTTTCTGAGCCATTAAAAAGCAGTAAAATCTTTCCGCAGGAATGGATATTTTCTCAAATTTTCTATTTTTTCCCCCTTTTCATTTCTCACTTGAGTGCTTCTGCAGTCTTTTTGGTATGTGATAATGTGGTGCGTCTCCCTCTCCCTCTCTCCTTCTGTCGAGTGTGTGTGTGTGTGTGCGTTGGAGGTTAACGCAGTTTGCACTCATTGTAAGCATGACCATCTGTGTGTTTCCAGCACTGCTGTGTGTGTGCTGATCTCTTCATTTGGATTCAAAGCCACTTCATGATGTTTAAACACACACGCACACACCTCACACACACACACAAATCAGCTGAGAAAAAAAAGTTACAGATGTTTGGTTAAGCCGTGTGTGTGTGTGAACCATAGAAATGTGTGTTGTTTTTGGGCAGTTAGTGTCAGAATGATAATGATACTTTACAAATAATTCTCTTGATTGTTGTAGTCTCTTTAAAAAAAAAAAAAAAAAAAAAACACTTAATAATGTGAAATAAATTTAAAATACTAGTTTATATATATATATATATATTAAGCATTTAATTATATTAAAAAATATTAAGATATTTTTTTTAGATAATTTGTTTTTGTGATGCAAAGCAAAAATTTTCAGCATCATTCAGTCTTCAGTGTCACATGATCCTTCAGAAATCATTCTAATATGCTGATTTGCTGGAAACTGAGATATAATTTTTTTCTTTGGTGAATAGAAAATATTTTAAATAGTCAAATAATGTCATATAACATTATAAACGGTCACATTTGATCAATTTAATGCATCTTTGCTGAATGAAAGTATTAAATTCTATCAAAATAAAAACGTTACTGACTCTAAACTTTTGAACAGTATATTTGGTAATACAAAAAGTTTTTTTTTTTTTTTTAAGACTGTAAAAGCATAATAAGACTATAAGGGAGAAATAAAAACAGACACAAACGAGTCAATAGTTGACTTATAATAAGAGTATAGATGTTTATAATGTTTATAGCTCAGATTATTTTGTCCCTGAAGGATTTGAGGAGAAATGTTTAGGTTCAAAACTGAGACTTCTAACTTTTGATTGCAGACTTTAGTATCTTGGCAAATCTGAGCAGAGTTTGAGATCTCATCATATGTGAGATGAATGTCAGAATACAGAATTATTATATTTTCTTAAAGAACAGTTAATAGACTTTGGCATTTTTGTCATTAACTCTCCATTTAATCTCATTGCTGTGCAACAGAAACAACTGAGGAATGAAAAAGAATCTCATTTGTAATTGTTCTTTTCGCACAGGCCGGTTTGCAACAGCGTTTTTGCATTTCTTCATCTCGATATCACCCAGCGATCAAAGAGCAGGTCTACTTTCTCTTGTTCTCCCCCTCTCTTGTTTTCTGCCTCTGGCAAATCATTCCCTCTCCTCTTCTTTTCTCTCTTTCTCTGTTGTAGTTGGCCTGTAATTTATGATGTTGCAGCAGCACGAATGAAATGAAGCTTTTATAACAGACGCCTGCTGACACACTTTAGCCCCCCCGCTCTCAGTTAGGGAAAGTTATTGGGCTTGTTAGTAACGCTCATAAAAAGCTCGGGGCCGTTCACACTGTGCTTGTCATGATGTAGTTTAGTTAATGTCATTGTTTCAAGAGGGTGAAGTTAATAAATCACTAACTCCTCAATGTGCTGCACACCCACCCACCCACCTACACACACACACACACACACACACACACACACACACCCACCCACCCACCTACACACACACACACACACACACACACACACACACACACACACACACACACACACACACACACACACACACATTGCTCTCTCTATCTGTTGTTTCAAAGACTTTTATAAAACTATGTATTACATTATACAGTATTCACATTTTATATTGCTAAGTGGTGTTCATATGCAAGCAAATATGAATAGGTAATGGAAAATATAATCTAAATATAAATAAAATGTTATAATGGCAACCAAATAATAAATAAATGGATACATTTATTGTTAAATTTTATTTATGAATTGAAAACTTCAAGTCACATTATTATGCTGTCTGTGAAGTTCTCAATTAGACATTTTTCATGAATAACATGTGAATATTAATTGATAACAATTACTAATTTTCTACTTTTTTTGTTTCATTTTATTTCTTTTTTTTTTGGTAAATATGAAGATTAATGAGTCTTTACAAATTGGTTAAAATGACTTGAGAATTTTTTTATTAAATCTGTAAATAATTCTGAAAGTTTCGTCACATTATTATGATGTCTGTGAAGTTCTCATTTTCAATTTAAGGTGGACATTTTTCATGGAATACGTGTAAATATTTGTTAATAACAATTATTTTATTTTATTTGATCAATTAAGGTAGACATTTTTCATGAAAAAACTGAATATTCATAGATATTTTATGTTTTCCACATTCTTTCTAAAGCTCTCGGGTATAATTTCTTAAATGCTGATGTCTTTGGTTTTCCTGTTTCAGTAACAGCGCACAACTCTCTGAAACTATTTGTAAATCAGGAATACCTTTATAACTTTAAAAAAAGTTGTATTCTTAATAATAATTTTAAAAAAATTATTAAGCTGTGAAATTTATGGAGGAATATTCAGCTAAAATGACCCTTAAATTGAATTCAAATCTTAAAGGATTTTCTCCTCTGCTTTGTTACAGTAACAGTTAACTGTAACTCTATTGGTGATTAGATGTGATTGAGTGTATTATGAATGTCTCTAAGCAGCATTGAGGCTGGATTTCACTGTCTCAGCAGCTTAAGATCTCTGAAACGTGTGTGTGTGTGTGTGTGTGTGTGTGTGTTTGAGCTCAGTGCGCTCTCAGCTCTAATCCTCACTGATCTGTTGAGACTACACACATACGGCTGTGATAATACTCTCATTTTCTGCTCACCTGGACACTGACAATTCACACACACCATCTCTCCCTCTCTCACACACATGGGTCTTTAACAGCAGCTTAGGAAAGTCAAACACTTTAATTCCAAGTTAGAGACACACAGATTAAGCATAAAAGAGGCAGAGGAGTGAAGAGATACTCTTTCATCCATTCATGAGCTCTTTCTCTCTCGTATCTTCTTGCTGTGTGGCCTGTGGATAAAGCAAACACATGAATGAGAATGAAGCGCTTAAACACTCTCATGCATTCATAAGCACACACACAGATGGACATTTGAACACATTGATGAGTGCTTTGAGTTGAATGATAAAGATGCATATTCTCAGGAAAATCTTTAAGTGGCAACATGCGACTCATGCACATCTTAAAAGTAGTCCATGTGACAGACCATGGCAAGATTATCAGTTCAAATAAAAATTTTAGTTTGTATAATATAATGAAGTGCACAACTCATGCTGGCCACTTTGATGGTCCTTTTTTATATGAATTATTGTTGCATAGAAAAGAGCTGGGTAAATATTCTTTAACATTTCTTCTTTTGTGTTCATTATTTAAATGAAGTAAAATTTCACCGTGGATGTCTTTTTTCTAGCATGTAAATGAACCATTAGACCGGCTCTGCAACTTTTACCAGTTCCCTATATCAAATAAACCACATTTCATTATTTTTTATCACTAAATCTACTGTAGTTTAATTATACACTATACCATTCAAACGTTTGGGGTCAGTAGGATTTTTTTAATGTTTTTTTTTAAGTCTCATTCTCACCAAGGCTGCATTTATTTGATCAAAAATACAGTAAAATTGTGATATATTATTACAATTTAAAATATCTGTTTTCTATTTGAATATAGTTTAAAATTTAATTTATTCCTGTGATCAAAGCTGAATTTTCAGCATCTTACTCCAGTCTTCAGTGTCACATGATCCTTCAGAAATCAGTCTATGCTTCTCAGGAAACATTTCCTTTTATTATTATTAATGTTAAAAACAGTTATAGTTTTGTGGAAACTATGAAACTTTTTTTTTCATCCTTGCTGAATGAAATTATTAGTCTATATAAAAAAAACTTTTTGACCCCAAACTTGTGACTGATAGTGCATATGTAATATTTCAGCTACATTGTGAGCAGTATTATGCTTAATTAATCTGCTGTTATATTTCTGCGCGGGCTTTGATGGTCTGCTCTCATTAGTGAAGAACACTGTTAGTGCAGTCAGAGATCTGTGGTTCTTCTGGCTCTGAGCCTACAACATGCCAAATCTCCATATGTTCTTCACTTATGACGACGCACAACACACACTTCAGACCAGAGAGATGCTCCTGCTGTGACCGACGCCTCTTTTTGCTTTCTATTGTATGCTTTCTCTCTCCACCTTTACTCAATGCTTTCTCGTTTCCTTTATGGTGTTAGCTAGAGGGATAGTTCAACCAAAAAAGACAATTCTTTCATTATTTATTCATTCTCAAGCCATTCCCTTGCATGGTGGTGTTGTTGTTTGTTGAGAAAAACTGAGAGATTTTGAAGAATCTGTTCCATATGGTGACAGTTAATAGCGATCACATCTGTCAAGCTCTAAGAAGGAAAAACACCATAAATGAATCACTAACTTGTGTGCATATGGAATAAAGTTTTCTAAACGAACGCCACCGTTCAAAAGTTTTGGGTTAGTAAATTTTTTATGTTTTTGAAAGAAGTCTCTCATGCCCACCAAGGCTACATTTATTTGATTAGAAATACAGTAAAAACAGTAATATTATGAAATATTATAACAATTTAAAATAAGTGTTTTCTGTTTGAATATTTTTTCAAAATGTAATTTATTCCTGTGATCAAAACTGAATTTCAGCATCATTACATCACATGATCCTTCAGAAATCATTCTAATATGATGATTTGATGCTCAAGAAACATTTGTTATTATTTTGAAAACAGTTGCTGCTTCATATTTTTGTGTAAACCTTCATTTTTTTCAGGTGAAAAAGAACAGCATTTATTTGAAATAGAAATATTTTTGTAACATAACTTTTGATCAATTTAATGCATCCTTGCTGAATAAAAGTATTAAAACGTACATGCATCAAACTTTTGAACAGTAGTATGATAGCTTTTTGCATAGGCATGTTGCTAAGCTAAGCTATGTGATACTCTAAAAGCATACATAAATACACAACACATACAAATATTGGGTAAAATATTGGTATGGCATATAAGTTGGCCTATATTTATAGTTTACATTTTTCTTGATTGTTTATTGATGCAAACAAAGAAGCAAGAAAAATGTAAACTATAAATCCATTGGTATATAGATTGAAGTTTTAAAACAGTGAAACAATTCTATTTTATGTTAACAGGGGGAACAAATAGACGGCGGCAGCTCCTGAGTGATCAGTTTAGTGTTGAGACCGTGTGTGTAATGGAGATGGTAATGACTCCTCTAAAGCAGAGCTGGTAATAACTCTCTCTTTCTTTACCCGCTCTCGACTGGCCCTCCACAGGGGCTTTTCTCTGGCTCTTCACACTCTATACAGTGTCTAATGGAATTCAGCCTGCCGGTGTCTTTAGCGCCTCGACTGCCTTTAAAACGCCCTGTTCAAGTTTACACACCTCACTGAGAAAGAGAGGGAGAAAGGGATATTGTCAAGAGAATCTCATAAAATCTGAACAGGTCACCCCCAATATCAACAACTTGCATAAAGAATTATTTTTTTCAGATCTTCACATTTTATTTAAGACATTACAAACTTTTTCTTTTATTTTGTTTCTTTTATTTTATAAATTTTTTTTGGTATTATGTCATTACTGTAATGTGTTACGACATTTTACTTTTGAGGGTTTTTTTGTAATCCCCAGTATTCTCAGTGATCCTCATTAATTATCAAAAATGCAATTTTATATCAATTTAGCAAACATGTTCATCCAAAGCGATTTACAAATCAGAAATACAAGAAGCAATTCATCTTAAATTATATTGTAAATCTAAAACTAATTATTTACATTTTTATTTGAAGAAAAATAGAAACATTCACAATTATACTCTTTCCCCGCCTGCATTTTAAGAGCCAGCACCAGCATTTTTCATCATTTTCACAAAACTTTCATGGCCCCCAGAATATTTTGTTGTATGAATATCTGAATATAGAATATACCAAAAGAAAGAACAGACCACTTGAACACTTGAACTTCAACACTTGAATGTGGGTAAGATTCCTAAAAATATATATATACATTTTGAAGAAAAGAAAAACTGAGAAAATATGTTTTACTGCGTCTGGATTGGATTCAGAACGATGTTAAAAACATAAAAACATAGATGGAGTAGATCGAGTCTATCAACACCCCTAAATGCTTCACAGTCGTTTACCTCGTCCTCAACATTAGGCAGTTTTGATTTATATGCTGTTTAACGTTTGGTGATCACGTTATTTTACATGCGCGTAAGCAATGCTTCTACGCTTGTTTCTGCTTCTTTTCTGGAGATTCTGGAGATCTGGAGATTCAGTACTCTTTTAGAAGATGTGTAATAGCGCCCCCTACCATATAACAGTGAAAACATGGATTTCCGGAAAATTCCGTCAATGGCGGGGAAAGAGTTAAAGGCAATTTAACAAATATTCTCATGATGAATAAATGCTTTGCAATAAAACAAAAAAAAAAGTTTTTCAGATAACAGTAATATATCAGATATTGTATGTGGATTTGTCATGCTCCAAAAATGAGATTTCATTTTCTTCATGCAATATATTATTATTAGTAGTAGATATAATAATTATTAGTAGTAGCATTACTAGTAGTATTGTTTTTTTCTGTTCTCCCACCTTTTGGAGAAAATTTGACCTGGTCATGTTTTGAGAGTTAATGTGATTCTGTTAACAGAGCATCACAATACATAAGAAAGAATAAAGCATATATTTGACCTGTAATCACAGCAACAGCTTACATTTCTGTTTATGTTACTTAATCAACTCTAGCAACCAAGTGTTTTTGCACATGTGTGCATGCTAGCTGTTGCGGTTTTGTGTGTCTGTGTGCATGTGTGTGTTTTGTGGAGGCGGGGTTTATACAATACTATTGTGGAAGGGAAGGGATGTGGGGGTGAAAGTGTGCCCCCTCTGTCATTGGCTCTGGGCCTAATGTCACATTATGCGTCTCATTGTGTCTTTGTGATGCTGAGGAGTATAAATCCAGCCCTCTCAGTGTTCACACACACACACACACTCACTCCTCTTGCAAGACCTACGCACTGAATCCTCAGAGAACAACAGCACGGGACACGCTGCATTTTATTAGGTTGACGTTTATCAAGTGGATTGTTCTCAACCAAGACTTCGAAAGGAGCCAATTTCAAGATGGATTCCGATGCAAGCTCCACGTGCAGTCGGTCTTCTTCCCCGGACCTGGCCGTGGACTCCAGCTTTTTCTCCAACAAGATGTTCCAAGCTTACGGAGAAACGGGGCAGCCCAGGTCCGAGAAAGTTTCCGGACGGTCACAGAGCTCTGACTCCAGCGCAAAGAGAGATCACTCCAAAGACGACCAGCAAGATCTACGACTCAAAGTGAACAGCCGTGAGCGCAAACGCATGCACGACCTCAACCAGGCGATGGACGGGCTCCGAGAGGTCATGCCCTACGCTCAGGGCCCATCTGTACGCAAGCTATCCAAAATCTCCACCCTGCTCCTCGCCAGAAACTACATCCTCATGCTGTCCAGCTCTCTGGATGAGATGAAGAAGCTGATTGGTGATGTGTATGGAGCAAGCGCTCAGAGTCACTCGGCTAGACGGGTATTACCGCCAACATCGGCTGCTCCGGCCCCCCAGTTGCAACTGCTCTCGCTTGCCCCATCCCTGCACTCTCTGGTGGGCGGCACCTCGACCACCACCCCGGGTGTAGCCCATGCCCCTCACTCTCCACCCTCGGCTGGGTATCTGGGTTTCCACGCTCCACCTCTGTCCACCCTGATGAAAGACCCTCTGCATCTCTCCAGCGGCTACAGGCATTTCCCCGGCATGCCGTGCCCCTGCTCCCTCTGCCAGCCTCTCCCTGCCTCCACAGCCAGCCTGCACAGCCTCTCCATGGGGAAGTGATCCAGGCGAGGCCCAGGCTTCAGGCTGGAGTAGGCCGAAGTTGAATCACAGACTCAAAAAGAACTGAAAACTTCTGGATGTGTTTCTAGTTGTGTTGTATACATTGTAAATGTCCTGTACAGAATTTGATTTTTCTAACAAGCTGCTGCTATTTTTGTACTGAAGAATGTTTTGTAATGTTGTAGCTGTCTGAAAGCGTTTTTTTTTTTTTATAGTCACTATACTTGTATGTTCTTTGTAGCAGAATGGAGATTGAAAACGTATAGTTTTGTTTCTTAAATTAAACTTCTATTATTATAATGAAAAATACCTCTCCTGATTTCTCGTCTTCTTTTGGTCAATCAAACAACTTTTTCTTTTTTAGAGAAGTACACCTATCTATAAGAGAGATGTTGTTTTTTCAAGCTCAATCCAGATTAGATTCAGCAACATTTTCAGATCTTATTGACTGAAGATCAACACAATCAAAGCAAATTGTTTTCTTAAAAAATAGATTTCTATAATATTTTAGATAATAATTAAAGATTATAAGATGATTTAGCATCTCCCAACTTCTCATATGTATATGAGCATATATATAAAGCATATTACAGTATAAAAATAATATATATATAGATATATATTATATATATAAAATGTTTGTACTGTAATATGCTTTGACTAACAACGCACAATTTTACGAGTTCAATATAGATCAAATTTATTTATTTTTGGAATGTGCTAATAATGCCAGGCTACCATTGCAAATTATAATAAATTGACTTAAACAATTAAATAACTAAAATAATTGACTTGCCTGACCAAATAAAATTAAACAACATTTTTAGTTGAATAGATTGTAGGAAATTATTAAATAATTCAAGAACAGATACTAAATATAGCCTATATGAAAAATATCATTCCACCCATAGTAATGTAAATAAAGCTAATATAAACAGAGTGATTGAAATAATGAGGTACTAAAATCCTGTAAAAAAAAAAAAAAAATAGCAGCTGCTCATCTGTCCTGAGATAACATGTCAGTCTTTATGTGTGTCAATGTGTTTTATGATATATATGAATATAAAATGAGTCCATATGCTTTCATCCAGCACCATTACCGCAATATTGCCCACACCGTGTTTATGTTTTTAGCATATGCTAACAAACATGGGCATCATTTCAGAGCGTTACAAAAAATGCTGCCATTGGACTGAACCATCTGTACTGAGACTAGTTAATGTATGAATAAGAAAGGCGTCCAGACCGCTCGGAGCCCGGGGCCTACTCTCACCCATCAATCAGACAGAGAGAGACGCAAGCTGTCGCCAGGTTGGCGCGTCAGCATTGTGCTGCACACGCAGGGGACGGCCAGCGCTCCTTTTCATGTTAGTGCAGGAAGATTTGTCACTGTCCAATAAAGCTGTGATCATATTCAGCCCGTCCTCACTGGGAGTCGTTTTTATGAGAGGCTCTGACAGCTGTGCACACCATCATTTGTTAGCTGGAAAGATCAGGGAAGGCATTTGAATCTTCAGACTTTCTGATATGACCAATAGTTGGAGATGAAGGTGTGAAATAAGAAGCATAACGGCATCAGAAATTAATCAGGGCTCAGGGTAAAAATGCCACATAACGGGTCAAAACTCCTTTGATATTTGTAATGTAGGTAATAAAATCCACGGTTTATTTACAATTGAAGTAGTTGACATAATGACTTGCTTTTTATATGGTTATAGAGCTCTCATTCAAAAGTTTGGGGTCACAAAAATATTAATCATTAATGTTTCCAACGGTTATAATCAGAAATGTTTCTTGAGCAGCGAATCAGCAGAATGAGCGTGTGACACTGAAACTGGAGTCAATTCAGTTTTGCATCACAGGAATAAATTACATTTGAATATATATGTATAAATTTTAAATTTTAATAATATTTCACAATGTTACTGTTACTGTACTTTTAATAATACTACTGTATTTTTGGTGAGCATATATATTAAACATTTAAAAATGTTACAGACCCCAATTTTTAGGGCTGGTTTATGCCCTAGTTAAGATAAAAATACTAAGTATTTAATTTCCTCATGTAATGTGAATGCATAAAGCCTCATTATGTACTGAAATATCAGAACAAGTGAAAGCCTAATGAACAGCATCTGTGGCATGCTGTCAACGACCAACAAACATAATTTTGACTCATCTTGCAGTTCAAGTTTACTCTAAAATCAAGTTAATCCTAATGCACTTACAAGAGAAGTCTAGGTGCAAGGCATTCCTGAGAGGTTTAAAGCTAAAATATTTCATTAACATACGAGTATACAGTTATATTTTAATGCATAAATTCTTAAATTACTTTCGAAACTGTGTATTTTTATGTTTATTATTGTGCAACTTCCATTTTTAATGCAGATGGTGCCGATTGAACCCAGAATATTACTTTCAAGAGATCTCCTTTGAATATCAACTATACAATTTATATAAAATGTTAGCTTGTATATTTTATGTTATTTAATTGATTTTAAGCTCTTTGCTGTATGGTTAAATCACACAGCCTCGATTGTCTCGTTTGCTTTAACGCACCATGGCACAACAGTTTTCAGAAATGCTATCACTAATACTGAAGCATAAATCAGAATAGTGCCAGCGTGCAAAATGTTGCAATCCAATGTGTTTTTGACCTTGAAATCTTAATTTGTGCAAAATCCTTTTATACGCACATGCACACAGTTTGAGACTGTATTTCTCAAGAGCTAAATCAAGCGTGAAAAATACACATTTCTCCTCACAGGAATCCCGGGCCGACAACTGAAAGATCAGAGGAGAGATGAAGAGATGTGTCTCCTCTCCTCCTCTGCTCTCCTCCCTCTCTCTCTCACCCTAAATAGAGGAAGACAATAGCACTCGCTCCGAGCACAAAGAGAGGGCGCAGGGGGCAGCCCGTAACACAGCCCCCTCCTTTTGTGTTATTTTCTGGATGCGGTAAGCGTCCCGGTCGGCCTGCAGAGGGCCCTGACACTCCAACGCCAACACAAAGGCGCTTAGCTCCTTATTTATGGGCCCATTGACAGCGCTAAAGAGATCCTGTCAGGGCCCTGCTCACAGTCAGCTGGTGAACGTCCCAGCGGGGGGAGGCAGCTGCCGTCCTGCCCAGAGAAGAAGCTCCCTCAGCGGGTCCCGTGTCCCTGCGGCCCCCCTGAGTCGGGGTCCCAGGCACAGGTGGGTATGGGAAGCTGAACACATTGTGGGGATTATTGGGAGCTGTGGCCCGGCCTGCTGCACAGGGATAATTAGACACATTGACTTGTGCAAAGCTGGTGTTTCCTGATTGGGGGCAGATGGTGACGGTCCAGAGAGAGAGAACAGCAGGGGATGTATCTGTATGTGAACGCTTGTTAGGGAAAGGTAGAGATATATCAACTAGGGGTGTCGCAATATACCGGTATTGACGATAATCGTGATATTCAAAGCATGAAATATCGACATCGTGTTAATTTAGAGCAATACAATATACCGGTATTGGCGATATTGGCGTTTTCTAGACGCAGCGCTCGTCCGCGCCCGCGCAGCTAGAGTGAAACTCTCTGTCCACACCCGAAAAAAGTAAGCTGAGCTCGCCAGTATTAACAACAGAGTTCTTCGGCTTCAAAGAAAACAGCACCTTAGAGGTGGTCGCACACCGGACGAGAAGCGCAGCGCCACGTCTTTAAAATTCGAACACATTCTGTATGAGTGTACACACACCGGACGAGAAGCACAGCGCGGTTCTATTCCGCGTCTGTCCGCGGCGCCCAGCAACGGCTCAGGACCGTGTTCAAAATCCTGCCGCGACACAGAGCGCAGAAAAAAGTGTTCAGATCACAGACTTAACAACTATTGTATTTAATTGTACAGTATAATCATAACATAGTACAGACATTATCTCAATTCCATAATGTCCTTAAACATAATGATATTGCTGGCCATAAACTGAGAAAGTGCGTGTCCGGTGTGCAATACCTCGAGTTGTCATAGACGCGACGCGGCTATTAGTAATCATAGAATGGGAAACGTGACATTAACTGTTAACAGGGGATTTCTGTGTTCATCTATTTAATAAAGGGTGATTATTAAAATTAAGAACCCCGTTTTCTTTACTCATCTTATTTTTGTATTTGTATCTGCATGACTTTATTGGCGCTGGTGCAACAATAGGTTTAAGAGCTTTTCAGTTCTTCAGGAAACCTTCAGACAGTGTTTGGCTTCAGTTTGAAACCAGATAAACTTCACATGCTTGTCTTCCTTCACAAAAATTTGCCATAGATTGAGTACGCAAGAAGTAAAAATGCATGTGCCTTGTGTTTATCAGTATCCTTATGTTTGTTGGGTAAAAAAGAAAAACTATACCCCCCCCCCCCCCCCCCATAAATTCTATAAATATCGCGATATATCGATATCATGAATTCTTTTGGCCACAATAACCGTGGTGTGAAAAATCTAACATCGTGACAGCCCTAATATCAACATATATGACATATATGTAACATATGAACATACTTCTAATACATGCATACAGTATAGATAGATACAGATAGATAGATAGATAGATAGATAGATAGATAGACATATATAGATAGATAGACAGACAGACAGACAGATAGATAGATGATACATAGATAGACAGACAGATAGATAGATGATACATAGATAGATGATAAATAGATAGATGATACATAAATAGATAGATAGATTGATAGATATAAAACAATACATTGCTAATGTTTGAAAGAAGTGTTGTATGCATGTGTGTGTGTGTCAGTGGTGTAGTCTACGTGATACGCAGGTATACGCCGTATACCCACTAGAAAAGGCCAAGGATTTGCGTATACCCACTTAAAAAAAGCGTGAGGATACGTATCAACTTCGTTTTGTGTCAGAACTTTCACACTTTCATTCATAAATTCACCCCGTCTGTGTTTGCGAAGCGACGGATCGAATCGAGGAATCCAGTCACAAATGGAACTTGCTATATAAAGCAGAACGTCACGGAATTTGTCTATTTTTGAATGAATAAATCAAAAGTAGCTGCTGTACAATGAATCAAATCTCGATATGGACTAGTGTCTATGAATATTAAAGCTAAAAGAGACTGGGAATGAGCGCTCAGTGTGTGCTCCACTACACACACACACACACACACACACACACACAGAGAGAGAGAGAGAAGCACGCGTGACTCACGCTCGTGGTGTTTTCAGCGTTTTACTGTATTGAGACATGATGTAAGCTACACATGTGCATTTCATCGCAGAGCTGCTATGAGAGTCACTTGATGAGAATTTCACCATTTCATTTGATAAAACTATCGTCATTCATTCGTTTCATATACACACAGAAACTGTTATGTCTTTACGACAACCTGTCAAAATAAAAGTTCTGTATAACTTGAAGAAATTATAACAGAAATATATTACTATTGCACAGAGTATACTTCAGGCCTAATAATAATAATAATAATAATAATAATAATAATAATAATAGTTTATTAAAACACACAGAAACTCAAATGTCTACAATTACCAAAATAAAAGTTCGGTCTAACTCAAATTAATTAGATAGAAATTGCACAGTAAAATGTATTTTAAAATAACATTTTTTTCAAAAACATCATTTCTAAAAGTAAATTTGTATTTGTGCCTATAATGTTTTTTTTTTAAATTGTTGAAAGTGTCAACTGATAAAACCTGTGCTTCAGGGACCATATTCATATAACATCTAAGGCTAAAGGTAGCTCTTAACTGACTGAGTTAGAAGGTGATTAACACTAAACAGTAGAAAATCAGTCCAGTCTCCCCAGCTGTAAATGTCATTGGCTGTTAAAGTCTTGTGTTGCTTATAATAAATTGACATGTTGATAACACACAGTATTTCATAATGCTCTCAATTGCATGTCGATGCATACTGTATGCATTAGTGAGTGTGGTGGTGCTTATGGGGTTATATTAGAGTATACTCACTACAAAAAACTAGACTACACCACTGGTGTGTGTGTATATATATACACTATCCATAAGTACATATACAGTAAGATGTTTTTTGTGAAAGAAAGTTTAATGACTTTTAATCAGAAATTACATATTAAACTAATCAAATGTGAATGTAAAATCATTTACATGCATAAGACACTTTCACAAACATTAGAAATGTATTGTTATCTATCTATCTATCTATCTATCTATCTATCTATCTATCTATCTATCTATCTATCTATCTATCTATCTATCTATCTATCTATCTATCTATCTATCTATCTATCTATCTATCTATCTATCTATCTATCTATCTATCTATCTATCTACCTACCTACCTACTGTATAAATAAGTAATAAATGTAAATGTGTATGATTCTACTGTCACTTTTTGTCTTTTCTGTTTAAAAGTTTTTTTTTTTTTTTTTCACAAAAACATCTTACTGACTCCAAACTTTTGGGCAACTTTTGGTCATATACAGTACACACACACACACTTTTTCCTTATAAAACGTAACATCAAACCTGCCTGAAATTTGACCATCCAGCCGGTACGTGTTTGTTTAAATGATACTCTCTCTCTCTCTCTCTCTCTCTCTCTCTCTCTCTCTCTCTCTCTCTCTCTCTCTCTCTCTCTCTCTCTCTCTCTCTCTCTCTCTCTCTCTCTCTCTCCCCCCCTCTCTCTCTCTCTCTCTCTCTCTCTCTCTCTCTCTCCTTGTGTTTTTGGTGCCCAATGATCCTTCTGCAATCTGTTCTGAATGTGACATAGCGGGAGCATCTAATCAATACATGAATACACCTTCTGTGGCCCCAGATTTAGACTGACAGAGTTAATCAGGGAACCAAAGGTCCCAATTAGTGGGATTGGGGAGCATTTGGGGGACATATTGTGGAACACACGCACATATTGCTCCGGGAGGCTTCAATTAAGAGAGAGGCACACGAGATGGCAAGGCTGACCCGGTGACATTCTGTTAAACCTCACTTCCTGTCACTCGCTCAGAGCTCGCTGACGAGCCAAACACAGCTGGGGTGCATATAATGTGTGTGAGGGGTCTGGGGCCTCAGGTGTGTAGTTAAACACTCCCATTAGGGCTCAATCCATATGGGCTGTTCTGAATTCTAATGAGGTGATAAACTCCTCGTGTCAATTCCATTATGAGCAAATTCATTTCTTGATTATGTGTAACAGAGTGACGAGACAAACTCTCTCCCCTGAGACCTCACACCACTTATGATTGTTTTCAGTCCTCTGAAATATGAGGCACCTCACTAAGATCCTGATTTTGACTATCAAATGAACTGGGTGGGGGGAAAAGCTTAACATTTTGAAACATACTTTGAAAAACAGAGACAAAGGAAGTTTTTTTTTTTTTTTTAAGCTGTATATAATTTTTAAACTAGAATGATTTTTTCATTATTCTAGAGGACAGATATATATGAAATATTTAAAATTATAAAATATAAAAAAATTACCCATATAGGCAACAATATGTAAAATATAAATTAAATATATTTATTTTTTCTCACTGGACGTTCAACCACGGCCACATTTCCCAAAATCATTGTGAGCTGTAAGTTGTTATATATAAAATATTGTAAATTACTATAGTGAAGACAGTTATATGTAACTATTCACTAAAGTAAGATGCGATATTTTATACATTTTTAAAATAGTGCTATATAAAGGTATATATAACCTTTATATATAGAGAGATATATAAGAAATATATTAAGCGTTATTTATTTATTTATTCAAAACCAGTTAGTCTCTTGTAGTGTGTGATTGTTGCTCTTGACGGCCCCTAGAGGCCTTCAGTGTAATGACAGGTGTTTTCGCGTTTCATCACAAATCTTGATCCTTTGCGGTTGCCTTACGCCGCAGTCTTACTAGAAAATATTTGTACATATTAATTCAAACACACGTTCACGTTTTTAACGCAATTTACTGGTTTATATCACTCTTAAAATCATTAGTAAATAATCTTCAGTATGTTTAGTGTGGTGTTTATTAATGTTATTTTGACGCTTTGGTGAGGTCAGAGTTCAGTTCACACGGATGTCGTCATGCGATGAAGATGGCAGACGGGTGAGTTTACTGCAGACAAATGTTCACTTTTTTTATTTTAATGCACGATATAATTAATATATTAGCATTTTGCAACAGTAATTCCACTCTGAAGAGTGTATATCCGCGTTAAAGAGATGTCTGTGCCCTTTGTAAATGATGAGTTTTATTGGCGGATGTGAAATAGGAAGTCGGACGTGTTTGTTTACAAAAATATCACGGAGTCATAAAAGACAAATACATGTTACAGTCATCGTTATTATTGTAATATTCCTGTAAATCCATCCCATATAAACATTTAAAAAAAACATAGATCATGTATATCACAGTAAAATGAAACTGAATGGTCAAGAGACATTGAAATGAACGCATGTCGCAGATTGTTCCAGAATGATTAAGTCAGACTATTTACACGCATGATTAATCGATTACGAGTCATTCCTATCCTATGCAGGACTTACTTCACCTCAAATATGTCGAAGGTTAAATATTTTTGTTTTAAAGACTTATAATTACATTGGTTAGTTTTATTTTATCTCAGTTTTACTATTAACATAATGTAGAATTGTAAATAACATCAGTACTTTGGCCGCCAGTCACATCCTGTTAATTTTCTTGCCATTGTGTAAATAATCAGGTTTAATTAGTGAAGTTTAAGTGCCTAAGTTTGACCAGAGCATATTTCTATACAGAAACAAGTCAAATCACCTTTATTTATATAGCACTTTACAATACAGATGGTACAATACAAGCAGCTTTACAGTGATAAAAGGAAAATAATGCTGTACAGCAGAAAATAGTGTCATTTTCCAGCTTAAGTTTAGTAATGGTTAATTTTTTGTTGTAAGTTATTTAGTTCATTCATCTACATAAATAAATTATCTACAGCTGCTCTTGAGAAAACAGTGATGTTATTGTCCAGCTCAGTTCAGTTCTCATATAATGGTGAAATAGGAATCCTTCCTTAAATTACAACACGCATGCATATCCATTTTTAAGGTTACAGAGTTCTAATGACACTGTATGCCAGGATGGACCCAAATGTAACACGTCTGATGATTATTTATCTTTTGAGTCATGTCTGCTGATTTCAGGGAAGGAGGATGGTGGGGAGGCTGGTTGACACAGAGCTTCCAGACCGTCAAAGACAAGGTGAGATAAATCCAGACCAGTAATCCAGATCAGTTCCAGTGTGACTTTATGATATATGGATAATGCTGAAATGTTTTAGGTATCTCTCAATGATGTGGTTTGGTAAAGCAATGGCAATGGTTTTGAATCACTATTGAGAATGCTTCTATTTTGCATTATTTTCTAATTTGATGAAATGTTTATTTTATCAGAAGAACAATTTAAGTGAAGGTGTTGAAAATCAGCATACATTTCTTATATTCGCTCCCCTCTTGCTTTATTACTGTAGAAAATGTTTATTTATTTATATTTCTGTCTTAATAACCTTACTTCATTTTTAATCTAAAATGGTTTCATTTATTAAAAATAAATCCCAGATATTTAATATGGAGCCAGATTTCTGGACCCCGTTGTAGATTAAATTGGTTTTAAATCTTACATAAATATTACATTTGTTTTCTTGTTCAATATTTCATACATATGCTTTCTGTCTGCTTTCTCAACAGTCAGCTGAGGCGTATGAGTTTATCAAACGAGACCTGACAGAATTCTCCAGCGTGGTCCAACATGACACAACATGCTCCATTGTTGCGACAGCGAACGCTGTCAAGAGCAAACTGGCCGTAAGGAAACAATTTTACATTACATCACACCAAAACAATGTTAATTGTATAGTGTTTGGTCTTCAGTGCTAAGAGTAGACATAACATCTCTTTAGGTTAGTTTATGTAGATGTAAACCCTAGCCACAGATTATAGGTTTTAAGCTGCTTCTTTTTAGGTTGAAGGTTCATCAGAGGCCACGGAAAAGGTGAAGAAGGGCCTTTCAAATATACTGGGTGTGATCACAGACACTTTGGCCCCACCCCAAGACATGACCATCGACTGCGATGTCATCACGCTGGTGGCCACTCCATCAGGCACAACAGAGGTGTATGACAGTGGCAAGGTCAGCCACATTCACTCTTTAGAAATATATCACTTGTTAAATGGAGTCATGTTTTCATGAACTTGTTGATAGAGTACAGTAGTGTGTCAGTATTCCACGATTTTGATTGACATGTACTGGTTTTCCTCTCAGGCTCGACTCTACAGTCTTCAAGCAGACCCTGCTACATACTGCAATGAGCCAGACGGTGTGTCTCTTTCTCAAGCAGGGATGTGTGTTGTTCAAGTCCAAGTGTTTGATGTGTATTTCATGTAGGGCTTGGTTAAAAATATCAATTTCTCAATTTTAATTGATTCTCATTTTGAAGAACCGATATCGATTCTTAAAACCCATGAATCAGTCTTTCTATGCTGTTTTCAGTTGATCGATGAACAAAACTTTGTAGCACCTCCCATCCAATAAATCGCAGTGAGCTTTGTTACTTCTGATATGAAACAGTCTCAGCTTTCAAATTCTGTTAACATTACAGTGATGTTTCTGATAGGTCTCAATTAATCAACATTGAATCGAATCATATTGCAAGCTTGTGAAACAAATCTAATGGAATTTTGAAATTTGTGTCTTTGCCCTAATTCCATGTATTTTTGTCTTTCCAGGCCCTCCACAACAGTTTGATTCCTGGCTCTCCAGTTTCATTTTAGAAGAGAGGAAGGCAGAGATCTCTGAACTGCTGGTCAACAGTCCTGCCATAAGAGCTCTTTATACTAAAATGGTATGATCGTGCTTCATCCTCCTTTAATTTACATTCTTATTGACCATCTGATTTTTGTCTGGGCACATTATTCAAGATGTAATTTTTTTGTTACTTTAATCTTTTGATGTCAGGTGCCGGCAGCAGTGGCTCATTCAGAGTTCTGGCAGCGGTACTTCTATAAAGTGTTCCAGTTGGAGCAGGTACAGCAGATCTGTGTGTTGATGAGAATTCAGGATTATGTGCTTATCTGAACACACACACAGCTCAAACACTCAAACATGATGACATCAGTATGAGTCACATGATACTTACCAGCACAACACTTTCTTTGCTGAGGTTTCATATTTGTTTTAGGTGTGCTATCAAAGACACAGCCAGTCAGTTAAAGATTAACATGGTAGCGCCATCTGCTGATCAGAGTGTGCATCTACAATAGGTTTGCAGTCTGTGTGTAGAGAAGTGGTTCTCAACCTGTTTAATTCAAAGGCCAACACAATAAGCCCCCCGTATTATGGCAAAGATTTCCCTTTTTAATCAACACAAACTGGGAGATAAATTAAGCAACTGCAATTAATTGTGTGATTACAGAAGTTTCAAGAACTGTATAAAAACAATAGTTGTGGGGATTTTTAAAAAAAGTAATAGGATTGCAGTTTAAAATTTTATTTATTTATTTTTATTTTATTTTATTTGCAGTTAGATTATTTGAATACACAATTTAATCAATCATAAATACATAAGCAAATAAACGTAATTCATTACAATTATTTTAAGTCATCATATGGCCTCTAAAACGTTTGGTAAGGCCTTCTGATTGGTCTAAAAATGCATCTATGCATTGCAATGCATTCATTTTAGGATATAATACTACCTAGTATTAACTAGTCTGTTTATTTGCCAAAACACAGCTCAACATTACAAATACAACAAAATACAAATCACATATTTTCAGTTGTAAAAATCCACCAAATCTAGAACCCCAATCAAATTCCAGATAGTTGTATTTCACAACACACATTTTATGAAAATAATTATGAATCAAACCAAATAATCAAATCAAATGGATAAACATTTTCTGTTTGTTACTTTTCAGTAATAATGTGTACATTAAGTGGTTGTATTATTTAAAGGGACAGTTCACTTATAAATGAAAATCTGTCATCATTTACTCACCATTATGAAAAAAATGAATTAGTCAATAAAACATTCCCGGGTCTATATCTTCTAGCATTAAAATGTTAATTAATATGTGTCATTATTGTCTATGTTATGACCATTTTTTAAAAACAATGTTATTCATTGAATATAGTTGCTGCTTTAGGGTTTGCACAGCTCCCTTTAAAATGACTATACTCATATAATGGCACAATAATTGCACAAAAACATTTTATATATCATAAAATGTGTGTGTGTGTGTTTGTAGGATGAGGCTAGGAGGGTAGCGTTGAAGCAGAGAGCAGAGCGCAAGACTTCTGAGAGTCTTGGTTGGGAGGAAGAGGACGAAGAAGGTTTGACTGAATTTTTATGGGAAAGTGTCAAACATATTGACTAGCTAAACCTTTGTGTCCGTTCCAAATCTTCGTGAGCTGCCTTGCTGTCCATCTGCTTGGTAGGAAGCTCACTAGGTTTTGGAACAGAGCATTTGTGTTCCTTTATCAGCATCTTTTCTCTCTCTGTCCGCAGGTGAGTTTCTTGGGGCCGCGTCTTCATCTCGCTTAGATTTCACACCCCCGGTGGAAGAGGCGCGTGTCCCTGCAGTGACGATAGAGACCCCTGAAAGCTCCTCACCTCCTCAAGTGGCGGTTTCCTCCAGCAATGTAGCATCTGACGTCACCCCCTCCGTAAGCAGTGACAGCGTCAGTTTCCCCACCCAGATCGAGAATCAAGCGGACTCTGTCACCATCAGAGTCACGCAGTTGTCGCCCGCTGATGATGAGGTCTCTCAGAAACTCTCAGAGGCCAGTCTACAGGAGACGGTCCCGGAGGAGCGACCCACGCAGCGTGAAGAGCCCGCCAGAGAGGACATAGCTCAAGACCTCCGAGTGTTTGAGCTCAACTCGGACAGCGGCAAATCCACACCCTCCAATAATGGCAAAAAAGGTGAGGAAGCCCCCACAATAATGTGTACTAACTAAATAGATCAATAAATAAAAAAAATATGTTTTTGGCCTGTATGTTGTTTGCTATATACCATCTGTACACAGATTGTGAAAGAATGGTTGTAAGGAGATTGAAGAATCATTTCCACACATGAACTGATGCTCCTCTGAGTCCAGACCTTAAATTCACTGAATGTCTTTGGGATGTGCTGGAGGAGACTTTACAGAGTGCTGGACTCTTGCATTGACAATACAAGACCTTAACAAAAAATTGATGCACCTCTTGGTAGAAATAATGTTGTGATGTTATTTTCATACATTTTTGGTCATGATCTTGTTTTGACAAGTAATAGCTCACTCAAAAATGGTAATTTGTGAAAAATGTTTTTTAACTTATTGTTTAACATTAAAACAACCAGCACAGCAACGTTTTAACATACACTACCGTTACAAATTTTTGTCAGTACGTTTAAAAAAAAAGAAGGTATTTATACATGTATTCAGCAAGGATGCATCAGATAAAATGACTGGAAAGACATTTATAATGTTACAAAAGATTTCTATTTCAAACAAACACTGTTTTAATTGACAAAGAATCATGAAAAAAATGGATCACCATTTCCACAATAATATTAACTGTTTTCAACATTGATAATAATCAGAAAGGTTTCTTGAGCAGCAAATCATCATATTAGAATGATTTCTGAAGGATCATGTGACACTGAAGACTGGAGTAATGATGCTGAAAATTCAGCTTTGATCACAGGAATAAATTATATTTTATAATATGTTGAAATAGAAAACAGTTATGTTAAACTAATAATATTTCAGAATTTCAGAAAGTTTTTACTGTATTTTTGATCAAGTAAATGCAACATAAGAGATCTTGAAATCTTGTCTTCTTGATTGCTGATGTAATGTTTGCACTGTGTATTTACACATGTAGGTTCGAGTACAGATGTGAGTGAAGACTGGGAGAAGGATTTTGATCTGGATATGACAGAGGAGGAGGTTCAGATGGCTTTGTCGAAAATAGACGCAACGGAAGAGGTTTGTTCTTTATGATGGTTAACGATAAACTAGAAATGACAAAGACCCTTATACCGTGTTTAGGAACAATACAGAATAATGATACAGAATAATAAAGAATAGGGCTGGGTGGTATGAAGGTATATATCATGGCGACTGTATAAAATATTTTGCTATGTCGTGTATATCGCGGTATGTAGATATATATGCGCATAGCACAGCACTATTGACACTTTTGTTTTATTACTTTTGTTTAATTTATATTTTCGTTGTTTGTAATTTGCTTTGTTTTTAATAACAAACAAAAAAAAACTAGATTGTGATATATATCGTTATTGTGAAATAAAATTTCTCATATTGTGAAATAAAATTTCTCATATTGTGAAATTAGATTTTGGTCATATCGTCCACTCCTAATATGGAATAATAGCTTTATTTTATTTTCTGATCGTGACTGGATGGGCCCAAGTTTATAAACATCAAATCTTTCATTTGAAAGCAATGATATTTCTACAGATCTACACACCCAAAAACAGTTGAGCGCAGTGGTTTTATCTTTTTTGATTTGTTGAACATCAAATAGGCAGAAATCCAAGGATTTTTCTAGCTTGTTTTTTCCTAATTAACTTATTTTAGCTTCATCAGAAACACAAGCACTACTGAGTGTTGTTGTAGTCGAGTACATGCTAACTGAACTCCAGATGTGTGATTTGGTAAATGCCTTTACCCAAGGCAAATTATTTGTTTCACATGTACTAGGTGTCTTGTGCATGTGTATGTATGGGCAGTTCGAAGTCATTAACATGTGACACATCAGGATAGATTAGCATGGTCATATGCATATCTGACCCCCTCCGAATGTTTTCCAAGTGATCCGATAACAAAACATTTATGGTTTTCGCTATCCATGTGTGATGTTCACTGAGATGAATGTTAATACCAGTTATAAATTTGGTTTTCATTATTTTAATCTCTTCACCAGTTGGAAGATGCAGACTGGGAGAACTGGGAGTGAGAATCTGGTGGAGGGAATTCTGGTCCAAAATCGACACACGAGACGTTGCTGTACCCAAAGTGAACCATGCTTAATGTATTTAACTCCTAGTCTACAGTCACACCTGCTCATTTCACCAGTCCATTGAGCGGGTCTCCTCCTGCGAATGAAATTAACATGCCTAGCTATACACTCGTCCACCGAGCGGAAGTGTGTTCTCTAATCAGAGCTGGTGAAGGGGTGATCTGTTTTTGCTCTGGCTCTCCTAAAAATGACCTGCGGTGAAACACTAAGACAGTTCAGAGAAAGCACGTATCGGCTAATGAGGAGAGGTCATCTCGCATTGCCATTTGTACCTGCCGTATATGTACATTAATGTTATTCTTCTTTGGAGATTTCAGTGGGAGAATGCAAATTAATTGCCAGGGCTCCTGATTAGCTGTAATCGATTAAGCTGTTCATCATTCTTATAGGATTAGAAAATAATCTTTCACATTAAAAAAATATATATTTATGTTTCTTTTTTTCTGGCATATAGGTCTCTGGCTTCTTTTTTTTTTTAAAGTTAACTTCTCTTGAAATACTAACACCTTTAATCGTATGCAAGTTATTCTAGCATTGAGAATGGAAATGGAGAGATGCTTCATTCATTCTGCTGATGCTCTATGGCCTTGTTTAGTGTTTTGGTGTGGAATGAAAAAAAATGTCATGCAAAAGTTACAAAAAAAAAAGTTGCTATTTCACTAAATGCACCTGTTGTTTCCTGTGATGTCCACTTTATCTTCCTGTCCTTGTCTCCATCTTCTCGTAATTACAGTCTGAAATAGTAAATGTGATATCTCTGCTCAGAATTTCATCCAGATGGGTTACATAGTTTACTAATTTAAGGATAATTTGTGTTCTCATTTATTTGTCACTTCAAAAACACTGTGTCAATCAATATAGGTTTAAACTGCAGGCCAATATTTTAGGCATCTAGTTTTAAGGTGAGGCTCATCTTTAGGGGAATACAACCTCCAGACTGACTATCATTAGAATATCTTGCATGCTGCATATCTACAGTGTTTCTCTAGACCTTTACTTCAATTATAATCTGCTGGCATTATTTGAAAACGGGTCTCAAACTGTCAATACTTTTTACAATTATATTGTCCTCTATTTTTCCAATGAACATCACCATTAAAAGCAATATCATGCAAATTGGTGATTTGTTTTAATAGCTGTTTTTTTTTTTATATATATATATATTGCACATGCTATAAGTTTAGAATACTTGGCATATAGCACACAACTCATATGCACTACTTTTATAATACTTATATTATGATTTTGGATACTGTTTGACAGCTCCAGTCTCCATTAATTGTAATTGCATGGAAAAAATGACTAAACATTTTTTTGACTAAATGTTTGTTAAAGATAACCTATAACAGATTAATTGTGGTGTGCCATAGTTTTTATATTTTAGACCTGTCCGGGATGGTTTTCGCGGGAAATGTTGCACATACGTCACTCGCCCGTGCATGTCTGGTCATATGCGAAAATAAGATAACAATTTTGACGAGTCCAAACAGAAGAGAGTGCTGACAAAAAGACAACAGAGCTCGTAATAAAACCAGAATCAACTTGGCTTGGCTTTTTTGAAGATGACGACAACTGAGGGATTTGAAATGCAGTAAAAGTGACACGAAGACGCGTTTTTATTACTCAACAGGTGAGGTATTTTACTGAACTGATAGATTGCATTTTCTGTAAAAACAAGATAATCTAAATGTATCTTAAGGAGAAGCATTCACTTTTAAAAAGTGAATTACACTTTTTCATAATTTCAGTCATTTTAATCAACGCAGCAGACATCGGGTCACCCGATGATTCGGGTGGCATACATTTTAAATGCATTTTAACATTAGTTAACTACCTTAGGTAACAGCATGAACTAAGAATTAACAATAATGAGAAATAATTCTTCAGCATTTATTAATCCTAGTTATAGTATTTTTTAACATTTGTTATGAAAATGGTAAAGGTTCTATATTATGTTAACATTAGTTAATACACTGAATTAACATGAACGAACAATAAACAGCTGTATTTTTATTAACTAACATTAACAAAGATTAAATATTGTAACAAATGTATTGCTTATTGTTATTTCGTGTTAGTTAATACATTAAAATTTAAGCCCACCGGCAACTATAGTTGCCGCAGTGCATAGTTGTCATTTTCCTTTTGTAAATATTTTTCTAGATGTTGTCCATGTTTTATTTCTCAATGACATGCAAGCAAACAACCAAATAAAGGATTTCAAGAAAAAAAAAAAGGTATTCACTTCCTCCCTGTCACATGAGGCTGTCAACTTCCTACCCCTACTTCCAGGAAGCATGGCGAAGGCAAACCCTCCCAAAGAAAGGTCATTTTAGTGTTACTAATAAGTATTTTTTGTTGACATATATATATCTACATAATCATGAAGGTCTCTAGAATCATCCAAATAAAACAAATTTTACAAGAGATCTATAGTTTTTTGTATACTTAGTCAAAAGTCCAAGCGGCAACTATAGTTGCCGGTGGGCAAATGCCTTGTAAGTACATATATCATGGGAAAATGGGGTATACTGTGTTAATAGGTTAATAAATCAAGTTTATTGGTCTTGTTTAGTGCATAAACATAACTTAACCCTTTAAATGACATCTCTATATAGATTTTTTTTCTTTTCTTCATTCTATTTATTTGTATTTATTTATTTTCATTTAACTTTTTGATACACAATGCCCTGTTATGGCTGCACTTTGTTCTGCACTATGTTCCACAACTTTCTAACTTTCATTCATGGGGATAACATGGATAATTTGACATGGTTTAGTGTAAGATTTTTGGCCAAATCTTGGAAAATGCCGTTTTAAAAGTAAAAAAATAAATAAAAATCACTTTAACCAGTAGATGGCTGCAGAGCTCTAAAAGTACTAAAAGTTTCAAACTAAAAGACATCTTTTCACAAGTTTTTCCAGTTAGATTCATATCTACATATAATGAAATCACAATTATAACAATAAAAGTAACTTTTTGTCAAAGTTTGGCAGTTTTTGTACTGAAAAAAAAAAATTCAGTTTTTAAATTTTTTTACATTATGATTAGAATCAAACCTGATCAGGATGTTACAAAGAGAAAAGTTGGAGTTTTTAGAGTTTATCATTTATTTCAAACATCTGTTTTTCATATAATTCTACAAATTTAAAGTGTGCCAATACATTTCTATGTGTGTTCTGTGTTGTTTCTAATCATAATATAACATTACTGAAAAACAGATTTTTTTTTTCAGTACAAAAAGTGCCTAAACTTTGACAAAAATAAACTTTTATTGTTATAATTGTGATTTAATTTTATGTAGATATGAGTACAACTGGAAAAACTTGTGAAAAGATGTCTTTCAGTTAGTCAAAAAGCAAATAGCAAATAGTGGTGCTCTGCAGCCATCTACTGGTTATCATTTGTTACTTTTAAAACAGCATTTTCCAAAAGATGGGCAAAAATCTTGCACTAAACCATGTCAAATTATCCATGTTATCCCCATGAATGAAAGTCAGAAATGTGGGTGAAAAAGACCCTGAACAGCGCACAATGGTTAAGGCAAATGGATTTGTTGTTTGTTGTGTTTTCATATTCAAGAGATTATAAGCTAGATGCAGTTTTTTGGGGTCTGCATCAAATGTTCTTCGACTTTTATACATAATAAATTTGTTTATGAATAAAGATTGATCTGTTGAAAGCAGTTATTTTGAGATAAATGCCAAATGTTCTCCTCCTATCCATATTTTACATTGAAGGGGTGCATACAACATATTTGCCCACCGGCAACTATAGTTGCCGCACATTCAAATATGATTTTCAAGAAAGAAAAAAAAAACCTGGGGAAAATAAATGCAGAACATGTTCACATAGGACACTATTAACAGGATTATATGCATGAAACCATTCAGAAAAATTTGGGCACAAATGGGTTAACTAATGTTAAGTAATGAACATTTTAAATATAGTCTAACTTTAAACATGGTAGTTTCTCTTGAGGACAGCAGATGGCAGACTTGAGCCAAACCTGTGAATTAAAACCATTGGTTTTGGCATGTAGAACACAGAACTGAACAGTGCTAGCCTTTCTCCCAAACAAACAGCTTTGTAGTCATTTTTGGAAGGGATATTAATATTTTTTTTCCATTTTCTTTTGAAGTTATGGCGTGGTGGTTGATATGGTTAATTTAGCTCAGTTTCTGGGTTTCTGAGTGTTTTGCATTCTCTGTGGCTCTGTGTTCCTGCAGCTTCATATACTGTATGCTTTATACATGTAAAGAAGTACAGTACTAAAATTAAAAACAGTGCTACGCTGTTGTCACAAGGCCTCACTATATAGCCTATGTTGCATGTTTAATTCAGTGATTAGCATACAATCATCTCAGAAATGGTTATTTTGCATTTTTAATCTAATTTTATGTAAAACTCTCTTAACTTTTGGCAGTCTGAAAGAAAGTCAAGAAAGATATAAAAAAAGAGAGAATAGCAGTTAACTGTCTAGTAGTTGAACACATTGCATTGTGGGATACTGTTCTGAGCCGTGTGCAAATAATAGTGCTATCAATCCTGTGAGCTACGTTTGAGTGTTTTAAAAGTCCATGAAAGTTGGTCAAAAGCTTAAAAATATAAAGTTTACAAAAGACTGTGATTATATATCAGACTGGTATGGGATCTGCACAAGCTGAATTAATTTCAGGAGGTTTAGAGCAAACCAGTTTGTTGAAGAAACATCTATACGGTGCCTTTCAAGATCCTAAGAAATGTTTGAGTTTTGATAAAGTTAGGTTTAGTATTTGAGCAGTAGTGAGTCGGAGAGATATTGAAACAGAGAAAGAAACGGAAAGAGGCGTGTCGGCTCATTATCCCCTTCCTATACATTTAACCAAGCCAATTAAAAATAATGAAATTCTTAATGAACTCTCCTCATCACTCTTTAACTTTCCTGTCAGTCTAAAACCCTTTCAATTACTTTAGGCTCCTTCAGCCTTTCACTCGTGTGTTTAACCTGAAGAGTCCTTCACTGTTTCACACACACACCTGATCGCGCTTCAGATGGTGAGTCTGTGAAGTGTTTCTGTCTGAATGCTGCTGATGTTGGCCTGTTTTTGTTCTTTTAGTTGGGACACTTCACATCTCCCAGCATGCACTACTGTAGGAGGGTTTATCAAAGAAATGTGAGTCTCCAAGAGCTATGGGTATTGCTCTCTATTTTTACTTTACTCCGTGTTCCTATGATTTGTAAAAAACATAAAGCAGACCTGCCTGCAATATATCTGTATAGCGTTAATATGATGCTAAACTAACAATTTAATACTCATATAATATGCAAATATTGGGTTACATTTTTGGTTGTATTGAACTGTATCAATACTTCAATGACAAAAAAGTACATTTCTCTTCATATTGGATTTTTTTCTCTCTGAGCTTGTTGCAAAAATATGGAAGCCCATTTCTGGCACTTCAGGGAAAAAAACATGTTCATACATGGTCAATCATAATTATGGCATAAAAAACGATAATTTTGACATGAACTACAAACAAAGTTGGAATGATGGCATTCTAAGTCATAATTCAAAGTTAAAAAGCCAAAAATAATGTGATAAAATTGTTAATAGATTCTCAGAATTTTGGCATAAAAGTCATTTATGAGATGAAAAAGTCTAAATTATGGCATTCTAAGTCAAAATTCTAAGATAAAAGTCAAAATAATTAAATATAAAGAAATAAATGACAAAAAATAAACTTCTCTTAATTAAGACTAATTATGACTGTCAATTTAAACTTTTTATGTCATAAACTTTGACAAAATAATGAGATAAGTCATAAATATGACAAAAAATGTATAAAATCGACATTATTATGACTTTTTGTCAATTTCTTTTCAACTTAGTTTCTCATAATTTATACTTTTTGACTTCATTTGATGTCATAATGATTTTTTTTTATAGGGCAATATTAGAAGGCAAGATAATCAGCCACTATGAGATTGAATATGTGCAGAAGGAGGTGCATTAACGTTTCAAATGACATCAAGTTATGGTATTTAACATGTAGAAAGCTGACTGTGCTCAGTAATTGAGCTCTGACTGCAGTGGCACACACTTCTGCTCTACATCACTTTGGGTTTGCAGTGCAGTGGTTGGCATCTTCTTCTTCTGTATTTAATTGACCTGCCACGCCAGTGCCAGTGTTTGCTTTAGGTATAATGAGTGTGTGGTAGAAAACGTGGCAGAGATGTGTGTTTGTGTGGCTTGGCAACGCTGAGGCTAAATCTCTAGAGCTCGCAGAGGGCAGCCTGTGATTTTCTCCATCGGTTTGGCATCACTTATGCAATGTTGTCATTACGTGAATTACGTTTTTAGCTCCTGTTGCTGTTTAGATGTCAAATGCACTTCTCACAACTTCAGTTTGAAATGTAAGGTCGAAATCTCATGAGGGAACTGATGTATTTACTTGTGATTGACTCATGCAAGCAAACATAATCTTTCCCCTTTTTTTTTTTTTTTAATTGCTCATTGTAAGTGCAATATCTAGGCTATAAAATGATTATCCAGTAATCAGAAATGAATTGTGGGAGCCCTGTTTTTAGCTCACAGCTTCAGTCACTAACTAGTCTGGTCTCCCTCCAGGTGGTCCGTGTTCTTATTATCGAGAGAGAAAAAAGAAGAAAAAAGCTCCGAACTGGGAGGCACTATAGTCAGACCCTCGGATAAGACTGGGAGGACGGTTACCATGGAAACAATGTTCCTCGTCTTTATTCCGTTTTGCGTAATCTGTATTCCTGAGACAGACTGTAGAATTGAGCCGTGCCTCCCTTTCTCTGCTCTGTCAGTAATGGAGTGGTACAAGCTTTTTATTGCTATATTGAAGCTGTTTTTATTGCCATCTGATTGGGCTCAAGATTTCTTAAAGTCCCCCTGTGGTGAAAATCAAGCTTTTATTGTTGTTTTATGTCTATGTGGTGTTTTTAATATGCTTTAAGACAAACCATGTGCAAATTCATTAGTCAACACAACATTTCTGAGTATTTTCTCTTTAAAACTGCAGTGAACCAAAGACAGTCTCAAAAACACGCTTTGAAATCGCTGGTGTTTCTGACGTCACAAACCTTGTAACCAATCAGATCAACGTGTGATCGTCAACCAGTGGATCTCTGAGCTGTGTGAGTGAGTGGAGGCGGGGCTCATTTGCATATTCATAGAATATATATAATCATATACGCGGTATACTAAATGAGGCAAGAGTTGTTTTTCCTGTAGTTTTGACCCTTTGTCTGTTATATGGATTACGATCGATGATTATCCTTAATTACCCTCATTTAAATGAATTTAGTTTTAATAAAAAATAAATTATTTATTTGATTAAATTTTATGAATGAAACAGCTTGTAAACATACTTTATCACCAGAAAAAATGAAATAACCCGTTTAACATAAAAAGTATTATGCAGTCATTTAAGACATTTCTCGTTAGCCCCTATATAGTTCTATATTGAACCACACTAAACTTTTTGTCAGCCAGAAATTGCTGGCACATTTCACAAATAATTATAAAGACACTTCAAACTCATTGAATTAATCACGAAATTTTGAATAAAGACTGAAATAGTATTTTCTTGTAAATTCGACTCCAATAAAAAGTCTTGTTTTACAGTGGATATCCATGTTTTTTTATGACATTCATTGCTGTTTTTTAGAAATCTCAAACATGTTGACCTGTTTTGTTCCAGCAGGGTAAAGGCCCCGATACACTTCAAACGAAATCGAAGAACGAACTGATGTGACGAAGTTCATTTGGAGTTTGATTTGGCACTTCGAAACAGCTTGCCAGTGCGAACTTTCCGGAAAATTTTGCTCCGGCTGGTAAACACCTTCGTACTACCATTGGTTCTTTCATATTTCCTCTGGTTCATTTCTTCTGTTCAATCCGTCGAGGTCAGACGTCTGCGAGTAAAACATGAACACACTGGAGAGTTGCTTTATGGTAGAAAATGAAGTACTTCTGATGAAATAAAACACTGACACTGTTTTCATGTTTAATACGGAAAAGCTGCTTGATTTTAAACAATCTGTTGTATAAAGTGCTATAAATAAGTGTTGGATTGCAGAGCCTGTGCAAGCATATCCATGTTTGTTGTGTGTTTATTTTGTTATTGAGAGGAAAGCGTGCAGCACATATTTACATATTCATCTAAACGTGGATCTCGGCGTCAGATGTTCGCTAACAGTATATCGCCGGTCTCTTATCTCGAACTTTGTTTTACCTCAAAGCCAAGAATGAGTATCTCGGGGACTTAAAGCTGGTGAACCTCAGGATAGTGAGTCTAGTATGATATTCATTCTGGAAAAATGTCTCGTATCAGCATATACTTCATCGGATTGGTCAGTGTCAAGGCTTTTAGGCTTTGGAATTTCCTCAATCGTTTGTTATAAATTGGCAGTCTTACTGCTGGCCAGTTTTTTTGTACAGTGCTCCAAGCTATCTTTCTATATCATTGTCACTTCAAATGTCTATTGATATATTCCAGAGCTCATATTAGTGTCAGATATGGTGTATATTTCACAATATCTCTTCTTTTCTCATCCATAAGCATGAATGGGTGCATAGGAATGTTGCCAGGGGCGATGGAACCAATGCTTGCCACTGAGGAATCCTGGGAATGTTTCCTCTAATCAGCCGAGAATGGCATACAAAGAGTCTCTTTTCCTCTCCTCTTAAGCCCTTAAGGCAGAGACACCATTTTCAAGGATTTTTGTGGGTATTGTGTGTGTCCTGAGTGCTCTGAAAGACGAGAATGTGTTTGGGAAGTTTAAGCTGTTTTGAAACGCTCAAAGATGGAGTTTATCCTCATGGCTACAGCGATCAGAGAATTCCATGAACTGGAATACATTTAATTCAGGATCTATTCCACCCCGAAAAACAGTTTTTAGTTAATACACATATCAAGTTCTGCTTCATGCGCTATAATGTGTTTACACTGGGAATTAATATGTGCCTGCGCCAGCTTTCATTGGAGCTTTAAAGGGATAGTTCTCCCTAAAATGAAAATTAAGTCATCGTTTACTCACCCTGGTGTTGTTCTAATGCCGTACACTCTTCTTTCTTTTGTGGACCACGAAAGGAGAATGAAAAAACATGTCCCACTCGTGCTCGTCCATATAATGGCAGTGAATGGACGTCTTTAAAAAGACGCGAAGGTATCACAGAATGATCCCATGCCGTATATTCCAAGTGTTCTGGAGGTATACGATAGGGTTTAGTGAAAAACAAATGATTTTTAATGTATTATTTACCTGAATTCTTGACTTTGCCGTCGGTCTTCTCTGGACGTGGGCACGTTTAGTGAGAAATCAAGATGAATAAAAACGCGACATGAAATACAACCCCATGTATCCTTTTCTCTGTGGTGAACATATCTGTTGTGTTCGTCGTAAGTTATCGCGTTCACATCTGTCAGCTGTCATCCTGACTGTCATCAGATGGAGGTCCGGTCCGGAGAGATTTGAACTTTTTGGGATCTCTAGGCGTTGCATTTCATGTTGGATAAGGTCAGGATTTTTCCTTAAATAATAGGCCTACATTAAATTTCGGTTTGTTTTTCATCAAATTGTATCCCTCCAGAACACTTAAAATATACGGCATGTGTCGCATGGGACCATTCTGTGATACTTTTACATCTTTTTGAAAGCTTGATGTTGGTCTCTATTGCAATTATTTGGACGAACGCGAGCGGGACAATTTTTTAAAAAAAATTCTCCATTTGTGGCTTGAAAAACAAAAAGGCATTAGGCATTAGAGCCTAAATGATGACTTGATTTTTTGGGTGAACTATCCCTTTAAGGGAACATTCCATTTTATAGTTTTGCAAAAATTAATGGAACTTTACTTTCGAATGTTCTCTAAATGTTCTGAAAACAAGTAGTAATATTTAAAAAAACCTGATGAAAAACATAGACGACTGCCCTGTGAAACATTTCAGGAAAAACATTCCATGAAGGATGTATAAATAATGTTTTTGTGCTAACGTTTTGAGAACATTATTAAAGGCCAGATAACTTTAAATGAGCATTTAATTAATGTTACTGGAAGAACATTTGCTCATAACATTGAGAGAACTTGCCAGAGAATTAGCGGGAGTTCTGAGAACATTCCATGTGATCTGGGACAACAGGATGAAAATGATAAAATATACATTTTTGGGGTGAACCATTCCTTCACAGAGATTGAAGGCTCATCACACCATAACTATATTTGTCTCCACATCAACGGATGTTAATGTTATGTTTATTCCCAATTTGTGCCGCGGTTACGTTCTGTGATCATAATTGCAGTGCTCGCTTTGAAGTCAGATTCAGTTTTATTGGCTGTCAATGTTTTTATCATTCATCAGTTGGACAAAAATCACTTTGAAAGTGATTACATCAATATCTTTTCTCTGTGTCTTTATCGCTATCGTTGTGCTGTGCACTCCCATATTATCTTACAGTTAGAGCAATTTTAAAACCTTATTGTTATAGTTAGATAGCATATTTTTGTAAAGGTTAATTTAATATCCATGCGATTCTCAAAGCGCTCAATCAATCAGGGAGCGTTTATCTCAAATAATCAGACAGAAAAATCACAGACACTGCCATATGATTGTGCTTCATAAAGACTCTTGTGATAACACAATAGAGCGAGACCACACACATCTGTCCTCGGGGAACGTCGGCCTCGGTGTCACGGCACTGGTTTGTCTGCTCGATCACTCTGAGAGAGTCTGAGATAATGAAACCATGTCTGTGAATATGATTGATGATCAGTAGAAATGTGAAATCTGAGCATGCTCTGCACGTCCTGTCTCTCTTCGCCCGCGAGATAAACCACAGAGTGAGAGGACGAGAGACAAATAAAAGAGCTAAAGGAAGGAAACAAGATGGAATGTTCTCTGATCCTTCTAAAATGAGTTTTACCTTTTAATGCATGTTCCTCATTTTAGTGAGCACGATTAATTGGAGAATGTTATGCTAAATTAAAAAAGAAAGTCTTCGTAATCTATTCAGTTGACATTGACAGTATCTTAATCAGAACTTTATTTTTTCTTCTGTTTGGAATTATTTTATTCATAATGATTACCTTTGTGAATGATTATCTAATTTGCTAAATTTTAGTTATGCACACTACCATTTAAAAGTTTGGGGTCAAAAAGATTTTTTTGTTTGGAAGAAATTAATACTTTTATTTTGCAAGTATGCATTAAATTGATCAAATATGACAGTAATATTTACAATTAGAATTTTTAACATTAATAATAATTAGAAATGTTTCTTGAGCAGCAAATCATCATATTAGAATGATTTCTGAAGGATCATGTGACACTGAAGACTGGCGTAATGATGCTGAAAATTCAGATTTTTAGTTGCTGTTGCTCGATCAGCATCGATGTTGTCTGGGGTCGGGCTAAAGGAGTGAGGGATGCTGGGAAGTGCTCGGGGTGATGACTGAAGGTGGTGACTGAGTAGTTCGGACATCACATTTTTACAGAAGTCACAATGGCTCGTGAAAAGGCACAGCTACTTTGTGCATTTGTCTGAGGATTGACTGTTCTGAAACTAGTTACACAGCCCCTAGACCTCTGCTCTCATTAAAAAAAAAACAGGAAATTTAATTTTTGATAATATGGGACCTTTAAAATCACGTGATCAGCTGTGTGTTTCAGTTCCACCAAGTTAAGAAACCACAAACTTTGACATTTTCCAGAGAACATGAGCTTGACATGTTGTGCTGCGGTCATGTAAACCTCATGGCTGCTGCTGACGCTGAAGCTGTTGCATTGGCCATTTAAAAATTAATGAAACTTACTGAGATTCTGAATTAGATTATAGTAGAATGTGCTAAAGGGTGGCACACAGCTGGTCCATATGTGATTATCTTCACCTCGTTTTGCCACACACACACACACACACACACACACACACGCACACACACACACACACACACACGCACACACACACACACACACACACAGAGATGTTTAATCGTGTCATTAAGGCAACTCACATGTGAAGAATGGAAAAATACAGTGTTTTTCACACACAAATGATGGAATTATTTGCTCATAAAGGCAGATTTCCCCACTGACCACGTCTTAACATCTGCTATCCATTACGCGCGCCCTCTCTCTGACTCTCTCTCTCTATCTGTGCGTCTGTTATTCTTTCGTCTTATCTTTGCACTCTTTCCTCATGACATGATCAGCAGATGAAGAGTGTCCTTTTCTTTCTTTCCAACTCTTCCTGTCTCTCTGATGTACCGTCTCCAAAAGCAATGATTGTTTATTTCTATTTCATCTTCTTCTTTTCTTCTCATGTCCTTATTGTGCCCCTCTCATCTTTTGTTCTCTCGGTGCATGAACATTGTGTTTGAGGTTGATGTTTTTCAGTCTGTTAGTCTTATCTGCATTTGGATTCTGGAAGCTGTGCACACAAACACGCTTCCAGTTTTCATTTCCTTATAAGCATTAGTGTCTGTGTCACCCTT